>OU862910.1:35333723-35990598 GCA_917880885.1 Limnephilus marmoratus | reverse complement strand
CATGATCGATAATGAACGACATAAACACCGCGGCCTCAGATCGATATAATATGTATATATTTAGAGTTCACTCGTCTGTCCGGTCCTTTGTAGGTATTTATACATATTATATTATACATAGTAGAGCGTTCTACGGCATACCTGTTCCACCTCTAGCCGTTGGCCATTAGGCGAGAGACTGTTGGCTGTTGGCTGTTCGGTGTGCGCCGACCGTGGAGAGGACCAAGGCAGGGCGGAGGTAATGATCACCGGCGAGGGGCACTCGGCTCCGGCTCTTGGGTCATTCAACCAGCCGCAGCCGCCCGCCACCAACTGCCAAAATACATATTCAATCTCACTACAAACTCCACACACCACTACACGCCGCGCCGATGAAAAAACTCGTCACTTTAGCCACAAACAACATTTTATTCTTCTGATGACGATTCCGTCTAACGGCATTTTTTGTTTATTATAATGGTAATGACTGCGGCTTAAACTTCTTAGGTATTTAATAAAGAAAGGTGCGCGGACTTAAGATAAAACTATTGAAAATAATGCAAAATCATACAAAATCATGTGTTTTTGTTTTGAAAATTTCATATTATAGATGCTTTAATTAAATTCTGCAAGTAGAACACATCAAGATGTGTTAGAAAAATCGATATTTTTTTTTATAAGTCTTATTATAAGCCTGGAAAAAAATAAAGTACATATTGGTTCTATAAAACAAACACTTTGAAGTGCAAATTCTCCTACTTATAAACAAACCCCTTTTTGGATATGGTTTTATTGTATAATGTGGCAAATTCAGTTTTTTTTATGATAATCGCAAAAAAATTTATACGAGTATTTATGCCTGAACTTCACAAAATAAAATGAAATATGCATTTTTGCGTTGTTATTTTTGACATCAATCAAGATGGCCGGCACTCGACGAATTTGGATTTTTAAAGTGAACCTTATGCCATCGACGTAAGAATGCACGTAAGCACTTGTCACACCCATTTTGTATCAGTTCCGCCCCGTTTGTGGTGGGGAATGAAATCAATTTTAAATTTCCTTGTTATTACAATGAACAATGCGTAAGAAAGGAGTTAATGTTTTTTTACAGGCCTTTATGAAATTAACCTGTAAAAAAACAACTCTCAAATATCTTTTCTAACCTTTCCATCCTGCTATTTTTAAATCCCTCCCAAAAAGAGGCGTGGATTCCGATTTCGATTTTTTCCTGGACTTTTGGATCACCTTAAGAATTAAGAAATAAGTACATATATTATATTCTAATAGCATAAAGTATGTTGTTGTTGATTGAAACATATCTTAGCTCGTGTTGGATAATGCTGTAATGGTAGGGATTACGATAACGCTTTCACGTACCTAAATGGGTGAAAGTTTTATTGCTGTGTTATCTACTTATTTGACGCTCGTTGGTATTTCTTGTGAACTTATTGGATTAGGAAATTATAACCGTATGGTATATGTACGTATGCAGTCGACTGTGTCTAATGATTTTGTAAATCTTTCTTGCATCATACTTTAATTTATTAACAACATTATTATTTATGAATCTTATAAAGGAAACGGCCAAAATACATTACGTAACCTGTCTATGATTTCTTCTACGCATCATAATTCCGTCCGTCTTCACTTTCTCCGACTAGCTCGAATGGAATTTCATTTGCATGATACTTTGCGAATTCCCATTGTCAGTGTGAAATACCAGCTCAAGGTCAAGCGATCAAAATAGTTAAAAGTGTTGTTGTTAGGTCTACAACTTTTCGTGCATTCTGCCATTATAATATCAGAGTGCGAACACTGCGAACTTCCACTTGTACGGTGCAATGTTGTGAGGTAGAGAGAAACGAGTTTAATGTTCCGGTGCCCACGTGAGTGCAGCACATCCCCCCTTCCCCCTGGTCTCCCCTCATCGCCCCCCTCCTGCAGATACAGAGTACAGTTAGCTGTTTCTGTTTGTACTGAGCCTTGCCGCAGTGTTGCCAGTTTGCCTCTGAGCTCTATCCTTGTTCACCCGACATCTGGTTTCATTGTTTACAAATAGCCGGCAATTTATTATTGTTCATTATCGGGTGCACAATACAGAGTGACCTCGTTGTGCATTTCACAACTGAGCTCTTATCTTGGAATTCTCTCTGGACGGGGTGCTGAATGGTCAGTTCTGATATCTGAAGAAACTTGAAAACTTTTATCGCCCAACAATAAATAACCACATTCAAACTGCAGTACAATGGATTTCTCTTGCTTGAATAGAAACTTTCATAATACTGTTTTATGATGGTATACCAGTTTGTGTAAAGATTTACAACCAGTTATAATAATGTTGGTAACCATTACATCACTTCTCTTCATATTTTGTAGAAAATTTGAAATAATTCTGGTCACTGGGATAACAGATAAAGTTTTACATTACACATATAGGTATATTATGTTCTACATTTTTTTAAAATTATTTATTAACCAAGATAAGCACAAATACAATTTTTGTTTTTTTTCTACAGTTTGAAGTAAAATACATATTTTTTGTTTTTGGTTTTTGGTAAACACCACCTCACTAGGCTGAGCCTGTTCCGAGGTGGCAGGAATTTAGTCAAATTTTGATTACTTAATCTTGTAAGAAAAGAATAAGATAAAATTTTTAATTTATGTATGAAAAGATAAATAGAATAAAAGAAAAAGAAGATGAAAAAAGTTGAGAAACATAAAAAATATTCATACAATTAATAAGAAATATAAAAATTAAAAATGATTAGATAAGAATACTAAGAAATTTAGAAATAATAACAAATATTTGAGAGGAAAAGAGAAAGATACAGTTTAGTGTGTTGTTATATGGTATAAATTATCTGCCCGCAGTATACAACGCCTTTGTTGAGTATCCACGTATGAGTTTGGTGTTTTAGATTAACATTTTTAGTCACATGAATATCTTTAATATCTTTTTCAATTAAATTAAAAAATTTTGGGGCCAAATTACGGTAATGTCTTTGTCCATAGGTAGTATTTGTCTTTGGAGTCATGTGTTGGTGTCTGTGTCTTGTGTCGTAATTGTGTTGTGCAGTATGATGGTTTAGTTTGTCCTTTTGGTAATGTATAATTATAATTTTGATGTACAGTGGTTGTATGTTCAATACAGCAAAGTCTTTAAATAACTGTATTGTCGGGAATCTATAAGGCTTTTTTGTAATAACTTTATTTAAGGCTTTTTGTGCTTTGTCGAGAGGGTTCATATTAGTTTTAGCAGCACTACCCCAACCAATCATACCGTGAGTGATAATTGATTGGGCTAGTGCGTAGTATATCGTTTTTAGAGTCTTCATTGGCATTATGTTTCGTATATTTAAAAAAAAAAATATTAGTTTTTGTAGTTTGAATAAGATAAGAGCTGAACTCGACAAATGAATTGTACTTAATGTTATAACTTCTAAGTATGTTCTCTAACTTATTAGCCTTATTATTTAATAAATTTACAATATTCTCTAAATAGAGCGGTTCAAGCATAATTACACTTTGTTTCATATTATTTGGCTCTTCTTCCTTGCACTGTCCCAACTCATTGCCTAGACCAGGGATGGCGAACCTTTACGTATCAGAGTGCTATATTTGTAAAGAAATGTTTAATGAGGTCATAGACATCCCATCAAATAATTTTGACTTTGTGATTATTGGGAAAATAATAATAATAAATACTTACTATCAATTAAAAACTCTTTATTTACTACAAAAAATGTGAACATTTTGCATTATACGCGTAATTTAAATTAATGTAAAATTAGTGTGACCTTTGTTGTTGCAGGCTAGATGACAAATAACATGTTTTAGGGTTGTAAGATGTTACTTTTAGCAGAATGCATGCTGAACTGGAGTCATCTGTCAAACGGTTTATAACCGACTTTTTAATGTTATTCATCTCTGAAAATAATGACTCGCTGGCATAGGTTCATGAAAATGTTGTTAAAATAACATGAGCCAGCTTCTTCAAACAATTAAATGTGTCTGGTAACGCATTCCATGTTTTCAAAATTTTTACTTATATTACCTGTCAATCTTTCTGTTTCAATTAATTCTAACTCTCTCATTGTTTCAACTTTTTGAACCCATATTGAACTGAACCGGAAATCAATCAGCTGCATTAACATATAACTTTTTTTTCATAGTGCACGATAAATTTTGTGATCACTGATCAGTGACGTGCCCAAAATATTGTGTCGCGTGCCATTGGTTCGCCATCACTGGCCTAGGCTGTTGGGGTCGACTCTTCTCGTTCTCAGGATATAGCTTCTTCGTTTCTGGATATCGCCTTCATGCAGACCCTTTCTCTGTAGTGTGTATTTTGGAGCACTGCGTCATCCAGGAGTTCTTTGGTCTTTCTCTGGATGATTGTCGATGAAGCTCCATAGACATTGCCTGCTTTACTGTGTTGTTTCATATTCTTGGCTATGCAATAATGAATATTTAGGAATTAATTCGCCATCAATTGAAAATTATTAAATTTATTAAAAATCTTGGCTATTTTTTTTAACTCGTAAAGTCTAACCCGATATTCACAATAAATTCCTAATATTATGTACCTAGGACAGAAAACGACTAAACGTTTCTTCGTGTGTTTAACATATTCTTATTTATAAGGTAACCCATTGTGCATTACACCTATTCCATGTGAAAAAATTCTCATCAAACCGTAGAGATACAGCAACAAACCTTTTTAGTGATTTTTTAAATGTATTCATGAATATTTTTTTGACAAATACTGTTCCTGTTATTTCGCTATGTGAAACGAATGAACGATGAAATGGGTGACGGGAATTTGAGTGGTAGAGAAGGGGGACACCCGAGGAAGACATGACACGACCAAGTGAACCACATTATTGAGTCGGGTCATTCCAAAAGTCAGGATAGCAAAACGGTATGTAGGTATGAGATAATGTTCAGCGCTCTTGAGGCGATTTTTCGCAAAAACAGCGCTATATAAGTTGTCCAAATTTATTATTATTATTATTATTAATGTACGAATGAGAATGAATCAAAGAGTGCGTGCCAAGACCGAGTTGTTTGGCGGTTTGTCATCTCTGCTTACCCCTTCCGAACGGTGTGATGGTTAGTTAGTTAGACTGTTTAGGTAAATTTTAACATTTTTTCGTTAGACCGATCAGGAATGCATCAAATTTTGTTGCACGTTGAGTTGTCTTCTTTATCTTTTAATATTTTGATTCATTCGAACTCGACTCGACAGATTTCCAAACATGTTACAAAAGATCTTTATTGTTATTAGTTATTAGATTTAAGACGTGCTCTGCCCACAGACATGCAGGTTATGGTGTTGAATTGTGGAGTTTTATGCCTAACAAAACCGATGAAAACGGAAGTTTTGTGTAAGAACAAAAAGGGGGAACAGCTTGCTTTCTGTATGCACACCTGAGCGTTCGTGCAACTATTCTGACCTCGTTCTTAGTTGTACCGAGAACTCGGGTACCTTGAGTATGCACGCCTCTTCTCCGTTCCTTCCGTCTCACCTCCCGTCTCATCACCGCACTCTTGTCTCCGTATTGTTGTGCCATGTATATGTCTATCAATCTTAGTTGACTTCATCACAGCACTTGCGCAGATGCATAACTTACATACAGCGTGTTTCGTTTAGACCTTAATAATAATAAAAAAAATATATATATATATATATTTCAAAATAAAGCCAAAGCGTGTTGAAGTCTTTTATAAAAAATGTATTATGGCATATATTGTGTAATCTCATTGTTGTTACAATTCATTTTATCTGATTGCGATAATTTTCAGGACTGAATTAAAATTAATAATAATAAACAATGACAAGATATGCACTCTTAAAATATTCTAACACAGTGAAAATATAAACTTGTCCCTTTTCCGCTAGTCACAATAAGTAGGCTTATGAGACGAAGGAATAGCGCATAACCTAAAGAAATATCGATATGAAGTTACACGTACGACCGATTATTAATATGAGAGTATACAATGTATCGGGAGCAACTCCTATCCTTTTCCTATATTCCCCTACCTTTCCCCTTCCAATAACCCAAAATTAATTTTAAAATATTAAAACTTCATTTCCACTTCTTCAACTTCTGTGACTTGACTTCAGTTCACTTGTATATTTATCACTGTATACTATGTAAAAGCTGTTTGTTTCTTACAAATAAATAAATATATAACTATACAGGAAAATGAGTACCTATATTTTTTAAATGATTAGGCCCTGAGGGAAATTGTTTTTCTCCTGTGGGGAGCTCATGTAAAAAAAAAACAAAACTGAATATTTCACTCGCGGTATCATGTACCCGATCGAACTGGAACCGATATGAATAGGTCACGCTGTAAGCTTTCATAAAATAAACTTTTTGTCCTTCTTTCCCCGGTTTTATTTATTTATTTATTTCTATTTTGAATGTGAATAACGCACAAGAGTATAGACTTTTCCCGTCTGAAGCCAGTTGGGGTATGTTGTGAGGTTGAAGGTAAGTCGGGAGAAGAGGAAGGTGGGGAGAGCCTGGCTATTCAGATAACGCTGCTAAAGCTATTTCAAGCAACGCTTCAATTTTGAATGGTGATCTTACACCAGGGTCACAATCAGTAGGCGTAAACAAGACGAAGGGCTGTTTCTCCCGATAGAAGTGTATACCGGTGCACAAATGCATTCAATGCTAAGCTTTTTCATAATAGTCAACTCTCGCCGCTTTACCTACACCATGCATATATTATGCAAGATTCTTGTCATTCACCACCCACCACCCATCAGCCATCATGCCTTTTACTTTGGCAATGCATATTATAAAATATATTTGAGTACCTATAACATCTGAGTAAAATCTAATCTTATAAAATATATCTGAGTACCTATACCTAGGCAACTCTACCTATACTTTAATATTACATATTATTTACTTTTTTTTTAAACATAATTTATTAGATTTGTAAAGGAAATGTATTCCCGTATTCCCCTTAAATTTTGAAGTGTGCAGCGTTTCGCGTTGTCGATAAAAAAGCAGTGCTTCGCAGTAAAAGGGGCATACATTAATTACGTGAGCAGTTTTTCTTCTAATCTAGACCCCTTCCTTCACTTGTGAGATAAATTTGGGCCACTTCGTATATTCTTTTCAAGTAACATGAGATTTTGCTGCCCCCCCCCCCCCTTCCCTTTTGAGCTCACGTAATTAATGTATGCCCCCGTAAACGTTAAAACTGCCATATACCTGATATGCAACGTGGAAAAACCTAGATGGTGATATTGCGTCAGATTTTTTCATAACCAAAATAAAATAAGTTAACGGAATAAATCGTAAAAGGAAATTTATTTAATAAACTTAAATGTTGTTTCCTTGTTTTTACACAGCAATATAAGTGTTTTATTAATCGAGCAATTGAAAGAATTTGAAGTAAAATATTTTTTTTTACGAAATTCGATTCGGATGTGAAGATCGCTTTCTATTTTTTGAAAATTTAAATTCAGTCATTGTCATTATACTCGTATTTAAATTTATTATGTAGGGCAATTTTTATCAAGTAGGTACAATCATTTTTATGGGCGGCCTCCGTGGTCGAGGAATACGGTATTGACTGCGAATACGGAGATCGCAGTTTCGAATTCCGGTGTGCGCAAGTAAACTTTATTTAATATTATTATGTTATACTTGCGGCAGTTTCCAGAATGGCTAGATACTTTCGGTATCGACCTGGTGAAGGACCACCATTTAGAATCGAAACGTTCCTTGAAGTGGCTTCGGCCGTTTTTAGTGACCAGATCTGAATACCCAGGTACTTCGCCTCCCTCTTCCTCATCTCCTTCCCCTCCCCGTACTCTTCTGACAGAATACCCCGATTGGAGTTGCCATAGTCGCACTGGCTTCAGTTAGCAGGGAGCACTTGGGACTCTTCTGCGGTATTTTCAATTAAAAGAACCAAAACGGTGCCTATGTTTCAATGTATATGTTCTACGATTTATCCGTACCTATACCTTATTTATACCTTCTGAGTGAGTACTACCGGCGTACGCTATTTTTAACAACATCTTTATCACTCTCGTGCTCATTCGGGGATTGCCGAGCTCGACTGCGGCCTTAACCCCCTTTATTAATTGCTCCAGAAATAGCCTTCCTACTGCTATAAAGATAAGGATCTTTTCACCAAACACCTCATCTACCCCTCTTCTTCCGTTACGCCCGCCTCGCGACATGCCCCGTGCCCCCTTGCCCCTTGCCTACCCTCACCTCCTTTTAAACAAACATTTCCCCGGTCACCACGCTTTATTCAGCGCCCACAAGTAAACCAGTATAAAATGATAACATAGGTACTTTGTAGCAACTCGTTATTTCTATACGTAGGTACTCGTACTTTCATTTTCTAGTTTAGCCACAAGTCTCCTAAATATCGATTTAAATGTGTTTAACCTGATTTATAATACTACCATCTAATCTCTTGTGAGCCTGCAATATAACCACAAAAATAATATTTCCGAGTTTTATGGTGATGTCCGGAAGCTTAGGTACCCTACTATTCCAGTCAATGAATGGTCCAAAAGGAGTTGTAGAGTACGTGAGCAGGGACCTAAGCGATTCCTTCAGATTTGCTTAGGGTGTGAACATGCTAAAAGCCCTGACGTCTAGGTGGTGAGGACTCCAGATACTAATATCTACAACCTGTATGTCGGACGAATATCTACAGCTCATATGTTGGACTAATATCTATGAACTTCAGAGTGAGGACTAATATCTACAGAGCCAAGGTCGGACGAATATCTATGACGGTCCCAGTGGTGACTAATATCTATGGAGCGTAGGTTGGACTAATATCTACAGAGGGCAGCTGAGCAAGAGGTTGTACGGAAAAGCATAAATTGCTTCAATTACGTAATTACTAATTACGTAATTACTAATTACGTAAAGGCTTAAACGTTTGAAGTACGAACATGAAGTTTTTGCATAATATTACGTATTTTGCTGTTTAGGGAACGTACCCATACCATACTACGTGACCAACTTTTTGCAATTTTTAACCCCCCCCCGGTGACCAAAAACCTAAGCCCGCCGCCGATCATTTGACATTTTGAAGCGTGACATTTTGAAGACCCCCCCCCCCCCAAACGTGTCACGTAGTATGGGTACGTTCCCTTACGAGGACAATAATTTATTGAACAAACATGGAGGTCATTATACAAAGATATTTATTTATTTCGAAATACATGGCACCAAAAACTGACCTAACCTAACCTAACTGACATAAATGGTCATGGTAACAGACTAAATAATTTAGCATTCGAAATAAAGAAAGCTGTTAAAACGAAAACCCAAATCCTTAATAATCATCTAAATGTGTCCAATAGTCTGATATTAGGGATTTTTACATACATACATACATAAATTAAGTTTTTTAAACTGCATATACAATATTACGTTATTCCAATATGCCAAAAATAATTGCAAATCCAACCTCTGCCAGTGCTGTAGATATTCGTCCACACTTTGGTTCTGTTTGATATTAGTCAGCAGTTTGAACTGTAGATATTCGTCCTCACTTTGGTTCTCATAGATATTCGTCTGATTTGTTCAGTTTTTGGAATTCCTGTAGATATTAGTAGACGCTTCCGGTGGTGAGCTAAAGGGGGGGGTCCCAATTTTCGGGTTTCCGCTTATATCTCGAAAACGATGCGTCGCAGAGAAATTTTTTTTGAGAATAAGTAAAAGCTCATGAAATTGTCTACAACTTTTATTCTATTCGTAATTTTCGAAATCCCAACCATTTTTTAGTTAACGCTCCACAAATGTAGATATTTTCGAAAATATCTCCCCCCTCCCGCATCCGTACATTCAGTTTTCAAACAGCTCAAGTGCTACCTATTGCAATTTTTTATACTAATTTCATAATGCCAGAGCTCACCAGTATATACAGAAGCCATCGCGGGTATGCACATATAAAATCCCCAAAGTTTCATTGCAATCTGATGAATGGTTAGCAACGCATAATTTCATGATGCCAGAACTCGCTATAGTATACATATAGAAACCATCGCGGGCATGCACACATCAAATCCCCCAATTTCATCGCAATCGGATGAATGGTTTAGACAGAAACAAACATATTTTGATTTTATATACATATATAGATTTGATTATCCATTGAGAGAGTGCTACGTCACTTGTCACCTTGTGGTGGTAATACGTAATATTATTATTGTCAATAGCAAGTAGCAAGAGGACAGAGGACCTTGCCAGTGCAATCGGCACCTTTGTTTCCTTTCCTGGTTGGCAAACACCAGCCAGTGTCACCAGTGCGATTGTATGTCGTATCGCTTACTAATACACATTCAAATACGCAGAGTATGTGCAATGAACAACATGTTTTCTGTTCAGTACCTTCCTATATTATGGACGAATACCTTGGTAAGGATAATAATTATATTGAAACGATCAATTGAACCCAGTCCTTTTTATCTACTTATTCTAACTAGGTACATAAATATAATTATCGGTGTGTGAATGTTTGAAACAGAGCTGATGTAGTTTTATCAGTCACGTAATAATTGTTACAAAGTCCAATTTATAAGGATAAGGGACAGCACTTGGGTGAAATATAACAAATATATGTACCTATTACATAAAGTTCCATATAATATGTATGATGATTTCTGTGATCGTGATATTTTTTACACAATAGTAGTGGAAAGATTTCTTTTTTCGTTTCACTATTCGTGCAAACTATCGGTCCAGCTAAACTAGCTTTAGGTGTTATCCACTAAACTTGTGTTGCATTTTAGGTCATGTTCGGTTGTTAAATCGATATGTACAATAAACATCATGTCGTCGTGTATAAAGGCATATCACAATATTAGTATGATTTAATACTATTATAATTAATCCCTATGTTTTTAATTAGTTTTATATACATTTTAATACGGTTCAACAACAAAATTCCTCGTGCGTTCACTCCCTCGTTACTTACAATCGAATTCTGAACTAACTACCAAACGTAGCCAACCAATTGAGGTGACCTATGGCAGGGGTGCTGGTTATCCAATAAATGGTTCCCGGGGCGGCAGTACCCATACCCGCCTCCCGAATTGAAATGTACAAATATATAATTATTTTGATGAAACGCGTGACCTAATAATTCAATTTCCTTATCGATTCTGTATGGAACAAAACTGGAATACTACAGACGTTTTAAATTTTATTATTTCGTTATAAAGTTATGATGGAATTGTACAAAATAAACCCGTGTTTTTACGCATAACACTGAAATATTTTTAGAATTATATTCCGTTCGTTAAATTTAGCTAACTTATTGTTTGTATATTATTGATTATATTCGCGCGTATAGCGCTTTTATAATATTCTTTGTCCATAACATAACATTGGCAAGATTCGTTATAGGCGTCATGGCGAACAATGCTGGCCGTTGTTCAATTCATTGTTGGCAAAATTTACTATGAAATACGTTTCCTTGTACATAAAGTTCTTTGTCACAATTTAAATTTAATTTCGATAAACGTTATACCTACCACACATCTTTTTAAATACCAAGCAGGTACGCCAAGTACGTCATATACATGTGCGGTAAAGTTATATTATCGCGAAAACAAGCATATGGGTCCGAGTGGTTAAATTTATTATTCTGCATCTCTATACATATACAGGCCATAATATTACCTTTTGTCGGATGGTCAAAATACTTTGCAATAAAATCCAAATAAGTGGTATATCTCTAGTGTTGGGTATAGGGTTGCCATCTGTCCGGCTTTAGCCGGACATGTTTGGCTTTTTTATGTCGTGTCCGGCTAAATATTTATATGTCCGGCCTGTCCGGCTTTTGTTAGGCTTTTTTGGTTCGCGCGGGTTTTGTCTTCCGAACTTCTAAAATTGGCGGAATATTACTTTCAAAGAGTTTTCTCTTTAATAAATACCCAGTGGACCAAGGAACGCAATAAATTGCAAACAATTGCTAAGATTGTGTACACATTGTGTAATTTAAAAATGACATGTCAAGGATTTTATTAAATGATTTCCAAAGAAAACGACGTTTTGGATAAAGTAGGTGAAAACACCAAATGTACAAAATGGTAGATTTTTGTAATTTTTGAATAATTTGGAGAAGTCGAGATTTCATTTTAATTTATGTTTTTCGTTTTTGTCCACAAAGATAAATATGTTTCATTTTATATCTATTTAACGAAAAATTTTAGTCAACTGTTTAACCAGAAAAAAAGTTATGTTTTGTTTGTTTTCTTATAAGTTTAGTATGTCTACAGACAGAAGACTCAATATTTTTTTATTTTGTTATTGACATTATCTATCTTCTAATATGTATATAAAATTCTCGTGTCACGGTGTTTGTTGCCATACTCCTCCGAAACGGCTGGACCAATTTTGATGAAATTTTTTATGCTTATATGTTAGGTCTGAGAATCGACCAACATCTATTTTTCATACCCCTAAAAGTAAAGGGTGTTCCACTCCGAATTTTTATTTTTTTTGGACTGGACCAATTTTAATGAAATTTTTTATGCTTATATGTTAGGTCTGAGAACCGACCAACATCTATTTTTCATACCCCTAAAAGTAAAGGGTGTTCCACTCCGAATTTTTATTTTATTTTTTTTGGACAAATTTGATGAAATTTTTTATGCTTATATGTTAGGTCTGAGAATCGACCAACATCTATTTTTCATACCCCTAAAAGTAAAGGGTGTTCCACTCCGAATTTTTATTTTATTTTTTTTGGACATATTTGATGAAATTTTTTATGCTTATATGTTCGGTCTGAGAATCGACCAACATCTATTTTTCATACCCCTAAAAGTAAAGGGTGTTCCACTCCGAATTTTTATTTTATTTTTTTTTGGCCTGTCCCAATTTTGATGAAATTTTTTATGCTTATATGTTAGGTCTGAGAATCGACCAACATCTATTTTTCATACCCCTAAAAGTAAAGGGTGTTCCACTCGAATTTTTATTTTATTTTTTTTGGACAAATTTGATGAAATTTTTTATGCTTAGGTATATGTTAGGTCTGAGAATCGACCAACATCTATTTTTCATACCCCTAAAAGTAAAGGGTGTTCCACTCCGAATTTTTATTTTATTTTTTTTGGACAAATTTGGTGAAATTTTTTATGCTTAGGTATATGTTAGGTCTGAGAATCGACCAATATCTATTTTTCATACCCCTAAAAGTAAAGGTGTTCCACTCCGAATTTTTTTTTTTTTTTGGACAAATTTGATGAAATTTTTTATGCTTATATGTTAGTTCTGAGAATCGACTTTTTAGTTAGGTCGAAGAATTTACATATTTTGAAAGAAATGCAGCAATATTGTGAGAGGTATAATATTGAAGTCTGCGTGAATTCCAAACATTCAAAAACGTCAAATGTCAATGTGTTGATTATTATGCATTTGTTTTTAATCATATAATGCTGCCCTTCTTTCTTATAAAATTAATGTTAATAGTCGAAAATGAGACAAATGGTGAACGTATGTCTGAAAAACCTATAAAGTAAAAATACAATAATTATAATAAATCTCTGAAATGAAACGCATTTTTTTACACAGGAGGCCCTGTGGAAAATAATTTCTCTCAGGACCTATGTCATCTTAGGGGATGCTGAGTGGAGGATCTTTTTAAGGAATGGGGAGGATAGAAAGTTCTGAGAAGGAAAAAGGTATGAGGGGTGGGTAGAAATCTGGGGGTCAGTGTGTAAGGGAGTGACGGTCGTATGAATCCATCCCTCCAATTGTTGTGCAAGGCAATGGGCGAGAGAGTCCGGCTGGAAAGGTCAAAAGGCCTCTCTCAACCAGTCTCTCTCGATCCGGCCAACCACGAAGCAGGTGGGCAGGCGCATCAACTGCCAAGACAAAGACATAAGTCATCTCATGAACCCGGGCACCCCTGCTAAATCACCAAACGTAGCAAACCCCTTGGGGTGATCTATGGCAGAGGTGTTGGTTATTCAATAAATGGTTCCGGGGGCGGCGGCACCCATTCGCAGTAATTGTAAAAGTAAGAAAATCACAAAAATATAAATCCTTAAACAACGCCATCTCTGATACTGACAAAAACAAAACACGCACAGTTGCGCATTGATAATTGCTTCATTGTGTAATTTTTAATTTAATAAAAAAACTGAATTTAATTCAACAGCTATTGATTCTGAGGCGGTACGAAGTTCGTCGGGTCAGCTAGTATTCTATATAAATGTCAACTGATGACAAGGATAAGATTGATTAATGATTGTTGTTTTTTAAATTGGTTAATGCGTGATTAATAAACAACTGTAACTTATAACAGATTTTTTATTATTATGTATAAAAGTTATGTCCAAAATTAAGTACGTACGTCCGGCTTTTAGGGCAAAATGTCCGGCCTTTCAGAGCGCAGAGTCAGGCTTTTTTATTTTGGAAGATGGCAACCCTAGTTGGGTAGGACACGATATCAGGATGAGTTTGTATGAGGTACTCAAATATTGAAATGAGGTGTTGAGGTGTCCCACCTCATTTGAGGTGAGGTGTTACAAAATATTTTCGCTTACGGGGGGGGGCTGGTTTTTTTTCCTTCAGCTTGATTTTCTTGGTTCAGAGGTGTTGGTTTTCTAATAAATACCGGGGTGGCGGTACCCATACCCGCCTCCCGTGTCTGTTATTTTTGTAATACGAAAAATGGATATAAAAAGGCCTACCCCCTCCCCCCTTCACCACCTCTGATCCCCTCCCTGCACCCCCCTCTGATCCCCCCCCTCTTATCCCTCCCCCTCCTCAGCAACCCCCTCCACCTCATCTCAACACTGCCTCATCCTCCCTCCCTTGGGAGCTGTTGGGACTCTTGTGCGGTATTTACATAACATATAACAATAAGTAAATAAATAAAAAATTTATTTTTTTTGGAGCAGTTGGTACTGTTGTGCGGTATTCACTTATCAATACATAAATTTACAATAAAAAATATTTAGAATTAAAACAAAAATTTAAGCAGTTGGGACTCTTGTGCTCATAAATTATTGTTTTGTGTATTCACATAACAATAATTTACAATAAAAAAAAATTCGAAAAAAAAATTTTTTTGGAGCAGTTGGGACTCTTGTGCTCATAAATTATTGTTTTATGTATTCACATAACAATAATTACAATAAAAAAATATTTCAAAAAAAAAAATTTTTCGAGCAGTTGGGACTCTTGTGCTCATAAATTATTGTTTTGTGTATTCACATAACAATAATTTACAATAAAAAAAATTTAAAAAAAAAAAATTTCGAGCAGTTGGGACTCTTGTGCTCATAAATTATTGTAATGTGTCACATAACAATAATTTACAATAAAAAAATATTTAAAAAAAAAATTTTTCGAGCAGTTGGTACTCTTGTGCGGTATTCACTTAACAATAATTTAGAATAAAAAAATAAAAATTAAAAATTTCGGAGCAGTTGGGACGCTTCTGCGGTATTCACAATATATGAATTGGCTTACCCCATCACCACCTCACGGTTCTAATACAAAAATGTCATAGAATATACAAACACTTCACGCCTCACCACCTCATACATTTGTCCCAAACTATGCGTGACATGACATGCAGTTTAATACATCAACCACTTCACACCTCACCTCATATTTGTCCCATACGTGACAACGTGACATGACATGTAGTCCAATACACCAACCACCTCGAACCTCACCTCATATTTGTCCCGTACATGACATGAATGTAGTCCATCAAAACAAACCACCTCACACCTCATATTTTATCCTTCCTTCATATTTGTCCCCCCTTCATTTTTGTAGTAATACAAATATGAAGGGGGGACAAAGAAAAAGAGTTGGTACAAATACATATTGTGAGGTGGGGGGACATTTTACGTGTTTGTATGGGACATTTGAGGTGCCTCTTGTATGAGGTACTCAACATTATATATCTCTGAACATAACCGAAAACTAAAAACTGTTTTTGAAAGATGATAAAATATGCTTTTATCTTCTTCTTATATATAAAAATGAATCACTGAATGTGTTGCTAAGCGCATAACTTTCGAACGACTGCACCAAATTGGATAATTCTTTTTTTGTGTGTTCGTTATTGTCAGGACAAGGTTTTTACGGTGAGCTCTGGCATTATGAAATTTGTATAAAAAAATTGCTATTGGTGGCACGCGAGGTTTGAAAACTGAATGTATGGAACGCGGGAGGGAGGGAGAGATGGGGGAGGGGGGAGGGGAGGGAGTGGGGAGAGGGAAGGTGGAGGTGACGGAGTGGGAACGCGAGAGGGCATGAGGACGCAGAAGAAGAAGGGGAGGCGGAAGGGGAACTGGGCGAATGGGAAAGGACACTCGGGGAGAAACAATTTCTTTGTTAAATGGCATAGCAATGCATGCCGGGACCAGCTAGTATTTTATAAAAATAGAAATTAATATATAATTTTACAAGTACAAAAATTTTGCATTCAAACATAAAAAAGTTTTAATAATGGCTCACTTTATCTTTTTCTAACTAAATTTATTAATAAGGAAAAAATATAAACAAATTTTATTAGAAAAATGTACAAGAAATTCCCGAAGTTTCATTTTCAAATCGCGATCCGGTAATTTGATTTCATAAATGTGTACTTTTATTTCTTTTGTGGTTAACTTTTAGGTTTGAATATAAAGCGTGGCGTTTTCTCTTTCTTGTTTATATCATTTTTCTTACTAATTAATAATAGAATGATAGTAAGGGAGACACAACGATTTCTAAGAGACCTATACGAGTTCCAAAAAGCGAACACATTTGTGAAATTGCTTGCCGGGTGGATGAATGGCTCATGCCTCATGCCCTGGCCGCAGTCAGTCTGTACGAAACTATTCACCTTAACCCCTCAGGCTAATTTGTTTGCTTTAGGCAACAGCTCAATGCAGAAATTTTTGTATCTCTGTCGTCATGGTGAGAAATATGATCTAACCCAGAGGTTCCCAAACTTTTTTTTCAAAATACAAAATTTTACTGGTTTCGGTGGACCCCCTGCTGCTATATGTCTACCATATTTTTAAAACTCTGTCAAAAAATGTGAAGATCAATCGATGGAAATTTGCGTCATGGCTGAGTTCCAACCCTAAATACAAACAAGAATGTAATCTAAAATAAAGTTTTTGCTGTATAGAAACCTACATTATACATTTATAAAAAAACATAGATAAAGTTGTGAGAAACATTTTACAAAAAATTCTGCCTCAATACAGGTTCACCTAGTGAGGCAGGCTATACACAACTAAAAATATTGTATAATTATGCTACTTGTGTGTAACCGATCTTACATTACTTTTTAATTGTTAATTCTTTTGTACTGATGTAATCTACATTGAACATGTACTTTTTTAGTTGTAATGTTGCCAATTTCATTGAATAAAGATATATTATTATTTTTATTAAACTCGGAGTGGTAAAATAAGAATAAAAATTGTATATTTTCTTGGGTTTCATTTATTAAAATAATATGATTACAGACTTATAGCAATTTTTTTCAAGCCCGTGGACCAAAAAAGAAAAAAAATTGCAAAATTATTTTTTCGCGCTATCTATTGGGATCGAATGAGAACCGTAGCTCCTAAAAAAATATCCAAAAATCTGAAAATTAGAATCTTAAAGCATCAAATGCTTTTTATAAAGTCTCAATACGACCATTTTTCATCGAAATACAGGCCTGTCAAAAATCACCCAAAAATTTTGAATTTTTTTGTTCCCTTAATTTTTTTGAGTAGTATACTATTATCTGCCTACATTGCTAGGTAAAGCCAAGCCAACATTTTTGTTCTTTACTATCGAAACCAGATAAATTTTCGTGGACCCCCACGTACAACTTGTGAACCCCCATTTCAGCCCAACGTAGACCCCCGTCGAGTCGAGAAGAGAAAACTTAACGCTTTATATTTGGATCTAGAAATTAACCACAGAAAAATTTTAATGTGCACCTCAATGAAACCAAAGTTTACGACAACAGAATTTGAGAAAAAATGATTAAACTTCGTGAATTTTTTATTAATTATTTTTTTATGAAACGACAAGAAAGTGGGATGAAAATATCGTTTGTAACCTTGGATCAATTTTGTAACACATTTAACTGATAAAATGTGTAGTTGTTTTTCCTTTTTCCATCAGTAATTTTAGGTATAAAAAACATAAGGTGAGCCATTTTAAAAACTTTTTGTTTTTGTTTGTGTGCATTCAAAATTTTAATGTTACAAAAATTATGATCATTTCTAATAACATTTGAAAAAAATTTCATCCCCTTTTAAAAACAGTTTTTAGTTTTCGTATGCATTCAGAAATATACCATTTATTTGGGTTTTATTGTAAAGCGGCAATTTTCTGAACTTCTATTTGCCCGGGGCCCGAGTTGTTTTAAGTTAGACTAGTTGGAACAGAGGTTCCCAACCTTTTTCAGCCATTGCCCACTTTTTAAGTATATTATTCTTGAGCGCCCCCCATCTAGTTTTACGAGGCCCGATGACAAACCAATAAATCTCATCGTCCGGAAAGTCAGATTCCAGAGATAAATTTTTGTTTCACCTTTTGCAATTTTATGAAATGGAAACCTTTATTGCATAAAACGTAGGTGTCAAAAAAAATCTCTGAATTATTCTACATTATGGGATCCCCAACTTTGTCACATGATAACGGGTCGGTTCTACGAATTGTTCTTGAGTTCAACAGTTCTGCTGTGGAACAATTCCAGTCCCAATTTCCCTGAGCTTATAAGACTATAATATCCCCAATCGAAGTATTTTTGGAGACTGAAAAGAGTTGAATATGATTTTTTTCAAACCAGAGTGTGCAGTTCATGAGTTCACACGCAGTAGAAGTGAAACCTTCAGATAACTAGGGTAGACAGGAGTGGGGAGGCTACGAAGCACCGCACAATGAGGAGACCGATTAGTCTATCTCATTCTCTCATAGGCTAAATCCTATAGAAGTGTGTGTTTTTGTCGTTTTAGGGTCGTTATTTTTCGTTTCATCGAGTTTCAAATCACAACTGTGCTAAATAAGTTTTCACTTCAAAAATCACAAAAACACCGTGGAATGCGCCGCAGTCCAAAAATTTTGCAATCTGATTTTCTTTCAAATAAATGAAGTAAGTGCACACAGTTAGGGAACGTACCCATACTACGTGACACGTTTAGGGGGGGGGGGGGGTCTTCAAAATGTCACGCTTGGTACAAATGAGCGGCGGGTTGCTTAGGTTTTTGGTCACCTGGGGGGGGGGGGGGTTAAAAATTGCAAAAAGTTAAAACCCATAACCCATAAAATTTTCAAACCTTATGATTATGGTATTGGCCAGGTTGGAAATCACAGATTTAGAGGGATAGCCGATCTATGCCCTCCACAGTTCGCAGTTGTTATTTTTACCCCCCCCCCCTCACCCCGGTGAATTAAAACCCAAGCCCCCGCCGCTCATTTGTACCAAGCGTGGTATTTTGAAGAACCCCCCCCTGAACGGGTCACGTAGTATGGGTAGTTCCCTTATTTGATTGCTCCCCACAAATCAAATATTATTTAAACGTGTCTGTATTTTACATATTAAATATGCTATAAAATAACACTGGAAAGCAAACGGTCCGGTACATTAGTAGTATGATATTTTGAAATTTCCAACCCAGAAAACATTATGTAAACATTTTTTTATTTCACTACAAATTTTTCTGCATTATAATTGTTTTGGTGATGTTTATGAGTAATCTGAGTATTGTACCAGATTAAGGGTACACTTTTACATATAACTGCATGCTCAGCTCAAATTTCGATTTTTCGGAGATGTCTGACTAATCAACTGGGCGATCGATATACGCAGCCTATAGATGATATTCGTACCTAATAAATCTGATAACCGTTTTTAGAATTCAACGTCGCAAAAAACCATTGCATAAGTAAGACGTTGAACTCTAAAAAATGCATACATTCATGATAATATTATTGTTATGTACTGTTTATACAGCATTTGAAACACAATCCCACAGTTTTTCATTGTTTTGAATTACGTAATTAGCTGCTACTTGCAAAGTTATGCATCTTATATGATTGTGCCTATAATATTTCAAGGAAAACTTATACATAATAGAGAACTCATGTTTTTTTTTCATGAATAATGACCTTCTAACTTAAATAACTGCATTTTTATTTTTAGAGTTAGTTTTAATAGTTAAAATAATTGTCAAAGTTTTAATTTTTCAAGACCCCCGAAAACCATCGTATACATGGTGAATCGTGTGACGTCATCACTCCTGAAAAATTACTATAGATAGGGTCGGGAAATCAGCTGATCATCTGCCGCCATTTTGAATTCCGTTGTTCGAAGTATTCTCCCTAGAAGTAGCATTACTATTTTTTTTTTTTTAATATTTTCAATAATAGAGATAAACTAATAAGAGATACCTTTATTTTTTAAACATTATTTAGGCCTAAATAATGTTTCAATAAACACGACAACTAAATCTCTATAAACAGTATGTAAATAAACGAATAAATTAACACGATGGCTTGTGTCATATCATACATTCCCTATATACAATGACTTTACGGTGACGTCACGACACTACTACAGTGACGTCAGCACTAAAATTTCAATAATGCCAACTTAACGGCGTGTTTTTACGACCCTATTAAAAATGGAGTTTTTAATAATTTTTTAAAAACTCAGCGTTTAATATTATTAAATAAAACTTATATGTTCAGAATCAGCGTTTATTGGTCTATACTCTATCTATAACATATTTTTTTAAAGTCATAATATTTTGTCACTGGAGTTTCTTATTTGTAAATTCGATGTGCGAGTTAGTGGGTTTATTTTAAATGTGATTGAATTTGAAAATGATTTCATAGAAAACGGTTAATTTGCTTATGAATATTTGAGTGGACATGACATGCTGAAATAGTCACGGAATAGTTGGCGTTCATGCCTGCGATCTATTTTTACATGCATTCAACTTTGTTCCGCGTCGTCCTGAATGGGGCTAACGGGGCTCAAGTAGTGGTGAGGTCATTCCTCTTCAAATACATGCTCAATAAACCCAATATGTACCCAATAATCAGCAGGTTTAATTTAACCCTTCAAAAATTGGGCGTATTTTGTAAGTGGGTAAAAATATTTTCTCCTTGGAATTAAATCCTAATAAATGAAATATTTGTGAATGTATTCGAAAACTAAAAACTGTTGTCGAAAGGTGATGAAATACGCTTCCAATTTTTATTATTAGAAATAACTATGTAGTTTTTTAAATATATTTAAAAAAAAAAAGCTAAATTTAAAAAGTTTTAAAGTGGCTTTAACTTACGTTTTTCCTACCAAAAATTACTGATAACCAAAAAAAAAACATATTTTATTAGATAAATGAATTAGGGAACGTACCCATACTACGTGACACGTTTAGGGGGGGGGGGGGTCTTCAAAATGTCACGCTCCATACAAATGAGCGGCGGGTTGCTTAGGATTTTGGTCACCGGGGGGGGGGGGGGTTTAAAATTGCAAAAAGTTGGTCACGTAGTATGGGTATGTTCCCTTATTAACGTTATTGTCCCTCACTTTTTTGTCGTTTCATGTAAAAATAGTTATTCAATTCAAAAAGTTTTTTTTTAATTGCGGTCTGAAACTTTGGTTTATAAAGGTGCACATTTTTAAGTTATTTTGTGGTTAATTTTTAGATTTGAAAATAAATTGTGTTGTTTTCTATTTCTGCACATTTTTAAGTTATTTTGTGGTTAACTTTTAGATTTGAAAATAAATTGTGTTGTTTTCTATTTCTATTACCGTTTAGATCATGCTTCTCACTATGATAATAAGGGAGACAGAACGATTTCTATAAAACATATGTGACAAATGGTGACCGGACAACTCGGAATGAAACTAACTCAGGAGCACCTCAGATAGGTCACTAAGAGTGATGATAAAAAAATTGGTTAGGTAAACAAGTTAAGTTAGGTTAGGGTTATCGGTTATTTTAAAATTATTTTTTCATAGCTTTCAATGACCTTTCTGAGGTGTTTCTGAGTTGGTTTCATTCAGAGTTGGCATGGAACCGTGACAAATATGTCTCCTGTCATTAAACGGATTAATGTGCACAATAAAGTCCCTAATTCTAAAATAACGCGTTCAATCATTTATAGAATAGATTGGTCATTATTTCAGGAAGTGTTATACAATAAACCTGTTTTGGTTTCGAGGTCAGTGATCAATTAATAATTGGCACGTGTTTATTTGTATTTACACATGTCAGCTCATAAATTAGATTTATCTCACCGCGTTTGATAGATTTACGGTGGGTTTGGAAGTTAATAGTATGTAATAAATGTATGTATTTTATTTTTATGATACATTTTAGTTATTTCGGAGTATTTTTAATGTTATTAATATTCTTTGTTATAAGTAATTGCAAATTTTCACCTACCATATTTGATTTTTTAATGCTACTTTCGGGGCACACTCGTATTTTCTTAGAGACACAGATCGACGGTCCTTAAGAACAATTGGATGCGCGATTTTCTGTTCTGTTTATGCATTTTTACTGATTTTGAGATCAATAATTAAAGCATGTTAGATACGTAATAATATAGAAATATATATTTCTTTTCATTTCATCCAAAATTCCAGAAATTCAGATCTTTTGTTGATTTAATAAGTCAGGTACGCCGCCCCGTACGTCATACATATGGTAATGTTATATTATCGTGAAAACAAGCTTATGGGTCCGAGTGGTTAAAAGTCTGAATTTTGAATGGAATGAAAAGAAATGTATATCCAAAATTCCGAAAATTCAAACTTTATCAATAAAAAGATTTCCAATTTTTAGCAGATCCGGCATTGTTCTTTGGGACCGTCGAAATGTATTTTACGGCGACCAGACAACTCAGAATGAAACCAACTCAGAAGCACCTCAGGAAGGTCACTAAGAGTGATGATAAAAAAAATATAAAAAATTAGTTAAATATAGGGAATGCAAATCTCGCGAGATTGAGTCTCAGGCGAGATCCCGCGAGTTTATGAATAACAATACTGCGAGATCTCGCCAATTTCGGGATCTCGCGAGATTGGCAGTTTTGTGTGTTTTTTTGCAAATAATCACAATATTTGAATAAATTATGAAAAAAAATTATAAGTATTATAAGATAAACATTTATTTTCACGAATTTTTCAATAGACTTTTATGCTTCAAACATTGTTTGACATATTTGTCTATAATTTTTTAATTAACTTCTAAGTAGTAAACTTTGACGTGCGTATCTATCAAATAACAAATAAAAGAAACAACCAGTCGTCTCTTCTAATATCAAACAAAAATCTTTTAGTAATAAAACAGTTCTTTTATAACAAACAAAACAACGAGAAGTCAAAAAAATTAAACTTATTATCTAAGTTGAGTTGACTATTAAACTGAGATATTATTATCAATTACCTAAATAAAACTATATCTACTCAGTAGATCCATTAGATATTACAGATTAATTAACAAAATATACCAATTAGTCAGACTATTACATATTACAGCCTCACACGCACCGAACGAAACTGACAGATCGCAACTCCATCCGTGTCAGTCCGCGCTTCGAATAAGGCGTTTTTATGCTCGAGTGCAATCTCGTTAAAATCTCGAGATCTCGCCCTTTTTTCGTCCGAGATCAATCTCGCTAAAAAAGGCCGAGATCTCGCAAGAACGAGATCTCGCGAGAACGAGATTGCATTCCCTAGTTAAATAGGTTAAGTTAGGTTAGGGTTACCGGCTATTTTAAAATTATTTTTTCATAGCTTTTAATCATCTTTCTGATGTGTTTCTGAGTTGGCATGGAACCGTATTTGACATTATGGATTCTAAATTCATTAAATGAAAGAAAAAGTAAAGTACAGTACCACGACAACTCAATAAAGTGGCATTTCAACACCCTTTGAAAAGTCATCGAAAGTTGTTTTTTTTATTGCCCTTAACCTAACGTAACCTATGTAAACGATTTGTCTTTTAATGAATTTTCGAAGGAGATAGTTAAGTTGCATGTTGTTGAGTTGTCCGGTCACCAAAAGTACATACTCTCCCCACACCATTACTTGTTATTATGAAAGGGCGGAGTGGAAGATAAACAAGGCGAGACCTTTTTACCTCTCAGGACTCTCTCAATCACTGCGCTGCACTGCGGTGGAAGGGATGGATGGATGGATTGACCCTAAGATTCCTACTAAATATTACCCCTCATACCTTCTTTTCTTCATTTCCAAAAGACCCTCCATAAAGCAACCCCAAAGATGATATAGGCCCCTTAGGGAAATTATTTTCCATAGGCCCTCGTGTGTGAAGCTAATGTAAAAGAAATCTCTTTTAGGTACCTATTTCGTTTTTTAGATGTAAAAATATTTGGAATTTTTTTGTTTATGGGGGCGGCAAAAATTTTACCAGAGCCAGGCGCCGTTTGTAATATAATGTTATTTCTGTAATATATTTTAATACAAACATATTTTACCAGATTGCAAAGTGTGGAATCTTAAACCGTATGCTATGTTATTTTGTTAAAAAAAAATTGTTCCGTTAAAAAAAAATTATATTTAAAATAATGAAATTGTTACTGTAAAAGCCCATAAATTGGTAAATCTTAGGTTTTACTAATAAATCTTAGGATTTACCAACATGACTTTTGCCATTAAAAGTTGGTAAATCTTGGAAATTACAGGAAAATCTTAAGGCTCTGCAACCGACCCGAAAAGAAGAAGATGGAGAGATACGAAATTACGAATGTTAGAGGAGAGCGCTAACATTTACAGCGACAAAATCGATGCGAAAATTCCGAAAATGTTTAATAAAACACAACTTGTTTAAATTTGAGCAAAAATCTCGCGGGCATTATCTTAACAGCATTTAAAGAAACACTGCGAATTTTTTCATACATGTAACTTATAGAATAACTAAAACAAACGTGTTAATAATAATTTTTGGAGCATGCTTTGCGATTTTTTTCTATCGAGGGAATTTTATATAATTTGCGTTTCGGCGCGGGCAAAGTCTAGATATTATCTTCAAGAATAACATACATTTTTTTGCTCTTAAAACTTACTTTTTTAAGGGAAATAAATTGGTACAAATACGGGTTGCGGGCCCTTAAGATTTACCACAGTACGGGCTTTTACAGTAACATATTCATCATAAAATAAAAATGATTCCTCTTTCAATGCCCATTCTTTTTTATTGCAACAAATTTTTAATTTTTTTATTAATTCCTCATAATTATGATGTTAAAATAGATGTTAAATGTTATATTAGATGTTAAATGTTTATTTTGTTTGATTACAGGAAAAGGGAACGTCTTTACCAACGCAGAGGCTGAACAAGTACCCGTCCAGAGGCCTACTGAAACACGTCCTTCAACAAACATACAATCAAGCTGTTTCAGATCCAGATAAACTAAATCAATATGAACCCTTTTCACCTGAAGTAAGCAAATTTTTAATTATCTAAATACTCCTTATAACACTAACACACAGGGTGTAATAGCACATTCCTGAAGGATTTTATCCAGCGTGCATATTTCGAGTAAAAAATTTCCATGTCATTTTGCTGTCTGATGATATTTTTTTCTATTAAAAAAAAAAAATTCAGTCACGTGTTGGTACTGATCCCATGCCTATATGTCAAAACGGGATTGAGCGATACGCGTGCTGTTTCATAATGTGACCGTGCCTTCGACCAAGTATATCTAGACACGCCCTTCCACAGAGAACACCACAATAAATGTAACACCAGTAACATTAATTTCGCAACAAAACTCTCCTTCGAATTCCGCCATCTTGCATACGCGTTCCCGGCAATATACAACTGTCCACCGAGTTATCCTGCTGTGTAATTCTACGCACTAACACATCAACAGTTCGTTCACGTTTTGGTCTCATGGACAGTTTCGACAAGCTGTATGAATACCAGTGGTTTTCAAGGGGGACACGAGACATTTATAAATTTTATTAATTTTTTTTTACTTTATTGTGACAAGCGATTCATTTCGGAGGCGAATATGGGTACCGCCCGCGCCGCCTCGGAAACCATTTATTGGATAACCAACGCCTCTGCTATAGGTCACCCCAAGTGGTTCGCTACATTTGGTGACTAAGCATGGGTGCCCATGTTAATGGAGTGATATTTGTCCAGGTCTTGGCGGCGGATGCGTCGAAATTATTCACAGGATTCTGTTCTATTTTGCAAAAGGTATTAGCCAAAAACTATAATCTTTCTTTAAAGTTTTGAATCGGTTACTGAAAACATTAAGTTTTTTTGCGTATAATAAATAAAAAATAACAAAAATTCGTGGTGACCCGGCAGTAAGCGCTCAAAAAGAAGAGGAAGGGGAGATATGTTAATAAGAAAGTTAGAAGGAGCGCGCTTATATTAAAAACGATAATATTCAAGCGAAAATTGTGAAAATGTTTAATAAAACATGACTCTTTAAAATACAACAAGAATCTTGGGGGAAATATTTAAATAGCATTTAAAGAAACAATGAATTATGATTTTTTTCAATAATTCATAATAATTTTTTTTTTTTTTTTTACATGAGCTAATAATAGGAGCATATCTTACGATTCTTTCTGTCGGGGGAATTTCATATAATAACCCTTTCGGCGTGGCAAATGTATAGATATTTCTTTTTTTTAAAGAAAGACAATCATTCCCGGGTTACGAATAGCCCAACAATGTTTGAAAATCTCCTAATACCACCACAGAAAGCCGAAAATGTTGCTTGTGTTGTGATGGAGGACTTAGCCTGCCGAGGAATCGAACACGCGACGCCCAGGTGGGACCCAAGCGCTGTGCCCACTCAACCACTGACCGGTCAAATATTATCTATTATATTATTATCGTCAAAAATAATATGTATTTTTTTGAAATTTAAAAACTTTAAGTGTTCAAGAGAAATATGTTATAAAACGGTAGAAATTCGGAATGCCGTGACTTAAGATAGGTTAACTTTACCTTAATTGAAGAAGAGTGCATCTGTTCTTCGTTGAGATCTGTGTTTAATGTATTTTAAAGGTTTCCGTTTTACAAAATAACTAAAATTTTCTTGACGAAATATTGTACTTATAAATATTGCCGAACGAAAATAAACCAACACCATTTATTGGTTTTACCTTGAACGTAATAAAAATTTTGTCTGGCAATTTTTACTAACTTTTTTGAAATAACCGCCAAAATTGAAAGTACTTTTATAAGTTCTTTAATATGACCAAATGAAAAAATCGAGAGCATTGTTTTGGTTCTTGCGGATATAATGTTTTCACCTGCGGCGCTTTATTTTTACCCACTTAGATAGTTTTATTAAACAAATTTTGTTTTACAATATATAAAGTAGGTTTGCGACTCCACCGACAACAAAACAAGTAATATTGTACACTCCCTCCCACCAAGGTCCGCATACAAACTAATAATGGATACATTAATAATACTTCGACTAAACAGGTTGATTATTCCTAAAAAAGCGGGTGGTGAATTTAAAAGCGGGTCGCGCTTTGAAAAAGTTTGTATACCACAGCCATATTGTGACGCAGCACTCATTGTAGGTATGTATTCGGTCTATCGTGACGTCACAAGCATCGCGGTGAGTTGATATGACGTTAGAAAAATTGCCAGAAACAAAATTAAGAACTTTCCCTTTGCCACGTTCATGAATGCAGTGCCTTAAAGCTATCTGTAAGACATATATTTTCTTTTATATTGAGATAGCTGACTACATTTTCAAAATTAAAGTCCGCGGCGTGCATCTTGTACAATACTCGGAAGTGTGATATTTTTGTGTTTGAAAAAAATTAACGCCGTCCGGACGGCTAACACAAAAATTAGTTTCAGTGTAGACCTTGAAGACCGAAAAAAGGTAAAACACAAAGCTCATTGCGATCTAAACGGTTCAAAACAATGCACGGACTTTTTTATAAATGGACCTTCAGCCAATTTTATTTTCAGCACGGCGTCATTTTGCCTTTCTCAGGGCCTGTCTAGGGTATACTTGGTCGAAGGACCGTGCTGTTAGAATGAGACGGAGTGCTATCATGCGACCCCCGCTATGATGTTCCGGACCACTCAGTTGCGATGTGTGAATGAAAAAAATTTTTTGTTTTTAGTTGAAAAAAAAGTAAATTTTTTACTCCAAATATACTCAGGAATCCGTGGTTAAAATCCTTCGGGTACATGCTGTTACACCCTGTATATCTAATATTTATTGTACGTGGTATTATTTCATGCCATTATATGTATATTTGTTTTCAATTTCACAAAACATTGCGTCTTTGTACTTTGGAAGGTTTCACAAAATTTAAAAGAAAAACCTGCAGTGAGGTGTTATTTATGTTTTGCAATTTATATGACAGCCTATACTCATTCTGGATTAACCCCAACAACTACTATAGGATACAATTAGATCAAAATGTAAATATTGACAATAAAGCTCATTGGGTAAAATTTTTATAATGTGTTCACCGCTTGAATGCTAAGATATCCCAAGTGGATATCTGATGTTTTATACCGTTGCTTGCCAGTGGGCTAGTAGCTCACTCACCCAGTGGGCTAGTGCCTCGATTTTGTTGTATTTTTAACCTAAAAAATATCCTTAGAATACCTACTGAAATTTATTTTATTCTCTTGGTAATGAAATAATGTATCTTAATATTATTCTAATGTAAACGTAATGAGTAAGATCAAGAAAGGAACGCTCCGATGGTTTGGGCATGTAGAGGGAATGAACGAGGAAAGGAGTGTAAGGAGAATATATGACGCAAATGTGAATGGTAGAAGAAGTCGAGGACGCCCAAGAAAGACATGGCACGACCAAGTGAATCAGATACTTGAGTCGGGCCATGTCAAGAGTCAGAATAATAGAAGAGAATCTATGAGACGTTGTTTGAATGTAAACGAGGCAAGGAATGTGTGCCAAGACCGGGCTGTTTGGCGGTCCGTCCTCTCTGCCTAACCCTGCGGGGAAACGGCATGATGGTTAGTTAGTTAGTTAATATTATTCTAGCTTGTCCTCTCGTCACGTGAAAACATTTATTTTATCTGTGAAAAAGTGCGTCGCCATGTCATAATTCCAATTTTCAAAGTCATGCAACTATATTAATTTAATGAAAATAAATTTCTTTGTTTACACTACCATTTAATATACAGTACAATTCGTATATAACGACTTTGCATATAACGGCCTACCGTTTTTAGCAACGACTATGTAAACTCAAGTTAGGTTTCAAAACTTTTAGTAGGAAAACGTATCTGTTTAGTAGGACTCCGTTTTAAGCGACCAACTGCTTAAAGTGAACCTATTTTGATCAATTTTAATGATAATTCGTCTGGTTAGAACGACGCGCAGTGTTTTGTTTACAAAACCTACGCACCAGTTCCTTGCCGACCCCACGCCTCGCCTTCTCTCCGCTCCACGCCTACTTCCCGCGTACGGTTACCCCCTGCGCCTGGCTACTCCCCGCTCCTTTTACATATTTCATAACAATAATTACAATGACATTAATATATGTCATAATAAAAACAAGTAAAAATTATCCGGCCGTTTTGTAAATACATATCGCCGGTCCCTTGAGGGTCGTTATATCCGAATTCTACTGTATATACTCATGTTACTGTATTTATTTACAGAAAAGCCTCACATAATATATGACTTACTTTTATTGTGAAGCATGCTTATTTAACAGGAAAATATAATAAAAATCAAGAATATTTTCATATTTCTTCATGGTACAATATTTTTTTATAACGTCCGAGAGAAAAAACATTTCTCTGAATATGAGTAACTACTTAGGACAGATATTATATGCAATTTTCGGTAACACATTATCTGGTAAGACGGTACAATTTACTAAAACATAATTTTGCAAAAAAACAAGAATGTTATTACGAAAATAGTTTCAGCTCACGCACGGCGGGCACACTGAGGTAGTAAGATTGCGGGAGCTTGGCATTCCAAGGGTTAACCCATTAATTACGTCTTAATTAATTAAGAATTTACAGGATGTCACTGGGCATGTCATTAGAAAAAGCATTCTTCCACAAAGTGTTTTATAGAGAAGTTATTGTAAATTCGTCTTCTAACTGAGCTACAGTACGCTTGAGAAACTTGCAGAGATTTTAGAGGCTACTTCCAAATAATGCTCATTCCCACTTTTGTTTAAAAATCGGTTAGCAAAAAACTGGATGACAGACGCCCTATTCACACCTCCGTTTAAAAAACAGAACGATAAAAAAACGATGATCACGCAGACGTTGCGTGCATTCTTCCTTGCAACTGGGAGCAGATGGGTTGAGGGGTTGAATGACAAACCAAAATATTTCAATTTATTTTTGTTTGTGTTCCGTGTAGAGGAACACGGTTGTATAAAACGCTTGACCAATTTGCAAATTTGACTTAGACAAAATTAAGTGACGTAAAGATCTTAAGGAAGGCATTATGAAAGGCATTACGGAAGGCATAACTCTAGTAGCTTTATTCCAATTACACTGGTTCTCTGGCATGGTGGAACGGCTGAGCTGAAATACTGCCCTTAGCCTTTCCACAGCCGGGAGATTTCTAGTTCTTCGGCCCCATATATGTTGGCATTTATTAAAAATAATTACGTTTATCTGGCTTCTGCCAATGAGCCAAATAAAATTAATGTAAAAAAAATATGTACTTATTTGAACTACTATAATAAACCAGTCTGTCTATTCTTTTCTCAATGAAATAATATATAGGAACTGCTTTTGGAAATGGATTTCTAAAAACAGTGTTTTATCTTGATGAATATATTTAGAATGGTTATAATAAGGATAATTATCTCTTTGCAGGTGTATGGTGAAACATCCTATGAACTCATATGCCAAATGATAGATCAAATAGAAATAACATCGGAGGATGTATTTGTGGATCTGGGCTCCGGAGTTGGTCAGGTGGTGTTGCAAATGGCCGCCGCCACTCCATGCCGCATATGCCTCGGGGTGGAGAGGGCGGAGGTACCTAGTAAATATGCCCAAGTAAGTGTTTACCAGCTTTTAAGAAATTTGTTTATTTTATTAATGTACTATATATTGTGATATTGCATTTTTACCAATTTTTTACTTTAATAATCAACATTTATTTTTTCAGTTAATGGACAACCATTTTAAAATGTGGATGAAATGGTACGGGAAGAAATACGGAGAGTACAAATTGATAAGGGGAGATTTCCTTTTAGATGAACATAGAGAAAAAATTAATTCCGCTACAATAGTTTTTGTGAATAATTTTGCTTTTGGTCCAAACGTTGACCATCAACTAAAGGAGAGATTTGCAGACTTAAAAGATGGTGCTAGAATAGTGTCATCGAAGAGTTTCTGCCCACTTAATTTTAGAATAACAGATAGGAACCTTAGTGACATTGGAACAATAATGCATGTTAGCGAGATGTCTCCTTTGCGAGGATCGGTTTCATGGACAGGAAAACCAGTGTCCTACTACTTGCATATTATAGACCGCACTAAACTGGAGAGATATTTCCAAAGACTGAAAAATCCCAAAGTCAAGGTCGTCAAACTCAGGGTCTGTTCATTTTCGTTTATTGCTTTTATTGTGATTATTGAAATAATTCTATTCGGAGAAGAGTGAACCATTCAGGTCTACCTCGTCTTTTAAATTACTAGACAACTATTATTACTCTAGTCTATATTCAACTAACTCCATATTTGTAACTTTCAGGGTGTTGTGGTTAATGGAAGTTCTGGAATTAGCGAAGACAGTGAAAATACCCCGCCAGTAAGGAACCGTGCAAGAAGAGAACTGTTAAATGGAAAAGTAGCAGCTGCGGCTCGGCCCACCAACACGGCTGTTCGGGAACGTAGGAAGAGGGTTGTTAGGACACCAATTTCAACAGACAATAGTTCTGATGGAAGTAAAACTAGAGCCATCACTGCCTTGGAGAGACCCAAGCCTCGGATATCGAGGCAAAGTTCCAAGGAATCCAAGGAGTCTAAAGAAGAATCCAAGGAGTCCAGTTCCGATAATAGTGAAGAAGATGTCCCCCTCGTCGCATCCACCCGCTCTTGGGGAGCTCCTTGGGCATCATCGGAAGCTAATGGCTCAAGTAATTATATTTCTTCTCATACTCGTTCCAGACATTTGAGGGTATCCGTTACTTTCATAAAATTGTTGTCAAAATAATCCTTTTTTAACCCTCTGCCACTGAGGTGGCTGTTTTTTCATTCTGCTAAGGAGTAATCTGACAGACATACATTTAGAGTACTATTAGAAATTTTGAGTTTTTATTGTTGAAAAGTGTTTTTGCACCGCGCACTGTAAATAAATAGGTTTTACGCAAAAAACAGCAGGCAAATGTTGTTTGCCACTTCAGAACAGACACAACACAACTTCCTTACAGATGATGGGCCATGGTCTCTTGGTGACGGACGAAGTGGCAAATCTTATATTTCATCATTGACAGTATTGAATTCGAGATCTTCTTCCCCCAACCGTAGCCGAATTTGCTCATCATTTTTAACATCAGCTCATCAGCTCATGTTCCAGTGGCCTTTGTCTTCCTTGAAGGTTAATCGTTCGCAATCTAAAAGCAATTACGAAGCGACTTGTGTAAAATACTATGCAGTTTAATTATTTGGCTGAGGTGACAGCTTATAGACACTATGAATATAATTTATTTTACTGACGTGATGACCATGCGACAGAATTGTATTATAGTTATTCATATCAGATTTATAACTGAAGACTTTAAGTTCCGTGGGCACCTAACGGCTCTAACTCCTCATGTGCAATCACTTCGGTTGCCGTCGCCGTACTTACGGATGGCAGGAGCTCAGGAAGGTACTAAGCGAGACAGAATGATATGCCGCCAAATGGCGACGTAGCAAATGCACAGATGCGCTAGATTTAAGGTAGAGGGTTAAGTACTTCCGCATAAAGTTTTTGTCATTAATGTTGTTTCAAAATACACATGAAGAAAGTAATAAAGAAATAATTTATACAGCAGTGAATGGGCGAGGTGCAGGGCGCAGAGCTGCCACCAAAAAGTTGCGGCGCAAACCTGTGAAGGTGGTGGAGCGAGCGGCTGTGGCTGCGGCAGCCCCCCCACCCGGCGCAGCGGTCCGACCCGGTCAGCGCGGACGTGTGCGTAAGCCTCGCCGCACACTCAACATCTCCGGCCTGGAGTTACTTCACAGCCACACGCTCACCAGCACGCAGCAGGACGAACGCAGTCTCCCACCGCCCCCGGGATGTGTGGACCAACGTCTGTCATCATTAAGTTCTTTGGCCGAGCGAACCACGGCCCATGCGGAGCTTGATATCCCGGACCGGCCGCGGGACACCCCCTACGCACTGCAGCTGTTGCTGGACATGTTCAAAACGCAGTATATGAGCGCCATGGAGAGCATGCGAAGGCCAGAATATAAGAAAGAAATACAAGCCCAGATTGACAAGGAAATGGTATGTATTTTGCTTTTATATTTTCGCCTGGGAAAGCTTACAGTCGACTGACTGTTAATAATTTGTTGTTTGTCCCAATTTTTTAAAATCATCTTTGTCTATCGTCAAGGGCGGATCCAGGATTTTTTTCTGGGGGGGGCACAAGGGGCGGATGGGCAAAAAAATGTTTGAAAGAGACAGTTTTCTGTACTGTGGTGGAATCTCCACAGTACAAAAAAATACTTTCTGCGTGGGGCACGTGCCCCCGTGCCCCCCCCTGAATCCGCCCTTGTCTATAATCATTAAAAATGATAATATCAGTTCCATGATTAATTTACAAAACAAATCTAAAAATTATCTTCCATATTATGGAAGATAAAGTTGCTTTTTTGAAGGCTACCTTATTACCACACAATAATACCCTCTGACGAGCTATTCTATATCTTTTGTGGAAACGAGATAGTTCTCGATCGAGATCTGCTTTCAGATTTGTGTGTTTTTATATGGCTGTTATTTGCTTTTTCTATGGGCCGATGTCAGAATTTCAGCTGTGAGCTATGTCTCGATCGAGATAGATATTCATCGTGATCTCTTGTCAGATTTGTGTGATTTTCTAATGCTGTTAAATGAATAAATAATCATGCATACTTGCATGAATTCGTCTTTAAAACGACCTAAACTAAAATATTGCTGAAACTCTGACATCGGCCCATGGAAAAAGCAAATAACAGCCATATAAAATCACACAAATCTGACAGCAGATCTCGGCCGAGAACTATCTCATCCCCACAAAAGACATAGAATAGGTTGTCTGATCATCACTTACACCAGACAGTGTCACAAATCTCAAATATACACGTTTTTACGGTTACCAGAATTTCATTTAACTTGATTTGTAATTAAATGGTACCCAAAATTAATGCACGCTTTCAAAAACAATTTACGTTCAAATTGGAAACCGCCTTTGATAAATATAATGCATATACTTTTTTTCAATTGATAATGCAGTTTCATTTTGAATGTTTGATCATGCGCCTACAGAAGGTGAAACAGCTGTCAGGCGTAATAATAAATTACACAACAGAACTTGTTTGTAAATAAACTACATTTATAAATTAAATAATAATATTATTGAATATATTAAAGAAAAAATTAAATTAAACTTGGTAGCAATAAATAAAAAAATACACTTGATTTATAAATATGGTATATTGGCAATAGAGAACTCCAGTCCAATTTTTTTTATTTTTTTTTATGAATAATGACCTTCTAACTTAAATAACTGCGTTTTTATTTTTAGAGTTAGTTTTAATAGTTAAAATAATTGTCAAAGTTTTAATTTTTCGAGACCCGGAAATATGGTAAATCATGTAGACCTCATCACTCCCGAAAAATTAGTATGGGATTGGGCAATCAGCTGATCTACTGCCGCCATTTTGAAATCCGTTGTTCCGTTGTTCGAAGTATTCTCCCTAGAAGAAGCATTACTTTTTTCATTCATTATTTTTTTTGTGCAGTAGTTTTTCAATATTTTAAATAATAGAGATAAACTAATAGAGATACCTCTATTTTTGATACTGAATTATTTAGGCTTAAATATTGTTTCAATAAATACTACGACTAAATCTCTATAAACAGTACGAAATAAAGAATAACATGAAATGTTGTTAACACTGATGGCTTGTGCCATACCTACATGTCAATTGATTTCAATACAATGTGATACAATGACTGGTGACACGTGACGTCAGCACTAACCATTCAATCGTACCAACTTTACAGTGTATTTTAACGAGACGTTAAAAAATGCACTTTTTATTATTTTTTTACGAACACTACGTTTAATATTATAAAAAAAAACTTATATATTCAGAATCAGCGTTTATTGGTCTGTATGAACATATTTTTTTAAAGTCATAATATTTTTTACTGGAGTTCCTTATTATAGTGAAAAGATTCTACAAATAGTTGCTGTGTAGCATGAGGTACTAAATGCATAAGGTCAGCAAAATATATTATTGTTAAATATTAATAAAAGTTTTTGTGTTTTCAGGAAAATAAGAAGCAGTTTTTGTCCCGTGCGGCTCAATTAGAGAAACAGATAAAAGTATTGATCCAAGACACGGTGGTGTTGCTGAAAGCGAGGATGAGTGAGATCGGCATCAATGCCACCAACACGGTGGACCTACTCACCAAATCTAAAGAAATTGTTAGCCGCCATAAGGAGTTGCAAGGGAAAGTAAGCAGATTGGAATCGCAGGTGAGTAACTGAATGCTCTTAAAGCAAAGTCTAAAAGGTTGTAATATCACTACACTTTGTGCCTAATTTTGCCGTGAGAATAACGCAGGCCGTTGTTCCCATTTCTCTACAAATTGAAAAGACTCTTCCCTTAACTCTTAGCGCAACTTTTACACTCGAGCGACAGACCGATTTAAAACTTTTTCCTCCGATTGCTCGTGATTTTTTGGTGCTCATTTTGGATTTTTTCCGCCCACATTAAAAAAATCATTCCTCCGAATTTCAATATGGAGACATACAAACTGATTAGAGTTCTATTTAGCCAATGAATTCACCTATCTTTTGTCGATTATAACATATTCATAGGATTTATAAAAAAAATTTAAAATCGTTAACTTTGGTCCAAAAACTTTGGTAAAAAAAATATGGTCCAATTTTGGACTGCTGTCAATTGCAGAAAAAAAAAAACCGTCCATATTTTGACCTTAGTCTTTTCAGTGGTTTTAACATCCAACTGTCAAAAAATCTAACTGAATGACGAAAATGTCGGTAAACATGATGTTATACAAATTTTGAGTGAAGTTTTTGGCAGCGTCCAATAGATGGTAGTATTAGTTAATTTAATACGTATGTTATTTTAAAATCCAACTGCTTCTCTAGGAAATAATTATTTTGTATGTGTGCTCACTAGGAAGCCACAATTCCGCTAAGGGTTAATACCCATTTCCCCGCCCACCGTTCTCGACAACCCACAGGCAAAAAATTTCGTCAATAGTAAAGCTTTTTAATCCAATATGAACACACAAAAACTCATCACTTCCACTACAAATAGATTGTTTATTTAGCATAAACACACATTGCATATTTTTAAACAAATATCTGTTATCAAATCATTACATCGATATCGGTTTATCTCGATTTTGAATAAATTTGCTTTTAAATAACTCGTTATGACATTCGTTGTTGTTTTCCTCCATATACATATTCTGATTTCAGCCGTTCAATCCGCTATTAACTACATAACCAAAATCCCACTATTCTTGTCTTATTATTTTAACAAGTATATAACCAAGTGATGCTAATTTGGTTTTCGATTTTGCCATTCGATTTAATTAATATCGTACCTCCAAAATATACAAACATATGAACTGCTTACTATGGTTTAAAGCCAATTAATCCATTTAGATTTCACCATTCACCTGTATTTTTAGGTTCTATAAAATAAAATCTAAAAATAGATGAATTTATAATTAGTAGCCATCCCTCGAATGGATAAGAACATCATTGCGTCCAGATCCAAGCCCAAACCTAAGGCATATTATTATTTACACGACAATCTTTCTTTTGACATTCTTTATATATATTTATTCTTGTCTTACTCAATGAAGTAGGTATCTTTATAAATTTTATTATTTTAGGTGGGGAACATTGAGGCTGATCAAGCAGTTTTGGTAAAACAACGAACTAGAGAAATAACTGACAAGTATATAAAACTAGGCCATATTCAACCAAATGCTGAAATAACTTCGGCAATAATGCGGGAATGTATTTTGAAGGAAGTGTCGGCCACATTGGCTCACAGGAAACGTCTTCATTCCCACATAAGTAAACTTGAAATGGAGAATAATCAAATAGAAAATACAAATGAGGATAGAAAGATGGCGCCCCCTGTACCGGTGGCTACCGTAAAACCTAATGCTGTTAATAATAAGATGGGGAGGAAAACTCGGGAAAGCCGATCACGTTCGCAAGAATGGCCCGATGTACCGGATATTGGGAAGATTGAGGAACAAAACCCAGAAATTTTAGCTCAGAAAATTTTAGAAACTGGCAGACAGATAGAAGCTGGTAAATTAGGCGCCATGAATGCAAAACATAATAACCATTATCTAATGAATGGTCACGTTAGAGAGCCTGAAAAGATGGCTGAATTTAGTAAAATTATTAAAAATGGAGCTCAGTCTTCATTGAAAAATCAAGTGAGAAGTATCACTCCAACTGCTCATATAAAGCAACAACCATTATCTCCTGTAAAATGTCAGAAAACTCTCAATGTAGTTGGGAAGGTTCAGGAATCACCTAAAGTGATTAACTTTGAGGATAGACTCAAAAGCATCATTACCTCGGTTCTCAATGAAGATCAAGAGCAGAGAAAGGCTGCTCATCAAAGTGCACCCAGTGGCAGTAGTGCAGCAGCCACCGCCTATCCCAACCTCACCTTCCCACAACAGCAGTCGCAGTCGCAGCCGCAGCTCCAATCGCAAACCACCACTTCTAGAATCTACCCCTACACTACCACACAGCCTTCCTACAGCCAGGCTCACTTCCCTGGTCAGTACAGGCCTGCGCACAGTCCTCAGATGCCCGTTCCACCTGGGGATGTCAAACCTGTCATATCTAACCGGGATTATAAACACTCCCTCACAGAGAGATTCCTGCCCACGGAAGCTATGCGGAATGCGGAGGCTTATTCTCGACACGGAATCTTGATGCAGCCTACCGATTCTTATCGCAGTGAAACACCCAGGCAAGGAGAGAGGTTGGAAGTGTACAGGACAAATGGGGAAGTGGTGTGTCATCCCAGGGAAGTGTGTGCGTCCCCGGCAGCCAGGAATGTGCTGCAACCCGACTACACGCAAGTGTCACCGGCTAAGCTGGCTCTTAGAAGACACTTGTCTCAGGAAAAACTTACTCAACATCATCCTAGTTCGGGAAGTAGAACAATCGGGGATCTTGTGAATGGTGAAATTGAGCGAACTTTGGAAATATCTAATCAAAGTATAATCAACGCCGCCGTCAATATGAGCTCAATGTTGGTGACCCCCAGTAACATGATGAATTCTAACATTCCTCCTCGTCCAGAAAGAGTTAATGTTCGTGTTGATACCAATCTCGAACCTCTGAGACAAGTTTATAGTCCAATATCTAGACCAAATAGTGCCGAGGGGTTGGAGTCATTTTCTTCCAACACGCACTGCTCCAAATCTCCCGTAACCCAGCCTGTTATAGCCAACAGCCATTTGTCTCAGAGCTCATTCCCCACCAACTCACCGCGCACGCAGACCGCTCAAGCGGCCGTACCACCGGCCGCACCACCACGGACCACGGTGCTGTACCAGCCCCCCAAGGGAGCCTATGTCTCTCACCAGTATGTACCTCTGCCCAGGGCAGAGATCAAGCCTTACCACGAGTCATACTTCAGTGAGAGCAAACCTTCGGCGGTCCCCGGTACGGCACCCCCCTTGGAGGGGCTGGCGGCTTGTCTGCAGGCTCGCGTGCTGGCCTCGGACTACTGGAAGGTGAAGGAGGAGGCACGCCCGCAGTACCCGGCCGACCCGCCTCCTCCCCTGCCCCCACCACTCATGGCCTCGCAGCCCACATCTGTTATCAAGACTGAGATATGTGACAAGTCCCCCGTGGCGTGTCAGTACGCCGGCGCCAGCCTGAAGCGAGCCTCCCCAGTCATCCACGGGCCCTCCCGGCCCCTGAAGAAGCAGCACCTGGACAGCTCCCTGTCCGCGCTGGCCGTGTCCATGCCCAGTCCGGAGCCCCACTCCAACACCTCCACTCCACTGGAGGATGAGCTTCCTGAGCCGGAACGTGCATTGAGACCTGATGAAGGTACTTCATAATTTGTCATATTTACTAGGATTTGATTATGTGATTGTAATTTTAAGCAAAAGTACAAAATTGATTGTAGTTAAAATTCTATATGATGAAGGCTATTTTTGGTAAATTCTGATGCTTGTATGTTGTGTAGTTGACTACAGAAATGCATGCTGAATATTCTTGGATGATCCGGAATATTATAAATGTATGTTTAAATGCGAGTGTACTGTACTGGTGGTAGTGACTGATTTTGCACTTTTTGTAGACAATGGTTGTGAGTAATCAATCTCTTACCAAAAAATAAATAGTTTGCGATTTAAAAATATTTCCTTACATGTTGTAATGAAACAAATATTTTAACATTTTTATCATTCGAAAATGTACTACTTTTTTACGGGTTTGTCAGAATTATAATTTTAAGCATGTTTATTGTGGTTTGGATATTACGCCACGGTTTTAATTTGAGTTCTCTTTTTGTTATTAATAATATGTTATGTTTAATATATATTATTATGTATACATATTATGCATTAGCTAAAAAAGTCATTAGTTCTTGTTTCACAATTTTCAAGTTTATTTTATTACATTAGTTACATAATATTTATAAACTATGTATATTATTATTGTTGATTTGTTGGACATGATGTATTTTATGTAAGGTCACATTGAAATTCCCAGTCAATTCATATTGCACCATCCTGCAGGTACATATATATATATATACATTCAGTTTACCTGTTAAAACTGGGACATCAGTGTGACCTTGCAAATCTAGATGGATGTACAATCCAAATATATCCTCATATATTTTAATAACTTATTCTACTTTTTTTATTATATTTTCGGGTTCCGACACATTTTTTTGTTATTTTCTGTTAAAATTTATTTTTGACGTAACATTTCTGTATCGAAACTATAGAATGTTGGGAAAATGGATGAAATGGAATCATATTCATGGTTCGCAAAGCATTCGCTTTCGAATCCATTCCCTCAACCTTCTTTACTGTATTTACGCAACACTATATAAAAGGTTACCCCAAAAATGTATTTATTCAGAAGGTTGTTACTTATTCTTAGAATAAATACTATTAATCAAGGATACCCTTGCATCATAATATTTTAATGACTGACACTAGACAATTATTAATCCAGATTTTGTATTCAGGATTTCTCCAAAGCTATGAAAATATTAGCCGATAATAATATTATGTATACTTTTCATTATGTATTTGTAAATTGAGGTACTCAAGATTTACAATGTTTTGTTCTGCAGGTATTTATTAAAATATTTTTTAAAATCATTAAGATGCCCACTTAAAAAGTTTTAACAGTCTAAAACAGTCATTTCGTGGTTTTATATTTTTTTAAGTCATTGCTAAGCAATAATTTTATGTGTTCATTCTCTTATTCCTATTAAAATAATTTTAAACATGTCTGCAAATATTGAGCTCCCTAAAGAGTTGGTTTTTATTTTGCAAATTTTATCGTAGAAAATTTCTATGCTTTTTATTTGAATAAGACTATGGCCATTTGTACATGGAGATACTTACAAGCGGCTCGAGTTACGTGCACGTGGCATATGCGTCACTCGTGAGTATCCGCCATACTATTTTGTTAGCATTCGTACAAGACTCGTCGCGTCGACTACAGGAGTGATGTCAGTTGCACGCTACTGACAGTGCTGGTAGCACATCAGGCAAGATGCATTCGCGTCTACTACTCGTTTGACATAAATGGCATTGAACACGATTTGAATGTTAAATTTGTTCTGGAGCTGGGAAAATATTCATGTTTATAAAACTACAGTTTATCGGAATAAGAAAAGATTTAACGGAGATGGTGTGGTTTGAGGTTGAAAAAAAAAATTTATTTGATATCATTCTCACGTAGTTCCTTGGCGGCGACGAATGACCTACTGTACTGTATGGGTAACCTAACCTATTTCCTGTTAAGCACTTGCATACTGCTTACTAACAACGTATGCAAGGACACTGGAGGTCTAGATTCGTTCAAAATAAATAAATGTAGCTTCGTTTAACAGAAAAAATTAGAATCTTGCGAGAGCCTTGAAGGAGTAACCATCAGTTACTTATACCAGGGCGGGTAAGAGGTGGATTACCTCCACTGTACTGTATGGGTGAACCCAAAATCGTATTTTAGATTGTTTTTGTGCTTAAAATAAAGAACAATATTGTCTTCATTGCTTGACATTGTTTAAACTCTACGGCTGCTCATGAAAAATGATTAAGTTCAGTATAATTGGGGTAGCGCCGTGTATGGAAACCAGCAAAGCAGAATAGAATTATCAGTAGGCGACTTGTGGTTGCATTGCAGCCACATAGCTTGTAAGAGCTTCTGTGTACGAGGGGCCAATGTTTTACATAGTAATAATTTTCATTTGGGTGACTGATAAATAACAAACTGTTAAATAGATAGAATTACCTGTGTACATGTATATGCTCATGGGTTTACAAATGTTGTTGAGAATAAAATATGTTTTATTCAGCAGGATCTCCTTAGGCCAAAAAGCTCACGCTGTTACCACAATCTATTATCTACTGTATGTAATCATCACCTTCTGAATAATATTGTTTTAAACACACTGAAGTTTTGTCTAATTTTGGGGTGTTACTCTTATTGTGTTGCTCTTTTCTGTAAGAATATATTAAATTTAAATATACAGATATGTTATTAGTCTTACTTCTTACTTTACCTTCCTTTCTTCTAATGATTGCCTGTTGCATACAGAAGTAGCTGTGTTTTGACTATACTGTGCAACATTGTTGTCTTTTTTCGTTCACAGCACATTTTCTTATTATTTTTTATTAAGTGTGATTATTTTATGCTTTCAATATTAACAAATTTTTACTTTTATATGAATATTTGTAAAGTGCGCACTGACGGGTGATCAGTGAAGTGATCAGTGAGGGAGGACAATAATGTAAGGCAGTTTGTCAACTCGGACCAAGCGAGTGTGTAATGATGTGTTATTTGATTTGGCACTTGACTGGTGTGTCTTCAGGGACTTGCAGACCCTGCCCCGACTGATTGCATCACAAACAATCAATACATATCTGTTTTTACACCTCCAATCGGTTTGCGCAATCGCATGCTAAGTGGTAAGTTTCAAAGAACCAGCATTCAAAATTTTTTAAACTTGCAGGAAATGAAATTTTGCGAACATTCAGTACTCAATATAAAAGTAATAATTTGTGATACCCAGGCACGCATTTTTCATTAGCTTTTGAAGCACTCTATTATTTGCATATTTTTATTTAATCGGTGGTGGTTTTTTTATATCATTTTTAGTTTTTGATTCAATTATAAACATAATATTTATTATGCTGCCCTAATTAAATATTGCAAAACATTTATGATGGCATCCTTCTTTCTAACAGAATCTGAAGTAGGAGAAGAAGTGGAAGAGAGTAAGTGGCAGAATCGTATCGCTTTCAGATTCGATCAGATTGTCTCCTTCGCTTCTACCGCAATGGAGGATAAGCGCAGACGGTCCACTGAGGAAGGAACTAGCTGCAATACTTCTCCCGACTCAGGCATAGGACACGGGGACCCACCGCCGCCACCACCCAGCATCTCCCTCATCCAAAACAGATCTTCCCACATCCCACAAATCTGCTCGAGTCCTCCCAAATCACCCAGGATACTGGTGACGCCCAACATAAAGACATCCCCCAACTCTGAGAGCCCTCCTCTGGAACCTCCAGGGGAGCTGTCGGTGCCCCTGCGCACCCCCAGCCCCTGCTCTCTGCCGCCCCCCAGTCCCCCCGGCGCAGCCACCCTGCCACCGCTGCCCGTGGCCCAAGTGCCTCTCAAGTACCAGCGTCAAGAGAAGCCCTCGGGACATGCTTCGCACCACTTCAAGAAGAAGTTCTTCCACCGGGAGCAGTGGAGTGGCTGGCCCACGGAGCCTGCCGAGCGCCCTCCCAAGGGTAAGTTCCGGCCCAAGGGCAAGGAGTGGGACTGGAGCGCGGGGGGCCCGGGGGGAGGTACTCCCAGTGCGGGGAGAGAGGAGTGGGAGGAGCGCCCCTCGCAGCCCATGTGACACCAGCGCTCGCTGCACTGGGACCAGCACCGGCGTCACCGCCACCCCTATGTGTGACATCTCACCACCCCACGCTCATGCTCTACATTGGTCAAAGAAAGAAAATAAACAAATGTTGTGACTGAACTGGTTTGTAACGTGTGATGCGAATTTAAAGACTTCTAAGATAATATTTTTTAAATGATATTATTTACATTAACACCAATCCAACACGCGTAATTCTTCTTAAGACTTTATTTAATTTTGCCAAATATCTGCAAATAATTACTAACTTAGTTCAATTATTTCCATTTTGATTAATGTCTTTTGACTAATTTTGAGTCTTCTTTTACATTGTGTAATATTGTATAAAATAATTTAATTAAAAGTTAGTGTAGGAAAATTGGTTTAACCACGCAATGTGGAAAACAAGAATATAAAATGCACTTATGAAGACATTTTACAAAATCTTTTTCTTATTGTTTTAAATAACTTGATTGTGTAATTGGATGTTTATTTTGTGTATTGTATACATGTATATTGGATATTCGTGACTGTCTATTTAGGTATTACAATTACTTTTGTTGCATTAATTGTTACTGTTCCTTTTGTGTATATGTTATTTGAATGTAAGTACGCATCGAATAGAGAATATTGGCGAATATTGGTTCCGTAAACAATGTAAGCTACGGTGTAGATCTTTGTGAGCGTCTAGATTAGTTAAGGAACTTTATGAAATCTACTGCCAACTATAATAATGATAGCATTTGTAAATATTTTGCGTAAAACTTAGATCATTCATACATGACATCTGTGATTGAATTCAAAAACATTTAAAATATTTGGGAAATAATTTAGTTGTTATTTGGAGAAAAATAACAAACTTTGGACTTATTCAGAGAATAATACAAGATGGATGATATCTAAAATAGTACAAATGAGAAGACTTAATGACCCATAGGATTCATCTAAATTATGTTTTTAATCTGTCGTGAAGCTTAGTTTGATTGTATCCCCGTGTATTAGTTTTATTTTATACAACAAATAAACTGGTATTAATCCACTAATTATATTTTATTGTGTCTTTATTTTATTTACTCCCCTTTTAACTTCACTACTTGCCATTTGATTGCACAAAGGACTATATCTGAAATGTAGTGATCACTTGGTTGAGGTTGCCACTTCAATTCCTGTGTCATTATAAAACAAAATAAATTCAAGTTTACCTGCCCTTTGTGATTTATTTATTCACCATAAAAACATAAAAGGGTAAGTGTAATCATAAGTATGCAGTGTACACGGGAGGATATCTGTATTATATAGAGGAAATAATAATAATTGATGTAGATGTAATTATAAAGTAGGAACAAAGTAAGTATATACAAATAGGTATACCAAAAATAATATAGCTGATGTGACACAATTGATATTATTACAAGTGCGATGAGAATACAATGAAAATAATAATTCAATAGAAATACTCTATATAAATAAGAAATCATAAAATTAAATTAAAATGATTAACGTAGTTAAAAATTTTTCAGATGATATTAAAATGACTTTTGGTTTAGATAAATGTAAAACGATCCATATAGAGAATGGCAAAATTTTAGATGGGAGACAAGGGTATATTTAGAAATTTCAAAATTAAAAGTATGAAAGTGGATGAGGTTTATAAATATTTTATTATTTAGATTAGATCACACTAGTATTAAAAATGAAATTAGGATTAAATTTCAAACTGGGATCAGAAAAATTTTAAAATGCAATCTATCTGCTAAAAATTTAGTAAAAGCAATAAATACTTGGGCAATACCTCTACTAACGTACTCATTTGGCATAATTAAATGGTCCAATACAGATTTAGATAGTTTAGAACGATTAATTAGAACTGTGTTAACAAAGTTTAATTGCCATCATCCAAATTCAGCTATAGAACGAATTAATTTACCTAGAAATTTAGGAGGTAGAGGTGTAGTCAAAATAACGTCTTTGAAACACAATCAGGTAGAAATGCTTAGAAATTTTTTCCATAGGAAAGCTAATAGCTCAGAAATGCACAAAATAATTTGCAAGGCAGATAGAAACATTACATCTTTAAATTTATATGACGAGAATGCCAACATTCTTATAAATACTAACCAGGAATTATTAGATTCCTGGTCAAATAAAATTATTCACGCAAAACACTTCAATTATCTCAACCAAACGTATGTCGACAAACTTTCGTCAAACAGATGGTTGGGTATTGGAGAGTTGAGCGCAGAAATAGAAGGATTTATGCTTGCCATTCAGGATAGTCTAATACTAAAAATTATAGGAAGCATATAATCAAAGAGACTCCAGATACTAATATCTACAGCCCGTATGTTTGACGAATATCTACAGCTCCTATGTTGAACTAATATCTACGAACTTCAGAGTGTTGATTAATATCTACAGAGCGTAGGTTAAACTAATATCTACAGAGCGTAGGTTGGACTAATCAGCTAAATGTGTCCAATAGTCCGATATTAGGGATTTTTACATACATACTTACATAAATTAAGTTTTTTAAACTGCATACGCAATATTACGTTATTCCAATATGCTATACATAATTGCAAATCCAACCTCTGACAGTACTGTAGATATTCGTCAACACTTTGGTTCTCATAGATATTAATCAACAGTTTGAGCTGTAGATATTCGTCAACACTTTGATTCCCATAGATATTAGTTCGATTTTTTCAGTTTTTGGAATTCCTGTAGATATTAGTAGACTCCTCCAATCAAAGATATAAATCAAATTGATGATTTATGTAGAAAATGTTTGGTTTTTCCGGAAACTATAGAACATATTATATCGGGATGTTCTATATTAGCGCCTTCCGAGTATACATTTAGGCAAAATCAGGTTTTAAAAATAATTCACCAAAGTTTGGTAATTAAACATAACTTGATTGATTGCTGTAATGTAGTACCATATTATGAATATGAACCAAATTCATTTTTAGAAAATGAATTTTATAAAATATATTATGATAAAACTGTACTAACAGACAGAATAATTAGCCATAATAGACCTGATATAGTTTTACATGACAAAATTAAAAAAATAACTTATATCATTGATGTACCTATTCCAAATTCTTGTAATATTCAAAAAAACTGTTTCTGAAAAAATAAGAAATTACACAGATTTAGGAAATGAGATTAAAAGAATTTGGCATTCTCAGACTATAAAAATATTACCATTTGTTATTTTGGCTACTGGCATTATACCTAGGTCTCTCATTCAAAATTTAGGCATATTAGATTTGTCAAAGAATTTATATATAAAAATCCAAAAATCAGTCATTTTAAATACGTGTAGGATTACAAAACATTTTTTTAAATATTTATATTGAGGGATCAGTAGGGTTTATATAGGTTCAATTAGGAATTCCACAGAGCCGAACCCTCTGATATGAAAATATCTGGAGTCGGTGAATTATTTTCCCATTTGGTCTCTGGTAGGTTGACATGTTGTTCTTGTATTGTTTTGTATTTATAATACTTATATAGTGCAATTGCATAGCGTGGATTCACTAGATGATCATTTGGGAAGTGTGTGAAAGGGTTTAGTTTTTCCTGTGAGGAAAATTTAACCCGGACATTTAAATCTGGTGCGTAAAATATTCCAGGTTTATTAGGGGGGGGCATGGCCCGAATTTATCTCACCAAGGGGGGGAGGGGTCTAGATGGAAGAGAAACTGCTTACGTAATTAATGCCCCCTAAGAGTTTTGTATTTCTGATTTTAATATATCCACAGAACAATACTTACTATTAAGGCTATATATGTATGTAAATAAAATATGCAAAATTGTTTTACATTTCTATGAAATTCTTTAAACTGAATTTCTTGCTCAAATTGACTACGTCCTCAGCCTCAGTGGCGGATTAAGGGATATGAAGAGTACACACCTCCTCCACAAATTTACAGTAAAATATAATACTTAAATTTTTTTTCGTAATTAGTAGGTACAGTGCAGAAGGTAGTTTTTTTTTTTTTTTTTTTTTACATTAACTCCACACAGGAGGCCCTGAGGAAAATAATTTCCCTCAGGGCCTATGTCATCTGGGATGCTGTGTGGAGCGTCTTTTTGAGGAGAGGAAGGAATGAACATTGGTCTTGAAGAGACCCATGTTGTACGAAGGAGGAAACACAGAGGCCGGCAAATCATTCCACAGCCGAGCTGTTGAAGACAAGAACGAGTCGAAGAAACGACCCGTTCTCATGTGACAAATGTCAACCGTGTACAAATGTTGGGCACGCGTTTGGCGTGTTTCCCGACTATGCACCGGTGCCGAAGGGATCAATGATGCTAGTTCCTCGGAGCATCTTCCATTGTAATACCGGTAGAACAAGGATAGCATTCCCACCTGACGCCTGTGCTCTAAAGATTGCAATCCGTCTGTTAAGATGGGAGAATCTATCAAACGGACCGCCGGTTTCTGCACAGAGTCGAGGGTATTTTTCAGGTATTTTGGAGCTCCAGACCAGAGATGGCTGCCAAATTCAACCGTGGGGCGTACTTGTGATTTGTACAAGGTTAGCAGTTGTGCACTATTAAAGTATCTGCGGGCCCTGTACAGTACGCCCAGTTTTTGGGAGGCTAACTTTACTCTGGCTTCGATGGAGCCCCCATACCTGAGCTGGTCACTTAGGGTTACACCAAGCATATCAATGGAGGGCCTGTTCGGAAGATTGCTTCCGTTGAAAGAGACTAGATTTTCATTTCGATCCCTTTTAGACGTAATCAGACAAGATTGGGTCTTTGAAACATTAAATTCAACGAGATTATTTTTACCCCAAGAGAAAACACTCTCGAGGTAACCGTCCATTCCTTGCTTCAAAGCCCTACGATAAGTTTAATTAACCAAATACTGTAGTTATAATACATCCCACCTTCCGAAATTTCCCATATATTCTGATAGCAGTATCCTACGCTGGTAACAGGTTAAAACATGAAACTCCAGATTTCCATTATAAGAGATCGATTGCAAACCTGCCTATATCATCAAGAGGTCATCGTTGCATTAGGTTGACAGCTCGGCAAAAAGATTTCTGTGGAGCTGTTCACAGTGAGCGGGGCTAGAGTGACATTATCAACTACGGCACACTAGGAATCGAATCGTCATGACCTCATCATTGGACACATAATGAATTACCATTTTTATACTCTCTCAATATTGGTTTTACCATTTTAACTTCATTATGGTATACTTTGTTGTTATGTTTAATTAAAATGGCGTTTTTAGTAATTACTTGATAAAACTAGTGACCGACCGAAGGTTCGGTTTCGATTTCGGCAAAAAATCTAGGTTTGGCATCAGTTTCGGTTTCAGCAGATTTTCTGCCGAACCTTCAGCCGAACCGAAACTCTGCATAATTAAATACATATTTAAGAGTGTAAATCAAACCTGATAGTGATAACTCAAACACACCCTCTCAGCTTCCCCGATACCCTGCCGGAGAACTTAAGCCTGCCATCTAGCGGAATATACCGATAGCTGATATCACCGCCATCTGTCTCTACAAGGCGGAAGCTTTGCGGAAGCGATTGCGTCGACAACTGGTTTAATTTCAGTTTCTCCATGAGCGAAGGCCCTTAGAGTGTCAAACAGTTATTAAAAAATGCATTCATAAAATATTCTTTTTAGGGTGAATAAGCCTATTTCAAAAAAAGAAAAAAAAATGTTGAGAAATATAAATGCAAAAGTAATTGAGAAAATAGAAGACTTGGTTTGTTTGAGTGGCTAGAGAATTAAAATTTCTCCACAATCCTGGGGTGACTAGGAGAAATAGGCTATGTTCGCAATCCACATAGCTCCATAGTACCAATTTTGGTTCTGAACAAAAAGTAAATTTAATATAAGGGAACGTACCCATACTACGTGACACGTTAAGGGGGGGGTCTTCAAAATGTCACGCTTGGTACAAATGAGCGGCAGCGGGCTTAGGTTTTTGGTCACTGGGGGGGGGGGGGGGGGGGGTTAAAATCGCAAAAAGTTGGTCACGTAGTATGGGTACGTTCCCTAAGTAGGCATAAAATTTAAAAAAATAACTTTTTAGCTCGTGTTATATTGTGTTACTGTACCTGCCTTTACGATTTTAACATACAATGTCATTATTTGATTAAAAAATTTAATTGAAGTTTGTGTATCACAAAATCAAACAACATAGCTTTTAGAAGGCAAGTAAGTACTACAATATTTTAAAAGTTTAAATTCATCATCGAAATATTCCACAAATGCTTCATTTTGAAACAGTGGCTCAGAAATTTTCATCCCCAAAATCTAGATCAGTGAGGTCAGAATTGGTCTTTACTGGTGGTTGTATGCTAATGTTGCCAATTTGGACGCATTTATCATCACCCTCTTCAGAAAAGACAATATTTGGTGCATTTACAAGAAACTGAAAAGGGATTTAAAGAAAACACCTTGGACACCCTTAACCCCACTGTAACAAAATTGGAACACCTCCCCCTCCCACAACATCAAATGAATTTTAAAAAATATATTTTAATGGTACTTTTTGATTCATTTTATGATGAAACCAAAAAAACATAAAAAAATGTTTCAGGGCTATCTGGGTTAGGGATCGTCCATTAATCACGTGATGTTTTTTTAGCAACTTTTTAACCCCCCCCCCCCTGGTGATATGTGGTGAGGTTTTAGACTAACCCCCCCCCCCCGAAATCACGTGTATTTTTTTAATGCAAAGAATTTTGAAATTTTCAGAATATTATCACGAAAAATAAATACATGTGATATCTCATTATACCCCCCCCCCCGTCGTGATATTTCGTGATTTTTTCCGAACCCCCCTGGATGGACTAATAATATCGGGCGGTCAGTGACAGCAAAATCCCCACAAAGAGTCAATCGGGACTGGGATAATACTAGGGCTGTCCATAAAATAAGGTCTCCAAGGTGCTGCAGTCGCGAAAAACGATTTTACGCGCAATATTTTAAAACTGGCGTGTAGCCTGGCTTCCCCTTGTCAAATCCCCATGATGCACCCTCTTTGATGCTTAGTCTCGGTGTGGTGGCCGTTCGCGATGGAGCTTCCACTCGCCGCACCCGCCAGGTGTGAGTTATGCTCTGTAATTCGTTTTTAAACTTTGCTTCGGTGAATCTGAATAAAGCAACTGGGATTGTTCCTTTGTGTGTGGTGTCATGTAGTGTATCCAGTCACAATTGAGTCCAAGAATTCTGCGCCTTCGACGTCGTAGCATTCAAGGAATTCAACTAACACGTTGTTTTTTGCGATCTTCTTTGTGAGCATTTTGGGACCCTCCTTGGGAAGACTTTGTGGTCTCCCAAATGTTCTGTCAAAATCTTGTCAATAGTGGTTTTACAGACATGGGATCATATCACAAAGCTTCCGAACCGTCACCCGTCGACCTGCAATAATTGTTTTTTCTACTTTGGCAATTTTTTCGTCTGAAACCGATGGCCGTATTTTTTTTTCGCACTCATACACTGTTTTCCGTACACTTCAAGTAGCTGAGAATGAATTTCTACAAGGGTTTTTTTTTCACAAAAAACTAATTATATAGCGTAATTCACCCCTGGCGGGTGCGGCGAGCTCAGGCTCCATCGTGAATGGCTGCCATGCCGAGACTGAGACTAAGGGCCGGTATATCAGTCATTGCTAAGGAGCACATTCCTCGCTCAACTTAAACCGACCAAATCGGCCGCTTAAGCCGCAGAATAGTTCCTTTGCTAGACGCTGTGGCGCTATTGGCAATAACACATCTGTCAAATTTGACATTTGCCAATGTTTCGATTTCAATTGATTTCAATATACATCTGCTACGTACGTAAATTACATTATGAATAAATTAACCATCAGCATGGCGTTTGAGCTTTCTTCGAGCGTTGAGGATTTAGATATCGTTTATTTCGTAGAACATTTAAACAGACCACGCAAAGTGCGAATATATAGAAACAGGGCTGACGACTTCCTGGCGTAGATGAAATTCAATTTTATTACAGGTTTCGTCTCTCCAAAAGGGTCGTAAATAGTTTGTTAGATTTGATAAGGGATGACGTCAAATCTAAAATTAACTGGTAAGTGAAAATGCTTTTTAAAAGGTATAAAAAAGTAGCTAACAATATAGTACCCGTCTGCATAGTGTGCTTGTTTTCATTTCAGGAATAAAGCACTCTCCAAAACACCAGATACTTTTGACAATCAGATACCTAGCATCTGGCTCCATGCTGATTGCTGTGGGGGACAAAGTTCACAAAACTACCGCAAGCAAGCACATTTGGATAGTTTTACAATCAATCGTATGTTTTACAATCAACTGCTTTCATTACTTTGAAAAATGATCCTGAAAGTTTGGAAGAAAAAAAGAGGGTTTTTTGCAATAGGATGCTTCGCTAAAGTAATTGGTGCTCTTGATTGCACATGCGGGTACAGTCCCCTGGTAAGTTAAACGTCATTTTATCCAAGTGCTTGTTCCAATATCAACAAACATGTCCCCCTTTGCTTGCTTACCTTATTCGACTTATGAATGTGCAGACTAATCATTAGTGAACCATTATTTTAGGTGGACGCAATGCAGAGATTTACCAGAACCGAAAAGGTTTCTTTTCTGTCAACGTGAAAGTTATTTGTGATGCCAATCTCAGATTCACCAATATCGTTTCAAGGTGGCAGGGGTTACATGCTTTATATTAGTGTAATTATTTATTTTTTGAGCTAACGTAGTTGTAAATTTACCTCAGGCCTCTTCAGCATTCAATCATACTGAAAATTAATAATATAGGTAGGTACTTATCAAAATAAATATAGGTACTTATTAAAATAAGTTGTGAATGATGAATACTTGGAGCAGGTGGATGAGTTCGTTTATTTGGGAAGTATGTTTACGAGAGATGGGAAGGCTGATAGAGATATTGAAAGAAGGGTGAATGCCGGTAACTCTATTAATGGAGGACTGAACGCCGTTGGCACCAACAAAAAACTGTCCAAAGACGCGAAACTAGCCGTCCATAATGGAGTACTGGTACCTACCCTGATGTATGGCAGTGAGGCATGGAACTGGCAGAGGAAGGATGAAAGTAGACTGAACGCTGTAGAAATGAGATCCCTGAGGCGTATGTGTGGTAAAAGCATGTATGATCGTGTGAGAAATGTGGAAATCCGCAAAGAATGCAAGGCTGATGTAAGCGTGATGAGTAAGATCAAGAAAGGAACGCTCCGATGGTTTGGGCATGTAGAGCGAATGAACGAGGAAAGGAGTGTAAGGAGAATATATGACGCAGATGTGAATGGTAGAAGAAGTCGAGGACGCCCCAAGAAAGACATGGCACGATCAAGTGAATCAGATACTTGAGTAGGACCATGTCAAGAGTCAGAATAATAGAAGAGAATGTATGGGACGTTGTATGAATGTAAACGAGGCAAGGAATGTGTGCCAAGACCGGCATGTTTGACGGTCCGTCCTCTCTGCCTACCCCTGCGGAGAAACGGCGTGATGGTTAGTTAGTTATCAAAATAAAAAAAAATGTCTGAGGAAGTATAACAGAGTGTTTATTTTTTAAATGTCTTTATTCAGGTGTAATATTCAAAGGAATACAAACAAATTACACAAAAGAAGAATTCTTAACAGACTTGATACTTCAAAATGAAGATAATGACGGATCAAAATCCGGATATATTTCAGGTGAAAGCTTTCACCGACAACATAGAAATAACCTACTTTATTTAATGGTTACTAAATTAAGCTGGTCTATATTGTCATGCGTGACAATCGGTGTAGTTATAGTAGGAGTAATAATTTTTTATTTTATTTATTTCATTATTTTAATATTACATTTGATTAGAGTATTGCTCATCTCACTAGTTGTGAAACGCCTGTGTTGAGATGGCAATTTACAGAGTGGTTGTAATCTAGGTTTTTGTTTACATAATATGACAGTTATAAAAATAAAATAAAATCAGTATTTTTTTCTTACATTATACAATTCATGTTTGAATGTAGAAGATTAAGACAAAATAATTTTGAAGCAATTAAATTTCAGTTTAACAAAAAGGCGTAATATTATGTATATATGTTTAAATTGTAATTGAAAATTAACATCCTGTTGACAACTGCTTAATTGCGGTTTAACGGGATTGTAACTTGAAAAACAATAAAAAAAGGAAAGTATTTTAAATTGAATTATTATTTTTGTGGATAAAAGTACAAATATTACTTAATATGGAAGTAGTATTTGTATTTTAGTTTTTCCTCCTCATCAGTTCCACCCCGAGGAGGTGCTCCTTGTGTTCTTCCTGGCGTTCGGCCTTGAGGTTTTCGGCCCTGAGCAGATGTTCTTTCTCGTTTTCCTGGAGTTTAGTCTTGATGCCTTCCACCTTGAGGAGGTGCTCCTCCTGCACATTTTGGAGATTTGAAGAACAAATTTTCATTTTAAATTCTGTCAAAGAGCTCCACTCGGTGGTTGCGGTAGTAGATTTTCTTTTCTGCTGAAAAAGAAGAATATAATATTATAAAAAGTTGTTAACTTGCTTCATTCCACACCCATGTATTTCACAATACAACTGGAAATAACTTATATACATGTTTGCAAAATAAACCTTTTCGTCATGAAAATTCTATATTCTCTTCCTTAATGTCAACTGATCAATTTGAAAAGTTTTGATGTAGGAGTATCTAAGTTTTTGTGTTTTGATAACTAACCACCACGACATTTCCGGAGTAGAGAGGTAGGCAGAGAGGATGGACCACCAAACAACTCAGTCTTATTCATTTAAAATAATGTATATTATATTAGCGGCACGTTCCAGAATGGAAGATGTGTAAGACTGGTATAAGACCACCATTCAGAATTGAAACGTTGCTTGAAATGGCGTTAGCCGTGTTTGGTGGCCAGATCTGAATAGCCAGGTACTCCCCCATCTCTCCTTCTCCACTACCTTCAGCCTCACAACATACCCTAATTGAGGATGCCATAGTCTCACTGGCTCCAGACGGGAGCAGCTGGGACTCTTGTGGGGTACCTACTCATAAAAAAATACATTCCTTGCCTCATTCACATTCATACATCGTCTCGTAAATACTCTTATATTATTCTGACTCTTGACATGGTCCGACTCACAATGTATTGCCAATTTCAACCATTCACATTTGCAATATATATTCTCCTAACACTCCTTTCTTCGTTCATTCGCTCTACCCGCCCATGCGTCCCTTTCTGTATTTTTTATTATTTTTTCTTTATTCATTGCTTTGAATGGTTACATCATTTGTGGATTTTCCGAGCACCATGCTATGCTCAAGCCCGTGTTATGGTGGTCGGGTGGATAATTATATTATAAATAATGCAGGTTATTTTGTTACACCATACTTTCAGGTAGGATATTATCAGTATCACCTTGGTGTTGGTGATACATCCACTCAGAATCCAAATACTATTTGAAATCAGTGGCTAGTAGTAAAACAATTCCCCTCAGGGCCTATATCATCTTTGGGGATGCTGTGTGGAGGGTTTTTTTAAAGAAAGGTAGGAGAGGAGAGTACGAGGAAGGAAAAGGGTTTAAGGGGTGGGTAGGAAACTGGTAGGGTTCGGTGTGTCTTGGTCATCCACCTCCAAGACCTAGACAAATCTCACCCCATGAGCCATGAACCCGGGCACCCCTGCTAAATCACCAAACGAAGCGAACTACTTGGGGTGACTTATAGAGGTGTTGGTTATCCAATAAAGGTTCCCGGGGCGGCGGTACCCACTCCCGCCTCCCAAATTGAGTATATATATATATATATTTTCAGTTACAACATTATCAATAATGTCACATTTTTCACTCTTATCACTCTAGCTTACGAAAAGTCTACAACTGTCCCTGCTTGAAATGCTTTAGCCTTCTTTGGTGATCATTTCTGAATAGTCAGGTACTTCCGTACCTTCCTCTGCCTTAACTCCTTCACCTATTCACCCCGTTTACCCTCACAACATATCCCACAGAAGATGCATTCTCACTGACTTCGGTTAGCAGGGAGAGGTTGGAACTCTTGTGGGATATTCACATTAATTCACACGGCAGAAATGAAAGATATGAGTTCAAATCAATTTTAAGTTAAGTAAGTAACTAACCAACTGACATAATATCAGAGAATGAATCGCCAAACGTGCATACATCTTCTTTTACATGCCCTACTGTGATTCTAACTCTTGGCGTGGTCCAACTAATGAAGCCAGTCTTCCTCGGACGACCCCCGGGTTCTTCTACCATTCACATTCGTGCCATATATTTTCCTTGCATCCTTTCTTCGTTCATCCTCATATAGTCAATTGATATGGCAAACATAACAAGTTAGTATTTCATATTACAATTAATTGATATGCATACTTAATAATAGTTACCTCTGAAGACTGTTGATTCTACTCCGGTCGACTGGGTGAACAACGGTCCCATTATATTTAAGTCAGCTCATCCAATTCCAATTGACCGCATTGGACGCTTTATTCTCCAAAGTGAGCGAATACTTTCATGAGACCAGCTCCACCAGCAATTTCACCCCCTCTTCCGCGAAATTTAGTGTTCTAGTATTTTTGATTTCTGAAATGATTCACGTAAAGCAAGGTTAACAAAGAACTTCATACTCGTTATCCAACTAGTCAATTCTAATGATTAATCTAAATCGAAGTAAAAATAAAATAAAAACTATAATGAACAATAATAAATCGAGCTTTTAAATACACAATTGTGTGTAAAAAATGTGTAAAACTTACCAGAAAATAATAAAAAATATCGATGTTTGACATTTGACGTTTGAAGTTTGGTTTTAACCATAGAGTCCATAGATACTAACATAAATAGATTGGTTCTGCATAGAAATTATCATAGACTAAGCTTTTAAAATTGGTCAACTCTAGGATTACGACTGATATACGGATTACGTGCTAAGCCACGCTGAGCTCCACATTCCGCCAAAGCCGAGCTTAAGCTCAACTGATATACTGGCCCTAAGCGTCACATAGCCCTCGTACCTCGTATCATAAATATACTAATCCCCCTCGTATTATCAAATGTCGACCATCTCTAAAAAATAATTTGTCTTTTGTCTGGATTGGTTTATTTATGGTCTGAACTCTGAACTGTCAATTTTGTCCATGGTAAATGTTTTTGAGCTTGTCAGTTTTATATTTATCTTTTTGATTGTTTGTAAATCGTAAATGAGATTTAACGAAAAAGAACTCGCTTTAAAAAGCGATGGCAAAGCACAAATGGAAGGTAGATTATACTACAAAAAGATGAATACGACAACTTACTACTATCAAACAGGTAGCGAATTCAATTTTCTTTTCTTAACGCCTCCTCATACATACAAAAATATCTCAATACAAATTATCGTGCTATGGCTATTTTTGATTACTACTGTTTCGCAAGACGTTATGGTTACTGATAAGAATGCCTTGATCTTTTGTAATGTTTATTACGATTCTCACAATAACTGTCGTGTTTTTCATATACTTTGTAAAACGATCCCTACTCAATACATTAATTTAACAATAATTTATTTAAAGTTTCTGGACTAAGTTGTTTAATAATCGCCTTTTTGAAAATACAAATTTTTCTTCTGTTTCTTTTTTTCTGAAAACAAAATAGTTAATTTATTTTCTTATTATTTTTGTTTCTTTTTTACTACTTTATTTGAAAAACATTTACCTCAATAATGTACAGAACAATAAAAACCTTTAAATATAATATTATTTTCTTTCTTTCAGTTTTTAAAGAAAAAATTTTCAAGTTAACAGATAATTTTCTTTTTTATTATCGGATTGATGAGAAAAGACCGTCTGGTGTCTTCGTTTTAGAAAATGCCTCTATACAAATGGAACATGGGCAGGATTCTCCATTTGCCTTTTCTATATCTTTTATGTAAGATTCTTTACTTTATTGTACAGCTATTTGCTATTTAAGTTTTAGTAAAATTTGTGCTGGTTTATATGATTACATTATCCCAGATGTTTCTGGGCAGATTTAGTAACAGTTCTGTTATCTGAAAATCAATTTCTAGTTTGTATTTACAGTTTAGTTAATTAAAAAAAAAAAAAAATTATAAACGGCTTAAATCTATAACAAAGCTAGTCTATTTAATTACCATTTTCTCTATAAAACATCAACGTGTTGCGAAGTATTTTCCAAATTTGGATCTGAGTTGCGTAATTATTGAAACATAATCTTGATTACTGGCCTAAACTAGTTACTTATTACTATTGGTAAATTATGTACAGCACTGTTTACTGATTATATCACCTCAAGGGCGTTTCTTAAAAAACAATTATTTTTCTTAGCAACTTCTATCTTTTAATCGGTCTTAATTCTATGTATCATATTATCTTTGGGAAAAATCACCAATGATCTTTGTATAAATATTTTTGCCCCGCCCCTTTAAATGATGATAAATGTGTATGAAACTGTGTGATGCATGGACACGCCCTCATAACTTGGCTTGGTTAATTATAAGCTGTGATATAATCCTATATTTATGTGCAATAAAATCTATGGTCAAATTATTAATGAGTTAATTCATTAATCTATTTTTATTGATGTCGTTTTAGAGATGAACCTGAAAAGAGGCACATGTTTTCTGGAATGACAGAAGCATGCGTAACTCAATGGGTAACGAAGCTACGATGTGCGTCATACGAGTACTTGAGATCACAACTTTATATCTTGCAATCTAAAATTTACCTCAATACTGGAAAGGTAAATGTTGAAGGCTTTTTTTATTTTATTAATGTGATTTTTATAAATGCGTTGATAATTTTGCTAACATATTTTTAACTTTTCACCTTTGTCTTATTGTCCGCAATTCAACTGCAGTATTCTCTCAGTTACCTGCCGCTCGATTATCTGACAACTACTTTAAGAGGGTATTACCAGAGAAACCAGAAATATGTCATTTTTAAATCAGATTTTAGACGTATTCACTCTTTTCCACAAAAAATTATAAATGGATTTCGAAAGATTGTTCTTTTATCTGGCATTCGCATGTTTTAAATTTTGAGAAAAAATGTTTGTTTTTAGTATAATAAGGTTTACACCATAGGTCTTTGGCAGATTTGTTAAATTTTCAAAAAAGATTTTGTATTATACCACACTCATTTCAAATCATATAATCATGCAGTAAAATAAATCAATACATTATCTGGCAAACGCATGTTTTAGAATTTTAATTTTAGTTTAAATAAAATCGTAAAAAAATATATATGTACACGTCATGTTTCTTGACGAAAATTGGTCTGTTTGTTTATTTATTTGCGCACTTACAAACTAATATATTTCAGATTTTTTTAACATTCTTATTTAACTTAGACATTATTGAAAAATGGTAAATACTTATAATCAAAAAATAATTACAAAAAGTACATAATTTTAATAGTTTTATCATCACGCCTTTCAGCATTTTTGGATGTAGGTATAAATTAAAGCAAATTTGGAATGAAATAAAATTGATATTGAGTTATAATTTAAAAAAGCTGGTACGGAGAATAATTAATCTTTCTCATTGGAACCGCCCTGTACGATCGTAAGAACAACTTTCGACGAAATGTGGATTTTCGGCCGCCGGCTGGTTAAGCGCTCTTAACCCACTGTTTTTTTTACTAGTTGAAAGCACAAAATCAAGCTCTATATTTGATTTTTTGCCAGTATTCCTTTGTCAAATTCAGTAGTTCGCATTAAAGACTTTTATGGTTCCATACAATACAGCCACCAATCAACACATCTTTGAAAAGAGATGTAAAGTCATCAAAAGTGAAAATTTAAAAAAAGTGGTCTGTAAACCCAACCTAACGTGACCTATTTAACAAGGTTTTTTTTCATCACTTTTCATGACTTTATATCACTTTTCAAAAGTTTGTTGATTTTGTCACTGTCCAGAGTTGTCCTGGAACCCCATCTAGCTTGCTCTCATTTTGGTTATAAGTTTACAAAATGATGGCAAAGCGCAAAGGGGTCGTCCATTAATCATGTGATGTTTTTTAGCAACTTTTTAACCCCCTCCCCCCCCTGGTGATTTGTGGTGAGGTTTGTCACTAACCCCCCCCCATACCCAAAATCACATGTATTTTTTTAGTACAAAGTATATTGAAATTGTGAGAATATTATCGTGCGTTCAACGAAAAATAAATACCTACACGTGATATCTCGTGATTTTTTTCCGAACCCCCCTCCCCCTTTCGAGCCTCACGTGATTAATGGACGACCCCAAACAAATTTTGTACCAAAAATGAAAATTATACGAAAGATCGATTTTGGTGTTTGTTTGTGTTTACAAAATGCCTGTATTAATTTTTAGAATATTTTGTTGGTATGCACGATAATCCGCCGCTTTTACTAATTGGAAACTTGCCCAGTTTTTGTGGAGGCTTGTTTTTTTCCTTATCTTGAATCACAATTCAATTAATTAATAACTTTTTTAAATGATTTTATTAAGGGGCCATTCGTTTATTACGTAAGACGACCCCCTCCACCCTATTATAAGAAAAAATAAGAATAGGCCAACCCCCCCCCTGTTTAATATTTATTACGTAAGAATCTAAAGGAAAAAATTAATACACATTTGGTTTGTTTTAATGTTTATTTTTCAAAGTAACAATTTTTAGAAATGTTTATTTGTACTTACAAAGGTACTAATAATTTTAACTTTGTTAACAAAGTTAAAATTATACTTTTTCAAAGTATAATAATACTTTTTCAAAGTATAATAATACTTTTTCAAAGTATAATTATACTTTTTCGAAGTATAATTTTAACTTTTCGCATTTTTGTGATCTTACGTAAGAACTATCGAGAACTCCCTCCCACCCCCTTGTAAGAAAAAATAAGACACGGTCGACCCCCTCCCCCCTAAATCGTCTTACGTAATAAATGAATGGGCCCCTAATGTGCTAGCTGAAGTCCCCTGGAAACTGGGTTTTGCGCAGAGTTTTTCGAAATCAGATGGGGACAGTAATTTTCCTCTTATGTTGAACGTCAGTGTGACGTTGAGTGTGCCAAATTTCATCCAGAAGTATGTAGTAATATTCTGATTTTTGGGCGGTTGGAAAAAGGGATGGTTGATGGTTTTTCGAAATGTAGATCGTCACCTTCCTTTTGTTTCTAAGGTTAAATGTGCAAAATTTCTTCTATTTGGAATAAAACTGTAATTTCATACAACTTTTATTTCAATCATGCTACAATGCTTTACTTAAACAAGTGGTGTTCCAGGACCCCCTGTTGATGGTACCCCGCAACGAAGGCTCCATGAAGTGGGCCCCCGGACAGCCCATGCCCACCGAACACCACCTAACTGGTTTCGTGAGCCACCTGTCTGTGCAACAACATTCTTCACACGTCATGAGGAGTAAATCTTTTGTGAATGTCTTAGAAAATGTTCATATCACCAAGCATGAAGAAGAACCGTTAGAAGACCCATGGAAAAATCATCCGCGTTTGGGTAGAAGCAAAACCACCGCTCACATGCATTCTAAAAGACAAAATCCCTTCAATTCCAAAGAAGCACCTTCACAAGTAACACTTCGTCCGGCACCCAGTCCCCCAGCTAGAAAGAAGAATTCTCCACAAATGACAAGAAACAGCATCACCATTTCTGCCAGCCAATCGTCCATGGAGCATATCTTTGATACGGATTTGATCCACCCCAATTCCATTCTTAGTGTTCCTCCCCGACCTCCTCAGAGGAAAAATCCCACAAAACCTCCTTCTGGGCCGACTGAATCCAACAACCTGATTGTGTTTGCAGATGTTAAGTCTACTGAGGTGGAAACGGAAGATCTTATAGACCTGTTTTGACATAATTCAGCGTACCTGTTTTAGTCTAGGATCAATTTTACTAATCCGTTTGCCAGACATTGAAAGGAAATCCTGTCCTCACTTCAACAAGTTGTTTTGGTTTACGTTTTGAAGTTGTTTGTTTATTTATTTGTGTAAGTAGAGCACCATATATTTTTACATAAAATAAAAAAAAATATTGTTTTCCAATATCCGTGGCGTTCACAGGCGGGAAGGGGGATGTGTTCATGTCCCTAATTATGTATCCTAACTTTTTTTTGCGACTTTTATTGAGTTTAAACATTTAAAATAATAATTGTGCATAGCATATTTTCATTCTTAACTCCCCATCCACTCCCAGACAATATCCTGGATACGCCACTGATCAACATTGTTAATATTATTAAAACAATATTCTATTGAGATATTATAATTTTATGATGACAAAATTAATTTACCAGACACAGCTAATCATCAAAATTGAAGCAAACAATGGATTAACTATTTTTTTTAAGTACTTTAGGCCAATTTGTTAATTTATCAATTTTTTTACGAGTGACTAATTCTTTATATAAAGTCATAATGAAATTTTCAACATAAAATTGTCCAATATGTAGTTGAATGAGTGATTCTAATTGTAATGATTTTGCAAAGCAACTTTTACTAAAGAATCAAGGCTTTTAAATACATTATGTATATGAATGTGAAAATTGTATAAGATTTATGCGTAAGTTAAAATGGATTTATGACCATATTGCATCATATTCAGATGCTACTTAGGAGGCAGGCAAGTTTTTCTGAGGCTTATGAATTTATTATAATAAAATTGTCTTATGGCAGTATTGCTCATAAGCTTGCCTAAACGCTGAGACCAGAGTAGGTTCTGATAGGATTTAGGAAGCTGTCCATGTTATGCTGTAATGCTGTTTGGAAGCAGTATATCTTATTACCTTTTTCACCCATGACCATTGACGACACTGATTCTTCACCCTACACATATTGTGAGAAGTACTAAAATATGGCTGCCAACCCAAAAGACTCGTTAAAACAAACCATCTTTTCCTTCTGTAAATTATATACCTCCTTCATCACTAATCTCTAGCAACGGCACTAACCAAACATCTGCTTTGGAAGCAAACATACATAATAATTTTATGTACATGACTTTATTTCTTATTTAAGTAGATATCTATACGGTATGAACGAATTTTACCTCTCATAGAAGATAATGATCTGTAGATTAATAAATATTCTGTATCCAATAATTTTTTATTACCTTGTGATAATGTATTATTACCAACATGTATTTTTCCAGTCTCTTGCTGTTTTTGCTATTACTTAAGTTTTCCTTTTATCGATCGTGTGATGAATGAAATCAAATAAATGAAAATATTTTTTGATAGCTTTTTATTAATTTGTGTGTACATGATAATAAAAATATATTCACATTGCCCATATTATATGTATTGTAACGATGTTAGCCTAAGGTGTATAAATAAATTTTATGCAAAATTACAAGTTTTTCAAACTCTTGAGTTGGTAAATAATATCTGGTGAGATTATCTTTACAAAGTTCCAATAAAATCTTTTATGAGGGATAAATTAGGCCTTTTTTCGACTCCAGATACTAATATCTACAGCCCGTATGTCTGACGAATATCTACAGCTCATATGTTGAACTAATATCTACGAACTTCAGAGTGTTGATTAATATCTACAGAGCTTAGGTTGAACTAATATCTACAAAGTATAGGTTGGACTAATCAGCTAAATGTGTCCAATAGTCCGATATTAGGGATTTTTACATACATACTTACATAAATTAAGTTTTTTAAACTGCATACGCAATATTACGTTATTCCAATATGCTATACATAATTGCAAATCCAACCTCTGCCAGTGCTGTAGATATTCGTCAACACTTTGATTCTCATAGATATTAATCAACAGTTTGAGCTGTAGATATTCGTCAACACTTTGATTCTCATAGATATTAGTTCGATTTTTTCAGTTTTTGGAATTCCTGTAGATATTAGTAGACGCCTCCCCTTTTTTCAAATTTTGTCTTCGAGGGACTGTAAAAACAAAAGTTCTTAAAGGTTTCATTGTATAAAGTATTGACAGAAGGCAATACTTTATACCGGAGGTTCCCAAAGTAGGTGCTGCGGCACCCGGATGCCGCGAGGCGCCCCTGATGTCTACTAAAAATCAAAATTGACATGAATACAAACATTTTATGGAATGGAAAATCACCCGCATGGCCGGTTCGCGCTCTGGGTATGGATTGGATGGGAGGCACAGGAGAGGGGATGAGGGAGTAGCGCCGCGCTGGCAGCGTCTGTCAATACAGAATATTCTAGTGCTCGGGGAAGTCGCGTCGTCAAAGTATCTCCTTGCATAGGCCAGTGCATGAGTCTTGTTCTTATTGAAGAAGTTGTACCTACTCACATTTCCTAAAAATGGATAGATTTTTGATAAACAAAACCAATAGTGCAAGTACTACTGATCATGCATCGACAAGTGGTGGGCGAGAAAGAAGCGGAAATGCCGCAAATACGAAGAGAGCTACTTGGATTTCAGCTTCATTCGATAGAAGTCAATGATGAAGAGAGACCGCAGTGTGTGTTCTGTTCAAAAGTTCTGTCATCCGAGAGCATGAACCCAAGTAAGTTGAAGCGACACCTTAAAAAAAACGCATCCCAACATGGTCGACAATGACAAACCACGTGATTTTTTGAGTAGAAAATTGAAAGATTTGCACCAACAAATAAATGTCTTCACTAAGCAAGTGTCAGTGTTAAACAATGCCTTGCTGGCGTCATTCAAGGTGGCATATAGAGTAGCGAAGTGTGAAAAACCCCACACTATTGCCGAGAAACTGGTTTTACCGGCTGCTGTGGACATGGTTAATATAATGATTGGAGAATCTGCGAGGAAACTGCTTTCAAAGATTCCTTTGTAGAACAACACCAACAATCGAAGAATTTAGCACGTGGCTCAGAATTTGAATGATCAATTGATAGAAAAAATGAAAGGAAACGAATTTGGACTGCAACTAGATGAGGCCACAGATAGCAACAAAGATGCACATCTTATCTGCTATGTACGTTTCCTGGATGGTACTACCATTGTTGAAGATCTTTTGTTCTGTAAAAGCATTACAAAGCAATGTGCAAAGGCTCGAGATCTGATGGTGCTCGATCAATGTCTGGTTGCTACGGAGTATTACAGGCGTTGATTCGCATCACAGCCCGTGATGCTCTGTGGACCCATTGCATCATCCACAGAGAAGCACTCACATCGAAATCGCTGAGTCCGCCACTGAATCTCATCCTAGAATGTGTAGTAAATGTGGTAAACTACATAAAAACTAGGCCACTTAAAGCAAGATTTTTCAAAAAACTATACGAGGTTTTAGGAGCCGAGCACACATCCCTTTTGCACTGCTGTAGCTCGCGATGGCTCTCACGTGGAAATGTACTATCTCGTATGTTTGAACTGCGACAAGAAATTCATACTTTCCTGGAAGAAGATGATCATGTTTACGCCAACGATTTAGCGGATGAAGACTTTCTGCTGAAACTGACATAGGTACTTGTGCAACATATTCGAAAAACTAAATATCTCAATTCTGTCTCTACAGGGCCATAACATGCACATAATTAAGCTTGTAGAGAAGATTTCATCATTCAGAAAAAAACTACAACAGTGGAAGAGAAAAATGAGTGATAATGAGTCGTAGTTAAGGTTTCACATAACTTGCTGACCCTTTTCACAGAGCACATATCACAGTTAACTGACTGGTTTGCAAAGTACTTCGCAGAAGGCCAAGTGGAAAAGTTTGTGTGGATCCAAGATCCATTCCACGCTCAAACTCCACAAGATTTTACTATGCAAGAAGAAGAAAATCTAATTGACCTCTCGAGCGACAACAGCCTAAAAACAAAATACGCTTGTTCGGATTTGACGGAGTTTTAGGTATCAGTCGAAAATGAGTATCCGATTCTAAGTGCAAAAGCTCATTCCCTTTGCGACTTCATATCTGTTCGAAGCTGGATTTTCAGCGGTTGCTGTTATAAAGAGCAAATATCGCTCGAAAATAAATGTGAAAAAAGAAATGAGAATAGCTGCATCAAGCCTTATTATTCCCTGATTCGAAAAAGTTGTGAGGAGCAGGCTCACCCGTCGCACTAAACACACACCTCGAGAGTATGTGGAAGGTTTGTGTAATTATATTTTCATTTTCTTTGTATTTTCACCTATGTTTTACCTGTAAAGGTACTTGTTAATTTTAAATACGAGTTGTATTAGTTTCTTTCCTGGTTTCTTCTTCATAGTTGTACAAATATGAAATATAGCTACCACATATAGATATTATATGACTAGGGTGCCGTGAGAAAATTCAAATTTTCAAGTGTGCCACGACTTGGAAAAGTTTGTGAACCCCTGATTTATACAATGATTTATGATACTTAGCACTATGACCAACACAGTGCACTAAGCAGTGGCTCACCCAAATTTCGGTGTTAAGTCCTCTCCCCGGAGATTCAATATTAATTATTTTTCCAATCAAAAGCAACATAAATCGAATTCAAAATAAAGCTAATTTCAAGTAATCAAATACAGAGATGCAATATTGATGACTCAATTTACATTCAAATAAAGAATTTAAACATCACGAGCCTTTTCTTACGACTCACCTGATTAAATAAAATATCAATCATTCTCATTTCCATTTAAATTTTAAACTTTTAAAATTTTAAACTTTAAACTTTTAAATCCTCCGCTCAAAATAATAAGCCCCTTTTACACATTTTTAAAAGGATAGAATTTTGTATTTTGACATTATTTATAGAAAATTTTCGCTTTTGCAATCAGTGGCGTAGCAGGGGGGGGGGGGGGGGGGGGGGGGGTCACTCGACCGAGATATTGCATACACGTCACCAAGATATTGCATACACATGAACACGGTCTGTTATTTATATTTTCGTAACTCTATGGCTCCCCGTGGAGTGCCCTGAATTTTGTGTCGGTCAGTCTTTTATAGGCGGAATAGCCTATATTCTGAAATTCTCTAGCCACCCCCCCCTAGGATGGACCAATTTTATGATGTTAAAATTAGCGTGTTGAATGAGGGGGGGGGGGGGGTGACACCACTCCCTGGGGGGTGACATCCGCCCCGGGTGCTACCTATGCTAGCTACGCCACTGTTTGCAATGCAGCGCTTTTTTGTTGAAATTTGTGTTGATGCGTTAAGTTTTCCTTATTATAAAATACCAAAAGTTTTCGTGACAAAATTTTATTTAACTATTCTATTTATGTGTATTTGGTGTCTAAACTAAGTTTATTATTCACATACACTGCACACAAGCATATAAACATGTAACTTAGTTATGGTACAGCATACATTTTCGTTTGTGTACAAACCCATCCTGAATTTTTTTCCGGGCGTGCTTCTTGCCCTAAGCAAAGCAAATGTATATTGTTTATTTTTTGGCACGTGATAAGTCTCAGGTATTTTGCGAAATAGAAATTTAGAAAATAAGTTCAACAGCCAATATTTTTACAGTGGAATAACTTATTGAGTAAAATTGTAACAACTCTCAGTGTAAAATGTGAAACAGAAAAATTAGACAAAGATTCGGTCCCAACTAGACGCTGTGTTCCTGGATGCGACTGAATCTTTTTTATGATTTTTCTGTTTCACATTTTTCATTTGAGAGTTGTTAATATATTATCTTCTGTGGTTAAATAAATTAAAAGTTGTAAGATTTTATCTATAACAAAATAATGACCACAATTTCTGAAATATAAATTATAATAAATAAATAATGTAATATAAAGCTACGTACACACGTATATTCATGCTTGACGGTTTGGCTCGACCGAACATTTTGACTTGGAACTATGTTCGTTGTTGTGTCCACACGCTCGAGCAAATCGACACAAGACGCTATAGATACACCATTAAGATGCACGATCAAATCGTACATTTCTGTTGAACACCGAGCAAGAATTACGGACCTTGAATCTTTTTCGCATCGAGCTTTAGGCTCGTCATTGAACAAAAAAATCATGGAGCGAGATGGTACACACGTTGAGACATGTTTGAATGAGCGTAAAACCGTCGAACAAGAACAAGCGTGGCTACAGATCATTAGGGTCGCTGAAAAGATAATATGGATCACTGAATGCATAATGTACACTAGAATTGTCTTTCATGTAGAATTGAATCGTGAACTTAAAAGGCCATTTGAATAGAGACCAATGTCACCATTGACTTTTTCATTTTAACCCATTTAGCATACGCTCTGTCTCTCTTAGTCTTGTCTGATATAGTACCTATATCGCCAATTGAAACACAGTTCTTCAAGAATGGTCAGACTTTTGGATCACGTAACATGCCCAAATCGCATTTCTTGTGTTCTTCTTTATTCCATGCTATGGATGAATTTAGGTTAACAGTGATAATGTAGTTACCTTTCAGAACTGTATCTGGGCTTTTAGAGCCTAAATAAAATTACAATTAAAAATTTCTTCTATGATTCTTGTATAAATATATTTATTTGTGGATGGAAAAATACTTTTAGGCAAGTGAATCATAAAAATGCGTTTTTTTATTTTTATTTATGTGCTTACTAACTGTAATTTCAACTAAAACTGTGAAGTTGGTATTGTAGGAATGCGTTCCAAAACTTCAACGAACTATGCGCAGATGTCCATAGATACAAGTACAGGTCAAATATTTTCATTAAATATGATGGCATTTGAATAATAGCCGCAGACGAAACGTTTCGGCCATACTCTTCTGAGTATTTTTTCACTTCGCCGAACCGTTTCGGCCATACTCCTGGAGAAGTTAACAACTTGAAATCCTGTCCACTGACAAAAATTATGTTTTTCATTCTGCAATCTCAAAAATCAATGAATATGTTAACATGTACAATAATGTTCATTGCACTTAGTGCCAGTAGCCTGTCCTGCTGGCTTCTTATTTGTATAATCATAAATCTGACGAGCTTGAACTTACACTATTACTCACTAAAATGATAACAGGTTCAAGTTTATCTATTTATCAACATGTTGGTCGGGGAAGTTGTCAATGTGTGTCAAGGAAATCTGAAATCAGGAAGTAAAATTATTAATCCTACTAGTCCACGTTGAGTTCATTTGAGTCTACAGTAAACGATGGGAGTGTATAAATTATTGTTAGTGGTGTTCATTATAAAATGTTTTGCCCTAAGGTAAATTTTTATATTTATTTTGCAGTAGTAATTCATCCTTTTCAATGAGTAGATTATAACATACGTGATGTTTAACCTTAACAAGAGATTTTCCACTTCATCTCCTGCAATGACACCAATGACTCCCGATTTTATTTTACTTTTGTTATTATTATTATTATTTTACAACTGTTGGCAATTTCGATAAAAGATAATATGAAATAATGAATTGAAATATAATAAAATAAAATTGAGATGAAATAACATAAAATACCATAAGTATAATATAACATAAGATACCATAAGTAGTGCAGAAATAAAAAAATCGACAAATATTATAAAGTACAGTTGTGTAATGAAATGTGTATTTTTTAGACATTGTGTATTACATATTGTATAAATATATTTTATTCTTTTACATTATAAAATTTTGCATTGCCGATATGATTTTATCACACAATACAGTAAAAATATTTTCAGAAAATGATAAATGTTAACGATAGGTACCGTTCTTTACAAGGTGTGAATGCATAAAAGCAATTTTTATTTGAATGAGTGTGCATAAATCTGAGGAAAGGAAAAACTGTTCACAAGGTAACCAATTTGTAACTTCTTACTTCCTCTCTGTTAATGTGATTAATAATCTATATCCTATATTGAATGCAATTGTACTCGATATTTGACAAGGTTTTTTATTTAATGCACTTTACTTCTTTTTGTAGTAACGTCGGTGCTCGTGTCAGTCAATACGCTTTCCCAAAGGACTTTAAATTTGGAATAGCTACATCAGCCATTCAAGTTGAAGGAGGATGGAATCAAAGTGGTGGGTAGTTTTTTTTTTAAGTAATTTTACTTGAAAAGCAAGAAATTATAAAAATTATACATATAGAATAACCAGCTGACCCAGCAAACGTTGTTCTGCCATATAAATTATTTCTGTATGTGGATGAAAGTGCGATGAGGCTGACGTAGCGCCATCTGTCATTCAACAACATAAATAATTTTGTTCTGTTTGAAATACGAACGACGGTTAAATTTGTTCATACAAAGATACTAAAATCGCGATTAAAAAATGGGAGGGTGGGGGTCGAAGGGTGAAAATTTGGGGTTATAGGTATTTTTTGATGCAAAAAAAAATACAAAAAAAAAATTGTCAAAAAAATATTTCAAAAAATCTGGAAATTTGGATAGGGACACCTAATCACATAGCGGTTGAAATTAATATACTTTACGACCTATTATCATACCCTACCAAATATACCTACATACATAAAAAATTCATAAAAATCATTCGAGCCATTTCGGAGGAGTGCCACCACAAACACCGTGACACGAGATTTTTGTAAATATAGATTACAAATAGATTTTCAAAATACCTAATTTTGAAATGCAATCTTTCAACTTTACCCACTATATTTTTTTATTTTAAATTATTATATACCAGAAGCGTTAACCTGCAGCATCTGATATTATGAGATTTATTTAATGTACCTAAACATTTTTGTTATTGATATTGTTATATTATCTAAGTACTGACTACGGTGTTAGTATTATATAATACTAGACGTGGGCAAAATTGAATGACTGAATTAAATGAATAAATTCAATCTTGTAACACACTCGATCTGATTCTCATTTTCAAAAGGAATTAAATCTTTATTCCTTACCCTTGGCCTTGCATCTTACGATTTTTTAACAGCACCATATTTATTTTTATTTTGATTAATTTATTTTACAGTTAAATATTTCATGTTATATTGAGGTAAGAAAATAATAATGTACTCTATAAATATTGTAGTGTTTCGTAAGAATTAAATAAAATATTATTCTGGATATTTGTTGCGCGGATAGGTACACCTACCACAGGCGAAGCGCGCCGCGAAATTGCCTTTCACGGGTACTGTGTAGTATCCCGCGCAGTAAATCTTATACCTACAAAAAACCCTGTAGTCCCCGTCCCCAATCCAAGTGACAAAACCGCCAAGCGAGTCAGCCAAGATCCAAATAATTCTGAGCTCCGTGTGTCGCGTCTTTTTCACAGTTGTGTCCCGCCAGTCCCGCCAGTCATAGTCACGGAGGAATCGTTCCTCCGTGGTCATAGTCCTGTAACCTGTTCGGTCTGTGCGAACTCAATCCGCAACCCCAATCTCTGTTTCACTTATTCAAGGAATCAAAACATTTATTTCTTATTCATTTATGACGTCGTAGTCCCACGGGTCCCTGGGTACCACGTGTCGAGTCGATCCGACCGGTCCGCGGAATGCAAGTTATTCAAGTCACAGCAAGACAAAAGACACTTATTAGTCAGAAGTTCCCAATTCATTTCTTGATGCCCGCAGAGAATCGGTTCGTCGTTAGTCCCCGCTCGGCCAAGCCGTCATCTTAGGGTGAAACTTCCCACTTCGGACCGCGGAACGTTAATAAAAGGACTAAAAGCGAAAGTTTATTCTATGTCTTTTCTCCCTCACACGTGCGTAAATTGTGATGCAATACTTGTAGAAACAAAATGATGTTTATCTATATTATTGTTTTTTTGTGGTATCTGTCTCTGTCTACTCTAGCCGTAAACAAAAAATCAGTCGCTATCGAACCGTGATACTGATAAATGATAATCGAGCGATTTGTTCCTTTATTTTTGTAACAAATTATACGACGCGTGTCGCCAGGGCTTTTAATTAGTTTTTATTCGGCGCGTCTTTTTAACTTCACCATTGAGGTAGGTGCATTTAAAAAATATATATTTGACTGGAGCTTATTCCAGGTGACCGGTCCGGATATACCTACCTATGAAAGCGCGATAATAGTATGTTTTTTATGTGAAATCCGCACAAGTCCCGTCTGGAGCTAATGAAACTATGGCATCCCCAATTGGGATTTTTTGCGAGGCTGAAGGTAGTGGGAAGTTTAGATCACGTGAAATGAAACAATTTTAAGTTTAATAAATAAATAAAAATTAGTAAAACTTTAAGGGTTAACCACGAAAACTGTTTAATTTTAAGATTTAATTGCTTGCCTAATATAAACACATTTTTCTTGTTAAAAATTTGTCTTTTGGGCAAAATAATATCTAAGTACACATTGAAATATTTCATTAACCTCGTCGCGCGTCGTTTTTAGTACCTACGATTTTTCAAAACAACATAATTTACACTAAGAAGAGGGCTTTGCGTAGTGAAAACTTATTTATCACCGTTGTGATTTGAAACTCGATGAAACGAAAAATAACGACACTAAAAAGAGCAAACACATGCACCTAAAGGAGAACTAAGAAGTATGTAGAAGTAGTCTGCGAGAGAATGAGATAGTATTATCGGTCTCCTCTTTTTGCGGTTCATCGTAGCCTTTTCGGCCTCCTCTTTCGCTTCGTAGCCGAGGTTTTTTAAGTAAGCGAGGGTTTTTTTTTTTTTTTTTTTTTTTTTTTTTTTTTTTTTTTTTTTTTTTTTTTTTTTTTTTTTTTTTTTTTTTTTTTTTTTTTTTTTTTTTTTTTTTTGGAATTAAAGGAATGAATAAAATGAATCAATTCAAAAGGCCGAGGGAATCACAATGAATCGATTCACCCCTGGGAATGAGTCTGCCCATGTCTATATAATACGTACCGCCATGAACGAAATTGAATATATCTCTTTTACCGCCATCTGTGTATTAATTCTCAAATTAAGTTGTACAATAATGAGAAAATTTCAGATGTGGGGAAAATCGCATTATTATTAATCAAAAATATTATATTGCATAACTTCATGCTGTACAAATAATTCAACATGCAAAAATCAATACTTAAAAATACAATAATCAAACAATCGATTACTTATAAAACTATTTGATGCATTTAACTAAATAGGTGGGAAACCGATTATTGCACTATTATAATAAGGTGAACTCGGACTTAAATAGAATTTTTTAAATTCAGATGGAGATAATAATGAACCTCTTATTTTGAACGTCAAGTGTATACAATTTCATCACCATGTATAAAATTCCTACTTTAAGGGGCGGTAACAAGGGCGTAGCTAGGATTTTGTTAAGGGGGGGGGGGCAGGAGTAGATAATACGTTAAAAATGGAAAAGAAAATAACTCCTACTGGGGAGGGGGGGGGGGGGGGGGGTGGCTAGAGAATTTCAGAAATATGCTATTTTCGTCTATAAAAAGACCGCCAGTAGTTAGTAGTATCACCTCCCCGTCGGGTGGCACCCTGCCCCCCCCCTTGTTAAGCTACTGCGTTCAAACGGTTTTCAGTCATCGTTGATCTCAGCCATGTTTTTTTAATAAAAACATCGCTTCCTTCAAAAAGCATATATGTATGCAGATGCAAAAATCCTTAAAAGATACAGATTGTTAACAGTAACAAATTTAATACCCATTGCTCTGTAACTACTTTCATTGTACCTACTTACTTCTTTATACATATATGTAATTGCTGTGAACCTTTTATTTTCTTTTTTCCTGATAATAACAAACTAACGTAGAAATCCTTAAACGTATCACATAGTTAATAGTAACAAACTTAATACTCACTGCTCTGTAACTACATTCATGATAACTACATTCATTGTACCTACTTACTTATTTATATATGTAATTACTGTTTACCTTTATTTTATTTTTTATTTTTTATAATAATAACAAATATACGTTCATTTATGATAGCAAAAAAAAAAAAAAATTAAAAAAAAAATAAATAAACAACAAAAAAAATTAATTACAAGAAAATTTTATATTAATCGTTAAAAATGTTTTACACCACTGCAATACCGGTATGCTTCGAGTATATTTGGAATCACATTTTGTGTGATATTGTGACAATAATTATTGTATCTAATGTAGCATGAGCCCAAATACGTGGGTGGTTTGTATATTTATGCCAAATACGAATCCGCTGGTTGAACTGCTTTTGTAAACAATTACTCGAATACTGATACCTACTTATGTTAGGCCTACTTATATCTTTCTAGCTCTGTTTATCATTTTATGTACTAATACTTATGATACTGCGTACTTGTTATAATGCTCCTGTACAATTTATTTTATATGTAAAAGCCATCAAGGCGTAAACAAACAAATAAATAAATAAATAAATAAATAAACACGTTAACACAACGGAGTTTAGAAAAGGACCTCTCTATGTTACTTATAGTGTAAGGTTGTGCCAAGGAAATAAGTATTTCTTTTTTTTTGTGGGAAAGAAAATGTTCGCCTCCTTTAACTCTTCAGTAAAATCTAGTTTTTCGAGATCTTTTCTGGTCATACCCTTGTTCTGCCATTTTTTTATAGTTCGGCTTCTTGATTAAAATTAAGTAAATCGTGGTATAGACAAAAACTTTGTGGTTTTTCTTTAAAATCAATTAACGACATATTCAACATTGTACAGGGATGTAGCGACATTAATCCGAAAGCAGGCAAATGTTCACCAAAACGCTGCTCCAATGCAGATATTAGGGAATCTAAATAAGGAATGATAATAATCGATCGCTTCCAAAAATCGCATGGAGTCTCAGCAAGGTAATTGGACCGATGTTGTTGCCAAGATACAATGCGTGGGACTTGTATATCAGTTCCAAAGGCAGCTGCAGTTCTAATTGAAATATCTAAAATATTTTGGCTCTCTATGTCTACGTTGCTTCGATGATCATTTATAACAGAAATTATACCTTTAATATGACTCATACATGCGTATATATTGATAGTTTCCGATCGTAAAGCATTGGCAATAGGTTCCAATATTCCTGAGTACTTAGCTATCAGTACACATATAACGAAAACTGATTTAATAACAGCGTAATGTAACTGATTTTCTAATATAATCATGATCAACTAAAAAGGTAATAATAAAAATTAAATTGATTCTCACAAAAAATAGACTACGACGTAAACTTTACGGTTTGTGAGCATTCCTACACCTTCTAGGTGGGGGGCAGCTGCCCCCCCCTGCCCGTACCTCGCTACGCCCTTGGGCGGTAAAAGGGTGTGGGGATGGTTTTTCGAAATTTCATTTACACGGTAATGTTAGTACTCTTGTTTTTAATATAGATTTTTATGGTTTTTTAAACTAATCAAATTCGCGTTGCCCGCCTGCCCGCCAGTCCGCCAGCTCGCCAGCCCGCCGCCACTAACAGACACTCTGCTTTATATCTTTAGGAATGAAAGATAATACCGATTTTTATAACTGAATACTAAAATAAATATTTTTATTAGCTTATTTCTAAAATAATTGTCTCCTGCAAAACAGGCAAACACCAATTGCATTACATCAAAATCAACTACTTGCCGGTTGAGGTACCTATCTACTACTTACGCCTTTTTAATGCAGATTTTGAGGAAGGTATTTGGGTTTGCCTGTATTACATGAGATTATGGACACAGGTTGTATAATAGGTACCCACCCACAGGAATTCTGATTTAAACAACTTTTTTTCAGATAAATCCGAAAATATGTGGGACCGTTACGTTCATACACATCCTCAAAACATAACAGATGGAAGTAACCACGACGTCTCAACAGATTCCTATCACTTTTACAAAGATGACGTGCGGCTGGTCCGTGACATGGGACTGGACGTTTACCGGTTCTCCATCTCCTGGACGAGAATCCTCCCAACTGGAATGGACGATAAAATAAGCGAAGATGGAGTGGCCTACTATAATAATTTGATCAACGAACTGTTGAAGTATAACATAACCCCGATGGTGACGATTTATCACTGGGAGTTACCGCAAGTATTGCACGAGTTTGGCGGCTGGACCAACCCTTTGATCGTGAATTACTTTGAAGACTATGCGAGGGTTGTGTTCAGGCTGTTTGGTGATAGAGTCAAGTTTTGGCTGAGCATTAACGAGCCCCATCAGACTTGCCACTTCGGCTATGGTCACATTACGTTGGTTCCGAGGTATGACTCCACTGGCCTTGGGGAATACCTCTGTGCTCACTACAATCTCTTGGCTCATGCGAAGGTGTACCATTTGTACGACAGAGAGTTCCGACCAACTCAGAAAGGTTCATTTTTCATTTATCTTTACAATGATGCTTTATTAGAAAGAAGTCAAATTAATAACATAAAAATAAAATAGTATTTGAAAACGGATATCAAATCTTATAACAAATCAAAATAAACACGTCAAATAGAATAATATACTACACGTCATATTATTATCAGATTACTCAACAATAAATTAAAGAAAATATAAAATGGCATCGAGTAACCTATTAATTATTACCACATCCACCTCTCTTCTGTAAAATAAAATAACTTAGACACCCGGTCAAAAAATTAAGTACCTATTTAAGTAGGTATAAATTAAAATGGTAACACCAATTTACTGTCCACATTTATGAATTACGAGTAGGTACATGGTGTAATCTGTAAATATGTCGGTGGTTAGCGATCATTAAAAATAATGTGACGCAAGTCAACCGATGAAAGAAACTGTTAGGTACTAAAAAACACCCGGTGAATGTCAAATGAACGTATCTACGTTTTTTCAGGAATTATTGGCGTGACTATGGACACATTTTACGGCGAACCCAGAACCAATAGCTCAGAAGATAGAGGCGCTGCTGAAATGTACAATCAAATGCACGTATGTAAAACAATCATATATGTCACTGGCAGAATCTATTGTAAGATATGGATTAACAATATGGGGAAATACTACTATAACCAATCTGAAACAAGTCCAAGTTGTACAAAACGCAATTGTAAAATTATTAGTCGTCCCTAATATTTTCAAACAGAGACAATACACCGTTTCAGAGTGCCAAATTTTACCTGTTAAGGCAATACTGTGGCACAAAATTATAATTCAGCACATATTTACCCCGCAGCATAAAGAGAAATTAGAACATAAATACAGCACTAGATTCACGCGCAACGACGGGTTAATAGTTCCGAAATTTAACAATAAGTACGGACAGAGAACGTTTGAATACATCATACCGAAGATATTTAATTTATTACCTGACACTACAAAGCAATGTAATTCTATGAATAAGGTTAAATATATGGTGAAAAATTGACTATCAGAAGAAAAATTATATTGATATTGATGTGTATGAAAAAACGTTGAATCTGTAGATATAAGATGTAAATTTACAATTTTAAAAATGTATATGTAGGTAACTAAAATATAAGCACCTGTTGATAAGCCAATTCAATTGGCTTAGCGGGACTTGTTTGTTGGTTATATGTATTATCTATTCTTTCAATAAAAAATAAAAACCAAAATAAAAAAATCAATTAAGGGTACATGACTGTTACAAAGAAGTAAAATGCAGTCGAAACAATTGCAGGTTAAGGCGTGCCGTATCAACAAATTCTCGAAAGCATTACCTATCTCAATGGTGTGTTGAGTATCTCGACAATTGGCCTCTCGAACCTAAAAAAATATTATAAAATTACAATTTTTTTTGCATTATTTACCAGTTTCATACTTAAAATCGACTTCAAAATAATTTATTAAATATAATACTATCAAATGAATTTATTTACAGTGTCGATTTTTTGTACTTATATGCTGGTATTTCTCTTACATAAAATAGACAAGTATTTTGTAAAATTTTTATTTATTTTATTTTATTTTTTATTTTTTTACATGAGCTCCACACAGGAGGCCCTGAGGAAAATAATTTCCCTCAGGGCCCATGTTATCTTTGGGGATGCTGTGTGGAGGGCTTTTTAAGGAAAGGAAGGAGAGGAGAGTTCTGGGAAGGAAGATGATTTAAGGGGTGGGTAGGAATCTGGGGTTCAATGTGTCCTGGTCATCCGCCTCCAAGACCTAGACAAACCTCACCCCATGATACCGGGCACCCCTGCTAAATCATCAAACGTAGCGAACCACTTGGGGTTGATGGTGATTGATGCATTTGAATGAAAATATGATTTATACTTTTGTTATTCTGCGGTACATTCTCTCTGCACACCCCTTCGGATACACTTAGTTATATTTTATAAAAATACGTATTCTGTATTTTCTTTAAATCGACTGCGTATTGTGTATAAGTATCCCGGGGCCAACTGTCAGGGGATCAACTATCATGGATTCCTCAATAGACAAAGCGTTAGTGGGATCGGTCAATTTGGGAAATTAGAAAAAAGAGGAATACAAGGTGCGGACGGGCAAAAAATTCAACAATTACTGTTAGAAATAAACTTGAAGTATCATACTTCAAGCTTATTTCTACAAGTTCAAGTATGTATAGGAATGTTTATGAAAGTGTCAAACCAATAGAAAAATTAAATGTTTACTTAATTAACAGTTTTTGCTTCTAAGTATGTACTGTGATGGAATCTCCACAATACAAAAAAATACCGTCTGGGGGGGGGGAGCACGTGCCCCCGTGCCCCTCCCCCCTCCTAAATCCGCCCTTGGGAATACTGTTGGGTTATGGGTTAGAGGAGCACGAACAACGCGGCCATGAAAATGTCGATAAGTTAGGCAAACAAAAACATGCAGTTTTATTTTCGGTAGCATTTTTCGTCTGTAAAACAGTCAGGTATGTGCCCTTTGTATATTATCTTTGTTTTATAGTTTTAAATTTTTATTTTCTGAAGCAACACACTTTAAGGTAGGCACGTGGTACGTCGTAAGTACTCGTATCTACTTATGGTGTAAGTTTTTCGGAGCGTTTTCATGTATTACTTCCGCTGGAAGTTGTGGTTTTACTTTCATATTAACCATTTCTTTTGTGGTAAGAAAATAATAGTACCTTCTAATAATATTTCCAGTTTTTTCCAATTATTACTCTTTTATAATTAATAAACCCATAAGACCGCAAAGATCTATTACTTCGATAGGTACCTACCTACGGTATTTGCCAAAATATTGCATTTTATTGCCATTATAATTATGATCGTCCAGTTGACATCCAGTCAGACATCTCCGAAAAATCTAAATTTGAGTTCAGTACCTATGCGGTTGCATGTACCTAAAAGTGTACCCTCAATCTGGTACAATACTCAGATTACTCATAAACACCACCAAATCAATTATAATTCAGAAAAACTTGTAGGGAGGTGTAATGTTCTTTAATGTAGCCTAACAAATCCAAATCCCTGGTCGGGGAGACTCCGCCCAAGATAGTCCCCACAAGGAAGGAACGGAAAGCCTTCTGATTTAATAAATATTTTATACACAAAATTATATTAAATCAGAAGGCTTTCCGTTCCTTCCTTGTGGGGACTATCTTGGGCGGAGTCTCCCCGACCAGGGATTTGGATTTTGACTTGGACCAGCGATTGCCGTGTCTGCGACCTCCGGTGACCTCTCTCCTCCCTCCGCAAATCTGAAATCAGGAGAAAACACCGTCAACTCACTCCACAGATTGGACAACTCTTTCTCAGAGTGCTCAGTCCTCGTGTCATCAGACGCGGAATCTGGCAAATCTGACTCAACATCACTCCAACACACTGACAAGTTTCTCATCTGGTCCACATGACGTTTCCAAATTAATTGAGAATCACAAGTTTTTACCAAATATATATTTTTTCCAATTTTATCTGTAACAATTCCCCTTACCCATGTAAATTTATTATTCTTCCTGAAATCCTTAACTAAACATTTTTGTCCCACAATAAAATTTCTTGTTTTTACACCACCATAATACTTAGTCTGTTTATATTGGTTGGACTCAATATTTTTATTCGCCAAATCATGTTGTTTTGACACAACCCGTTCATTCTCTTTCGGAATGAGACTGTCAAAAGTAGATCTAAGTTTCCTACCAAACAGTAAAACTGCTGGCTCGACTCCCGTCGTACAATGTGGAGTATTTCTATAATCGGACAAAAATGTAACAATTTATCCTTGTAATCAACCTGAAATTTATTTCCTACCATAAGTTTTTTAAGAAAACTCTTAGTAGTTTTCACTGAGTTTTCAGCGACACCGTTGCTTTTTGGGTGCATAACTGGAGATGACATGAATTTGATATTGTTTTCCCGAAGGAATTGTTGGAAAATCTCACTCGTAAAAGAAGTTCCGTTATCTGACACTATGAGTTCAGGGTAGCCAAAATTTGAAAATAATTTCCTCAATTCAAATATAGTATTAGCTGAATCTGCCCTTTGAACTTCAATACAGTCGACCCATTTAGTGAATGAGTCGCAGACGACCAGAAACATTTTCCCTGCCATCGGCCCACTGTAATCCAGGTGTAACCTACTCCAGACCTTCCCAGAATTAGGCCATACCGATAATTGACTATTTGGCGGAGATTGTTTCGTCGACGCGCATTCTGGACATTCCTGAACAATTTTCTCTAAGTCTTTGCTCAGCGACGTCCACCAAAAATAACCTTTTGCTAACCCTTTCATCTTTACAATACCTAAGTGTGAACGGTGCACGAGCTCTAACACTTTTTTATGCAACGAACTTGGAACAATAATTCTATGTTGCCAAAATAAACAATCCTTAACAATCGAAAGTTCGTTCCTTTTTATCCAGAATTTCCATAATTCCTCCTCGCGTTTAACACGTTTGGGCCACCCTTGCCTTAAACAAGTCATTACGCTTTGAATGACAGTGTCTACTTTAGTGGCTTCCATAATCGAATTAACGTCAAGATGTTCACAATTGCTAACAAAACTTACGAAATCAGACCCGTAATCTTCTCTGAATTCCTCAACTGACGATTCTAAAGGTAGTCGAGATAGGAAATCCGCTTGATTTTTGCAAGATCTTACGAATTCCGTTTTATAAGAAAAACCTGCTAGAATTATTCCATACCTTTGCAATCTGTTTGCGGTTAGTACTGGAATGTTCTTATGTTCACCGAGAATTCTCATCAGAGGCAGATTATCAACACACAGCGTGAATTCTCTGCCATATAAGTATTGAAAAAATTTATTCAGACCGAACACTATAGCTAAAGCCTCTAAATCTAAGATGCTATATTTCTTTTCCGCGCTATTTAAACTTCTAGGTGCAAATGCTATAGGTCGCAACGTACCGTTAGCGAATGAGTGAACTAGACACGCCCCTAGACCGGAAGTACTCGCGTCCGTAAAAAGTTTAACCGGAAGGTGCGGAATGTAATTCGTCAAAATCGTATTTTTACTCATCAAATTCTTTATCGTATCTACTGCGTTAGCGCATTCTCTAGAAAAAACCCATTTGACATCTTTCTTTAAAAGATTATGAAGTGGCTCTAGAATTGATGACATATTAGGTATAAAATTCCGGTAAAAACTGAAAAATCCTAGTAAACTTTTAAGTTGATGAACGTCCATCGGATAAGGTGCATTCTTAATGGCTTCTAATTTATCCTTTTGAGGTTGGATTCCCTTTTCGGAAATGATGTACCCCAAAACTAACTCTTTTACAAAAAATTGACATTTTTCCGTATTGACACATAATCCGCAATCTTGTAATCGTTTACAAACTGCCATGATATTATCCATTAGATCCTTTTCGTTGATCCCTGAGATAATAATATCATCTAAGTAAAATGCCACGCCTTTTAACCCTTGCAAACAACTCGCAATTGTTCTAGCAAAAATTGCCGGAGCAGATTTAAACCCAAACACTAGTCTATTGTAAACAAACAATCCTAAATGTGTATTAATCGTTGTAAATTTCTTACAGCTATCCTGCAGTTCTAACTGTGAATCAGCGCCGGATCTGCCATACGTTCAAAAACGTGCAAAAAACCTGGCGCCAACTCCGAAGGGGCGCCGTGAGAAAATAAATATTGTATTAAAAATTTGTTATAATATTCCCTGAATCGTTTAAAAATTACCCATAGTACGAAATAATTATTACGCTCTAGCAACACTTTCCAAAGATACAGACTGCGCACGCATCTGGTTTTAATTCAACGAAATTCAACGACTTACGAATTTATAGTCAGTTACAGAATTTTTTTACAAATTCCATATATTTAGTTTAAACGTAAGATCTATTTTTCCATATATCTTTTACTGTCTTTTACGACGAATGAGTGCGATCCAAATTCATTAATCAATCACAGCGCCGTACTTTTATTCAAGAGAACAAACAAACCGACGGCGCCTTTCAAAGTGCTTTTGCACGATTTAAGTCTCTAGGAGAATGTGGTTAAAGACCATTTTCTTATGAAATCTTCAGTAAATTCAAAATTCCATTAGCATAAACATCGCACGGTTTGCAAGGTTGCAACTTGTTAACAGTTTCATCATTGTTTTGACAGTTGAAGTTCCTTAAATGTACCTATAATTAATTTCTATTAGATTTGTTATTTTACAGTCAGTAATAATCAGTGTAAGCGTCTTTCGTAAGCCGCTGATACCATAGATACGTTCGTGTTTGTTCGCTCAACACAGAACACAGGGGAAATGGAAATGCAAGGTACAAATTTGAGGTTATATTATTAGATTTTTTTAATTTATAACTACATTTCTATTGGTTGTTAGAGGTTGTGGATTGTGGATTACAATGAATAGAACAATAATTAAAAAAAACTTTTAGGCTCGCAGAATCTAAAACTTAGAATTAAAGAGCATAATGACATAAAAAAACTCGTTTCCATTGGGAATTTTTTAATTCCAATTTCTCCAGCACCGATAAAAAATGATGTCCCGCGCAATGACGTTACAATCGTCCCGAGCACATCTAAACAGATATCTATCGCACAAATTCCTCCGGTCGAATTATTAGAAGATAAAAATAACGTTACTGATAGCAGTTTAAATTTAATTCTGTTTTCAGAGCTTGAATTGAAAGATCCCGGATGCTGGCCAAAGTTATCTCAAAATTCCATTAGTTTATTAATTCAGGAAGGTCCTGTACAATTGAAAGGTTTGGATTTTCCTATTACGAACAAGCGTAAATTTAATACTACGTATTATTACAAGAAACTGCCTAATGGAGAAGAATTACATAGATCGTGGCTTATTTATTCGAAAACTTTAGATAGGGTTACACCCTTTATATGTCTTGATTTTATTTAATAAATTAGTGTAAAAAAAAAAAAAAATTAAAAAAAAAAATTGGGGTAAACGAATTTTTAATCAAAATAAAAATGTAGGGGGGGGGGCGCCATCGGTACCTACTGCACAGGGCGCTAGATTTCGTAGATCCGGCCCTGCTGTGAATAAGCTTGTTTTAAATCCAGTTTTGTAAAATTTTTTCCCGAACTAACCTTGTGGATAACCTCTTCGATCCTAGGTAGCGGGTATTTCTCTAACTCTGTAATAAGATTTAAACTTCGTTTATAATCTACACAAATACGAATCTCGCCGTTTTTCTTTACTACCGGAACGATAGGAGATGCATACTCACTGCTTTTCACTGGCGAAATAATACCATCCCTCACCATTGATTTAAGTTCACATTCGATCTTATCTCTAATAGCGAAAGGTACCGGTCTAGCATTACAGAAAAAAAGATCCGCATCTTTCTTTACTTTAAAATTCACTTTGAATTTATTAAATCGTCCTAGTTTCCTGTCGAAAACTTCTGGAAATTTATTTTTAATTTTATCAATTTTCTCTTTTTCCGATGAAACTGAATTGATAGAATTTTGTTTTGAAATAATGTTGAGGTTAAAGGTTTCCATGAAATCCCTCCCCACAATCATTTCCGATCCGCTTGTTACAACGATAACGGTTATTAACCTAACTAGATTATTGTATTCGACCTCGAAATTTGCATTACCCACAACATTCAACATATTCCCGTCGTAACCTGAAATTTTTCGTGTTTCGGGTGACAACTCTATATTACTGAAATGTTTACAAAATAATGTCTCCGGAATAACGCAAACCGATGAACCTGAATCAATCATCGCTTCGAAGAATTTCTCATTTAATTTCAATTGTGCCTTGATTGCCTTAACAAAAGCTACATTCTCAATATTCTCATTATTACAATTCATAACTGATTTTACAGACCCGTTTTTACAAAATATTTGTAAATGACCCAATCTACCGCAAGAATAACATTTAGCTTGCTTAAATTTACAGCTATGAGTGTCATGATTTGATTTCCCACAAATATTACACTTCTTTAGAGATGAACCGGTTTTAACCTGTTTATCCGACCTACATGAATCGGTACTATTAGACCGATAATTATGTTTTCGCGCCGGAGAAGCCGATTTTCCAAATCTCTACCGAATTTACTTCTAACTTCATCTTGACCGAATCGACTTCAGGACCTTTCGCGGTCACTGCAAGTTCAACTAGTTGATTAAAGTTTTGTTTAGGCCCTTTAACAAATAATTTTACCCGTACTGGACCCGGAAGTAGACCGATTGCAAACACGTCTACAAGATTATCAACAATATGTGCTGAGACCTTGGAGTCTGGCGGCAAAATCCCTAATCGATTCGTTATGATTCTGTTTAGCTTGGAAAAATAATTCCCGCTCTTGAAAAAGTGATCTACATTTACCACAATGTTTTTTTAGCAACTCAATTAATTTCTCAAACGTAACATCTGTGATTTTAATCGGGAAACATAAGTTAGACAGAAGAGTCAAGGTCTCCGTTTCAAGCGAGTTTATCAGATAAGCCTTTTTCTTAATCTCGGTAATGTCATCATGCAACACGAGGAACTGCTCTAATTTGAGTTGAAACACATCCCAATCTCCGTTTATGTGAGAGAACGGTGGAATTCTCGCCGGTTCCATCTTCACGAAAGGGAAAAAAAATATCACGCGAAGCTACACACGACAACAATACTACCCCACAAAAAAAAATTACAAAAAACCCGACAAATCCTCCACAAGAAAGAAATAGAAAACCTAACTTAGAAATTGCGGTTGCAACGTCTGCAGGTTGTTTTTCTTCCTCAATTTGTCCTTGTCTGAATGCCTTCCTTCTTCCTTCGGCACTCCCTTGGAACTTCACTTTCGTGGAAAGGCTCTGTTGAGCCCCAAAATCGACCACTGCCTCTTGCTTCTGAGTACCCTTGGAATGGTACTCCAGAACTCTGACTGTGGCTCCAGGAATAGCCAGAGATATCCTCGGTTTGTTCTGCCGGTCCTTTCTCTCGGTCAGACAAACCCCAAAAGATCCTCCAATGTTCCACCTCGGCTGTAGGTAGCCTTGAAAACTTTCACGGGGTGACTTAGCTCTCCCCGCTTTAAATTGGTAAATTTTTTTTTTGGTAATCCAATTTTGGTAATCCATCCAATATTGTACGTTTATACGGCTGCGCCAATTGTAATGTTCTTTAATGTGGCCTTACTAGCCCACAAATAATAAGATGTACAACGTAAGTTCTTTCGTCTTTTATTGTGATGTTTCAATGGATTATTAAGTACTGTATTATTGTTTAGGTAGCAAGTGATTACTACGGTTGCTAGAATGGTTCTAACGAGCTCCTATGGACGAGACTGCTGTCCGACTCGTGAGACGTTCGTCAAAGTTCGGTGAACCCGAACTTTTCCGGAAGGGGGAAGGGTGTGATTTATGTGATTATCCATGTAGTGGGTAATTCGGAAATGTTCGGGTCCACCGAACTTTGACGAACGTCTCACGAGTCGGACAGCAGTCTCGTCCATAGGAGCTCGTTAGAACCATTCTAGCAACCGTAGTTTTCACTCGCTACCTAAACAATAATACAGTACTTAATAATCCATTGTAACATCACAATAAAAGACGAAAAGAACTTACGTTGTACATCTTATTTATTGTGGGCTAGTAAGGCCACATTAAAGAACATTACAGGGGGCATCATTTATTACGTATGACGAATTTTGCTAGTTTTCGACCCCCTCCCTCCCTATTGTAAGAAAAAATAAGAATAGGCCCCCCCCTCCCCCTGTTTAATATTTATTACGCAATAATCTAAAGGAAAAAAAAATGAATACACGTTTGGTTTGTTTTAATGTTTATTTTTGAAAGTAACAATTTATAGAAATTTTATTTGTAGATACTTGCAAAGGTACTAATAATTTCAACTTTGTTAACAAAGTTAAAATTATACTTTTTCAAAGAATAATTTATGGTGAGCATTCGAATATTGCTTTCCTCATCATCTCAAAACTTAGTATTTGAAAATGTCTGACTAATCAACTGGAAGATCTATATAATTTATACGAAAATATATATAAAAAAAACGTAGGAATGCTATGTACCTATTTTTAACAATATGTACAATAACAGAAAACGGATTTCGGTGTCTATGTATGTAACCAGGAGTTCGAGTATGTTTATTTTTAAATTTTTTACTTGAGAAAATTTTTATTTCCATTTTATTAAAAATGTAGATTATTTCGACGCGCTGTAATTGTTATTTTTTCAACAGTTTGGCCTCTATTGTCACCCAATATTCTCCGAAAAGGGAGACTACCCCGAGATAGTGAGGCGAACCATAGACGAGAAAAGCTCTCTTCAGGGTCTTTCACGCTCACGGTTACCATCCTTTACCGCGGAGGAGGTGACTTACGTCCGGGGCACCTTCGACTTCATGGGGCTCAACCACTACACCACGGTGCTGGTACAGGCGGGCGCCGACCCCCCCGGGGCAGAGCCTTCGCGCCCCTTCGACATGGGGGTCCTCGAATACAGAGACCCCGCATGGAAGATGACGCAGTCATCGTGGCATCGGGTAAGTTTATCATATAATAATATACGAAGATCTTATAGATATAAGCGGCCGATTTGTATCAGTTGTCTTGACCTAGTTTTGGTGTGTCACGTTTTCATTTAAGTGAGTGAAAAGGGTGAGTACCTATCTTCATAATTTACCAGATTCTCGGCTTCTCTCGACATTTCAGCACAATTTTTTGAAATTTTATGAACAACTGAAAACATACTAGGGCCAGTCAATAAGTAATGCCTCCTATTTTTTTCTCCTTTAATTGTTAAGTAATAAAAAATGCAATACAGGGATCGAAAACCACACTATTGACGATTGATTTGTTATTTTTCAATATAATCTTCGTCCATTTCCACATCTTTGGTCTATCTTTTAACAAGGGCACATGTATCACAGTGTTGTAAAAAGCACGGTCATATCCAGAACACCATCACCATAACTTTCCCCGCCGATCACACAGTTTTGATTTTTTTTAGTCCTTGGCGAGATTGTGTGATGCCATTCCATTGACTGCCTCTTTGATTCAGGTAAAAAATGAACCCTTTTTTCGTCTCCGGTCATAATTTTTTCCAAAAACTAAGAGCTGCAAGTGTTGTGAGGCCATTGTTTTTTCTTGTTTCTTTATTCTGGCCGGTTAAGTTTCTTGGTACCCACCTTGCAAAACTTTTGTTGAAAAATCAGTTGTCGAATACTCGTCATCTACGCCGCTCCACTTTTCCTCAGCCAGCGGTGTTTGTCCTTCAGCTTCGTTACAGGAACGAACCCATCGTCTAGCAGTGCTGACGTCCACTGTTGCATCATGGCACACATTTTTCAGTCTTTTATGCATGTGGATTTTTGCGTTTCACCTTCTACAGTTAAGAATCAATCACAGAACGCTATCTATTACGAACATCAATGTCGGCCATTTGCAAGAGACTGCAGTGCTGCCACCTATTGACGCAAAAAGTTACTACTGCAGCAGATTCTAGAAGAAGGTTTGAGGAATAGCACCAAATTCAAAATCTTCACTTAACTAACTTTATTAAAGTAGAAAAAAAGGAGGCATTACTTATTGATGGACCCTCGTAAATCATTGAAATTTTCATGTTTTTACAGATACCTTGATTTTTATGATGGAAATGGCTCATGATGGAAATTGTGTTGCGAGCTTAAATAGTTCCAGACAACAATACCATGCTAAGTTCGAAAAGCCAAAGCTCACCTTTTGAGTGTTTTTATATATTTTTGTAAAGCGAATACCGCACAAGGTTACCAGCTGCTACCATCCACCTGGAGCCCTATGGCATCCACAATTGGCCACTTGCATGGATTTCATAATGACTTGGAAAAAATCGTGTGGATAGATTTTTCTACCAAGATTACGAAAATGTTACTAAATTTTTTGAAGTAAAACTTCTTTACGCACGCTTGACTTGGGGAATAAGCTGGTGAATGCGTGACGAGAACGTTATGAAAAGTGTGATGGGGCGAGGCGAACGGTCGGGCTTTTACGCACGCTTGACTTGGGGAGTAAGCTGGTGAATGCGTGACGAGAGCGTTATGAAAAGTGTGATCGGGCAAGGCGAACGGAAGTTGAGAGGGATATAAGTTAGTGAAGTTTTACTTAAGTCGTGTGGTCCAAAGCACACTCGTTTTTTTAGAAATTCATAATTTTTTTTTAAAATAAATAAATCCGTTTTTTGTACACGTGACGTCACTACTTGAAAATGTTCCGTCTCCGAAATATTCAATTAATTTTGTAAAATTCCACACTTTTTTTTTATATGGCAACATTTTGATTTCCGGCGAATTTTTCAATTTGACGCTTAAAATTCGCTGAATTTATTGTTTGTTACCTTGCGAACTTATGATTGGTTCGAAGTTTTGACAGATGGTATAAAGTGAACATCGCACAGATGTTTTCCGCACTTAGGAGCATAATGGTAGTAGTGCTGATTTTAACAAAATCAAATTCTATAATAACTTCGGATTTTATGTCCGGTGTCCAGGTTAAATCTTCCCCACAGGAAAAATTAAACCCTTTCACACACTTTTCCACAAATGATCATCTAGTCAATTCACGCTATGCAATTGCATTATTTTATTTTATTTTATTTTTTTATTTACAAAAAGGTACATAAATTATAATATATTTTTTACAATAATGAATTACATAATACATGTATTTGATGTACCCCCATAAATAAGCATGGCTTGTGTGAATGGGGGGTAATATAAGTATAATAAATACAAAACAATACAAGAACAACATGTCAACCTACCAGACACCAAATGGGAAAATAATTCACTGACTCCAGATATTTTCATATCAGAGGGTTCGGCTCGGTAGAACTCCTAATTGGACCTATAAATCCTACTGATCCCTCAATATAAATATTAAAAAAAAATATTTTGTAATCCTACATGCCGATATTTAAAATAACTGATTTTAGCATTTCTATGTATAAATTCTTTGACAAATCTAATATGCCTAAATTTTGAATGAGAGAGCTAGGTATAATGTCAGTAGCCGAAATAACAAATAGTAATATTTTTATAATTATAATTTATAAGTACAAGTTTATTACATTTTATTTTGTCATATGTAGACGTTGAACATTAAAATGATTAATGATCATTAAGATGGATCAAGAAAACAAATATTTATGAGATGTAATATTTTTGGTATACCTCGTTATTCTGTGCTATTCACATGGAATACGTCGTTTTTTTTTAAATGATTTTCGGCTATGTAATTATTTTTTTTCGCACCTATAAAATTATGTCCCGTCTTTCCGGTTTATAAAAAAATGGTCCGATTTTTCGGATTGAAAGTTTAAAAAAATCTCCAGGGTTAAAAAAAAATACGGAATGTCTTAGAATATTTGCCTAAACCGGATTTTTTTTTAAATGTGATGCAAGTGGCCTAATGGGGTATGTTGTGAGATTGAAGGTAGTGTGAGGAAGGAGATGGGGAAAAGGAAGGTGGGAAATATCTGGCTATTCAGATCTGGTCACCAAACACGGATAAAGCCATTTCAAGCAATGTTTCAATTCTCCGCCGCAAATGATATTATATATTTTTTTGTATGACTAAATTGTGAAATAACACAAATGATTCAAAAATTTTTTTCTTGCGCAGCTGGAATTTGAACCCACAACCTCCGGATTGTAGTCGAGAGCCTTACCCCTCGACCTCGGAGGCCGTCCAGAAAGTAGTTTTTTGATTTTTGTTTCGGTTTGTGAAATTTCGTAGGCACGAGTTCATAGATACAATATATACGCATTGTACACACCCACACATTATTATTATCTAACTAGCAGAACCGGCACACGTTGCTGTGGCTAACGCAACACAACGCCATGCCTTTACCCAACCTTTATAACCAACGCCATCTGTTAAATCAAATCCACACAGCTCCACTCCCTAATTTACACAAAACCTTGACAAATTATATACCTAAAAACCTTCCTCATGAATCACTCTATCTATGAAAACCACATGAAAATCCGTTGCGTAGTTTAAAAGATCTAAGCGCACAGACAGCGGGAGCGACTTCATTTTATACTATGTAAATATATGAATATTACGTCCCCTTGACCTAAAGTGGAGTAACTGATTGATTGTTAGTAAATGTGATTAGTTTAACTTCAAAATTAACATTTCCTTACCACAGATATAAACAAAATATTAAATTTCCTTCAGTATGTCTCCAATCTTCTATTTAATTATTTAACATTTTTTCATTATCACGTAGCGCTTTTAGTGCCGACCTGACGTCGATACAGAAATCATTGCAATAGGCGAGTTTTTGGTCTGAAAAGAGGCATACCTCAACGCCCACGCCTTTCTCTGTCGCACGTATGTCGCATCTTTCTCTTCCGCTTACGGTCATTGTAAAGTCAGTAAAGTGACTGTACCTGCACGACATTGGATCGTATCAAGTTCAGGTCGGCATTTAAGTTTGGCGCATACTATACCTACCTACCAATAGGCCACTTGCATGGACTTCATAACGACTTGGAAAAAATCGTGTGGATAGAGTTTTTTACTAAGATTACGAAAATGTTAGTAAAATTTTTTAGAAATGTACAGTTTGTTTTATTTTTTAATAAATAAATCCATTATTTGGGCTCGTGACGTCACTACATGAAAATGTCCCGTCGCCGAAAATGTTCCTATTAATTTTATAAAATTCCACACTGATTTATTTTTGTATATGGCATCACTTTGATTTCAGGCGAATTTTTTAATTCGTTCACTAGATTTATTGTTTGTTCTCTGCGAACTTATCATTTGATTTGATTTTTTGACAGATGTTCTGAAGAGAACCCCGTACAATTAATGGGTACGGGGTTCTCTTCAGAACGTGAAGATGATGTCGGTACATGTTTTAGAGGTATAATGATTATGGTGGTGATTTTAACAAAATAAAATTTTATAATATTCTTATTATTATTACAATTTACAAGTTCAAGTATATTACATTGAATTTAGTAATATAGACGCTGTACATTATAATGATTTATGATCAATCAATAGGATCAAGGAAAAAAATATTTATGAGATGTAATATTTTTGGTATGCCTCGTTATTCTACTGTACCATTCGTGTGGAAAACGTTCTTTTTTTTAAAAATGTTTTTCGGCTATGTAATTATCGTTTTTTCACACCTATAAAATTATGTCCCGTCTTTCCGGTTTATAAAAAATGGTCTGATTTTTCGGTTTGAAATTTTCAAAAAATCCCCAGGGTTTCAAAAATACGATTAAAAAAAAAATAAAAATACAGAATGTCTTAGAATATTTGTCTAAACCGGAAAAAAATTTAAAAAAATGTGATGCAAGTGGCCTATTGGTTTTTACGTTTATTGATTTTAACGTTGACTGTAGTCGTGCACGTATCGAATTAGGAGAATTAAAGCATGTCTGGAAAACATCGACAATGGTACATTTAGCAATCGGCCTCAGTTTATATATTATTAGGTAGATACTGTTGTTATTATTTGAGGTAAACCTCACGATAGAGTTCTTAACCCTTTCAGACAGTTTCTTGTATGTAAATAGATTTCACAATTTTTAAAAAATTCACTAATAAAAAATGGCAGTTTTTGTTATCTAATTTCTGGTATATCTGGCTTTGCGCGCTATTTTTTTTATTGCAATTCAACTAGTAGTTCAGCATTTTTATATTTTGAAGGGGAATTTTTGTGTTTAATCTCGACCGAATTTTAAAAAATGTAGGTTTTGAAGGTATTTTTTTAATATTTAAATTTTACGGAATTTAAAAAAAATAAAAGCAGTTTGTCATTTTATGAGAAACACACACTCTGAAACCTTATGTTCTTACAAATAAGAGTAGCATCTAAGCCAGCGTTTCTCAACCGTTTTCAGCCACGGACCCCTAGGAACTCAAGCATAATTTTCAAGGACCCCCTTAATTAAAAAAAACAGCAATAAATTTCGAACCATTTATTTTAGTACCACTAATACAAAAAAATATATATATAAAAAAATCAGAGTGTGTAATTCACACGCGGTAGAAGTGAAACTAGACAGGAGCTAGATGTAGCTTTTTTTTCTTTTACCTGTTTTTTTAAAGTGGTTAGAAGATTGGGTATTGATTTCAGAAAATAAAAATTTCGTAGGATTCGAACCCCCGCTCGCTTGATGTCTGTCTTTCTGGCCGCTGAGACTTGTCAGGCTACGCTACGGAAGGCACGCGCCGAGGTGCGAATTTACTGCATTATTTTAGAACCGAGTATTTGTGTAGAACTGAGTTGTGACGCATTTCCCTTTCACCCGAATTTCAAGTCACTAACGCACTACAGAAGTTTCACTTCAAAATACGTTAATAATTAACTTACAACAGCAACACCAACATTCACATTAATTAACAGTTAATTAATGTGAAGGTTGGTGTCGCTTTTTTGCAACTAAATTAGTGATATTCGGATATAGGTACTAAGTTGAAATCTCAAATCGGATTCCACTTGTAATCTGTTTCTGTATTTGTTTTTGGTATACAGGGTGTTAAGGGACGTACTTGACTTACTTTAACCAGTGGTTCCTGACATTATTTGGAGTAAAAAATGTAAATGAAATTTTGGTCTCTGGTGACATTTTTGATGTTTTTTTTTTTACAAAAACATAAAACAATGGTAGTTGTTGAACGGTTGGAGGCGGGGTACCTAAGGGGTTCGTCGGACACCCGGCTGAGTGACCAGTGACGACACGTGGAAGAATTTTTTTTTGTTTGATTTTGAAGAAAAAAATTTTGAAAAAAAGTCGTCAAAAAAAGTCACCGGAGACCAAAATTTCATTTACATTTTTTACTCCAAATAATGTCAGGAATCACTGGTTAAAGTAAGTCAAGTATGTCCCTGTATACAAGAGCATAAAATACCCTTTCACAGAGGTATATGGTTGAGAAAAGCAGTAAATGAATCAGTGCTTCTTTTGATGTTTCCTTATAATCTACGCTTATTTAGTACACCGCCCGCTGTCGCACATTCGCAGGGGTCCGCAGACCACAGGTTAAGAAACACTGATCTAAGCTATTAAAAAAAAAACAAAATAAAACATTAAATTTTTTCAAATAACTACCAATTGTTATCAGGTATCAAATATGTTCTACCACTGTCAGTTTGGTCAGAAAGGGTTAAACCCAAAAATTAATACACGAGAGGATGTTCTTGATTTTTTCTTTGGTAACGAGCGATTAGCGAACAGTCATAATACAGAAATCCGCAATACGGAAACCAATCAAATGAAAACGGAAGTCATCGTCGGTGTTTTCTTTACATATTTGATTAAGAAAGGAATAATTGCACTAATTGCTTACGGTACTCGTCTGTTAAAAATCATCGTTATAAACGCGTTCGTAATAATATGTACCTACATAACTAAGTACCAATGTAATAGTAAGCAGTTAGGTACTGATGGAAAAAACAAAAACGAAAGCAGTATTCGCGCGTGAGCTGTGATCACTGAACTGGCGATTCGGGAAATTCCGACACGTAATTACTGTTAGATCTTTTATAATAGAATTTCTCTGACATTGTTAGAAAAACGTGCTTTATATATTATTATTTATGTCATACCCCTATCGCACGAGAATTCAGATAGAAGTCGATCGATCAATATGATATTATCAAAACGATATTGATCAAATACGTCTATGGTCAGTGGATGTTATCCACCACTTACCCGCCCTGGTATAAGTAACTGATGGTTCCTCCTTCAAGGCTCTCGCAAGAATCTAATTTTTTTGTTAAACGAAGCTACATTTATTTATTTTGAACGAATCTAGACCTCCAGTGTCCCTGCATACGTTCTTAGAAAGCAGTATGCAAGTGCTTAACAGGAAAATAAAACATAATACAACAAATCTGGTTAGTAATACAAGCAAAATAATATTTAAAGTAAAACAAAACTCATTCAAGAAGCTCATGAGGCAGAATTGCATCATGTGAAAAACCCTGGAAGCACCCGTACAAATAGATAGAGGACATAGATAAACAATTAAGTCTCAAATCATTTGGCAAGTACCGATAAAAAATGCAAATTGCATTCAGCATGATATAAACCACACCCAGCATCCGTATCCCTTAGCCTAACACTCAGTGAAGCCTCAAAGAAAGTAAATTGAATAATAGAGGTAAAATACCTGAAGACTTAAAGAAAAATTCAGCGTTGTGTGATCGGAGGCGGGACAAAGGAAAGTTAAGACCGTTTAAGCAAGCTTCAAGCCTTCACATATTATTTGGGGTGGCGCAAATAAATACGTCTATGGTCAGTCACATTTGCCATCACGGTCAATAATAAGGAACTACAGTGGCATTAAAAAAAATGTTCATATAGACATAGACCAATAAACGCCGATTCTTGAAGTTAAATTAAATAATATTAAACGTAGAATTTAAAAAAAAATTAAAGTCCATTTTAAATCGTATCATTAAAACACACTGTCAAGTTGGCGGTATTGAATTTTTAATGCTGACGTCACTGCTCTCCATAATTTTCCGGTCACCTGGTGATAGCACATTGAAGTTGTATTGAAATGTATGACGGAAGCCATTCAACATTTCATGTTATTGGTTTATTTACATACTGTTTATAGAGATTTAGACATACAATAGTTGTTGTTTTTTATTGAAACATTATGACTAAATAATTCAGTATCAAAAATGGAGGTATTTCTATTAGTTTATCTCTATTATTTAAAATATTCAAAAACTTTAAACTGTACAAAAAAAATCGTAATGCTACTCGCAACCCTCCAACTTTGAACTCCAAAATGGCGGACGTCGAACAGCTGATTCGGCGCTGTATGCTGTATCTTATCAGTTGTCTAAATTTGTGCAGGCGATGCTTCGGTTTCCATAATATTGATTTCGATTCGTAAAGCAAAAAAAATAATAATTTCAAAAAATTATTATACCATTCTCCCGTAATAATGTTGAAATATACATATAGTAATATAATAAATAAATATAATACAATACATAAATAATTCCACCTAACTAATGTTTTTACATATTGAATAGTTTCCTCCATACAAATGACAACACCTGTTGAAAATAGATAAAACTTTTGGAGAGTGATGACGTCACACGATTCACCATACGTACGGTGGTTTTCGGAGGATCTTGAAAATTAAAACTTTGACAACTATTTTAACTATTAAAACTAACTATAAAAATATAAATAAATATGCAGTTATTTAAGTTAGTAGGTCATTATTCATTAAAAAATTGGACTGGAGTTCCTTATTGGTAAAAAATATTCCGACCGACGCGACGGTTGATAAGTGTTAGCCCGGACTCCATAGTATTTTATCAAGTATATTTAGCAATTGCTGTTTCTCTCTTTCACTTACCTGACATCGTACATAATAAATACACCACAATCTCATTTAAATTTAATAATGACTAGCTGAAGTCCCCGGCATTTCCCGACCTTTACGCAGAGTTTTCGGAAATAAAATGTAAACAGTAATGTTCCTCCTACATATTTTGACCGTAAGTGTGCAAAATTTCATTAAGAAGTATCAAAATTCCGCTTTAAGGGTTGGAATGGTTTTTCGAAATATTATGCAAATTTTCAAGGATAAGCCTGCAAAATTTTATCAATTTAAATTCATGCCATAGACGTCTTTCTTTCTTTATACCTACACTAGCAGACCCGGCCACACATTGCTGTGGCTAACGAAACACAACGCCATTACCCAATCTTTATAAAATCCATACCACCCGCTTGCCAGCTGCCCGCTGCGCGCTGCCTGAATTGAATATTTGTATTTATCGGCTTTTCTCTACTATAATAAGCATGTATTATACATATAAACTAATTAACTCGACACTAATTATACAATGCTTGCAATGCAACACTGGAAATTTGAAAAGGGAAAATCAAATGCCTACTTACTCTGGGACATCTATTTTCTAATTTCTTCCGTAGAACGAATTTCAAAAGTGATTATAGTACGGCCCGCCAGCCGTTTTAAATCGCACAAAAATATGTTTTCTTTGAATTTCTCGGCTTTTCTCTAATATAATTTACATGTATTATACATTTTTTTTCTACAGTGAATACTGCACAAGAATCTCAACTGCTCCCGCCTGGAGCCAGTGAGACTACGGCATCCCCAATTGGGGTATGTTGTGAGGCTGAAGGTAGTGAGGAGGGGAAGGCGGCGGGGAAGAGGAAGGTTGGGAAGTACCGGGCTATTCAGATCTGGTCACCAAACACGGCTAAAGCCATTTTCAAGCAACGTTTCAATTCTGAATGGTGGTCTTACACCAGGGCGATACTGATAGTATCTTCCACTCTGGAACATGCCGCAAATATACTATATATTATTTAAATGAATTAATTGTGAAATAACACAAATTAATCAAATAAAATTTATTTAAAATTTATAATCCCTACCGCGTTTCAGTCGCTTTAAATTTTCAATATCAAAATTTAAATATTTGGAAATAAAATTATTAATTTCTAATATACACATTGGAAAGATTATTTTATCTAGATTTTAGAACAATTTTTGTTTTTGCAAAGTGACATAAAATAACCAATATAGAGGTATGTTTAAAATGTAAATTGTCGTTCCCGCGACTGAATCGGTATAGGTTTTGTAAATACGCTGCCGGGTTCGAACCCGCGACCTCCGGATTGTGAGTCAAGAGTCTTACCCACTGGACAACGGAGGTCGTCAACGTAGATTACATTAGATAGATGGAGAAACACAATCTTACATTAGATGGATGGAGAAACACAGTTCTGCAAATGAGTTTTAAGCAAATAATGGTCCGGCTTTTGGATCACGAAACATGCCTACATACTTCCTGTGTTTTTCTTTATTCTACTGTTAAATGAGATTTTATTTACTCATTCTGTGTTTAAAACTATCTCTGGATCCAGAGTTAGTTATAAATAAAAAGTATTCTGTGTTTTTCTTGTTATATTTTGTACTAGCTGAATGAAGTCCCGGTATTGCCCGGACTTTATACAGAGTTTTTGGAAATCAGATGTAAACAGTGACCTAACTCAAAATCTTATGTTTCAATATCTTTGCTCAAAATAGAGCTACGCTTGCCCGCCACAGACACTTTTCTTTATGTAAATATATAGATAGATACTTGATAAATCTATCCATAGATTATTTCTACGGCCTGTGTACAATTTCAACTACACACCTATTCTTATTAATCTGTCAGTGTTAGTTACTTTTGCTTTATTCTACTGAACCATGAAAATTTGCCAATACATGAGTTTGAACGTGTTTTTATTTCCCGACCCTGAATTTCTAAAGACCGGAAAATCTTGAAATGCATTGTCTTTATTCTATACAATTATTTACTCTAAAATTGATACTATTTTTTTGACCATGATAAAAATCAATGTCTTGTTCGTAAAAAAATTGGCTTGTCCAGATTTCACTTTAATTTAACTCAAGACTAGAGTGACCTGCGACATGGGTAGCAAGTAGCAAGTAGGTAGGTACCCAGAAATTACACTTTTTATGCATCGGAATGTATCAGGTGCTTACCCACACTATTAAAATATCAACAACTTATCATTGATTTACTGCCTAGAATACCTATGTATTAAGATACGAAAGGAACCGATATTGCTCAATTCAAGGTAGAAATAAATAATAATTATAATTCGTTGTTTTTTAAGGTGATACTTAAAAGAATTAATAATCTACTAGCTGACCCGGCCACGCGTTGCTGTGGCAAACAAAACACAACGCCATCTGGATTTCCAACCTTCATAACCACCACCGTCTCTGAGTTTGCTTAAGGTAGCTAACGTATTTAAGTTAATAACGATTAATACTGTATCCGTCTAAATAACTTTTCAATTACCGCAATGTACGTGACCATTTTTTTAAGGATATTATGGGTATAGTAAGCTATCCTATCTGTAAAAGATAGATATATACCTTCGCGGACTTTTTTGTAGATCTATAAAAGAGGAATATCCCACCATGCATTGTTTTGTTATATCTCAAAGGGACAAGGCAGTGTTTTCGATGAAAGCTACCAGGCGGCTCGACTTTTTCCGACACTTCCAGCAATTATCGTTATGTTTTAACCAATTTACACAAATCCTTAACAAATTACATACCTAAACCTTCCTCACGAAACACTATCTATTGGTGAAAACCGCATGAAAATCCGTTCAGTAGTTTTCGAGTTTATCGCGAACAGACAGACAGACAGACGACGCGGAGGATTTTAATTTATAATATGTAGAGATGTAGAGATTCTTTCATAGATGGCACAAGTTTAATTATTTTAAGGAAAAAAACGTTTTTACAAGTTACGTCTTAAAATATTAAGATGAATTAATTTTTTGCGCCCGTACATACGTAGGTACATACGCAATGTGAATAGTTTTTTTTCCATAAAAAAAACATTTTTTTTTCAAGAAAGGCTAACAAATACAGTATTAGATTGAATCACCGATACAATATTATATTTTTTTATTTTTATTTTGAAAGTATATAAAAAAAAACTTAATACAATGATTAAATACAAATATACATGTTTTTTAAAAATATTCTCCCATAATAAGCAGATGCTTGTGTGTACGGGAGGAAGTATTATTTGTTATGTTATTTTGATTTTATTTTTTTGAAATTTAGTTTATATAAAGAATAAGAGAAACTTATGTGTATATATGTATATATTTTTTTAAATTTTTATTTATTTTGTATTTGTTAGCCTTTCTTGAAAGATTTGAGTTTTGTATGGACAAAACCATATATTCATATTGCATATGTACGTATGGGCGCAAATAATTAATTCATCTTAATATTTTAAAGCATAACCTGATAAAACATTTTTCCATGAAATAAATAAACTCGCGCCATCATATGAAAGAGAAGGTTATGAATTCTTTTAAATATCACCTTAAGTACATTTTCCGCATCGATGAAAGAATAAATTGTCTCCCAAATAAGTCAATCACTATTTTTCTTAGTAAGTAAAAAAAAGTCACTGTAGTTCGAAACTGCTATCATCATTATCGCAATTTGATATGATTACCTAAACCGATAAAAAAAAACTATACAATAGTAATAATAATAACAAAAAAATTCTGGTGCTTCATTTCTTCAGTAAAATAAAATAATAATACATAATATTCTTGTTACAGTATCATACTATGTATATAAATCGTAAATATGTCTGCCAAAAAATGCAATTTTGTCGAACGCGGAATTTCATTACGTCTTTCCATTTAATCGCTTTTTCATATGATTTTACCCTTGGTTACATTTAGAAAAAAGTGGGTTCGTTCATGGTTTGTGTATTGTCTAAAAATCTGTTGCTCTCGGCGTGAATTAAAAAAAAAACATTACCGCTTTATACCTCAGGCTAATTGTAGGTACTCAATATGTATCTTAAACGAATAAATGAATAATAGATAGCTGTGTGAATCACCTTGAATTCATATTTGCAAACTATGAACCAAAGTATGCGAATAGTTAAAACGGTATTATAATATTGAAAATGTTGTGAAGTTATCTAAAAAAACTGGAAAATTTGTTTTGGTATCTCTAATAATGACGAATTCATTTGGGACGCGTGAAGCATTATTGTCTATCGACGTACTTTTGGAAAAGTGTCGTGACCAAAGAAAGGAAGTCTTTGCCTGTTTTATTGACTACGAAAAGGCATTTGACAGGGTAAAACATGCTGACCTAATGAAAATGCTTGCAGATTGTAACGTTGCAACCAAAGACCAGAATTTCCTTAAAAACCTGTATTGGTTTCAAACAGCAGAAATAAGGCATGGGAATGAGAGATCCTTATATTTCAATATCTTTGGAGAGATCTAATGCAATTGCCATTCAGCGTGGAGTACGACAAGGCTGTATCCTGTCGCCACTATTGTTTAATCTCTATTCCAACTATGTCTTTAAAAGAGCCCTAAGTAATTCTGAGAAGGGTCTGAAGGTCAACGGAGTTGTCATTAATAACATAAGATACGCAGATGATACTGTTTTACTAGCTGACTGTATCGATGACCTCCAAGACCTATTAAATCTTGTTAATAATGCTGGTGAGCAACTGGGCCTAAAAATCAACATCAATAAAACTAAATGGATGACATTTGGACGACTAGATCACTCTGAATCAGTGATACTGTTAAATGGTTGCAATGTCGAAAAGGTGGAAAGATTTAGATACCTCGGCAGTATTCTCACGGAGACTCTTGACCCAGATGTAGAGGTTAAATGCAGAATTGAAGCAGCAAGAACTGCGTTCATTAAAATGAAATCCCTCTTCTGCAATGACAATATCAGCTTAAAACTAAGGCAGAGAATGCTAAAATGTTATGTGTGGTCGGTCTTGCTCTATGGATGTGAAACATGGACCTTGAAAGTAAATACCATGAACAGGTTAGAGGCTTTTGAAATGTGGCTTCACCGGAGAATGCTCAAGGTCCCATGGACCGACATGATCACCAACATAGAAATTCTCAGGCGGGCTAGAGCAGATAGAGAACTGCTTACATTAATAAAAATCAGAAAAATTTCATATCTGAGTCATATACTTCGAGGGGAAAAGTATCACTTGCTCCAGTCAGGGCTGGGCAAAATACATGCTTTGCTGTAATTGAAATACAAATTACAAAATACTTTTACGCATGTATTTAAAATACGAAATACAAAATACTTTCAAGTCGTGTATTTGAAATACTAGATACAAAATACAGTATTTTAACCATTTTTTAATTTCAAATACAAAATACAAAATACATTTGGTTTTGGTAGAACCTTTGGTTGAAATAAATTGTCGTAAGTGCCCTTATCTAAGGGTGCGTTTCCATAGAAACAAAGCTGAGCAGATTGATACAGAGACATGCAAAAATTGACCAATCATATTGCTAAGAAGACACATCTCGTCTCCGCTCCACTTGTAAAGTTTTGTGGTACAGGACTTAGGTGTTAGATAATATTATAATAACACTGGCTGGTTCCCAGCATGCGTTGCAATGTCACATTCAAAGAAATTTTTTTTTTATCCCTGCATGTCCTTTCAGCATGCGTTCCCCTCCCACATCCCATTACCCTCCCGCGTTCCCCTGCCACCTTCCCCGCCTACTCTTTCCCCTCTCCCACTCCCCGCCAACCCCCCTCCCGCATTCCACATATTCAGTCCCAGTACATTCAGTTTTTAAATAACTCGCGTGCCAGCTATCACAATTTTTTATTAAAATTTTCATTTTTCACATATTACAAATATTAATTTTTGTATATTATAAGAACAAGCAATCAAATCTGGTACCTATTTAAAATATCTATAATAAAAAAACCATAGACAATTCTTTTGTTACAAAAAAACAACAGCTGCCTGCTAAATTTAATTTCATAAAACGCGTGAACTGTCAAACGTGCGAAGTTAAAATAGTCATCAAGTTTTCTGAAATTATCCAATTTTCTGCGTAATTGTCTTAATTTTTCTTTCCGTAAGAACCTTCTACAATGTATTAGAAAACTTTAAAAAAGATTAATGAAATCGGTAAAGTCGTTCTAAAGTTATGGCATGACCAAGGGAAACAAGAATTCATTTTTATATACATAAATGGCATTTGTATAGCGTATTTTTTTGTTATTTCACTTCAAGTGCGCTCTACAGTAATTAACTTTAAAATAATCAGTCAAATTATTCCTATAGTGCTTGATCTATTACTATGATTCAAAAATGTGCAAAGCAATGATAAGTTTAATATAATTTGATACAAAATGTACAATAACAGTGCTATTATAGCACAAGACGATAATAATAACTAGCATGACATTAAAAAAATGAGTACATTATAAAGCAATGATAAGAAAACTACAAATAATCATTAGTAAGAGTGCTGTAGCACAGGACAACAGGAAAATAGTACAGGATTCTAGCGTTTTCACTCTACGTATTCTATGTTAATTTATTTACGATATCGTTTAATGTATTTGAAAATGTATTTTGAAGCCATGAGTATTTGAAATACAAATTACAAAATACCTCAGCAGCAGGTAATTGAAATACCAATTACAAAATACATTTTTAGGATGTAATTGAAATACAAATACAAAATACGTATTTGTATTTCAAATACGTATTTCAAATACAAGTAATTCAAATACTGCCCAGCCCTGGCTCCAGTTAATATTGAAAGGCAAGATAGAGGGTCGCCGGGGACCTGGTAGGAGACAAATGTCTTGGATGCGTAACATACGAGAGTGGACCGGCATTAGAAGTGTGGAGGAGCTATTCCGGGCAGCGCAAGACAGAGAGACATTTTCAATAGTGATCGCCAACGTCGGGGGGACCTGATAAGGCACACAGAGAAGAAGAATAATGACAAAGATGTTACATTGTATTTAAAAACCCGACAAGCTCATTAAAGCATATATTATTTGAAAACTACCATATCTACCAAAATCATAAATAAAATCGTTAATTTCATTACGAACAGCGTCTGTTAAAACATTACCAGCGATTACAAGTCACGTGGCGACATTATTACAGAATTTATAATTAATTAATTTGTGTCTACTTACTAAGTGTTTTGGTATCTACTTACTAAGAGCCCATATACCTGTTTCGTGATCTATGATCACCTTGCTGCTGTAAGGCAAATAACCAATCGGATGTGGCACCGTAACTGCCACTGCCACTGGACACAGCGGAATCTGGCCACTGGCATATTACTGCCTCCACCTCCAGCAGACCTGCCTTTACTTGGTGCTTGGTCACCGGTTACCTTGGAAGATCACCGACCTACAACGGAAGAGTCGCAGTCGGGTCGGGAAGGACAACTGAACTAGACCATGCCGTTCGAGCACGTAATTGTAGCCAGCAACTTTGGCAAATCTAACCGCCCATTGTAACCGATATTTGCGAGTTTCGACACCGCCAAAATTAATAATTGCCAATGTCTTTGGACTCGAATTGTGGTTCAAGGATATTTTGCACTTGTTTCGCATATGTTTAGGTACCTACATATAGGAAGCAATTTTTTTCTCATTAATTTATACAAGTATTTATTAAACGCTGTGACGCAAAAAAAGTATTACGAATTCGTAGACTTAGAGGTTCGTTAGTTATATATGATTTACCATAAACGCAAGGAATCGATAACTATTTAAACAATCAAATTCGATAGTTTAATGTAATAAAAAATATTTGTTTATTTATTTTTCATTGTGCATTGTTAGTTTATTTTATTACCTAATTCCTAGGTACACGTGGATGACGAAAATGGTAATAAATAATAAGAAAAGGAACGGATAAATTTAAGCAAATCATTTTTGTATATGGACGAAATGAGGTTGTTATGAACGATAATTTTTACGACATACGTCGACAGGCGCACATATTTTTTGGAATTTCTTTATGAGAGTTGCATGAATTAATTTATTTGAACGTAGAATATGTAGGTATGTATTTGTAAAGTGGGAAAGCAGTTTTTATGAGAGTGTTACCGAGCTACTGAGAATTGATTTTAAAATTGGCTTTCCAAATACCAAATACAAATTCCAAAAAGCGATTACGACGGATTATATTATGACGGATAACTTGCATCCTTGAAAGAATGGTATACTCGTACATTTCCGCCAAGCATGAATTAGTGCAAAATACGAAGATATAATGTGCTCATAATAGGATTGTAGATTGTGCTTTTTTAGGTAAGTAAGTTATACTTTACACAACGTGATTAATTAATTAATTACCATAGGCAGCCAAGTATGGGTTTATCTGAATGTCCTTGCTAAAGTAAAAGGTTCCGTTAGATGATAAATATTATGGTCTTTTAAAAGACATTTTTAATTAGTTTAATATACCCGTTTTATCCGACCTTAATGTTTTATGGATTTTGTGGAATAAAGTAAGAGTTAATAAAATAATAATGGGTAAGGAAGTTGGAGAGGTATGAACATTGAAAACGTCTTATTTATTCCCCTTATCGAATTAGTACATTGTATCAGTCGCTGTATATCCGGTTCCGCATTGAAAGGAATAAAAAAGATTCCTTGATAATTCACCAGAAAAACTATCCTTATTCTCAATGCTACGCCCGTTGAACGATTTAATTGAAGATGACGATTCATGGTTAGTTTTTCTAGTATGCTTATCATATTTATTATAAAGCTAATTATAATTTGTATTAGGTGATTTCGTTTACCAATTTATTAATGTTACTTACAACACTTAGGAGGCTACAACAAAGTTCTCAAGTTATCCAGTTTTGGCATTACCAGAATCATATAAAAATAAACCTTTCTCTCGTAAAAAATACCATAGCATTTCTCTCGGAAGAAGTACATTGAAAATGTTATTAATTGTAAGAGGGAGGGATGTACAAAAACATCTGTATAATAAAGTGTGCAGTAATCATAAACTAAAGCCTGTGAACCTAATTTAAACTTTTGCGAACGATTCCGAAAAAAGGCGATTTTTATGGATCTAGCATGACTTTTACCTGTTGCGCACCTACATAACAACCTAAAACTATCAGTAATATAGTGTTAAAAAAATAACTCCGCTAATCTCAGAATTTTGGAAAGAACAAAATTCCTCATCGCGTAATATTCATAGAAATACCTATTTGAGAAAAACCCGAACCCACATATTTACTTGAAAGTTGTCAGAATAGGGGCATGTGATTAAATAACCCGAATTTTATCGAACAGTATCGCGCCCCTGACTATACGATGTATATGTCTTTAGTTGCAACAGAGTTAAAACCCAATTATTTCCATGTAATTTAGACCGGTGAATACTTTCAACATTACTCACATGTAATTTGCTAAACTAATTTGAAAAAGTAACTTAATTGTCGACCATTACACAGGTACAGGTGCACTGAAGACAATTATCATTTTTATAAGTGCATAAAATTATAAGTATTATGTTAACCAATCGAGGACGAGAGTAATAAGTGTTTGCGGTATCAATGATAATTCAACTTTAGATAATTGGTTCATGAAACACGCGCATTACATGGCACGAAAGTATGAGAAAAAACACAACCAGGTGACGTGACCTTGCGATGTCTATTATTTAATGATTTAACCCAGATCTAAAAGCCACACTTTTAGTGTCTTTGAATGTTTAGTTTACTGACGATATCGAGTTTCAAGATCAGTTTTATTTGCTAGCAGCTGACGTCCCCGGCGTTGCCCGGCTTTACACAGAGTTGTTGGATATCAGATGCGGACAGTGACCTTCCTCTTGTTTTGAAGGTCAAGAGTGTAAAATTAATAAAACTTTAGAATTGCATAAAATCAAATCCTCGCCGCCTGCCCGATGTCCCACTCTTATAGATAGAAAATAGATAATATTTTTTGATCAGCTCCTGTCTAATAGTTATTATTTTAATACGCATGCCTGTACACTAACCATTTGGCCATTGTGGGAATATCGAAAACTGTAAAATCTTCAGTTTTCATAGGATTGTTTAAGGACTTTTTTACAAACTAATTCCTTATTTACAAAAACAAACTTCGTACTACATTTAAAAAAAAATTATAAATGTGAACCAATTTGAAAAGGGTTGTTTATTTCCATGGTTTTGGATTCTTAGTAACTAATTTATTTGATGCTACCTTCGGAATACGACAAAAGTATTGGACACAAGTTTCGAAAATTTCTAACTATTTAAAAAGAGTTATTTGTTTAGATAGTTTTGGATTCTTAGTAACTATTATTTTGATGCTACCTGTGACACAGGACAGTAGTATTTGAAACGATTTTCGAAAATTTCTAACGATTTAAATCTTCAGGAGAATCTGTGTTTTGGACATTAGGCAACATTATGGCAAAAACATACTAGCATTTAGCAAACCTCTCCAAACACAGAACTGCTTTTGAAAATGTCCAAACTGCTCGAGATACTACAACCAAAGGGCATGTCTTACTTATAACTTTTTCAAAAAACAATTTTTGGCCAAATAAATTTTAGATACCTGCTTTGCAACAAAGCTCTACAATGCACTTCCACTGGTCCATTATACAAAACACAACTTTTCTTTTGAAGCAGATATCAAGTCTTGGATCGTCAGCCAAGACAGATAAAACATCAAAGATTTTATCAAAATCAATTTATAAATAAGTATGTGTTTTTTCAATGGTACGATAATGATTGTCTGTTATTTTAAATGCAATATTGTGTTTGTATTTGTATTTCTATTATAAACTGCACATGTTTTAAAGCGCTTGCTCTCAACACAGGATTTCCCAGTGAGACAGGCGTAGCACATCACTAATTGCCAGTCTAGTAGAATAATATTAATAACGATGAATAATAAAAACAGATATATTTATTCACATGGTTTTGGATTCTTAATATCTAAATTATTTGATCTTTTTTTTGTTCATGTGAAGCAGATTCTTTGTGATGTGACATTATAATTCAAATAAAACAATAACTTTGGAAAGACCACTTTATTTTCTATACTCTATGCCGACCAGGTTTCGCTACAACCGTAGCTTCTTCAGGGCAGTAGAGTATTATACTACCCAGAAGAAGCTATGGTTGTAGCGAAACCTGGTCGGCATAGAGTATAGAAAATAAAGTGGTGTTTACAAAGTTATTGTTTTATTTTAAATTATTTGATTTTACATGTAGCACAGGACAGTAGTTTTGGACACGAGTTTCGAAAATTTCTAACAGTTTTAAAATAGTTATTTATTTACATAGTTTTGGGTTCTTGGTAACAAATTTATTTGAGGCTACCAGTGGTATAGGACAGTAATATTGGACAAGAGTTTCGAAAATTCCTATCCAGCTTGTCCAACAGAAGTCTAATAATGTGTATCGGGTTCAGAGGGGGCCTCCAAAGTCAACTGTTGGACGTCGTTGATATGTTTATAGGGTTATCAGCTGCTTTCTGTTTAAGAATCTGCTAGCCCTACACGAGACGCCCAGTTTCTTGGAAGTCAGATTTAGCGCCAATATTGAACCGGTCTGAAATACTTACTCTAGGCAATCAATTGAGTCTTTACCGGGAAGGGTGCTCCCATAAAATTGCACCAGACGGTCAATGACCTTCTTTTTAACCGAGATAGATTCGCTTGGGCTTTCGAGATGTTGAAGCTGAAGAAGTTGGCACGAACCTTTTCGAGGTGATGGTATGTCTGTTTTTCTGCCTCTCGTAAGTATCTTTTGTGGAGCTTCAATCATGATATATATATATATTTTTTTTTCTTTTTATTTATTTATTTATTTTAGCATATAAAATATAATATACATTTAGATAATATAGTAATTTGCGTACATGTTCATTTTAAAATACGTTAATACCACTCTTCCATGGAAGCATTAGCTTGTGTCTGGAAGAGTAGTGTACATTTTTAATGCTATATTTAAGTTCTTAAATTACAATGTGAATGTAAAAAACAATAAGTTGTAAGTTCGGTGATATGTAAATAGTTGCTAAAAACAATACAAAATTTAACTTATTTGAAGAACAGAGTATCACTTGGAAACTGAGTTATAAGTAGTTGTTCTTGAGATTAGATTAGTCGGAAACTTTTTTTTTGAGTTTTTTTTTTATATTATCTTTAAAATATTTTTTAACAGTGTTTATTAATTGGATTTTATCATTAATTTTTCTAATTTCATCCGGTAATCGGTTGAAAATAAGTCTTCCTTGATAAGTATAATAATTTTGTGCAAAGGAAGTGTTTAATTTTGGGCATGAGAAAATATATTTATGTCTAGTACGGTTTTCAGTTATAAATTGATATTTTTCTTTTTCTTTTATAGTTTGAATCAATGCATTTCTATTGTATAGATCTTTGAAAGATGGTACTTGGAATTCCTTAAATAATTGATCCGTTGGGTAGTCAGAAGGTTTTTTTAATATGATTTTAATTATTAGCCTCTGCACAACTTCAATTGGGGAAAGATTAGTTTTGTATGCGGATCCCCAGCTAATGATAGCATATTGTAAAGTTGATTGAACCAAAGCGTAATATATTAGATATAAGTTTTTTACAGATAAAAAATTTCTGATTCTTAAAAATATATAAATCAATTTTCTAATTTTTTTTACAACTTGACAAATTTGTTCCTTCCATTTCAAATTTTTATCGATAATGACTCCTAAATATTTGATTGTGTTTGTTGTTTTTAATATTGTGCAGTTTTGGATACAATAATTTTTACTATGTGTTTTGGAATTATCATGGATGATGATGTCAATGTTTTTAGGGGTATCATTTTTGTGTATTGCAAATGGAATTACAAATGTTTTATCACCATTTAGTGATAGTAAATTTACGTCGAAGAAATTCTTTAAAATATTTATGTCTTCGGTGGCTTTAAATGTTACTTTTTCCCAAGTTTTATCGCTAATTATTAATACCGTATCATCGGCATATGAAGTAATTTGGCCATGTAGTGGTTGAAAAAAAATGTCATTAACATATATGGTGAAAAGGATTGGTCCTATTACTGTACCTTGAGGGATTCCAAAGTCTGATATTTCTTTATCGCTATTAATCTGATTTATTTTTACAACTTGCGGTCGATTTTTTAGGTAGTTCGAAATCCATTTAATTGCATTGTCTTTTATACCTATATTGTTTAGTTTTTTTAGTAGAATCTCATGGGATATACTATCAAAAGCTTTTCTGAGATCAATAAATATACCGGCACATTTTTCACCTTTATTCAATGATTCGTTGATGTATGAGGTTACATTAGCAATAGCATCTTGTGTGCTGAGTGACTTTATAAAACCAAACTGGTTTTTGTGAAGAATTTTATTACTTTCTAGGAAACTGACTAATTGATTTTTCACAATTTTTTCAAAAATCTTTCCAATGTTTGAGATTAGACAAATTGGGCGATAGTTAGTTACTTGTTGAGGATTTCCAGATTTATAAATAGGTGAAATAATTGTATTTTTATAGTTTGTCGGAAATATTCCCTCTGTTAAACTTAAGTTTATCAAATGAGTAATTGGTTTCACCAAATGAATTTTCATGGATTTTAGAAAATGTACTGTAATAAGGTCAAATCCGGGAGACGAACCTCCTTTCATGCCTTCTATTATTTTTAAAACTTCACTTTCTGAGGTTTTTTCAAATTTTGTTACTATGATTTTGTACATTTTCAATCGTTTGTGTTTTCGGGTTAAAAGATTTATTGATATTTTTCGCAAGATTTTTTCCTACATTAGCAAAAAAATAATTAAAGATGTTTGCACATTGTTTAGGTTGATTATTAGCATCTATGATTTTATTCTCATGTTCAATGTATTTTATTTTTTGTGTTTTTTTAGTGTTATCCATGGCTATGTTAACTGTTTTCCATATTTGTTTATTGTTATTGTCTGTAGAAAGTATTTTATTTTTGAAATAGTCTTCTTTATTTTGTTTGATACAGTTTGTTAATTTATTTTTAAATTTTTTGTAAAAAGTGTACGCTTTTTCATTTAGAGGATTTTTCAATGTTGTTTTGTAAAGTTTTTCTTTGTTTCTAATTGATATTATAAGTCCTTGTGTAATCCAAGGCTTTAAAATTCTTAGTTTAGATTTAATGCGGACTGTAGTTTCAGTAGTTGAATTTTTTATGTGTTGAGACAATATATTTTCAAAGTTTTTTGAGCAAGTCTCAGTATCATAACTATTTAACACGTTGTTCCATTGTTCATTTCTTAGTTTTTTGGATAAAATAGTCATATTTGTGTAGGATTTTGTCTTTGTTAGATTAAATTTTTTATGTTTAATTTTGTTATCATAGAAAAGAGTGCATGCATGGTGGTCAGTTATATTCATTTTCCAAACAATTGATTTCATTTTGTCGATATCTTTAATATTTATGTTAGTCCATATATGGTCTAAACAAGATGGAGTGTGATTTTTTATCTCTCTCGTATTTTTGTTAATGCACGATATGAAGTTAAATTCAGTCATACAATTAATATATTCATTTTTGAAATTATTTTCTACGTTTTCATTAATGTTTATATTAAAATCTCCTGCAACAAAGCAAAGTTTATTTCTAAATTTTAACAGTATGTGTTTAAATTCATTTGTAAATTACGAGATATTCGAACCGTGTGTTCTGTAAACAGCTATTATGTGGTAGTTTGTTTTGTCGAGTTTTAATTGTATTTCAATACAGTTTACTAGATGTATAGGATGTTCAGTTAGTTTGACAACACTAAATTTATCGTGAATGAATATGACGAGACCACTATTTTTATTGATGTTTATTTTGGTTGTAACATAATTATATTCTGGTAAATGATAGGTGGGTGATTCGTCATTAGTAAAAGTTTCTGATAATATTAGGATGTCAGGTTTTTTATTTAGATTGTTTAATTTTAGAATTAATTCATCCCAATTTCGTTCCATACTTCGTATGTTAATATGAAAAATGAAAATATTGTTGAGATTCTTTGAGATTATGTCATTACATGAATCGGTGTATTATATATTATATATTGTTATAAAACCAATTCATAATAGGTACTAATTCATCTAATAATAAATGACTTAGTCAGCAAACTTAGAAGCGGCATTAATGCGGCATTAATGGAAATTATATTTTATCTATATTAATTGACCTTCAAAAAGCCTTTGGTACAGTTAGTCATGACATACTTCTTAAGAAACTCAAGAAAATTGGTGTAATTGGTCCTGCTCTTAATCTACTCAAATCATATCTTAGCAATAGAAAACAATTCGTCAGCATTAATAATCAAAATAGCAACTACGTTACAATTAACTATGGAGTTCCGCAGGGATCCGTACTAGGTACACTACTGTTCCAAATGTCCATCAATGATATTTCGCAATTAATTTTAAATGGTGAAATATTTTTATATGCAGATGATACAGCAATTTTCTGCTGGGGTAAAGATTTAGATATCTGACCAGAAAGCGCACAAACAGACCTAGAAAATCAATAGTTGGCTCCAATTAAATATTTTAACAATAAATGTTAAAAAAACAGGATACATGGTCTTAAGCTCAGCCCGTAAAATAATTGCTTATGTACCCTTAAAAATTGAAAACAACGACCTGCAAATCCTGATCCAGGAAAAATATCTTGGGCTGTGCATTGATCAGCATTTGACATTTAAACAACATATTATAACTTACAACTTATTGTTTTTTACATTCACATTGTAATTTAAGAACTTAAATATAGCATTAAAAAATGTACACTATTCTTCCAGACACAAGCTAACGCTTCCATGGAAGAGTGGTATTAACATATTTGAATATGAACATGTAAGCAAATTAACACATCATCTAAATGTACATTATATTTTATATGCTATAATCAATAAACGTTTGATATAAAAAAAAAAATAAAAAAATAAAAAAATAAAAAATATACAAGGTATTAAAGACAAAATCATCCACTTGTTGCTATATACATACGTTGCCAAATAAATTTAAAAAAAGGTTTATATTATAGTCTCCTACACTCACATTAAAATTATTTGATTGAAATCTGGAGAAAAGCATGTGAAACATATATAAATGACTTACAGGTAATACAAAACAAGGTAATCAAAAACTATTTAACTACAAGCCCAGAACATCTACAAAAAAATATATGTGGAAACAAAACTATTAACATTAAGAAATCTATATGAATATAATACATGCCTCCTTCTATACAAAATAAACAATACACAAACACAGAATTCATTAAAACGGCCCAAGTGCACACACACTTTACACGATAACTCTATAACACGATAACATACATTTAAACACCATCCAATCTAACTATGGTAAACAATCCATTAGTTACGAGGGGGGGCACTTATATAATTGCCTCCCAAACGCCATTAAAAACGAAAAAGCTGGGTAAATTTAAAAAAAAAATATTAAAATTTATTCCTGATAAACAAAACAATGAAATAGAATAGCGCTGTATTGAAATATTTAGTTAATTTTAATATGTTTAATTATTTCTAATTACATGAGTGCAAATGTTATTTTCTTTTAACTGGAATAAAAACAAAAATTCTTCGTCACAACAATCCGTTAAAAAATATGTCAGAAAATATATCAGTATCTACCTAAACATTTTGACGGTTTTGTACCTGATTTTTTATGAAAATTTTGATGATTGTATGACATTGCTTGATTGTTTTGTTAAATTCAAACCAATAAGATAACTACGTTTAAAGTAATGGTGGTCCATGCTATAATTTAAAATAAAACTGCTCAGAACTTGTTTCATTCTTAGAAATACATTTAATATCAATATTTATAGTTAGTTCACCTATAAAATAGTCCAGTCAGCATGATGACACAAGTTCATTTTATTCATCATCGAGTAGTTCTCATCTCCCCATTTCGTTTAATAATAATTATGCACATTTATGTTGACTTTAACTTTTTACATAAAAATACACAAGTGTTTATCCAAAATAGTTATTTTATTTTTTTGGTCAGTAACGCTGATTAAGATTTTGCAGAAATAGCATTTAATACCTAACCTACATAAAAAGCAACATTTTATTGAAATGTCAATTAATTAGGAGGATGTTATTAATCAAACCAAAAAGTAAGGTTTTCCTGCAACGGACCCAAATTTACCCGTTTCCTGCACCTAATTTTTTTTTATTTATTTTTTTAATTTTGCAGAAACAAACAGTACATTATTACATAATGGGAAATAGTTACAAAGTTATAGAATTAATACAATAATTGGTACCAATGGCATGTCGCTGTTATATACTTATGTTTTTGTGAGATAAATAATACATTATACCTAAATTAAATTAATAAATTATTGAAGGAGAGGGGTGTGTGAGAGTGTTTGTATGTGTGAGGGTGCGCGTGAGGGTGTGTGGATGTGTGTATTATGTGTGCGAATTCAGTGTGCTAAAAATATTTTTCTTAAATAGAGGGAGGGAATCAAAAAATATATCGGTATTTGTGGTTTTTTGAATTGAGTTGAATCTTTGAAGGATGCGAGAAATGGGGGAGTTGGCCGCAGCGTTCGTATTATTACTAGTTGTGTAAAAAAGGTTGGTGTGGCGAGTTCTTTTAGAAGGGATGTTAAAATTTATTTGAGATAGAAGTTCTGGGCGGTCTATTTCGTTATGTATTATTTTATGGAGAAATGTCATGTCAGCTACCGTTCGCCTGGATTTTAGGGATTGGAGAGTGCCGATGTAATTATTGTTGTATTTATAACCGAGATACTTAATAAATTTATTTTGTATGCGCTCTATGCTATTGACGTATTGGGTGTATTTGGGATTCCAGACAGGCGATGCAAATTCCAGTGTACTTCTGACTAGTGAGGAGTAAAGCATTACTAGAGTATGTGGATTTCTAAATAATTTACTCAGACGTAGTATGAAACCTAACATTTTGTAAGATCTATCAGTGATTGAATCAATGTGCGTATTAAATATAAGTTTACTGTCTAAATAGACTCCAAGGTCCTTACATTCATTTTTTGAGATCACGGGTTCATCGCAGAGTGAATATGAAAAGTTAATTATGTGCTTGTTTCTAGTAAAGGACATAGTGTGGCATTTAGAAACATTGAGGTCTAAATAGTTAGCTGTGCAATAGTTGCAGAGCCTATCTAAGTCACTTTGTAGCTCTTTACAGTCCGATAGAGAGCGAACCGTTTTGTAAATTTTCATATCATCTGCAAACAATAAAAATTTATAGTGTTGGAAACATGAGCCTATGTCGTTTAAGTATATATTAAAGAAGAGCGGACCAAGGTGGGAACCCTGAGGGACACCCGAGGTTACGTTGATTATTTTGGATAAAACTCCATTTATTGAGACTACTTGACTACGATTGCTAATGTATGATTTAATCCATCTAAACAAGTCACCGTCGAAGTCGGTGTACATAGCATCGACCTGCACCCTTTCATCCATATTGCTCTGCAAATAGTTGACAAATAGGGCAAGGTTAGATGTTGTAGACCGATATTTCATGAATCCGTGTTGGTTCTGTGAAATTGTTGTAGTGATAGTTGGGTAAAGTTGGTCGTAAACGATTTTTTCAAGAATTTTACTTAAGATGGGAGTTGAGAGATAGGTCTGTAATTTGTTACGTCATGTTTGTCACCCTTTTTAAAGATGGGAGTTATTACGGCAGACTTCCACTTATGAGGAAACGTACCTTCACTTAATGATTTTTTGAAAATTGCACTGACCGGAGGAGTTATACTACTATATTTACTACAATTACGTATGAAGATACCAGGCAAACTATCTAAACCAGGTCCTTTGTTAATGTCAATGGATGATAGATATTTGTAGGAAATATCGTCGTTGATTGTAATTGAGGATATAGCTATGTTATTCAGCGGATCAGATTCATGAACATCAGATGATAAATTTTGGGTGTGATCAGTGAAGACGGTAGAGAAATAATCAGCAAATAGATCGGTAATCTCCTTACTATTGTGTGCGATTCTTGAGCCATATGTTAGGTGTTCAGGTATGGAAGGAGATTTTCTTTGCGTTTTGACAAAGCTCCATATTTTTTTTACATTATTTTGCATGGCATGTTCTAAGTGTGAAATATAATTGTGGTATGTGAGAGTAGCGATTTTCTTTTGTCGTTTACGGAGCAGTGAAAAGGTTTGGTAATCTAGTGGGTTCTTGTGGTGTTTCCAGGCTCGAAAGAATTTGAGCTTTTCTTTTGTAATATTGATAAGAGCCAATGAGTACCACGTTGGGAATGTGTTTGTTTTCAGAATTTTCTTTGGAACAAAGTTATCAATTAAGGCGTCAATGATTAAGTAAAAGCTGTTGACCGCCGTGTTGACGTCTTGTGCGTTTAAGACAGAAGACCAGTCAGTTTTTGACAGAGCGTCGTTGACTAGGTCATAGTTGACTTTATTGAATAATTTGATCGTATGGGGTTGGGAAGTAGTTGCAGGGACGTGAATATTAAGTTCGACTATTAGGGATATGTGATGTGTGTCCTCCTGAACCAGAGGGGAGTCGGCAGGAGAGACGCAGACTATGGTGTTACAGAGCACTAGGTCAAGTGTTCTACCGTGCCTATTTGGTATGTGGTTGTATTGTTTTAAATCTGAATAAGATAGGCAGTTAAGGAGGGTAGTGGAGAAAAGGTCAGTACCACGGGGATGATGTGTGGTGTTCCAACTGATATTAGGCATGTTGTAATCTCCAATTAAAAGGAAGATATCATTTGGATAGTTTGTGGTTAGATCGGATATTCTGGACGTATGACTGTTGAGAAGAGATAATCGCTGAGTGTTTGATAGCTTTGGACCGACTCCGGGTAAGTACGAACAACAGATGTGAATATTAAATATACGACGTTTTGGGTCTTTTAGTACTATTGAAATCCAAATGTCCTCAGCTTCCGAGCTCCATGACTCGTGTGAATATACAGTAATTTTTTTTTTAATACCAATTGCGACACCACCTCCTTTGGTTTTACCCGTGAGGGACGTGTCTCTGTCTTTTCTGTAAATATTGTACCTGGAGTCGAAGAGCTCGTTATCAGATATACTGTCTACTAACCAAGTTTCAGTAATTAAAATTATATCGAATTCATTTGTCAGAACATTGTGATAAAACTAATAATGAACCAACATGAAAATAATAATAAGTAATAAGTGCCAAATTTACCTGTTTCATGTACCTAGGGTTGCCATCTCTAAAATTTGGCAACTAGGACAAGACGCGTGAAAACCCCGGATTTTGGGGCCCAGAACCCGGACATGTCAACAGGTTTTTTTAAAGATAGTCAGTGTAAAAAAAATAGTTGAAAATGTCATAAATCACCTTTTTATTTATTTTCAAATTAAATTTAGTCATATTTTATCATCATTTTAAATATACCTAACAAAACAGAATCTTATTACAGTTTGTTACAAATTGTTTTAATAATCAGCTAGAATTTGTTTATTCTTTAAATAAAACATTAATTATTAATATACTCTGTTATGAAAACAAAACCTTATTAAAATACATATTAAGCCTAACCAAATTCAATTAAATTTTTAAACAAAAAACTTAAAAGTACTGAGACCATTTTAGTATTCAGTCTTACAATTTTTGAGGTAACTCTTATAACTCAATAATAATTTTATCTTTATATTTTTATCAGCAGCCATTTAAACAACAAAATATCTCTTAACATAATATGAAATAAATTAAGTCTTCTTAAATCTTAAACAAGAAAACTGAAACTTTTTAAAGTTTAGACTTACTGTAATGTACGTTACATTATTAATTTTTTTAAGAATAAAATAACCAAAAACTATACTCATTTATATCACCTTAAAGTTTTAATCAACAGCCATATTGCAAATTTCTTTTACGTAATGAAAACAATCATAACTCTACAAAAATGAAAATAAATTATTGCACTCATAAGTATCTACATTATTTGATTATCTAGCTATTAAAGCTTTTTCCTCGGCCTCTCACCTTTTTTACTTTTCAGTTTTTTTGTATTTATCACTCTTTCCGATAGCTTTTGAATATCTTCCCTTTTTAAACGGAATTTGTAAAAATCAATGCAGCTGTATTCTTGGAAATTGAATTTAATTTTAATTAAAGATACATGAAACAATGTTACATTGTTTGAACCACTTTTATATTTGTTTAAAGCCGACTGGCTTCAGAACGACCGTTCCTACCTCAGGGCAAAGGTATACGTTTGACTTAAAATTTTCAGACTTTATTTTTTTTTTAAACCCGGACATCAAATGAAACCCCGCCCGGACGCTCCCCGGACGCCCTCTAAACTAGGACAAATCCGGGGAAACCCGGACGGATGGCAACCCTACATGTACCTAATGAACCTACATGAAAATAATAATAAGCAATAAGTGCCAAATTTACCTGTTTCATGTACCTAATGAACCTACATGAAAATAATAATAAGTAATAAGTGCCAAATTTACCTGTTTCATGTATGTACCTAATCAAGCTACATGAAAATAATAATAAGTAATAAGTGACAAATTTACCTGTTTCATGTACCTAATGAACCTACATAAAAATAATAATAAGTAATACACGCCAAACTTTAATGCCAACCTGAACTTGGTACGATCCATTCTCGCGCAGGTAGGTATATGACTTCGCAATGACCGTAAGCGAAAGAGAAAGATGCGTAAAACGTACGTGCGTCAGAGAAAGGCATCGACTTTTCTGGTCTTAAATTCGCCTATTGCGACGATTTCTGTATCAACGTCAGGTCGGTATTAAAGTTTGGTGTGTACTATACGCTGAAAACATTGATTGATATTCTTACCATTGCTCAGATTACTCAGAAACCTTGAAATTAAATATGTAAATTTTTCGGATATTGTCGAATTCAGCAACAAAAATCACATTAAACGTGTATTGTAAAATGCGCAGGTAAACCGAACACCGGTTCAGGGATATGTTAATATTATGCATTGAGAATGCTAATTGTGCAGCGTTATTCGTTCCCTACAATTACTTTATCTCCAATTACTGCCTCTGTTCGCGAATAATAATGGCGTACATTTTTTTGCCAAAATGTGGACATATTATGTGGTAATACGTGGGTACACTTTATTTTGTGTGTTGACAAAAATGTATACATTGGGCGTATACATGTTTCAAAAATGAATTAATTTTACGAATACAGGGTGTTAAGAGCGTTTAACCAGCCAGCGGACGAAAATCCACATTTCGTCGAAAGTTGTTCTTACGATCGTGCAGGGCGGTTACAATGAGAAAGATTAATTATCCTCCGTACCAGCTTTTTAAAATTATAACTCAATATCGAATTTATTTCAATCCAAATTAGCTTTAATTTATACCTTCATCCAAAAATGCTGAAAGGCGTGATGATAAAACTATTAAAATAATGTACTTTTTGTAATTATTTTTTGATTATAAGTTTTTTATTTTTTTTATTTATTTAATATAGTTATATAATTGTACAGTGGACTTTTAGAAATTACGTAGCGGTACAGAAATTATTTAAACATTGCAATCTCACCAAAGAAGAAGCTAGTTCTTGTGCTTGATGAGCGAGTTACACTAACTGAAATAGAACAACATTATGTAATAAGTAAGTATATAATAGGATAAATTGAGACTTCTGGATCATCTATATGTGTATTTATTCAGTATTTATCATTTTTCAATAATGTCTAAATTTAATAAGAATGTTAAAAAAATCTGAAATATATTAGTTTGTAATTGCGCAAATAAATACACAAATGGACCAATTTTCGTCAAGAAACACATGTACGTACATATTTTTTAATGATTTTATTGAAACTAAAATTAAAATTATAAAACATGCATTTGCTAGATAATGTATTGATTTATTTTACTGCATGATTATATTATTTAAAATGGGTGTGGTATCATACAAAATCTTTTTTGAAAATTTAACAAATCTGCCAACGACCTATGGAATAACCTTATTATACTAAAAATTGAAAATTTTTCTCAAAATTTATTACATGCGAATGCTAGATAAAAGAACAATTTATAATTTTTTGTGGAAAAGAGTCAATACGTCTAAAATCTGACTTGAAAATGACATATTTCTGGTTTTCTCTGGTAATGCCCTCTTAAGGGAAGTGCTTGACTTACTTTAACCAGTGATTCCTGGCGCGATTTGGAATAAAAATGTAAATGAAATTTTTTCTCCGGTGACTTTTTATGGGTGTTTTTATATCAAAATTTTATTCTCTAAACAAAACCTAACTCCTCATCCCGACCGAAACTGTCCAATGTCTGCTAATTTTTTTATGTTTCAAGTCGAAAAAAAAACAAAAATGTCACCGGAGATCAAAATTTCGTTTAGGTACATTTTTTACTTCTAATAATGTAAGGAATTACTAGTAAAAGTAGGTCTCTTAACACACAGTGTAATTAATAAAAATATTTTACTGTAAGCAAAAATGGAGTTTTGATCCTGTAAAATATTTTAATACTAAGATATCGTATTTTCGAAGTAAAACTTCTTTAGCCCCGTTATGATTTGGAATTCGGATAAAATGGAAATCACGGATTACAGCACCTGCGAAGCATCAAACTATGATGTCACTTTCCAAGGCTCTTATTGGTTGAGATATGAAACTGAAATGACGCTAGGTCTACGCTCATTGGCCGCTTTGATTACGACCTCACTTTAAAGATTGTTTTGGTAAAGTTTCGCTTCTACCGCGTATAAACTGCACTCGTTTTTTTGGTAGGTGAATCCCTCCGACTTCCAACCATCTAGAGGCCAAAGACCAAACTATGGCATCTTAATTTAGGATGTGCCGTGAGACTGGAGGGAGTGGGGAGGGGAAGGGGATGGGAAAGAGGAAGGTGGGGTAGTTCCTGGTTATTCAGATCTAGGCACCAAACACGATTAAATCCAATATTTTCAAGCCGCGTTTAATTTCTAAATGGTGGTCTTTCATCAGGGCGGTAATGAAAGTATCTTGGTAAAATTCTCAACCTCAGTGAGGTTGTTGCAATAGGCCACTTGCATTTCTATTTTTTTCCGGTTTAGGCAAATATTCTAAGACATTCCGTATTTATTTATTTTTTTAAATCATATTTTGAAACCCTGGCGATTTTATGAAAATTTCAATCCGAAAAATCAGACCATTTTTTATAAACCGAAGGGACATAATTTTATGGGTGCGAAAAAACGATAATTACATAGCCGAAAATCATTTTAAAAAATAACGTTTTCCACAAGAATGCCACAGGAGAATAACGAGGCATATCAAAAACATTACATCTCATAAATATTTTTTTCCTAGATCCATCTTATTGATCATAAATATTATAATGTTCAACGTCTATATGTGACTAAATTCAATGTAATATACTTGTAAATTATAATAATAATAAGAATATTATAAAATTTGATTTTGTTAAAATCAGTACCATTACCATTACACTTCTAAAACAGGTACAGAAGGCATAAAAAGTACGGGGTTCTCTTCGTAACATCAAAACGACAAACCAAATGATAAGTCCGCAGAGAACAAACAATAATTCTAGTGAATGTTAAATGTCAAATTAAAAAAAATTCGCCTGAAATCAAAGTGTTGCCATATAAAAAAATAAATCAGTGTGGAATTTTACAAAATTAATGGAACATTATCGGAGACGGGACATTTTCATGTAGTGACGGCACGAGCCCAAATAATGGATTTATCTATTTAAAAAAAAAACTGTACGTTTCTAAAAATTTTTACGAACATTTTCGTAATCTTAATAAAAAAATGTATCCACACGATTTTTCCAAGTCGTTGTGAAATCCATGCAAGTGGCCTATTTTCTGTTTGTTTTCAGTCAAATGATCGTTACATAATAAGGCAGCAACTAGTTATTTAGTGGATCCATGGATCGCGTATGAACTATGTATGAACTAGTAAATGGATCTTTTTTTGCCAATGTAATTAATTACCTCTTCAAGTTTCCATACGTGATTTTCGCAGAACACACGAGACAAGTTCTGAATACAGAAAAAATGCGGAATTAAAAAGGATTAAAAGGAGTAAATTTTTTTTACATTTGCCCCACTCATTTTAATTTCTTTGAAATAATTTCCCTCAGGGCCTATGTCATCTTTGAGTTGGTGTGTGGATGGGATTTTTTAAGAAAAGGAAGGATAGGAAGTGCTGAGAAGGAAAACAGGTAGAGGGATGGGTAGAAATCTAGGGTTCAGTGTTTCCAGGTCATCCGCCGCCAGATGGAGACAAATTTCACCCCGTGAACCCGAGCACCCCTGTTAAGTCACCAAACTTAGCGAACCACTCGGAGTGATCCATGGAAGAGGTGTTGGTTATCCAATATATTGTCCCCGGGGCGGTGGTACCCATTTCCGCCTCCAAGATTGTATATGTAATATTATGTTAGATCTTTAAATTATGTATGTTTTTGTATTGTTGAATTTTTGCGAATTATTCGGCTTTTTTTTACATGAGCTCCACACAGGGCTAATAATTTCCCTCAGGGCCTATGTAATCTTTGGGGATGCTGTGTGGAGGGTTTTTTTGAGGAAAGGAAGGAGAGGAGAGTTCTGGGAAGGAAAAGGGTTTAAAGGGTGGGTAGGAATCTGGGGTTCAGTGTGTCCTGGTCATCCGCCTCTAAGACCTAGACACACCTCACCCCATGAACCCGGGCACCCCTGCTAAATCACCAAACGTAGCGAACCACTTGGGGTGACCTATGGCAGAGGTGTTGGTTATCCAGTAAAGTTTCCCGGGCGGCGGTACCCATTCCCGCCTCCCAAATTGAACAAGCAAGATTATTTGGAACTTAATTAAAAAATATTTAAATAATAATTATTTTTCAGCGTGGCGGATACAAAAAAGCACTAAGTAACCAACCAGTATGTAGTGAAAGACCTATCATCCAGTGCGTGAGTGCAAGACAGTAATTTAGTAAGAATCTCGTTTCACAATCTATCTATACGTAATAAGTGGTAATTAGGCGAAGTTTAAATACCGCTAAGATCACAATAAAACACTGACGCAATAAGCCTTAACTATTGCACCTCTCGCCGGTTAGTAGGTACGCCATTATTACGCAATTACCATCTCCAATAAAATTCTTTCCGTCTGGTTATCAGTCACCAGTCACTCTAACCAACTCGTCTAGTAGATTACGTTATTTTTATGCCTCGTCGAGTTCCTTAAATGAACACATGTTGGAAATATGGAATGTCAATGCTGGGTCAATGTCATCTATAGATTATTTGGTAAACTCGTGTTATTTTATTAGGTACTTATAATAATCTTTTCATATTATATTACGTTTTTTAATGTTTCATTGTTTTATTTTTGCAAGAAAATTGCGACGGGTGACGTCCCACCCCGCTTTATAAAACAACGTTCAACAACAAGGAAAGCATATGGATAACGTAGCACGTAGAGGACCGTTTAGATATTCTTATCGGAAGAACGAACAGTTTAAACTCCGCATCTTTTTTATTTATTTTTATATGAATACCTCACAAGGGTCCCAGCTGCTACCGTCTGGAGCCAGTGAGACTATGGCATTTCCGATTGGGGTGTGTTGTGAGGCGGAAGGTAATGTAATGAGGAGGTGAAGGAGATGAGGAAGAGAAAGGTGGGGAAGTACCTGGCTGTTCAGATCTAGTCACCAAACACGGCTAAAGTCATTTCAAGCAACGTTTCAATTCTGAATGGTGGTCTTAGACCAGGGCGATGCTGAGAGTATCTTACACTCTGGAACAATAACTAAATAAACAGAAAGTTGTAACGGATTGGAATCATCAAGTTATTTGAATTCTTGAAGTGAAACTTCTTTAGCCTCGTTGTGATTTGGAATTCAGATGAAATGGAAATGACGCATTACAGCACCTGCGAAGCATCAAACTGCGCTCATTGACAGCTTTGATTATGATGTAACTTTTCAAGGCTCCTATTGGTTGAGATATGAAATAGAAATGCAATTTTCAAGGCTCCTATTGGTTGAGATTGTTTTGGTAAAATTTCGCTTCTACCGCGTGTAACCCGCACTCGATTTTTTTTGGGTATCTCCAAAAAAACGATATAGTTTATCTGTAATTACATAACTTTAGTTACCACAAGTGTTTTTCCATGTTTTAATGCTGCAACTAGACGCAGCTAGTTGCAGCATTAAAATTTGTGATGTAATAATAATATAATAATAATTTTTATTTTAGTAATTTGTACATTTAAGTTTACAAATTTCTAATTGATTATAATATTTCATATTCACTATATTTTTTAAAGTTTTATGTAGCTCCTACAATACATCTTGAACTTTCCAATTGGTGTGGACTTTAAAGTTTCTGGTAGTGTGTTATACAACTTCATTCCCTTGTACAGTAGACTGTTCTGCGTATTCGCATTGTCCTTTTTTTGTAGCCTAATTTCCTTGCACGTCCTTGTGTTATATCTGTGAATGTCTTTATTGTATACAATTTTATTTGAGAAGTATTTTGGTAACGTGTTGTTCAATATTTTGTGGATAAATACCATCGTGTTCAAGGTCAGCATCTGTTTCACGGTCAACCAATTTAGTTCCTTTAACATTTTAATTATTTTTGAAAATCTGTTTCGTCTTTGTGAAAATTTTTTTGTGGAATCGCCAAGTTGCTTTTTTTAATGTAACAGCTAGATAAGTCATTCCATTGTTGTAAATAAATACATTAAAAAACCATTAGTCATTTTCTGATTTCTAAAATATAAGTAATACGGTTCCCAATACACAAATATACGATTTAATCATACTTATAAGTATAAATATACAACAATCGATTTATCAGATTGATTACCATCTTATAGTTCAATTTCCCAAAAAGCTGATTCAGAGTTACCTAGTTGCAGTAATTACCCCACGATATTATTAGTTTTTTTCACTTAATCCTGCCATTACCTTCCATATTTTTATTTATTTTATCTTTTATTTTATTATAATATAGAAAATATGAGTTACGTATATACAAATATATTCTTACTTAGGTTCTAATTTACGATATGTTTTGGCTCTAGGATATATTATTTACTTTTTACTTTAAGTTTATTAATATTGAGATTTAGAGCCAAAATGGCAGCTGTTTTTTTCGTAATGATTTCGTAATAGTTTGTTAATTTATTTATTAATAATAACCTAAAAAAACTTTACGAAATCCGTTGTTCATTTGGTAAATTGACGAAACATTTCGGCACACAACACACAAAAAAAAATTCTATAAATTTTCGAAAAACCTTTTCAATTTTTTGAGTAGGTACTTAAATTTATACTTATTTCTTTAAATTTTTCATTTATTGATCTTTTTACAATTTCTTTGAAGTACCTAAGTGTATTTAGGGTTTTAACAAAAATAGACTTTCCTTACTCGTACCTGTAGAGATGTATATACGAGTATGTTACGCAACTTTTAAGGAAATTCAGCAAGAGCCCCTGTAATAAATGGAACTGCCGCTGGAGGCGTAGTAAGAAGCTTGGCCTCTTTTTTTATTTTACATTGACTCTACAGCGGAGGCTTGAGGAAAAAAAAACACAGGACCTGTGTCATCTTTCGGGATGCTGTATGGAGGGTTTTTTTAAGGAGAGGAAGTTCTGGGAAGGAAAAAGGAATGAGGGATTGATAGGAAACTGGAGATTAGTAAGTCCAGGAATATCGAAAATATGAGTCCATCCCTCCCACTACGGTGTAATGCGATGGGTCTATGTTTATGGTCTTCATTGGTTTAATCGTGTTCACCCCGTTCGAAATGTCTTTGCGGCACATATTATTCTCTGTATGAATAATAAAAATAATATATTAGCACGGACATATGAATATATCTGGACCTGCCCTAAGTGATAAAACGTATTATTTCCCCCTCCCCATGGAGCCGGTTAAAGCTCCGCCTTGGACCCAGCCCGCTCCATGGGGAGGGGAGAGAACCTCGCTTGAATCTAAAATATGTGACGTCATCATTCTTGTCCTGAACAGCGCCGAAGTAACATCCATACATTTTTCAACATAACACGCCATAAACGGTAGCTTGTGCTATACATTTCACCCACATATTATATGGACATAGCAAATGTGGGCGGTTCTCCAGTGTGCTCGTTGCTGGTTACAGGGGTAAAGTAAATTATGAAACATTTGTAAAAGTGTCTTAACTAAACACGGCAACAAAATATTGCTATGTGAATTGGGGCGTATCTTTTCGGGGCAAGCATTTGGCCTTAGCAAATATGTTATTGACGTGGCAAGTAATTCGCGCTCCCATGTAAAAAGGTCTATTCATTCAAAGCAGATTTTGCTTTTAAGAACTAAATGGTGATATTATAATGCGAGATGCCTATATACTGTCAGATTGATTTTTTAACGAATCACAGTATCTTTCCTCTCTTCGCCCCCCATAGTTTGGTTTTACCCCTCATCTGTAACTTCTGGTCTATTGAATTCTGATGTCTATGTATATTAGTCTTTTCTAAAACTTTTTCAACAATTTTTTTTAATTAATTTTTTCGCCACTCGTTGATTTAATTATTTGAGTGTGGGATCGTTACACCCTTCTTTGCATAATACATTAGACATTCCTAGTGCATCATTTTATTTTTCTATTTATTTATTTTTCTATCTTTATTGATTTTTTTGCTAACTCTGTGAATATTAATTAATTTCTGAATAATTTACTGTTCCACCTTTTTCTTAATATATTTTTGTTGACCTGTGCACTTTTTATTTTTGTTCATAATTATTAATTATTATATTATCTTACGCTTCTCTGATTTTTTACTCTTAAAATAAGTTGTAGGTAAAACGATCTACAATAAAGAAAGACATATTCTTCATATATTTTGTAAATTTTAATAAATTTATTAATATATGTATAGTGGACACATTAACGCTGCCTTTCGGCTTATGGTAACTGTGATAAGGGGGCATACATTAATTACGTGAGCAGTTTTTTTACCAATCTAGACCCACCCCCCCCCCCCTTGGTGAGATAAATTTGGGCCACTTCGTATATTCTTTTCAAGTAACGTGAGATTTTGCTTGACCCTCCCCCCCTTTTGAGCTCACGTAATTAACGTGTGCCCCCTAACCTATGGCATAAGACTTAAATTATAATATATTATGAATGCGTGCGAATGACAATTGCGTAAATAATAAAGGGCCCCCAGGAGCGTGTAAAACAGCGAAAGATAGTAAATAGGAAACAAAGCAAACAATCAGATGTTTATATAATATATTATTAAGTAGGAATAAATAAGTTAAATATATTTCATGTTCAGAAGATGTAGATATTACAAGAAATAAACAATTATGAACATGTAGTAGGTATACCGGAGATATCCAATAAAACAATTATGAAGATGTAGTATACCGGAGATATAAATCAAGAATTTCATCTGTTAATAACAAAACAAGAATGTTACCTATTGTAGGCAAGTACCTGACCAAATTTTTGGTATGATTTTCTTGTAGGTCTTCCCCGAAGGTTTCCGAAAGATGCTAAACTGGATCAAACGGGAATACGGAAATGTTCCCATAGTGGTGACGGAGAACGGAGTCTCTGATCTTCCCGTTCTGGAAGACTACGATCGCGTGGAGTATTTCAACCTATACTTGGAGCAACTACTTCTGGCTCTGCATGAAGACAAGATCAACGTCACAACCTACATAGCCTGGTCACTGATGGACAGCTTCGAGTGGCTGAGCGGATACACGTTAGTATTATTCATAAATTTCTAATTTAATGTAGGCTATTGGGAAAGGATTACAGGGAATGGTATCTACCTCAATGTGGTGGTAGATATGGTGCAATCAATTCAACATTGGAGGATTCAACCAAGTTTTCCTGTATGTTTGTTAGGACGTTTAAGGCTTTTCCATTATTTACGATCATATATAATAGAAACGTAGAGAGATATAGCATGGAATCATTCTGGCTGTAGTCAAGCTAAGACATAACTGCAAGGGCTATCAAAAAGGGCGGCGCGGTGGAGCCAATAAACCGTAGATGTAGATGCGATTTGCAGTAGTAGACATGCGTTGTGCGCGCGGTTTCATAATAATCATGGTTCAAGGGCATTCACGGATTAACACATGAGACGACCAGTGGCGGCTCGTGACTTTTGGGTGTGCTAGGGTGCTAATATTAAAAAAATGGCATCATGGATGTTGTCGTATGCGAAAAATATTTTTTTTTTTTTTCAAAAATCGGTGTTTTGTATGAAGATTTTTCAGGAAATCGGTGCGGCGCACCGCCAAACTAAAACTTTTTGAAATTTTTCATACAAAAAACTGATTTTTTTCGGCTACAACAACATCAATAAAGCCATTTTTTTAATATCAGCACTCTAGCACACCCAAAAGTCACGAGCCGCCACTGGAGACGACCCATCTTCCTTGTCTCTATTATTTATGGTTATATTCTTCGTGGTTCTAACTTCCCCTGTTGTCTTTGTACAGTAGTAGGAAATACTTCTGTTTCAGATCTTGTCTGGTTCCAGTGCTTTCCGATACAAATTTAGTTAATCTAAAAAAAACCAAGCGTCTAAAGATTACGTGAAATGTAGTCAGGATTGACCGGAGGAATTTTTCTCATTTTCCAGAATTATTTGAGATTTTATTATGTAGGTATTACCTACAACGGATAAAATTGCTGAAATATTTAGAAAAGTCTTCAATTTGTCAAATCTGAAAGAAAATGTGCAACCTCTACGTTAAAATCTCACACCGGTTCGCATTCCCAAGGATCAGTCCTGGATTTGTCAATAGGCCTTATAAGCCGCGGCCTAGGGGCGGCAGAGTTCAGGGGGCGGCGCTCGCTCGCTTTGGTAAGCCGTTAATTTTGTGAATGATTATTATAAACAACAACAAAAAAGTCACTGAGGATGGATAGAGTTTTCTATCTATTAACCTTTGAACGCCCAGTAGTTTGTGATTCGACCGCGGATTTGTGTCGTTCTTACCCAACGGTCCAATTCGGGACCGGTGATTGTGGTGCGAATATTTCACAAAAAGGCTTTGGCAGTGGGCTGACCTTTATTGCACGAGCGTTTAAGGGGAGAAATAGGTGTAGGACCTCGCATTTTTAGTGATTTTCATGATTTTTTTTTAATACATAAGGAATATATATTTTTTATTTTTACCTTGCAGTCATTTTACATAATATATGTATTCAAAAGTATATTCTAAAATTTTTTAAATTTTCCTTAAAACAATAACGGAGATATCAACTGCCGCGCATTGTAAGTCACCATCTGGCTGGACAATTTGTGTAACTCCTGGAGGTCATAATTTTCATCCGAAATAAATTTTTCAAAAAAAAAAGTTTTTTATAAGTGTTTCTTCTATTTGAACCTCACTTCTTAGAAAACTAAATCGAAACTAAACAAACGAAAATTAATATTTTATGAGAAATGTGAAAATTTACTACTTATGATTTTTTATCATTCTTTTTTGCCATAAAAAAAAGTTAAAATAAAGATATCTTTTATGATTTAGGGTTCAAATAGAGCGCATTTATATAAAGAAACTATGTGCTGAGTTTGATAAAGATTGATAAAAAACTGTAGGAGCTAGAGGTTACACAATTCTAAAAAAGTAGTTTCGAGAAAAAATGCGTTTTAAAATAAGAGTGGAGGTAAAATAGTGGTAGTTCGACCGAGGGACACTCACTTAAACGCAAATAACTTTTAAATGGCGTGGAATTTTGGTTTGAAATTTTCAAAAAATATTTTTGAATAGTTCTACCATCGATTTATGAAAAAATTTTTTTTTTGAAGCCTCTACGCCTATTTCCCCCCTTAAAGGAACCTTTTGACGCCCGCTGATCCCGTATGGCGTGTGATCATGGTGCGAATATTTCACAAAAAATGCTTGGGCAGTGGGCTACCTTTATTTGGTTACTAATCGTATTTTGGTAAGACTAAATAAAGTAAGTGCTCAGATTCAGAGCTCATCTGTTGGTTTACTGACGGTGCCTGATTTTTGTGGATCTCTTCTCGAGTTTATTATACCAGAACAAGAAAACTTTATTTATGAAAAGATTATTTCGAAGAAAGTGCAATTGAAATGAGCGCACTTTAGCAATGTGAGGACGACATTCAGATTAAGATGACCCTAAGAAAAAAAACTTTATAGACGAAACATCAAATGAGGGTATTGAAACAACTTCCTGTCTAAGATCTGAATTAGAGAGAAGGCGTATGTGAAGACATAAGGCATAATATGAAGGCATAATACTTCAAAGAATTTTTTTTAATGGGTGAACTTTCAACACAGAGAGTCTCAGAAAAAACTCAGTCGCTTGTGAAATGATTTAGAAGATGATTTAGTTCAGGAATGGGTACACTTTCAAGATCACGTTTCCTCTAATAAGACGACAAAGAAACCTGAATCTACATCATTACTGAATATTTTTAAGGAAAGTTTTTGAGGAAACCATCTCTGTGCAACGTCTACCCAAACTTGGATATAGCTCTCTGCGTCGCACTTTGCACTCCGGCCACAAATTGTTTTGGAGAAAGGAGTTTTTCCTGTTTAAAGCGAGTGAAGAAATACCAAAGGTCTTCATTATTGCAAGAAGAACTTTACTCTTCGGATCTTATATGCATAGAAGCAACTATGAAGCTATTATAAATGATTTTGTCAAATAAAAAATCCCTTAAAAAATTCTAATTCTTGTTTCATGTTATGCTTTTATAATACGCATAATTCATTCTTCATTTCATTTTTGAATACCTACTTAACGTATATTTGAATATTTATTTTTAAAATTGTGCATCACCTAATAAAAGCCTACAAGTGAGTGATCATGGTAGGTGGCTTCTTCTAAGATAGAGGAAGGGGCGGCGGAAATAAAGTGGCCTATACTGATGAAAAGTGTAAATACGGCCCTGCCAAGGATTGATATAATTGTAGATTGTAGTGGATTATAAATGGGCAATTTTGATCCAAAGGTGATTGGTATTATTTGTAAGAGTTTAAAATATCGACAAGGGTTTTCGTTTAGCATAGTGAAGTCCTGTTTTAAGTCGACCGTTTTGAAATTCGTCTGTCTGATGTAAATTTGGTTTTGCGTTCCGTTTCCGTTTTCGAAAATATGCAGCATCAAGCATTTATTATTCAATCAAGCTTTATTTTGACTAGATGACCAATTTTGAATAGATGGCTAATATTGAATAGATGGCTAATATTGAATATGTGGCTGACTAGATGGCTAATATTGAATAGATGGCTAATATTGAATAGATGGCTACTATTAACTAGATGGCTAATTTTGACTAGATGGCTAATATTGAATAGATGGCTAATATTGAATAGATGGAAAATATTGAATAGATGTAAAATATTGAATAGATGGCTAATATTGAATAGATGGTTAATATTGAATCATTGGCTAATGTTGAATAGATGGCTAATTTTAACTAGATGGCTAATTTTAACTAGATGGCTAATTTTGACTAGATGGTTAATTTTGACTAGACGGCTAATCTGACTAACCGGCTAATTTTGACTAGGTGGCTAATTTTGACGTGTTTATTTGAACTTTCTTATTAGGATTTTTTCAATATTATTATATGAAATTCCTCATTCGAAATAAAAAAAATATTTTAAATATTTGTTATATAATTATTATTATGTAAGTGGAGGTGTAAATAACTCTTTTTAAAATATTAACTCCAGACAGGAGGCCCTGAGGAAAAAAATTGTGATGCTGTGTGGACAGCCATTTTCCTTCTAAGGAATGAAAGGAGTGACAGTGAGTCTTGAAGATACCCATGTTGTAGGAGGTAGGAAACACAGAGGCCGACAAATCTGTTGTAACTCACGAGTCATAGAAACGATCCGTTCTCATGTGACAAATGTTAACCGTGTACAAAAGTTGGGCGCGTGTCTGGAGTGTTTCCCGACTGTGCATCGGTGACTCAGGAATCTAGTAGTTCCTCTGAGCTGCCAGCTCTTGAAATACCGGTAGAACAATGACAGCATTCCCACCCGTCGCCCGTGCTCTAAAGATTGGAATCCGTTTGTTAGGATAGCAGATTCTATCAAACGGACTTTTTTCCAGGTATTTTGGGTCTCCGGACCAGAGGTGCCTGTCAAATTCAACGGTGGTCGGACTTGCGATTTGTACAGAGTTAGCAATTGTATACTATTAAAGTATCTGCGAGCCCTGTATGCACAGCTTCTGAGAGGTTAAGGATTCGACGGAGCTGAGCTTATAATTTCAAATGAAATTTTGGTTTTGATTTATTAAATAAGAGAAAGTTAGAATCATACTTGTTTTGGCAGGAGACGCGAGGTCTACAGTTCACAGAACATCTAGGCATCAATTGCAAGAAGGATGAACGGTCAACAACTGAATAATAATTTGTATTAATATCGGTTTTCAGTAATTATAAATTAAATCTAACATCATTCACAAAACTTAAGACATTCACACGAATGTTTAGGGAGGCGTTCCGCGTTCCACAACGCTGCAAACTAATATTAAAAAAGAGGCATTGAGATAAACGTATTGATTAGAAAACTTCCACTATTATGTACGTATGTTATATCCGATCATTCATCGAGGAAGTTATTTCAAATAAAATGCAAAATATGTAGAATAATATGTCGTTTGCTCGAGAATGCGTTTTACTCGTTAATGAAGCCGTTAATTAAAAACTAGTTTCAATGTCGATGACCAATATAAATATAATATCAACATGCATATTACGCATAAATCAGTATTCTACAAATGAATATTCCTCAATATTACATCAAGGCTAAACGCAAAAAAACATGTTGAGGTATATTCTAGCGCCAGCTCGTAGAGGAGTGGAGCTGGCGACACGGTATCGCTCCTAAGTGGATAAGTAAAAACATCACCCCTAACTATTACACATCTGCCCTGATGATGGACACTGCAACGCTGTCCGAAACGTTGGCTAAAGAAGGAGGTAGCGCAACACGGCATAATACCCCAAAAACCAATAACAAAAATATTTTTGGCCGTGAAAATCTAAAATCGTATCATTCCTCAATTAATTAGTTTAATGGTTTATGTGTTTTTAAGGAAATCATTTTCGAATAAATTAGATGAAATAAGACAATGTATCTACATTAGCTTATGTCGCTCTCCATAGAGAGAAAAAAATGTACTTATATTTAAACGCCCGGGGTCTAAAAAGTTTCGTATGATCTGTAAATATTCTAAAAAATAATTGAAATTATTGTTCACTATTGGCCCGCTAAAATGGCCGGAAGTTTTGAAAAAAAAATAGATTTCTTGATTTGGAAAAAAAATAAAACAAAGGGTTCATATTTTATATTTTGTACCAAACTTATTATTCATTCCATAACTGCAGTACAAAGAACCCTTTTTTTTTCTTTAAACATATGTGATGTGTTGGTCAAAAATATAAAAGGGGAAAACAAATACTTTTTCTGGAAAAAAATCAGAATTCTTGTTGACTTTACTTGCATTCATAAACCTGAACTTTTTTTTTCATTTTTGTCAGTTATACGAATTTTTAAATAATTAACAAACGTTAAAAGGTTAAATAACAGATTTTTTTTTTATTAAAAATTAAAATATGGTTTTAAGTTTGTTTTCTGATTTTCAATGCATTTTAGCGGGCTAATAACCATTTAAATTTTTTTTTAACGCAGTTCTCATTTTCTTTGTAAGACGCAACTTTTGAGGCCCCGGGCGTTTCTGAATTCAAAAGTTGAAAGAATTGACACACCCTAATCTGCATACAAATATCATTATAGTGTATTTTGAGTATTTAGACTTAGGAATTAGTGAAAATTGATATTTAAAAAAAACGGTATGGAAGTAACAGGTTAGTAAATCCTGATGAATATATTTACTGTATAAAATATAACTCTAAAAAACGACAGTAAGAATAAATTCTCTGGGTGCACTGTTAATTTGAAAAATCTTTTAATTCTGTCTTTAGGTCACTTTTCTGCTATCCCCTATTTGCGACATTATTTAAGCTTCCTTACCTACGTAGTATGTTAACCGTCAACTTTGTGGGTGCGATTTACTCGCTGGTTTGTCCAGAAGGTCGAGTGCTGTGTGTTATCCAGATTCGTAGGTTCAATTCCTCGGCTGGCTAAGTCCTCCACCATTGCACAATCTTTCACTTATAAGACCGGTCAGTGGTTGAGTGGGCTTTGCGTTTGGGTCCCAACCAGGCGTTCCGTGTTTGATTTCTCGGCTGGCTAAGTCCTCCATCACGACTCAAGAAACATTTTCGGCTTACTGTGGTGGTAGTAGGAGATTTTTATAAATATTGTCGGGCAATTCGTAACCCGGGAATATTTGTCTTTCTTTTAAAAAAATGACGGTAGAAGGAGTTTTTTCAGTATCAGATTTTTCAGTTGTCAGATTTTTCGTAATCCGGGAATATTTTTTTAACCAAAAAATATGTGTTTTTAAGTGTAAATTATTACCTACTATATAAACGATTATTACCGATTAGTACGAACTGCAATAGTTACCTATTAGTAAGATCTGCGGTTATTATCTATTAGTTCGATCTGCGATTATTACCTATTATTTTACACGATTATTAGCGATTAGTACAATCTGCGATTATTACCTACATTATAAACGATTATTACCGATTAGTACGATCTTCAATTAATACCAATTAGCAAGGTCTGCGGTTATTACTTATTAGTTCGATCTACGATTATTACCTATTATTTATACAATCTACGATTATTACCCATCATTCAACACGATTATCACCTATTAGTACGATCTGCTATTATCACCCTTCATTTACACGATTATTACCTGTTAGTACGATCTGCAATTATCACCTTTCATTTTCACGGTTATTACCTGTTAGTACGATCTGCGGTTACCACCTTTCATTTACACGATTATTATCTGTTTGTACGATTTGCAATTATCACCTTTCGATTTGCACGATTAATATCTGTTAGTACGATCTGCGATTATCACCTATCATTTACACGATTATTACATTAGTACGATCTGCGATTATCACCCATCATTTACACGATTATTACCAATTATTACCAATTATTACAATCTGCGATTACCACCTATCATTTACACGTTTATTACCTATTAGTACGATCTGCGATTATCACCTATACACGATTATTACCTATTAGTACGATCAGCGATTATCGCCCATCGGATATCTATCAGGAAACCTGGTCTTTAAATGGTGATTAAATACACCATCCAAACACATGATTTATTTATGTGTGTTTACGAGGTGAAAGTAGGATACACTTTTGCATTGTGTCGCAACTGGGAATCGACCATAGGATCTCTTTCTTACCGGGACAACGCCTCTAACACTCGGCCATTATGATCTTTAATGTTTCCTTAATAAATTTCTGAAGTTATTAAAATGAGCAAGGATTTAATTTTGTTATTAGGTTTTTTCAAGGTAATCTGCATTTACTTCCCGAGATTCCGTATTTTATTACAAAATTTTCAATAAAAGTGCCTGGGTATAAATAATTAATCGCAGTTATAGATTCCTGTTTACTGACAAGATGCAGGTAGTTAGTTCCACTGTCCGCACGTAATTCATGCTTCTACTACATAATTAAAACTAGATACTACGTTCATACTATTATTCTTGACATTTTCACAGAGGCACAGAATGTTCACGGTTGTAAATGTTGACTTTGTACTAGAATAAAAGTAAACACACTCGACTTATTCAGAGTTAACTTTTTATGAAGACTTTACGAGCTTCTTCTAACAACTTCTAACTAATAAAGAAATTACATTTTTTAAGCTGTGCATATATCAGATATTCGGTAATACTCATAAAACAAGGCAATTTTCATTGTTATATAACGATTCTAGAATAATCAGACAGTTTTTATCATAAAATTAACAATCAGTAGAGATAACGTAAAGACAGGTCGTATAGTTATTGTCAGACGGATACCTAACACGAGATTGTAAAGACATATAGTTTTTTATTAGTATTTATCGCAAAGAACTCAATTTTTAATCGAAATCCCAAAATGTATTGCTGCAGCAACCCTATAATCGAATGCAGGCAATTGTAAATAAATTGCAAGTTATGTTGCAGTATTCGGAGAATGCACGGTTCTTTTGAAAAACTAATTATATGAAATGTAGTCGTATCCTGTGTATCATTCTCAATTGACATTAATAATATCATTTACACGACATAATACGTCTTATTAACCTTCAAACAATCTCATACATAACCACAGTGTTTCCCTACGACCTCCCCAATAAAAAAAGTTCTTTCGATACTCTCTGATTCAGCTCTCTTTTAATGGAACGCGTCAGCATTTAATTATTAAGTGAAAACTACTATAAAAGTATATACCTCAATTTGTTTCAAAATAATATTATTGTAACTGATAAAACATAGTGAACACTGGACATTTTTCTTAATATTAAGCAACATATTAATACAATATTATAGATTCTTATCGCATATTCGTCAGTTTATGACATCAATCGAACACCGGGTTCTGTGGTTTTATTGTAAATATTTACCATATATTCTTAAATTATTGTTTAAAGTACGAGTATAATAATATTATTTAAGAACTGACTATTAATTAATGACGTTTGGCGAGATTTTTTAAAATTTTAATTATCTTATATTTATCAATAAATTTTGACAATAATAATAGTGTCGACTACTCAGTGATTAAGCTGCCATTGACGAAAATTTAAAAACAAAGCTAACTAATCTTCTGATGATGAGTGAACGCTGTGAAACTGAGTTTATTTAAAAGTGCCAATGGTATGGGGTTACCTATGTTATGGAAATAAATTAATAAAAATATTTTATAGATTTTTCACAATTTTTATTTTTATCTCGAGGTTTTGGACGTGTTCCAATTTAATATGTTATAAAATCAATGTACAAACATGTAGGGAAAAATAATAATAGAAAAATTATTTAAGATATATTCTCCGAAATGAATTGATGTAATATAATGAAATTATACAATTTGTGAGTACACAATTTTACATGCATTTGACATTTTACAAGTACGTGCATATGTGCAATGATAATTTACAAAATATTTACAAATAAGACTTTGCGTGGTGACAAACTCTTTTTAAGATTAAGTAAAGTAGAGTTATACTTTTTTAAAAATTTATGTATTTATTTAGTACAAGATATATATTTTTTACATTTGTAAAACGTTTTGACCGTCCAACTAGGAGGAATTCCTGTTTTAGGACAGTCGAATTATTGGAATGTTTGTTTGTTGGAAACCCGTTGTTACATAAATTGGATGACTCAACTAATACAATGTTAGTGAAGATAAATTAATAATGTATTAAGTTAAATAGTGCGCTCATAATTTCAGAATTTCATCTATGCAATCGAATTAGAGCTGACACGAATTCTTATCATTTATCATGTCATACATATAGCATACTAAATAGGTTGAAGGAAATCCAACATACTTACCGGCTTAGTTCCTCTTCTAGAAATCGAAGGTCCTTCCTGTATTTTTAATTTAATCGTGATATTATAGAATAGGGAGGGTCGAAAAATTAATTGTTGAAGGGTCGAATTTAGTCTAATAGAGCTCAAAAGTTGCGTATTTGCATGCTATGTAAAAGGTTAAAAATCATACTTTGCGTTGGATTTTCAGATGGCGCGTATGTCCTAAAGTTTGGAAAACATGAGAAAAACTCAAAATTTCATCTTAATATTAAAATATACAAGTAACGTTTTAATAGCGTTACCTACTTCACTTGTTGACTAATGCTGGAAAAAATGTTTTTAAATTTATAAAAATATCGCTTTCTAGATAGTTTGTTGGGGTAAGAATTCTCGGTGAAAACTATTCCGGTTATGTAGGTATGTATTTAAAATAGTATATCAATAGTGTTAAAAATATTATGTTTGGGAAAAAAATAAGTTTAACCAAACCAAGACGAAAATACCGCTCTATAAGTGATTTCTTTTCGAAGTCAAATTTTCTATTTTACATTCATAAATCTGCCGGGTAAAAAAATTCGCTTTTATTTTATTTTTAATGCTAATTAACTACAATTAGAAGGCATCGAAAGAAATCATTTTGCTATACATACAGCAGGATTTTATCATTTATGGGGATGCCGTATGGAGATACAGATAATAATACCTCATTTAAAGGAGTTGGGCTTGAATGAAAATTCACCACAATCCCAAATATTATACATGCAAAATTATGTTTGTTTGTCCTTTTTTCACGGCGTAACGGAGCAACCAATCGATATGATGTTTTGGGTAGGAATAGTTGAAAGACTGGAAAGTGACATAGGTTTCTTTTTATCACGGAAAAACATTTCATTCTTTTGGGAAAATTCTTTGTTCCTAATACGAGCATTTTACATGCACTAGACATTTTACTTGCATTTGACATTTTACACGCGTTTGACACTTTACAGGCATTTGATATTTTACTTGCATTTGACATGCATTCGACATTTTAAATGCATTTGAGATTTTACACGCTTTTGACATTTAATCGGTGCGAGCGAAGACGCGGATGGAAGCTGTAATCTATATAATTTCATTCGGTTTAATTATTGTTCATATGTAGGATTTCTGATTGTGCATGTGACTCAATGAAATGGTGATATTTTTTATAATTTTCTAAATTATCAAGTACATTACCCGCATTAAATAACGGTGCCAAGGACGAAGTAACAGGTACACATACGAGTTCACCAGAAGTTTGAATCTACTGATTTTATGCCCGCCAGAATTGTATTGGGGGGTGTGCAGTACTGTGCAGATGACACCATTGCGAGATAGCCAAACAAGATTGATTAGGTTTCTTCCACAACGTATGGAAGCTTGAGTAATATGGTACAGCATTCATTCACGTTCAATTCGCCCAGCATCACTTGATTTAATGAGCGTTTCCTGCTCGCCTTGTGTGATCCTTATTGACCGGTTGAAGATTAATTATTTTATCAAAGTCAAGTACGAATAACCGCAAGCTGGAACCACTTAACCCTACTTTACAAATTATACCGATATTTTACGGTTAAGAAATAAAATAGTTTTTTATGACATTCGACTTAGGAAATTCATCTTCATCATTCTTAACATAACATAGTGATAGTAAGGCAACTTCATCTAAAATTTACTTTAACGCATTTCATGTTCAAATATAAGAAAAAAAACCCTCTTACATCATAATTACACCACCAGAACAATAACCAACCGACACTACAATGTACCTACACTACATACTACGTCAGCTCGAAGACATTTCATATACTTAGCTCCTAAAATATTTAACCTTCTCCCTGAGAACTTAAAAACCGGAACCCAACCACACACCTTTAAAAAAAATCTATCACAATGGATCTTTACAACTAGAAATGATGATAAGAAGCGATGTTCTTTAATTCCTTAATTTATTTAGTAATTAAATTATTTGTTTAATTTAACAAATAATTTAATTACTATTACTTACATGTTATATTTTAATAACTATTATATCAACTTATTATTATTACAATATGCTAATTAATTAATTATTATTATTATAAAATTTTGCAATTTAATTTAATTTGTACAACTTATAATTTTATTTATCAACCATTACATGTATAATTTCCAATTTGTAAACTTCACCCGCCATAACACAGGGATATCCCTAGCATGGCGGATGAAATAACACAAAAAACTAAACAATGTACAATGTTCTTTTAATAAATAAATAAATAAAAAGTAGATGCGAAGAAAAAGAGAAATATGAAAGCATTATTTGCGTTTTTTTGCACTTTGCTTATCATTTATTCTGAACTGTTTTGCAAAAAAACTTAACATTGTACACTTCTCTCATTTTTCCATATGTTGGTTATGAATAAATGATTCAGACAAAGTTCACTTTGTGACAGTTTATTTTGGAAATGAGGACCGTTTTTGGATTAAAACTTTTGCAAATCAACATCTCTTACTAAATCTTGAGAATGAGCTTATTGTACGCATTTTAAACTATGTCAGAAAAATACAGTGAAAAAATTCTACTGAAAACACCCCAAAGCTCAAACTACTATTTTTAATATTTGTTTTAGATTTAAAATTTCCGGTTTTGTTTAAAAACAAACGACTTATTTTTATCGTATTTTATTTTAGATTATTATGCCGTGTTGCGCTACCTCCTTTAGCTAAAAATAATTTAGACATAATAACCCAAAAATAAATCAGGATAATACTTTTGGCCGTGAAAATCTCAAATCATACCTAACATGTTTTTAGATTTGCCGTCTACTGGATGAAAATAATAATTTTTGTCATGGCAAAAAGCATAATAAATATATCGCGATTGGTATTTAAAAATTGACTATGAATTCTATGATTTTAGCTTATGCACGTTGATTTAACGAAATTGCAATATAATCTTTCAGAATTATTTGATAGTTTCCTCGGTAAGAAAACCTGTGAATATTATTTAAATACTCGATATCTTTTTCTTAATTTGTCGACAGATGGTTATAAAATTTATGTGGCTTTTCAAACGTCACTAAAAAAAACTCTTTGTATGGTTTTAAAAAATGTCTCGATTTCGAAGCTGCTGCAGTTTTTTTTATCTAGTAGTAAAAACATATACAAACAATCGGCTATCTAGTAAACACATATACAAACAATATAAAATCAAACATTAACTAGAGAATTCGCCTCCATCCTTACTATGTCTTATGGATTAACCTTTAACAGCAGATAAAAGAAACAAGCAAGTGGCTCACATATTCAACGTAAGATGCCTGGAACGTTTCGGTGAGACCCAAACGGTTGCACTGGACATCTCCAAGGCCTTTGACCGGGTTTGGCACCGAGGACTTGTCAACAAACTGCATTCTTACGGACTTCCCGCATCCTTGTGTATGTGGATTGCCGACTTCTTGAGGGAGAGGTCGATTCAGACGGTAGTCGATGGTTTCACTTCTTCCTCACACTCGATAAATGCTGGCGTCCCGCAGGGATCGGTTCTGTCTCCGACTTTGTTTTTGTTGCACATCAACGACCTTTTGTCATGTGCACCAATTCACTGTTACGCGGATGACAGTACAGTTCATGATAGCTTTTTGTTTGACAAGCCCCCAAAGGGCTCACAAACTCCAACAGCTCGTAGGGCTTTGAAGCAAAGAATGGACGGTTACCTCGAGAGTGTTTTCTCTTGGGGTAAAAATAATCTCGTTGAATTTAATGTTTCAAAGACCCAATCTTGTCTGATTACGTCTAAAAGGGATCGAAATGAAAATCTAGTCTCTTTCAACGGAAGCAATCTTCCGAACAGGCCCTCCATTGATATGCTTGGTGTAACCCTAAGTGACCAGCTCAGGTATGGGGGCTCCATCGAAGCCAGAGTAAAGTTAGCCTCCCAAAAACTGGGCGTACTGTACAGGGCCCGCAGATACTTTAATAGTACACAACTGCTAACCTTGTACAAATCACAAGTACGCCCCACGGTTGAATTTGGCAGCCATCTCTGGTCTGGAGCTCCAAAATACCTGAAAAATACCCTCGACTCTGTGCAGAAACGGGCGGTCCGTTTGATAGATTCTCCCATCTTAACAGACGGATTGCAATCTTTAGAGCACAGGCGTCGGGTGGGAATGCTATCCTTGTTCTACCGGTATTACAATGGAAGATGCTCTGAAGAACTAGCATCATTGATCCCTTCGGCACCGGTGCATAGTCGGGAAACACGCCAAACGCGTGCCCAACATTTGTACACGGTTGACATTTGTCACATGAGAACGGGTCGTTTCTTCGACTCGTTCTTGTGTTCAACAGCTCGGCTGTGGAATGATTTGCCGGCCTCTGTGTTTCCTCCCTCCTACAACATGGGTCTCTTCAAGACCAATGTTCATTCCTTCCTCTCCTCAAAAAGACTCTCCACACAGCATCCCAGATGACATAGGCCCTGAGGGAAATTATTTTCCTCAGGGCCTCCTGTGTGAAGTTAATGTAAAAAAAAAAAAAAAAGCAATAAATGGGGTGGACCTACGTGCAAATTGGAATTAATCATTATGAAAAACAATCCTTCAATGACGTCAAAACATCTTACGTCAAATAATATTGTTGGCTGATGTCCAAATAGACCAGGCGGACTCAGATTCAGATAAGGATCGACTCATAATTGCGAGTTACAGGAGTTTTAAAAATATTTATTTTTATTTCCTTCGTCTTACGTTTATCTGAAATTGAATAAATGCTAGATATTATTGTCAGTCTGGGCGTTCTCGATACAAATCTGGACTAAAAAAGTAATTTTGTAACTTTGTGTTAAAATAAAATAGTCGAGTTTTTCGGCATCACCGTCACATCACCTGAATTTTCGCGGCATCATGTTACTACACAATACATGACCGGCTTCCCACATTTCTACTGATTTATTACACACTTTCCTTAAGTTTTAAAGCTCTTAAAAATGTATGTCTGAAGATAATATCTATACATTCCAAATGCCGAAACGGCAATTTTATGAAATTTCCTCGATAGAAAAAAAATCGCAAAGTGTGCTCCGAAAATTATTATTATAATCTTTTTTTCAGTTATTTTACAAGTTAGGGGACATACATTAATTACGTGAGCAGTTTTTCTTCCAATCTAGACCCCCCCCCCCCTTGGTGATAAAAATTTGGGCCATTTCTTGTATTCATTACGTATATTAATTACGTGAGCAGTTTTTCTTCCAATCTAGACCCTCCCTTGGTGAGATAAATTTTGGTCATTTCGTATATTCTTTACAAGTAACGTGAGATTTTGCTGGACTCCCCCCCCCCTTTTGAGCCCACGCAATTAATGTATGCCCCCTTATATGTATGAAAAATTCACAGTGTTTCTTTAAATGGTAATTTAGACATTAGATTTTTGCTCTATTTTAAACAAGTTGTATTTAAACATGTTCACAATTTTCGCTAAAATTTTATCGTTTTTAATATTGACGCGCTCCCTCTAACATTCGTATTTACATATCTCTCCTTCTTTTTCTTTTTGAGCGGTTGCTACTGGGCCTTAGACCACGCGCACTTAATAATCTTTTAATAGGTACGTGAGTTAAATCTGTTACCGCAAAATACTTTCTGTAGTAGATGTATATGGATGTTAAAAATAAAAAATGAATTTTGGTCTCCGGCGACTAGTGAAAATTTTTTTTTGTGATTCAACTTTTTTTTTCTTCAAATTAAACTTTTTTTTTCTTCCACATCTCATCACTGGTCACTCAGCCGAGTAACCACCCAACTCCTCATCCCGACCAAACCTGTCCTATATAATACCTATTGATTTTTACGTTTTAAGTTGAAAAAAACATCAAAAATATCACGGAAGACCAAAGTTTCATTTACTCCAAACAATTAAGTCAAGCATGTCCTATAACAAACACCCTGTATAATCTCTCTCCTTTATTCCAATCACTTTTCTTTTCACTGCTTCAATATATGTAAAGCTGTTTTACCAATAATAACTAATCTTTCCCCAATTGAAGTTGTGCAGCGGCTAATAATTAAAATCATATTAAAAAACCTCCTGACTACCCAACGGATCAATTATTTAAGGAATTCCAAGTACCTTCTTTCAAAGATCTGTACAATAAAAATGCATTGATTTGAATTATAAAAGAAAAAGAAAAGAATCAATTTATAACTGAAAACCTGAAAACCGTACTAGACATAAATATATTTTTTCATGCCCAAAATTAAACACTTCCTTCGCACAAAATTATTATACTTATCAAGGAAGACTTATTTTCAACCGATTACCGGATGAAATTAGAAAAATTAATGATAAAATCCAATTAATAAACACTGTTAAAAAATATTTTAAAGATAATCTCAAAAAAAAAGTTTCCGACTAATCTGATCAAAAGAATAACTTATAACTCAGTTTCCAAGTGATACTCCGTTCTTCAAATAAGTTAAATTTTGTTTTGTTTTTAACAACTAATTACAATAATTCTAGATACATTATCCTAATAGTAAAATTGTTTATTAGTAGATAAATACTTATAATTACATATCACCGAACTTACAACTTATTGTTTTTTACGTTCACATTGTAATTTAAGAACTTATAACATAATATAGTATAAAAAAATGTACACTACTCTTCCAGACACAAGCTAATGCTTCTATGGAAGAGTGGTATTAACATATTTGAACATGAACATGTACGCAAATTATTACATTATCTAAATGTACATTATATTTTATATGCTAAAATAAAAAAAAAATAAATATACTCCATAATCATTGAGATTGACGGAATCATTAAAGATGTCTTGAAAACTGTTTCCAATTCGGGAGGTGGGTGAGTAATGATTATGTAAAATTATCAGTTCGGTTTTATGTAAATATAATTATTTGTAATCTTTATTGTTCCGTTCCGTCTTTTGAAAGGCGCAAATAATTATTTTAATGTTGGTGTTTTTATTCACAAGAAACCACTACATAATGTAAATTTTAGTTTTATATAATATATATACAAGCATTCACTCAATGTTTCCTAGTTTTATACAAATCAAAGAAAAAAAATATTTCTGATTACTTTATATGACTAAATACCATTAAGCAAAAAATATGTATTTTAATAATATGGAGTTACACCATTTTTACAATAAACGACACATATTAGTATTTTGTACATAATAGCTATATTCAATACTTAGAGGTAATACTATATACATATATTTAAGTATGTAATAAAATCTTTTGTGTAGTGTCCGACCGAAGCAGTACTTTCCACCGAAACCGAAACCGAATCTTCGGTGTCTGTCGCAGTTTCGGCCGAAACAGTAGCCGAAACCAAAACTTTTTTAAACATGTTAAAAATCGATTTTTTACTTTACTGTTATTGGCATATTTTTTACACTTATTCAGACAGTTAACACGTGTTAAATTAAATAAATAAAAAAAAAAACAATAATTAAAGTATGTGAAAAAATTATATTTTTCCGTTTCGGCAGAAAATCTGATGCCGAAACTAGATTTTTTTGCCGAAACTTGTCAAAACCGAATCTTTGGTCGGTCATTACTTTTGTGTAGGTAAATAATTTTATTGTGCTGTTATTTTAGTCGGGCCTGCTGTTTTACTCTCTGACTTTATTGTCATGTATATATGTTAAAAATAAGAAAGAAACAATATAATGGATCTACAAAACAACACAAAACACCTTAGCTGGCTGCTTCTTTCTGGGTTTTTTCCAACCAAACTAGCGGTGGGAATAAATTGATGGCTGTTTGACCACATATTATACAGAAAAAACCCAGTTTAATTCAAATAATATGTACTAATAAATTTAATAATAATCTTGGAAAACTAAACTTTTAAAGGGTATTGTAGGTTTAACGTTTTGTGGGGAAGGTTTAACAACCTCACCAGTTAAATAATACGTGATTTGAGTACCTAATTCAAAAGTGGTCTATATATTCGTTGACCTTCACCATGGTTTGACTAGCTCTGGTCTTTTGCACAGTTCTACCTTGAAAACCGGGCAATTTAATAATTAAATACGATTCGGTCAAAAAATTATACACACTGAAGACTAAGGATAATGTTTCGCTGAAGCCTTCCTGAACACATTATTAAATTCAAAAGCTGTGCCATAAGTAATTATTAGTATTAAAGCCTTAGGAAGCAATTTTATCTGGGACACAAAAAGTTTCAAACACCTTGAGATAAAATTACAGCAGTATGTGTTTACATTGATAAAAAGTCTTTAGTTTGATCAAAATACAAAAGCAATGTAATTACCAAAGAATGTCGTTATTAAAATTATATGCAATTACATAAAAGACAAAGGACATGGCCTTGAGAAGAAATAAAATTTAAAAAAAATGGCACAGTTGAGTCGGTAAATAAACCAATAACTTAGAAAACGATTTCGAGAGTAGTTCACATTTATTCGCAACGTAATGAACCGCACGTAATATGTGCGTTTACGTAAATATGTTTTGACAATCAAAAAATTCGATGTAATTAAAACATAAAATTTTATTTATCAGTTATTATTTTCATAACCAGCCGAGCGATTCTACATTCTATCTTTTGTGAGATCTCTTTTGGGAATCTCCTGTCAGGTTGTGTGATTTTCTATGGCTGTTATTTGCTTTTTTATGTACGCAATATTGAAAATAAGTGATTAGTTCTTGAACCTTGCAACTCGTATATATGCTAATAATAATTGTGTTGGTCCAAAATCATTGTGATGGTGAGTAATACAGCGTTATTTTTTCAGGGAAAGCTTCGGACTGCATCAAGTAGATTTCAAGAGTCCTCAGAAGACTAGAACCCCCCGACTTTCCGCCCACAACCTCAAGGAGATCGTCAAGTCCAGATTTATCGACTTCGACAAGTTTGCAGCTAAGAAACCTTAAGTTTCGCTACTGATAACATAGTGCCCTCTTAGCGACGGGTTTGATTAAAAAATGACAATAACAAATAATGCTTTATTTAATCAGAATCCAAAATTATTCACATTTTATTTCAGGTATCGTCGTCCAATGCAAACGCCCGACCTGCGCCGCTTCGAGTTTTCTCTGTCTAAAGAGCTAGAAAGAGGTCATTACAGAGTACTCTAGTAAATGCCCCACTCTAGTAAATGACTACAATTTAGAGTCAAACATTGCTTGAAATGAATTTAGCTATTTTTAGTGACCAGATTTTAAGAGCCTTTGTAGTTCCCAATCTTCTGTTTAAATCTATTTGGGATACTACAGTCCCATTGGTTTTGGGCAGTTAGGATTTTTTTTACATTATCTCCACACTGGAGGCCCTGAGGAAAATAATTGCCATCAGGATCTAAGTCATCTTTGCGGATGCTGTGTGAAGGGTCCTTTTAGGGAAGGAAGGAGAGAAAGTACTAGGAAGGAAAAAGGTATGAGAGGTGGGTAGGAATCTGGGGGTCAGTGTGCCCAGACGGATATATGAATCTATCCCTCCCACTGCAGTGCAAGGCGATGTTCCGAGAGAGTCCTGTTGGAGACGTCAAAAAGTCTTCCTCAACCAGTCTCTCCCAATCTGGCCTGCCACGCAGTTGGTTGGCAGACGCATGCATCTGCCGCCAAGATCCGGACAAACCTCACCCCATGAACCCGGGCACCCTTGCTAAGTCACCAAACGTAGCGAATCACTTGGGGTGACCTAGGCAGAGATGCTGCTTATCCAATAAATGGTTCCACCAGTGCAGAATTAACATAAAAATTATATTATTTATATTATTTTGGGTTATTATATTTAATTCACATAAAATTGAAAAGAAAATTGGCAAAAAGATATCTTTTTTGGGAAGAATAAGGTCAAAAATTTCCAGAAAAACTGCAATCACCATGTATAACTCAATTATTGCTTCACACTTCACCTACTGCTCAAGCTCAAATATCCTTTTCCTATGTAACGAAAGAGAACAAAATAAGTTACAAATTCTCCAAAACAGGGCAATGAGAATAATACTTCGACGAAATCGATTTTCAAAAATAATTAAATTGTTAAATGAACTAAATTGGTTAACCGTGAAACAGATGCTGACCTTGAACATGATGATATTTATCTACAAAATATTAAACAACGTGTTACCAAAATACTTCTCAAATAAAATTGTATACTACAACGATATTCACAGACATACAAAAGGACGTGCAAGGAAACCAGGCTACAAAAAAAGGATAAAGCGAATACGCCGAACAGTTTACTGTACAAAGGAATGAAGTTATATAACACGCTACAAGAAACTTTGAAGTCCACACCAATTGGAAAGTTCAAGATGTATTGTAGGAGCTACATAAAACTAGAAAAAATATAGTGAATATGAAATATTATAATTAATTAGATATTTGTAAATTTAAATGTACAAATAACTAAAATAAAAATAAAAAATAAAAATTTCTTAATAAAAAACATATTTCATATCAGCTTTTTCTAATCCATCAAAAAATATTTTTCGTATTTACTATCCAAATTTGAAATGAGAGAAATGATGAATGAACCAATACACATAATCGAATCTTAGCTTTAAAAACACATTTAAGTAACAGTTTGGTGGTTACATAGTGTAAAATACTTAGTACAATCAAATAATTTCACAGGTTTTTTTTTTCTTAAGAAAAATCCCCACACCAACTCCACGTATATATTTCACTGGCATTTCTTCAGAAGTAAAATATTTTCTGGTGCATTTTTCACCATCTCGCAAAACGCAAGTTTCTACGAAAAGGTAGATATATAATATTTCTTTAAAATGAAAATTTCTACCGAAATTGTAAAGATTTGACGTCGTGATTCCCCGAACTCATTATATTAGCATAAGATATTGGGAAAACCGATAAGGGAAATGCTGATCGCAGTTACTCGTTACGTGAGGAATATATAATTATTTCACGCAATTTGTTTGTTGTATTGCGTACTATAACTAAGGGAACATTCTTTGGTGCCTGATTTGGGATAACCCAGCAGCGTTACTGTAATATTCAACAGTTCGAACATGCACTCCGTAACTAGGCAAATTAACTATTGGGAATTGGAAACCAGTTTAAGAAAGTATACCGGAATATTGTGAATTCAGAAAACAAATGAGGTCTTTCCCTGTTAAGTTAGTTGAGAATAGTATCACGTCAAACTTCGATGTCAAACTTAAACAAAATTCGACCAAAATTGTTTATCCTTATGTTCGAAACTTTGGAATAATAATATCAACGAGAAAAAATAAAATAATGTACTCGTTATGATAAATATTATATAAGTATACTGGCTGACCCGAAAACGTTGTTCTAACGTAAGTATAAATTATTTCTAGTGAATATTTTGGTCATTTAATCTGTCATTCAACAACATAAATATTTTCGTTCTGTTCGAAATACGAACGACGCGTCATTAAATTTTAACGGTTAAATTTGTTCATGCAAAAATACTAAAATCGCGATTAAAAAATGGGAGGGTGGGGTAGGAGGGTGAAAATTTGGGGTTGTAGGTATTTTTTGAAAAAATAAAAAAAAATACAAAAAAAAATTGTCAAAAAATACAAAAAATCTTCTGGAAAAGAACTCCTAATCACCTAGGGGTATGAATTATACTTTACGACCTATTCTCATACCTACCAAATATACATAAAAAATTTCATAAAAATCGGTCCACCCGTTTCGGAGGAGTGCGACCACAAACACCGTGACTCGAGATTTTTTTAATATATATAGATAGTTAACTTTATCGGATAGTCAAAGTAAATACACGCTTCGAAAGATACATCGAAGGTAAAATATTAATGAAGTTGTATTTCAAGGGTGCAATTTTAACTTTCAAAGCAATGGAGATAAATATCAACGAAATTGTGTTTTTATTTAACCAACAGATGGCTGAATGATTGTTAAAAGATAAAGCCTTTCGGCAATTTCCTATTACTAAAATTAATAATTCTAAGATTCTGGGTTAACGGCCTCACGTTCTTCAGTAGCTACCGAAACGAGCTGTGTGAAAAACAGACCAGTATCGCATAAACAATTGATTGTCTGGGATATTTGAAAAGCCTTGATAGTGCAGCGGAAACCGACTAGAAGGAGTTGGCCGTGCCTTTAGACGCCCAAGCGAAGGTAATGTAATCTTACCCTATATTCTATACGACGAGACTCGACGGCCGACGTCTGTGACACGGTGTCGCCAAAACGTCGATAAAATTGTGCAACTAATTTCACTCCACCAAGTAAAAAGGTACTCGTTATCAATAATTTATTTAAATGAAACTAACAAAATTTTTGTACCCCTTTTTAATTAAATTTAATTCAAACAGCAGTTTCGGGCCCAACTGAGTCTCCAAAATAGTAGATACAAAACATGAAATGCTAATAATATTTAGAACATCATAATATTAAAAATGTAATAAAGCTGATCAATCTGGTGAAATTAACAATGTCCCCAGTAACGTGTAGAGTCAGGGTTGGCAGTGACCTGTCCGAGCCCTTTGAAGCGCTCCACGGGGCGAGACAAGGAGATGGATTGGCCTGCCTCTTATTCAACATAGCCTTAGAAAAGGTTATTCGTGACTCAGGCATCGAGATAAGAGCAACGATATTAGACAACTCTGTGCAACTATTGGCTTACGCTGATGATATCGACATAATCGCGAAAACTCCAGATGCTTTACGTAACGTTACGTTTCATAAATCTTGAAAGTTCTGCCAAAAATATGGGTCTCGTAGTAAACCAGCAAAAGACCAAATACATGGCCGTAGGATGCACCCAAAAAATCCCAACTCTCTCATGTGGAAACCAAAATTTCGAAACGGTACCAAGATTCACATACCTAGGCTCCCTGATAACAAACGACAATAATACCACAGAGGAGATCCAGAAGCGCATAGTGAACGCAAATCGCTGTTATTTCCGCCTACAAAACCAACACAACCTGCTGTCCAGAAACACGAAGATATTAGTGTACAAACACTTATCAGACCAGTACTTACGTACGCAGCTGAGACTTGGGTACTAACTAAGAGGAATGAGCGAGCACTGGACGTTTTTGAAAGAAAAATTTTGAGACGCATCTTCGGATCGGTTCTGGAAAATGGATTTTGGCGCAGACGTTATAACAATGAGCTCTATACTTTGTTTAAGGAGCTAAACGTCGCGAAATTTATAAAACTGGGAAGACTTTGGTGGCTGGGTCATATGGAGAGAATGACTGAGCATCAAGCACCAAAGTCCCTGCTGAACTCAAGACCAATAGGGCGAAGGAGCCTGGGAAGACCAAGACTAAGATGGAGCGACAACGTCCTCAAAGACATATCTATCTTGGAGCTTCTAAACTGGAGAGAGCTGGCACAAAACCGAGATGAGTGGAGGAAGATTCTTGAGGAGGCCAAGACCCAACAGGGGTTGTAGAGCCAATAGTGATGATGATGATGAATAAATTAAAAAAAAAATTTATGCCAAAAGATTTTAAATATATTACTATATTTAAATAAATGGCTACACTCCTTGTCTAGCATTTACGTTAGGGGGCATACATGAGTGAGCTCAAAATGAGGGGGAGGGGTCAAGAATAGAAGAAAAACTGCTCACGTCATTAATGTATGTCCTTAGGTGGAAATCAGGAACAAATTATATTATAACAAATTATATAACATTAACATTAGAAGACATTAGGGAAATGTAAGAGATGGCTTTCACAGGAGTTTTTTAGCCGTATTTCGTAGCCGAACTTGTCGAGCATTTCCCGGCAGAAGATCGTAAGCGGGAATTTGAAGATTTTCGTTATCCAGAAATCCTCACGGACTGGCAAAAGATCGCAAGAATTGCAAAGCGGCCGGTGTCATAATAAATACATTTATCAAATCATCATAAGCATCAAATAGAAGAGTACAACCTTATCGTATGGACACAGATGGACAGACTCACTATTAATTATTAGGTTTTTAAAGTTATGATCTTAGGGGGACGGCTGAGTGGCCCTTTTCACACAAAACATAAATTTGTTTTTAAGGCCAAAATACTCAATCAAACTGAATATTATTTTTTTGGAAATTTCTAGTAGGGTTGTGACCTTTTTGCTTTTTATTTGTCCTTTAAATTATAAAATACAGGCCATTAAAGAATTTATTTTATTTTCATTATTATTGAGGAAATTTTGGCAATTTTAATGATTTAATGACAACTATTTAAAAATAAATTAACCTGCCTAACAAGACAAAATAAAAATAAAAAATATAAATAGTGATAAAAAGCATTTTTATGGGTATAAATTCAAATTACAAACGACCGATTGAACACAAATTTGTCGTACTTTCGAGTAAACATGAAAATTTTCCCAAAAAATGCCCAATTCACGATGTTTAATAATTTTATTTTATATTTCATTCTGTTTCCACCATAGTTTCGAGTTGTTTTTATAAGGTTTTAATTATTATGCAGAACACTTAGAAATATTACATTCATTTGGGCCAAATGATATTGTGATCGACTTGTGATGGACTTGGACTGGAAGAAAAGGACCGACAGGACATCCTATGAGCCAAAAGGATTTGAATGAGAGACATTTATAGAGTTTTCATCAAATTGTTCAAAGTTACAAAACAAAACTTAATTTAAAAACGTTATTATTTTAAAAACCTCCTCCTGTAAAACAATATTTTTATCCTTACCATCTTGCGCCGGTGACGGCTCGATGTGATGCATAGCCACAGGGTTTTAATTAAAAGTGTTGAACACAATATTATTGTGTTTCATCAAATTAAATTGTGTTCCTTCATAAAGTGTTTAAACGAATTGTATATCTTATATATAAAAATGAATCGCTAAATGTGTTGCTAAGCGCAAATCTCGAGAGCAGCTGAACCGATTTCGCTAATTCTTTTTTTAGAATATTCCTTGAAGAACGAGGATGGTTCTTACGGAGAGAAAAATTAAAAAAAATGCGCAGAAAATTGGATAATTTCAGAAAACCTAACGAACTATCGCACGTTTGACGGTTCGCGTGTTTGAGAATGACATTTTGCAAAACAATGATTGTTGTTCACCTGGGACCGTTGCTTTTCACTTTATTTATCAATAACATTGTAAAATGCTTTAAGCATGCTAAAGTCTTACTCTTTGCTGATGATTTGAAAATATTTCTTTCTATCAACTCTATTACTGATTGCTATAAACTTCAAGAAGATCTTAATAGACTTAATAATTATTGTACTGTCAACTATCTCCACATGAATACAACTAAATGTTATGTAATAACCTTTACAAAAAACAAAAAAAACCATCGAACATGATTATCGTATTACTAACAGCCAAGTGCTTAAAAAAGTCAATCAAATTCGAGACCTCGGTGTTCTCATTGATAACAAACTTTCGTTTAAGGCACATATTGATATGATTGTTAAGAAATCCTTGGGCATGTTAGGATTTTTATTCCGTATTGGAAAGGAGTTCACCAATATCCAAACACTCAAAATATTATATTACTCCTGTGTTAGTAGTCATCTTGAGTATGCCTCTCCTATATGGAATCCTCTCTATAATATATACACAAAACGCATAGAAGCTGTCCAAAGAAAATTTGTACATCACTTGAACTTCAAGATACATGTGCGTTATTATGACACGGACAGCTCAGGATAAAAAACTATGGACTCAAAACTCTAAAAAGTAGGAGAGATATTACGCATATGACTTACTTACACAAAATCTTGAATGGTCATATTGACTGTCCGGCTCTTTTGTCATCTTTTCTAGTAAAATTGATAGTACAACACCCGTAGACTCATCTTTGCATTTAGTCTCAACTTACGATTCAATTAACTCCTTAGAATATTTTTCACCTATCTCGATAAACGAAATTGTAAAACACATTGATAGTCTAAAATCAACAAATTCTACAGGAATTGATGGATTATCAGGAAATACACTAAAAAAAATAAAGCATAATATTTTAATTCCATTGCTACATATTTTTAATATATCACTAAAAGAGGGAAATTTTCCAGAACAATTTAAAATCTCCACCATCATTCCAATTCACAAATCAGGAGAAACGCACATATTAGACAATTACAGACCTATCTCCTTAGTTTCAAACCTCTCAAAAATATTTGAAAAATGTATCAAAAATAGAGTAAGTAATGAATTACCTAGAACAAAACAAAATTCTGTCCCAAAATCAATATGGCTTCAGAAGTAAACTTAGCACTGAAGACGCAATATTCGATTTGACAAAAAAATTGTACACATCTGTTGATAAAAATAAAAAAAGTCTAGCAATATTTTTAGATTTAAGAAAAGCTTTTGATACGGTAAATCACAATATACTCATAAAAAAAATTAATCAAATAGGTTTCAAAAAAGGTACACTAAAAATTCTCACTAACTATCTCAAAGACAGAAAACAAAAAACAAAAATAGGGAATTTTTATAGTACTGAAACGAGGATAAAAAATGGAGTACCACAAGGTACTGTGCTTGGCCCAATCCTGTTTTTAATATATATAAATGATTTATGTAATTTATTTATTTATTTATTTATTAACGCCCTTTTTGGGGGCTTTTACATTACATATGAATAATAAGAAAATACAAAGCATTCAATGTACATAACTGAATTGTTTCAGTAACAATATGTTACGAGCGATACACGGCCCGGTTTGTAACATTTTGTAACATTATGTTTTTGTGGTATGCAGGTGAGTTTTCAATGAGGAAGGTGATGCAATCCATTTGCAATCGTCCATCCAACTTTGTAGCTTCCCAGCTACGCGCCAAATCTTGTCACTTTGGTGACAAGATATGTTGGGGGGACGAAAACCATCCGTAGAGCAAATGAGATCTCTTTTCAAGGAACATGGGCACAATACTTTAAATTGCAATGACATAGGGTATGACGGGAAACTTTAAATAAAAGAGTTGCGTTATGAAAATAACAGTATAACATCTATATTTGAATTTTGGGACAAAATTATGGTGATTAAGTTACGTGTTAAGACTCACCCCAGGTTCAGACCGTTAATAAGCTACTAATCCTAACTAAATCTCACTGACGTGCATAAGGATGGCCGACGGCGAAGTTCTTCGGAGACATCTGGACGGAGCCATCCCAAGGCCTCCAGTCCACGGGTGCTGCAGGATCTCGTCAAAGCCCGCCAGGGCGTAGCCGGCCCAAGTCCAAGAGGGCCCGTCACGATTGTTGGTCCAGGTAGTCCGTAGGATTGGTTCATTTATGGCCCTTACCCAAGGGAAGTTCGGTACCTGTTAAATACAGACTCGAGTGTAGGCGAGGTTATTTATAAATAATGCGCGTATTGGCGATATGGATATTTATTATAATAATGGCTATGAATACGTCCTATCTAATGTGTTGGCGGTTGGAAAAAGAGAGTGAGGAGAGGCCTGCATCTCCTTTTATATGCGGGATCACCTGTCTCGCTCTTGTATGGCCGGAAACAGGTGTGCCACCCTAAAACCTCTCTCACATCCTCCCCTACTTAAACGGGAGAATCCTGGCTACATAAGTGATACCTATAGCTACATATTTCATACAATATATTTTATATTTCATATTTCACATTTAAAATTAACACATTACATTTAAAATTAACAAAACATTTGTTTTTGTTCTTTCTGTTTCCCTTCTGTCCATTTCTGTCCATTTCTGTCCATTTCGACTGCGAAGTGCTGTCACCTGGGCCGAAGCCTTCCTTGCCATGGGTTAGACCTGAAACATGGAGAAACAGAATTAGAGACACTTCTATTACGTAACATACCGGAGAGATCTAATTCGTCCGTCGACAATTCCAACGTGTCAGACGCGAATTCCTGGTTATCTTCCTCCTGCCATGAAACATGTAATTCCTTTAGCTGGTCTAAATGTCTTTTCCACACCATATTAGACTTGTTAATTTTTATGAAATATATTTTACTACCTTTTTTATCCACAATAACCCCAGGGACCCATAACCTATTACCCTGAGATCTGAAATCTCTAGTCATTACTTTCTGACCTATATTAAAACCTGATTTAACTCTACCCTTATATTGTCTTTTCTGATTGTTTTGGCTCTGAGTAACCTTTTTTATTACTTTGTTTCGTCGAGTAGAACCTGAACTACCCGTTCTATCCTCAATTTTCCTTGGAATCAGAGAGTCAAATACTGTTCTAATTTTTCTACCCATTAATAATACAGATGGCTCACATCCTGTTGTTGCGTGAACTGTATTCCTATAGTCTGCTAAAAAGTTACCTAACTTTTCTTTATAATCTGAAGGAAATCCATTATGTTTACAAATTTTTTTAAGGAAATTTTTACAAGTCTTTACTGTAGCTTCAGCTTGCCCGTTGCTACTAGGGTGATTGACTGGACTAGTGATATGTTCTATCCCATTTTTCTTACAAAAATTTTCAAAATCCTCAGAACAAAAACACGTACCATTATCACTAACTAAAGTTGCAGGAAAACCAAATTGCGAAAATAATCTATGAAGTATTTCGATATTTTCTTTTGAAGACAGACTGTTTACTTCCAGACACTCAATCCACTTTGAAGAAGAGTCTACCACCACTAAAAAATTTTTGTTATACAAACTACCATGATCAATATGTACCCTGAACCATACTTCAGGTTCATATGGCCACACTGCTAAAGAACTCTTTTGTGATTCCGGTTTAATTTCTAAACAATCTCTACAATTTTCCGTTATTTTCTCCAAATCTTGATTAATTTTTGGCCACCAGACAAAGCTTTTTGCAATACCTTTAGTCTTAAAAACCCCTAAATGAGATCTATGTAACATCTTTAAAACCTCTTGTCTTAAAGACTCAGGTACAACAACCCTATGTTGATATAAAACACACCCATTTATCAAAGACAATTCTAACCTTTTTTCCCAAAAAATTCTAATAAAGTTACCACTTTGTGCCTTTTTTACTGATGCTGGCCAACCTTCGATAAGAAAATTTTTTACTTGACCTAACACATCATCCTTTTCGGTTTCGCTTTTTATCACGTCTAAAGACAAATTAAACCCATTATTCTCGAAATAATTAATATAATCAGACTCTATCTCATCTTCACAGCTAACCTTTTCAATCGGACACCTGCTCAGAAAGTCTGAACAATTATTTTCCGATTTTACATATTCAATTTTAAAATTAAACGAACCTAACATAATAGCATATCTCTGTAACCTTGACGCGGCAATCTTAGGTACTTCTTTATTTTCACCTAAAATTCTCACTAACGGCTGATTATCCACAGCTAAAATAAATTCTCTGCCGTACAAATATTGATAAAACTTCTTAATTCCAAAAATAATTGCTGTTGCTTCAATATCTAGAATAGAATAATTCTTTTCCGCTTTAGTTAAAGTTCTGCTTGCGAACCCGATCGGTCTTTCTACGCCATTTTGAAACCTATGAAGTAATGTTGCTGCTACCCCATTAAAACTACCATCTGTGACAAGTTTCACAGGTATATTTTCGTCAAAATGCGTTAAAATCCTATCCGAAGTTAATATTCTTTTAATTATCGCAAAACTATTTTCTTGTTCCGTACCCCATTGAAACTTAACATCTTTTTTAAGTAATTCGTATAATGGTGACAATATATTTGCCATATTTGGAATAAAATTACGATAATAACTAATCATACCTAATAAACTTCTTAAATTATTTAAATCACTAGGTGCTGGTGCATTTAAAATGGCTTCTTTATTCCGTTCACACGGTTGAATCCCTTGTTCACTTATTTTATAACCTAAAAACTCAATAACTTTTAAATTGAATTCACACTTGTCACTATTCACTGTTAGATTACAATGTTTCAACCTTTCTAACACGACACATACGTTTTTCTCTAAATCGTCTTCGTCTTCCCCTATCACGATAATATCATCCAAATAAAACGTCATGTTCTGTAATCCTGACAAACAATTTGCCATTGCCTTTGCAAATATAGCTGGCGCGGGAGATAACCCGTACACTAACCGCTTATACTGAAACAATCCTAAATGGGTATTGATTGTTGTAAAACGCCTACACTCCTTTTTTAAAACAAATTGACTATACGCCGATTTAAGATCGATTTTTGCAAAAACTTTCCCACCATTTACTTTCGTTAATAGCTCCTCTATCCTAGGTAATGGATATTTGTCAACTAATAACTGATTATTCACTGTCGATTTATAATCACCACATAATCTAATACTACCGTTTTTCTTAATTACTGGAACAATTGGACTTGCAAACTCACTAAACTGGACTTGTTCTATAATACCGTCTGACAGTAAACTACCTAACTCCCTTTCGACTTTTTCTTTCAAAGCGAACGGCATAACTCTGTGATTACGAAATATCGGAATAGCGGTCTCTTTCAAAGTTAAATTCACTTCGTACTTATTAAATTTTCCTAGTTTATCCGTAAAAACTTCCGGGAATTTTTTTACTAATCGCTGCTTCAAAGTATTCTGTTTTATACTGTTTACGATTCCGTTAATCCCGACGTTAAAAAGATTCATAAAATCACGCCCCACTATCGATAACGAAGCACTTGTGACAACAACAAATTCCAAATTGTGACACTGACCGTTAAATTCCACTTGTGGCGTAATTGTACCTACCACTTTCACGAGCGTATTGTCAAAACCCCGTAGACTAATGTCTTCGTGCACTAGCTTGATTCTACTGAATTTACTGAAATAACACTCCTTGGAAATTACGCAACAAGATGCTCCAGAATCTACCATGAATTTACTCTTGATCCCGTCTAGTGAAACTTCAATAAAAAATGGTTCGACACTATTAACTTCACCCAACTTTGTGTCCGACAACAAAGTATTCACACTCTTACGTGTTGAGGAACGCTTGCACTGTTTTGCGAGATGACCCTTCGTACTGCAAATTTTACATAAATAATTTTTATATCTACATTCCGTCGCGATGTGATTATTGTGACCACAAACGGTACAATTTTGTTTCACAGCGTTCGCTGGCGACTGTGACCGTGCCCTGTTGCTATGCCCGAAACGCTTCACGTCTCTGTCTTTCACACGCGAATTATTAAAAGAGAGTCGACCGGCCTTGAGCTGTACATTAGCGTAAACCGTATTATCAACTCGGGACTGCGCTTGAGTTGAAGCTACGAGGTCAATGCACTCGGCGACTTGTAAACATTTTTCGAACGAGTATAATTCACCCTCGAGAAATAATTTTTCCCTTACCTTTCCTGGTTTACAACCCAAAACAAAGAAATCCCTTAAATTTACTGATAAACTATTCCCAAATTTGCAATTAGTAGAAAGAGACTTTAACCGCACTGCAAACTCACGGATTGATTCGTCATTTCTTTGTTTAGCACTGTAAAACTTAGATCTCTCTTCAAAAAAACATTTCGTTGAACAACAATACTCATCAAGTTTAGATATCAAATCTTCTAACTTAATATCTGTTACCTTTTTAGGAATGCACAAATTAACCAATAAGGAAAAACAATCATCTTTCAATGCATTCAGGAAAATAGCCCTTTTTTTATCATCCGATGCAAACTTTTCATCATTCACGAGGAGAAATTGTCCGAGGCGGACCTTGAAGTTCTCCCAGTTCCCGTCACGCAAACTGAAGGACTCCAATCCTCGAGACTCCATGTTCCCAATGCCCAGAAGGTACCCAAATAGAGAGAAAGAAAACAGAAAAAACAAAAACTTCCCAATGAGGCTTCTTCTTCTGCCGTCTGCTCCCTGGACCCTGCTCCGGAAACTGCTCCTTGACCCTGTGAATTGATGGCTCCTTCCAGACCCGTCACACAGTAACACCGATGGCTACCCCAGATCACTCCTGCGACCTGGATCTCCGATCCTTGACCCTCAGAGATGTCGATTGACGCTGGACCTCCCGTGCTTCCCCCTTCCGAAAAGCTGGCTGGCTCCAGTGTCTTCTTGCACTTCACTCCTTGCAGTGAAGTGTTGGAATAATTTCGGTCCGGCCTTTCTTACCGACCCGAAATAATAATGTTACCGCGTATTTTTGCCAAATTTTTGTGCCAAATTTTTTTGCGCGTCGATTCTTTACGCGATCTGCCGTATTGTCAGAATCGTGTACCGTAGGCTGCGCCACTGTTAAATACAGACTCGAGTGTAGGCGAGGTTATTTATAAATAATGCGCGTATTGGCGATATGGATATTTATTATAATAATGGCTATGAATACGTCCTATCTAATGTGTTGGCGGTTGGAAAAAGAGAGTGAGGAGAGGCCTGCATCTCCTTTTATATGCGGGATCACCTGTCTCGCTCTTGTATGGCCGGAAACAGGTGTGCCACCCTAAAACCTCTCTCACAGTACCAGTCAACGTGGCAAAGTGAGTGGGACGCAAATAACAGGCTAGTCCCAACTAAAATCCTTATATTCGTAATTTAACGGGCTTTGGTCGCGGAGCGAGCGAGGATTCGCGTGTCGCTAACGGATTAGTCAATTTAATGCCGACAGGCTATAATATCACATGCGCGTACATCATGAATCGCGACTTTTTAACACGGAAGCCACCACGGCATTCACTCAAGATTGATCCTTGATCTTTAAAATTCCAGATTGGTAAAAATATTCCGACAAACCGTCATCCCGCGATCGTTTCACAATTATTCTTTTAAAAACTTAAAACATGGCGCTGTCACGTCCCGGTAAGGTCTCCCTGCCCTGAGGAGGCCCTACCGGAAAGTGAAGCCAACACAAAAACGGAAATCATTCCTACCAACCTGTTGCACTCAAAGTGTGGTTGTTAAAAGAAACCATAGACAAAAATAAAAAAAATATTCGCCGTACTTATTTTCATAACAAATATTTTATATTTGTTTAAACATAAATTGAAGATGTCCACTGACTTGGTATAATTGTTTCCCTCCATTAGTATTCTGGGCAAAGAAGAATACATATGGTAGTTAGTTCCAGAATTTCTACACTGAAATAAATCTTGACTTCTAGTATTACGTTGTGGAATCCGGAAGCTTATCAATTCTAGCAATACCGGACTATCAACTAAATCATTTAGAATTTTATATAGAAATACCAAGTCAGAGAAAATGTTGTAATCCCTGGTAATATTGTATCTTACGCTGATGATACAGTAATAATTGTAAACGGAAAATCCTGGCTTGAAAATTACTTAAATGCATCAAAATGTATTGCACATGTCTCATCATGGCTAAACAGAAATAGACTCTTCCTAAACTACAATAAAACATCTTACCTACCTTTTTATAAAAACAGTAAAAACAAACCTCCCAATAACCTTAAAATTAGAATTCATAATGCTAACTGTAATCAAGTAATATGCTCATCTTGCTCTGAAATTGAAAAAGTTGAAAAGATCAAATATTTGGGAATATGTATTGATACAAATTTAAATTGGCAATCACAAATTAACAATACCGTTTCTAAATTGAGATATCTTACGTACATATTTTACAGACTTAAAGAAGTATTGAATATTGAAAAATTGAAAATGATTTATTTTTCTCTGGTGCAATCTTCACTCATGTACGGAATAATAGGATGGGGTGGTGCGCTTGATGTTTTTTATAAAACCTTTACAAACAACTCAAAATTATATTGTCAAAGTTATGTTTAATAGAATTAAAACATTTTCAACAGATGCTTTATACAAAGAATCTAAACTATTCAGTCTCCGTAAACTATTTATACTGCAAACTATGAAATATATCTATAAAAACAGAAACAAATTCGAAAAAATTGAAAACAGAACAAACATTAGAAATAATAATGTATTCTATACCCCTCAAACAAACACAAAACAAATGCAAACTCACAGTAGTTTTATTGGACCTCGCACTTTTAACCTTTTACCAAAAAATATACAAGTTGCAACTAAACTTCCGCATTACATAAAAGAGTTAAAAATATGGCTGAACCATACAGATGTAAAAACTCGATTAATTTAATTTTATATCAGTTTATGTTTCTTACAAACTTTACACTTATAAATGTTATTACACTATACACTAATTATTACCTTGTACACTATTGAACACACTTTTTGTACAAACTGTTTAAACAAATTTTAATAATGTTTTTGCTTCATATACCTACCACTGTTTGTTTTTTTCTAGGTACTAAAATAAAATATATTTAACTATAATATTACCCACGCACAGGCTGCGCCTTAGTGGGTTCCCATTATTTTTATTATATCTAAAATATGTAACCATAAAATGTAAAATTGGGAAAAATAAAGGATTTAAAAAAAAAAAAAAATAATATTAGAGTTCCGAGTAAGAAAACTAGGGACAAGTCATTGTTTCATGTCGAAATTGCTTCAACTAGTCTCAGGCAAAATCCTTTCTTATTGAGAACTTGTAATCATTATAACAAAAAATGTATCGATGCTGATATCTTGTCATGTACTTTAAGCTCTTTCAAACATATAGTTAATGGAGCCTTATAATAACCAATTCATTACCAAATACTCGTAGATTAATTCACTTTAACAAAACTAAATAATTATTATCTTACGTTTTATGTTTTTTTTTTTTAAATTAAAAATAATGTACCTAATACGTATATGTGTATATACATACATGTGCGTATATATATTATTTTTCCACTTTAAGTCTGGTGTTTTTTTTCAATTTTTTTTTGTTGCTTTTAAATATTTTTTTATTTTTTTTTAAATAGCCATAAAACTGGCACACATTATATTTTACAATTTTTTTGTTAGTACTATCACTTTACTTTTATCATACTTTCACTTGTTTTTTTTTGTATTTCTCGATCCTACATCTAGTGTTTTTCAGTTTTCATCATCATTTTTATATATTTATTGTTTTTACTTTCATTGTTTTTTATCTTATCTTATCTGTATATTTTATGTATCACACAGTATTATACAGTATGTACAGACTATGTTTAGATTGTTTATCTAGTTCCTATCTCTGTAATATTAGGCAAAAAAAGTTAATAATTATTGACTTTTTATTTATTATTTGGGCATGATGTGAACATTTGTTATTGGGTTGTAACCTAATTATTATAATTTATTGTTTTGTTTAATGCATGTAATGTTATTAACCTGTAAATGTTCCTAATAAAATAAAATAAAAATAAATCAGGATTGTATTTTTGAAAATCTTGTGAAATCTTGAAAAGTTGATAAATTTATTTAAAGTAGGTACTCCCCTGATAGTTTGAATCGAATTAAGAATTTTAGATATTTTAAATAGGTACCTATATTAGGTACCAAATTTAATATACACGAAAAATGGAAATTTAAATAAAAATTGTAAAAGGTGGCACGCGGGCTGTTTAAAAACTGAATGTACTGGGATTGAATATATGGAACGCGGGAGGAGGGTTGGTGGGACGAGGGAGGGGGAGAGGGAAGAGGGAAGGCGGGGAAGGTGGAAGGGGAACGCGGAAGGGGATGGGGATGTGTGAGGGGGGAGGGGAACTCGGGAGGGGGGTTCGCGGGATGGGGGAAGGGCGGGGGGAGTGGAGTGGGGAGAGGGAAGGTGGATGCGACGGAGTGGGAACGTGAGAGGGGAAGAGGACGCAGGAGAAGAAGGGGAGGCGGAAGGGGAACGGGACGAATGGGAAAGGACACTCAGGGAGAAAAAAATTTCTTTATTAAATGGCACAGCAACGCATGCCGGGACCAGCTAGTTATAAATATAAATGTTATATTACGTATACTTCAGAAAAAAAAATTGACGTTTCAGTCTTTTGTGGGAATGTCTGAAGTCGGGGTGGTAATTAGAAGTTGTCGTATACATACTGTTTTCTCTCTGTTAATAATCTGGAAATTTCAAAGTTAGTACTTTAAAATATATAAATACATTTGTTAACATGCATTGCGGAAACAATTGTTCATTGTATTTAGTGGTTCCACGTAGATGTTGATAAGGAGATGTGTACGGTGGTGGTGGACACTGTGGACAGTGTAATAGCGGCAGCCGGTAGAAGGTTTGCGTCACTCGTCAGCGGGTCGCGGTTTGTATTTAAGCTGTCAAAATTTATTTCATTTCTTAGTTTACGACGGTTTATCGGACGGAGCGGTTAAATAGGCTTCGACGGTGTCCGCCTTATGCAAGTTGAAAAGACATAAGGACGACGGACGCGTAGCAAGCGAACGTATTTATGATATTGGAATCGGCGCTCGGAAAATTGCTCGTGTGAAACTGAAAGCAGTGTGTGGTTTTTGCTGAAAATTTGTTGTTGAAAATCTTTTCGCGGTATTCTTGTGTTGTGATAAAAGTGTGTGATTATAGTTTGTACACATAACTGGTAAGTTAACATTTAAAGATGATTATATACAGAGAATCATAAATTATCAACTTAATAAATAATTTCATTGGATAGGTGCATAACTAATAATTTAAGTGATATAATAAATTTTTTCAGCACTAAAAATAAAATATAAAGTATTGCAAACATAGGTATGTTTATTGAGTTTAAAGGAACATTTTTTTACTGTCTAGCAAATATTATAATAATGATTATAGAACACGTATTGTTTTAAAGTAATTGCTGGATAGTTAAGTACCGGAAGTGATATTATTTAAACAATAGGACCTTATCATCTTCTTGGCAATGAAAGAGCGAATCTTGAAAAGGAAAATGATTATTAACCATTGTCTAGCAAGGAAATCTATAACTTCGGTATCTACTTATTTAAAGAAAATGAGGACCAGTTTACGATTTTTAAAGAAAGCTATTTACGTATTTGTAAAAAGCATTAACTTTGTGGCTCGCCATAATTTACAATATAAAACACATATAAATTTGTTGTAGACCACTTTTATTTGTGTAAAAGTGGTCTACAACAAATTTATATGTGTTTTATATTGGAAAGCTATTTAGTTTAAAAAATCCTTAGGATTATTGATACTTCGCGATTTCTTAAAATAGTCATTTTAAGTAGGTATATATAGGCATTTGCTTGATGTGTTTTATTTACTTAAAGTTTTGATTGAAATAAAATATACATATTTACCTGTTCACGTAAATTTCGGACAAACTCTCACTTTTTATTTTATTTTACACGCATTAATGAAAATCAACGATAAAATATGTTTCCATATAAATTAATTGGTAAATAACCAGCTAACACTTTCTCATTACAAATCCGTGTTTGTTTATATAAAAAGGTATAATTAAATATTATAATATTCACGCGAAACACTTTACAAATAAACAAACTGATAAAGAAACTATGAAATTCGCGCATGCAATAAGGATATTAACTACACGTTTAAGAGGTAATACTAGCGGCGTTTTTCCATACAAACGTATTCCCCGTTTATCTCTCTGGATTTTGACCCTAGAGCAAAATTTTTTTTTACATAATATAGATATCGACCACTAGCGTGTCGGTACGTTTTGTTTTTTTTGATAATTTACTTCTTATAGAAGTTAGGACCTTCCAAAAATGAATAAAATTGCCTAATTTAAACGCCGTCAAAAAACGTTCAGTATACAAACTAAACAATGTATTTTGAAAAAAAGCAAAACGTACCGACATAGAATATTTTCTTTTAATACAGTTAGTGAAAAAAAAAATTAAAATCGGTCCAGTTTTGGAGAAGAAAAATGGGGAATACAAAACATCGATTTCGAAGATTTTATTTAGGTATTTTCGGCCCGACGTGCAGGTGTCCCTTTCGCTCAGTTCTCCTGGGGGGGCCGGGGAACGGGGGTTTTGACAAATACATATAAAGCGAAGTAGTGATGTAACGAATTTTATCGGTAGACTAGTGTTGTCCTTGCCCGAGTAATAGATATTTTTATTCGTTTTTTTCTGTTTAGTGACTCATCGCGGTATACCAATACTGACCGAGCTTTCATACTAAAATTGTGCAAAATTAAAATTGTTTATGTCAAGTACTATAATAAATTTTCAATTTGGGAGGCGTTATAGGTACCATCGCCCCGGGAACCATTTATTGGATAACCAACACCCCCGCCACTTGGTCACCCCAAGTGGTCCGCTATGTTTGGTGACTGAGCATGGGTTCCCGGGTTCACGGGTGAGGTCTGCATGGGTTTTGGTGGCGGATGATTTTGTCCACTTACTGCGTGGGGAAACTGGAAGAGGGAGATCTTTTGATCTCTACAGCCGGACTCATTTCATATTCCACCATCATTTCATATTTTTACTTACCCAGAAATTCCTCTCCTTCCTTTCATTAAAAATAACCTCCACACAGCTTCTCCGATGACTTTGCTATACTATAAGGGTATTTAACTTAAAAATAATTTTTATATTTCATTTTGTATAATTGCATTTTGTGATATTTTTAAGTAATTAATCACCTCTCCCTTTATTATTTTGTCTATAATTCTCATATGCCTATACTTGTTTGTCTTTTAACCCGTCTGCTTGGTTCAATATATTCGCACCTCACAATCCGGAAGCCTCAGTTTCGCACGAAAAATCAGAAACCGTCATTTTGGATCGAGATTGTAAAATATCTATGCAAGATAGCTTCAACGTTTCAACGACAATAGGAAGCATCATTTCGTACTCTTTCTGATTAAAAAAAAATACACATGTTTGCAGGAGAAGAAGAGAGATATATAGCTTTTAAAATGTAAAGTCGCTCGGGACGTTTTTGGTCTTATGAAAATATAACGCGATTGCGTGTTCTGGGATGTATTTATTCCTAAACAAGTAGACGGGTTAATATTAATCTTATCATGACGAAGAACACTCTGTTTTCGAAATATGTTGATAATATTGATTACATAAAGCTGTTTTTACCAAGTTATTTGTTCTCATTTAATTAAAAATGACGCCACAAAGATTGGACCCATTTGCAGCATTTCAAGCTGGGTCGCCATAACCAATTCGTTTGTGCAATTTCAATCAATGCATTTCTGTGTTTCTCGAGAACCCTTCTATGGGCTTACACGTCATTAGTACTTTTACGCCAGTTTTTTAAAAATTTGTGGTCAGAAACATCCAAGTAGTGTAGTTTTGTAGCTCTAGCACATATGAAGCTATATGACTTTTGCACTCCCAGAAATAAAACCTTTTTAGTATAATTATCATTATGCATATATCCAATTGTATATCCGCATGTACATTATTTGGCTTAATATAGTAACTATGTTATTTTCCACATCAAGTATATAATAAAATAGATGCAAGGATGTTATTTTTTTGATAAATTAATAACGTAAAAAAAAATATATCTATATATTTATTCTCAAAACTCTTGAGAACATATCGTCGTTGCATTCACAAAATATCCCATGTGAGGTTTTCGACCAATTTTTTTTTGTTTACACCATTTGATTCACCACGGTTTCCTAAATAATCTGACAAATATATCCCATTTTTCAAACTCATCTTTTTAATCATATTAGAGGCAACTCTGACCATTACTTGTAATTAATGGTAATTATTTAAAAAAAATATACTACATATACTACAGAAATAAAAAAAAATATAAACCGAAGATACATTTCATCAGGAATAATTAACTAAATAATTACCTGTTTTTCTCATTCTTTCTATTTATTATTAATCTATATTCATCTCTATTTTATTTAGATTTTTCGAATTTCTCCCAAGTGCACAATATTTTAGTATGTAACCGTATCCTATGTATGTACACCATATGTAATTTATATAACTCCATTGAACAATTATATATCTATATTAAATATTAAAAAATATATATATATATATATTTCTTCAATATTAACTCAGTAGGTAAAGCAAAAATATTTTTTTATAATTTATATTTAACTCTCAAAAAATTACCAAAAAATTAAGTTGCATCCAAAATCATACGAAATTAATTTTTTTAAGACCAATATTTCGTAATTTGAAACAAAAATAAATAAAATAAAACATATTTATCCACACAAGATATTTTCTCTACCTTTTGATAAAAAAAATACATTTTCAGTTTATTTGGGTGTTTTGGTCACAAATCCAAATTTAACCCCCCCCCCCCCCCCCCGGCTATTTGTTAGCTTTGGGAACAACTCATATCGATCTTGTGTCTCCCTTACTATTATATTAATTTTCGGGAAATCGACAGTTTATATTTATTTCAGTTTGTACATAGTATTAAATAGCCAAAATAAAACCAATTACGGATTTCCTCCTTGTGACTTTACTTCTACTGAGACAGCATAATAAGAATAAGTAAATTAATTTTATAAAAAGGAATATGAATCTAAAATTATATAAAACAAAAAATATATATATGTATACTCAAAACATTTTTTTTAATATAAAATGAAAAATTACAAAACAAAAAATCTATCAAAACATTGGTAGCCATGGAGAGAGGTTGTACATATAAATCAAATCATAACAGAAATATAAACAATAAAAACATAACATTATTCAAGAACCATTAGAGAAGCACTCTTTTTATGGACCTTTTATATTCAGTAAGTTTGCAATTGAAAATGTCCACATTGGAAAATACGCTATTATAACTATTGTGAGTATTATGTTGAGAAATAAGTTTTAAACGGTGTTCGAAAGAGAAAGAGAAAATATCAAACTTTATATTCAAATTCAAAAGTTAACCACATAATATTGTAATTGTGCACCTTTATAAAACGAAAGTTTATTTCATCGCCTTTCAAAAACAGTTTTTAGTTTTCGGATACTATCAGAAATATTCCATTTATTTGGATTTTATTGCAAAGCGGAAATATTTCGACCTTATGAAAAAATATGCCCGAGGCCCTACGTTTGCTACACAAAATATCATATGTGCATAAAAAGTGCGCACAAAAATCCTGAATGCAAAATTTAAGAAAAAATTGTCGGTTTTATTAAAAAAATATATATTAAGCCCACTTGTTTTCACCCAAACATGGTATCACAAATAACTCTACAATTAATAAAAATAAATAAAAATATGGGTCCCTATTTTTTTATTTATTATTTCTCCTAATATTCTAAAATACCCACAGGATATTTTGTGCGCGCAACAACGATATAAAGTAGCTATAATAGCATATTCATAGGACGCTCCTGTGAGCGGGTAGAGAAATTGAATGTTAGTCTTGTCTCTACACGTTTGCAGATTGGAACATGCGTGGTCGGCAGAAATAATAATTCGGCTTATTACGGGTGAAGCGCGTAGCCCACACACACAAGGCCTGCATTCACTCACACATCTATAGCGCGATTCTGACTAAGCATGCGATGAGATTCGCGATAGACGGTAGGAAGGAGGCGCAGAGGGGGAGAGAGAACACTCACGTGGTCTCACCCACACATCTATAGCTAGTTCTTTTGTGAGCGCGGTGCGATAACGATAATTTTTGAAAATACCTACCGTCGAGATTTCTCACCGATGGTATTACCTCTTAAGTACGCAGATAATTGAATAACAATGGTGATTAAAATTTTATCTTTTAGGTTTTATTATTTACGTTATTCTAAGTAAATAAAGGATGGCGCAAAACTACCGATATGGTATGAATCTTATTACACATTACAATAAGATTCAAAGGAAAACAGTAGTTTTGCGCCACCATATATTTAAAAACTGCTCGTTTATATACAACAATCAATATTTTTATTTGGGTTGTTTCCTTATTAACATTTTTGTGGATAGATAATCCTTAACCTTCCTTTTCCGTAAACGAAGGTACATTTTTTAATTCCTGTAAAATACGTATAATAATACTTGCTTTTTTTAAAAACACCTGGATTTTTTAAATTTACATAATAATATGTTTAAGTCATCGCTATGTGCAAGCACGCGTTTACACTTTTCAAGTAAAACAACTAATAGAAAATGACAATAATCAATCGCATTCTATTCCTTTACATTAATTCCATAAAACTTGTATTGCAAATTAGCTGATAAACTGTAGAAGTGTGTAATATGAACACTAATGCAATCCGATGAATAATGCTGCTATTTGCCTGCGGTGTTCGCAGATTTGACATACTAACAAGCAAAATACGAAATACAAAGTTGTCGAGTTATTTATACACCGCAAAAGCCTATAACAAAATTATACAGGTACCAATTAAAGAATTGTGTGAAGGCTTAAACGAATATTTCATACTTGTTTTGTTATCATTTTAAAAACAAATAGATCTCGCATCTTTATCATGCATCATTAGAAATTTGTGTCACTTTATTCGATTTAAGTAAGCCAAGTATGTTTTTATTGTAAAAATGCAAGGCTATACAGTGATAAGTGTTTTTTTGCAACGTTACGAGATTTATATAATGTTAAGTGGAATAACGAACGAGACCCGACGGTTGCAATGGATCTGTGATGCAATCACCTTTCTTTATATCAATTTAAAGATATGTTTATGTGAGCGTGCTAAAAATATATTAACCGGTTACAAGTGAGGAGGTTTTTCAATACTGATAATAATAATAACCTGAAAATTATCGATTCATTTTACCACATTACAAAAATTGTCAAAGAAAAAAAAGACATCATTTAAAACTTTCGTAGTGAAAATTATTAATCGCATAGCAAGTAATAATTGTTAAATGATTAAAAATACTAGGTACATACATTATATTATCTTACCACATGCTTTTATTGGAGGTAATGTATTTGCTGGTTTCTTTGCTAATCATTTAAACACCTGAACATATTGAAATTTTCCGATGAGTCAAGGATGTTCGAACTCTTTAATATTTGTACTGACCTCTAAAACCCCAGAAGGTTAAGGCGAAGCACTATCTATCTATCTATCTATATCTATATATATATATATATATATATATATATATATATATATATATAAATAATAATTAATATTATATATATATATATAAATAAAAATGAATCGCCGAAATGTATGTATGCGCATAACTTTCGAACGACTGCAACAAATTGGATAATTCTTTTTTTTGTGTGTTCGTTATTGTCAGGACAAGGTTTGTATAAAACTTCTGGTGAGCTCTGGCATTATGAAATTTGTATAAAAAAATTGCTATTGGTGGCACGCGAGCTGTTTGTAAACTGAAAGCGGGAGGGAGGGAGCGATGGGGGAGGAGAACCTAGGAGGGGGGAGGGGGACCTGGGAGGGGGGAGGGGAAACCGGGAGAAGGGTTCGCGGGACGGGGGAAGGGGGGGGGGGAGTGGAGTGGGGAGAGGGAAGGTGGAGGTGACGGAGTGGGTACGCGAGAGGGGAAGGGGACGCAGGAGAAGAAGGGGAGGCGGAAGTGAACGGGACGAATGGGAAAGGACACGCAGGGAGAAAAAATTCTTTATTAAATGGCATAGCAACGCATGCCGGGTACCAGCTAGTTTTCGATAAATCTTTGCGGCGAATCGGTTTATATTATGACTACCAAATATAATTGAATAAATTGACGCTTTTCATATTGTTTATTTTTAGTAAAATTAGAATAAAAAATTTAATAACCATATAAAAAATACAAGCGTAAACTACTAAAAATATATATATATATATATTTTTTTATTTTTTTATTTTATTGAATCATTTATTATAATTACAATTTTACAACAAATATATATTTTTTTTACAGGTATTTTTTTTTTTTTTTTACTGCCCTTCCATTTAAAGCATTTGCTTGTGTATGGAAGGGGAGTGTACATAAATGCTATTAGTTATTAGTTATAAGTTAGTACTTAAATAATTAATTGTACATAAATATATGTGAGCTGCAGTATTTATTTGATAATGGTGTGAATTTTTTTAAAAAAAGAAAGAATGTAATGGAAAACTAAGGATATTTGTAAGATTAATTGACAGTAGTTTTTTTTTTTTTTAATTTTCTTTATTAGAAATGCATGAACACGTTAAAAGAAACTTTAAAAAATATTGTTATGGCTAATATTATCTTTGGAAGTTTCTCTTAAATTTTCCCATTAATTTATTTTTTATTTAACTTACCTTTTTTATTATTTGATAAAAAAATTTCATACTAATAAAATTATTCACAAAATAAATAAAATCCATCTTTGCTCTACAATCGATTGTTTTTAGAGTCCAAAAACTTTGCCAAGAGATTTTTATGCCTATTACCCATATTTGTAGTGATATAAGGCACACTAAGAATAAACATATTTTTGGCACATTAAGAATAAACACATTTTTGGCGTCTATTTCTCTTAAGCACTGTTGGACCAACGAAGATGATGTTAAATAAAATGAGCTCGTCATTTCAATAAACTGACTATGTTCGTAATTTTCCATTAATTTTCATTTTCCATTTCCATTCTCAGACCCAAAAGGTATTAATGTGAGGTATTGATTTTTTTAACTACTATTCCATTATATTATTTTCCTGTAATAATTATTCCGTTAAGAATTCGATTGTACATTATTATAGTCAGGGCCGGCCCAGTGCAGGTGCAATTGGAGCGGTCCGCTCCGGGCGCCGTCTTGCCAAGGCGCCAAGGAGCAAAAGAACATGGCCCCGATAATACCTAAAACTAGACACACACAGCACACAGCAGATCCATTTGGCCCGTGCCATTTGACTGAATCCTTTTGGACACTGCTCAAAATAGGGAGCACACACGAGCGATCCGAGCCAGGTTTGCTCTACGTAGGCTCTACCTTCGCCCTCTCAAAAACAATTCCTCCTAAATAACACTTATACCACGCTCAAGAGCTAGCACTCTTAATTGGCGTAGAAATCCATTCAAATAACTATTTGACTATTTTGTTTTACCATGACAGTATGTTCAATGCTGTAACAATGTTATAAATTAAACGATAAAAAATAAAAATAAAATAATAAAATCCCCGACTGTTGGCTCTCCGGTATACTTATATACAATATGCAGTCCGTTAAGGGAAAATACGGTATACCTACTAACACAAAATATAACTAATTGTAAACGAAGGGTATGCAGAAACATAAAAAAACACAAAATATAACTAAATGTAAATGTAAACTAAGGTTATGCAGAGAGGATGTTCTGCCGAATAACAAAAGTATAATGTTCATTCAAATGCATCAAAATTAAAACTACTTTTCTATAATACTTATATATGTACATACCAGCGTACAAGTACAAAAAAGTCGACATAGTAAATAAATTCGTTTGATTTCAATACCAACGTAATATTTTTGATTCAATCTTTTTGTTTTGAAATGTGCAATTCGCCCTAAAAAGATGATTTAATCTTGATAGTGATAGATTTTGATATAAAAAGTGCACAAAAATATAATTTCGTACTAATTCGGGGGAACAACTATTATAAATCAAGCAAATTAATACAAAATGAAATTGAACAAAAGATTAATAAACGAAATAAATATGTGAAACGTTTAAAAATAAACATATTTATTCAAGTTGACGCCAAAGTGGACTTCTTTGATTCAGGAAATTTACGTCGATGAATTTTAACCGTCAAGAGTAAATTGCTGTTTCCGCTCTTCATCGGTGGTGTGAAGACGATTGTACTATTCCATGAACGCTCACCCTCTCTTTGCTTTGTTATTAGCAACTTTCATTGAACACACAAAGTCCTAGCTTAAGTGTAGTCATCATCATCCTTCCAGATCTTGAGGTCTTTATTAAAAAAATCACACGAAATGCGATTGTGTTGAAAATTATAATTCGTAACAAAATCTTGTAAGATTTTAACCAGAAGATCATTGTCAAGGGTTGCTCGCTTCCAGAGCTTGTCTTTCGATGGCTGGTCCTTTGTTTAGCTTCTAAGAAAACTTCACCGTCGAAGACACCACCGAAGCGAATGCATTTTAGTTCTCACTGTGTGAATTTTAATCGTTCTCTAAATACATACTCGTACATTGTTAAATCATAGATTGCCTTAAAAATCCATAACGCAGCAGGTTCTCTAAAGCACAAACCCTTTCAAGAGTTGAGCCACGCCAGGCCACCTAAGTTTCTACGATGACTTTTGGCTCTGAACGGATTCAGCTTGCTGCGTATAAACATGTAGGTATTCCGCGAACCAAACCACGAATTACGGGAAAGGAATGAAACAACCGCACTTCGTTCATTTCCCTTAAGAGGGAATGCGGGCGGCGTTTTTTCCATACAAACGTATTCCCCGTTTATCTCTCTGGATTTTGTCCGTAGAGCAAATTTTTTTTACATAATATAGATATGGACTAGCGTGTCGGTACGTTTTGCTTTTTTTGATAATTTACTTCTTATAGAAGTTAGGACCTTCCAAAAATGAATAAAATTGCATGGTTTGAACGCCGTTAAAAGACGTTCAGTATACAAACTAAACAATGTATTTTTAAAAAAAGCAAAACTTACCGACATAGAATATTTTCTTCTAATACAGTTATTGAAAAAAAAAATTAAAATCGGTCCAGTTTTGGAGAAGAAAAATGGGGAATACAAAACATCGATTTTGACGATTTTATTTAGGTATTTTCGGCCCGATATGCAGTTGTCCCTTTCGCTCAGTTCCCCTGAGGGGAGCGCGGAGTGAAACAGAAGACATTCGTTACAATACCTATCGACGATATTTTAAATGATCGGCACAGCTCTTATTTCGTGGCTCGGCTCGTGTTCATGTTCGTCCGTGTTCACACAGCATAAGGCTGAATATGCATATGCGAACCGAACCACTAATTACGGGAAAGGAACGAAGTACCTAATCGCAAAGGGCGCGAAATGCCGCTTAAGGTTGCTTCGTTTCTTTCCCATAATATAATGTTCGCAAACGTATACGCAGCATAATACAGCGCCCATGAGGCTTTTTGGCTTGAGGCTGCGCAGATGTGCTCAGGGCCGGCACTGATTTCAATTGATGGGAATTGTGTATAACACTGGTATAGTAATGTACCTACTCGTAACGTCTGACTTGACAAGGCTATTAGGCATTACTATGCCGGTCTAATGGTGTGATTCGCGGTATCATTGACCTATAATAATATAATGTTTACAGTTTACACGCTGAAATAACTATGCAATTTGGCAGATATCTCGCATACAAAATGTCATAGACCAAAAGTAAATAATTAAATCACTGATGACAATATTATAAACACTAAGCCGAAAATTTTGCAAAAGAAAAATCAGAAAAAGGGTTCTTTTTCTGATGTTTAAAATTTCGTTTGGGAATTGCCAATATGGTCTTCGATGATTAAATATTCCAAGATGAAGTTTTACTCATTTTGTTAAAAATTTGAACATACATAAAATGCAGCTTAAACAAAATAAATTTATACATTTGCATATAGTGCTGTTTTCGTGAAACAGTAGAAACGAGCCTGCTTTCTGAAGGTTTTTGGTATTTATGAGTTCTTATCGATTTGTTAAAAAATGAGTAGTTATAAAAGTTTTAATAAATATTATAATGTGTTGAATAAAGAAAAATCTTCCTGTTGATGAAACAATTTTTAGCCACTGTTGCAATACCTTTATTGAATAGTGTATTTTCTTTCAATTTCGAACTATTATTATGTACTTCAAACTATAATCTTATATATAAAAATCTCGTGTCACGGTGTTTGTGGTCGCACTCCTCCGAAACGGCTTGACCGATTTTTATGATTTTTTTAATCTATAATTGGTAGGTATGAAAATAGGTTTTACAATATATTTCATACTGCTAGGTGATTACGGTGTCCCTATCCAGAAAAAAGAATCAATTTTTTTGATCAGTTTTTTTAGTATTTTTTTTATTCGTCATCAAAAAATACCTATAACTCCAAATTTTAACCCTCCTACCCCCACCCTCCCATTTTTTAATTGCGATTTTAGTATTTTTGTATGAACAAATTTAACCGTCTTTCGTATTTCAAACAGAACGAAATTATTTATGTTGTTGAATGACAGATGGCGCTACGTCCGCCTCATCGAACTTTCATCCACACATGCGCAATACATTTACGAAAAGCGTCGCGTCATTTTGATATTTCATTCGGCACTATGTTCTCGCGTGGGCAAACCATCGAGCTTATTTGTGTTGGCTAAAGACGGACATTCAATTACTCTTCGGAATTCATATTGATATTCTTAATTTCATGTTCCTACTTCAGTTGGTGTTTTTTGTTTTGTTTTTATCGGTGGTCATCATCTACAGCGCTCCATTCCTCTTTCTGTCTTAGATCCCATCCCCACACACTTACAATTTACAATACATTCGTTATTTTTTATTTAACAACCAAAATATTCACTAGAAATAATTTATATGGCAGAACAACGTTTGTCGGGTCAGCTAGTATACAAATATATTTCAAGGTATAATATACATGGTATTAAGGAGAACAAGCTCAATCCTATAAAGATAAATATGCACATGTTGATTGATCCTGTTATTGAATTTTGAAACAAAAATATTTAAATATTCAGTACTTTGACATTAAACGAGACAACACAAAATGACCTTATACAAATACATATGTATATGAAAATATTCATTTCGCATATTGTCCATTGATTCATCTCAAAATGTTATTGACATTCAAAAAATATACACCTTCCAAAGCACTATAATTAAACTAAGAGTCAAGGAGAACGAGCTTCTGTTATAATATATTTATAATGCTTCAAGTACATCTACTTTTTGACCACAACCGTACTTCTTATATTCCTTCACCAATAATACTCGAGAACAGGTGACTATTTCACATATTATAGGTAATACAATCGTGAGAGTATTAGAGTCAGCTCTGCTGTTAAGAGGGCATTACCAGAGAAAACCAGAAATATGTCATTTTCAAATCAAATTTTAGTCGTATTGACTCTTTTTCACAAAAAATTATAAATGGATTTCAAAAGATTGTTCTTTTATCTAGCATTCGCATATAATAAATTTTGAGAATTTTTTTTAATTTTTAGTATAATAAGGTTATTCCATAGGTCGTTGGCAGATTTGTTAAATTTTCAAAAAAGATTTTGTATTATACCACACCCATTTCAATTAATATAATCATGCATTAAAATAAATCAATCCATTATCTAGCAAACACATGTTTTAGAATTTTAATTTTAGTTTCAATAAAACCATTAAAAAATATGTACGTACATGTGTTTCTTGACGAAAATTGGTCCATTTGTGTATTTATTTGCGCACTTACAAACTAATATATTTCAGATTTTTTTAACATTCTTATTAAATTTAAACATTATTGAAAAATGACAAATACTTATAATAAAAAAATAACTACAAAAAGTACATTATTTTAATAGTTTTAACATCACGCCTTTCAGCATTTTTGGATGAAGGTATAAATTAAAGCTAATTTGAATTGAAATAAATTCGATATTGAGTTAAAATTTTAAAAATCTGGTACGGAGAATAATTAATCTTTCTCATTGTAACCGCCCTGCACGATCGTAAGAACAACTTTCGATGAAATGTGGATTTTCGTCCGCTGGCTGGTTAAACGATCTTAACCGTCACAATTTGCATCTTGCACACCGAGACCAAGTCAAATTATTTATGAACGTTGAAACAAATTACTGATGTACTCGTACAATCAAATATGCTCGATGCATGAAATGACTTCGTTACACAAAGAAAAGAGCTGTAAAATCTTTATTTATAATATTTGGAATTTGATATCCATATTTGAAATTTTTTTTGTTATTGTTTTAATTGTATTTAATCTTAAGGCTTTGCATCCGGACTCGAAAAGAAGAAGATGGAGAGATACGAAATTATGAATGTTAGAGGAGAGCGCTATTTACGGCGACAAAATCGATGCGAAAATTGCGAAAATGTTTAATAAAACACGACTCGTTTAAAACAGAGCAAAAATCTTGCGAATTTTTTCCATTCATATATCTTGTAAAATAACTGAAACAAACGTGTTTATAATAATTTTTGGAGCATATTTTGCGATTTTTTTCTATCGAGGGAATTTTATATAATTTGCGTTTCGGCGCGGGCCGCAAGAATCTCTGCAAGAAGATCTGCAAGAATAACATATATTTTTTTAAGAGCTTTAAAATTTACCGTGTTTAAGGGAGATATGTAAGAAATCGGTAGAAATTCGGGTTGCGGGCACTTGACTGCACACAGTAGCCCCGAGGAAAATAATTTTCCCTCAGGATTCCTGTCATCTTTGATGTGGGAGTCTTTTTAAGAAGAGGAAGGAGTGAACGTGGGTTTTAAAGAGATCCATATTGTAAGAGGGAAGAAACACAGAGGCCCTCAAATAGTTCCAAAACCGAGCTGTTGAACTCAAGAGCGAGTCGTAGAAAAGACCCGCTCACACGTGACAAATGTTAGCGGTGCACAAATCAATCGTCCAGTCGACTCCTCCAAAAAATTATGGTTTCTGGGTTACTAGTAGGAAATTTCAAAATGTTATACTAATGTACAGGACCGTTATGTTTCCCAGTGGTATTTTATAGCGTATTAATATGTAAAACACAGACTCGTGTAGATAATATTTGATTTATGGTGAGCATTCGAATATTGCTTTCCTTATTATCTCAAAGCTTTGTATTTGGAGATGTCTGACTAATCAACCAGCGTTCGAAATGTTGGGTACGTGCTTCCATTGAAATATCTGTAGAACAAGGACAGCATCCTCACCTGACGCCTGTGCTCTAAAGATTGCAATCCGTTCAAGACACGGGGATCTAACAAACGGAATAAATATCTTGGTATACCTACAATAAACTAGTCATATAATTATATTGTAATGTCGTGAATGGGTACTTGTCTCTTTATGTATTTTGCAACACGAAAACGTTTTATAACGTAAATAATAAAATATTACACAAAGCAGGTATTGAATGGTATTGAAAATGTATGTACTTCGAGTAACTCTTTCAATCGAATTTGTAATGATATTCGTTCTGTAGACCCCAACCAGAACAAGTACCTAATGATATTGTTTTTTTTTTTACTTTCCAGAAATTGTGATAGCAAAACCAATCTCCAAAGATGACACGAAAATTATGGCCGAATTTTGTGAACCCTTCATGCATCTTGCGAGCGTCGCTGCTATGGATGTCAGTTGTACAATTATTATGGTAAGCGGGTTTTTTTAATCTATTATTCTTAATTTCTTTTTATAAGTGCATGCATATTTAAAAAAAATGTATTATTCTGATTTTTTACAATAATTGTATTTCCCCAAGGACCCCAAGGGTTACAAAATAATTCAATTAAAGAGTGCTTATTTGTTTAGCAGATATATGTGGTGGTGGCAGTAGGAGATTTTCAAACATTGTTGGGTTATTCGTAACCCGGGAATGTTTGTCTTTCTTAAAAAAAAAAAAAAAAAGAATATGCTATTTACGGACGCTATGAGCACGTGCACTTTATTGAAAATCCTCGTTGACCTCCAAGCGAGAGTGAATAATAACCTATTAAGCCCTGTCTCCTGCGGCTTCCGACATGAGCATTTTCATGAACATTACTATGAACTTTGTCAACGGGGACGTGGCTTTGAACAATTATTGTTTGCAGATGCAATGTCATGGTGGAAAACATTCTCGATGAAACGGGAAAGGCAGGGGAGTGGATTACTTCATTTTTACAGCAGTCGCGTGGACAATAAATCGAAAGAGTTTTTGGGATTCAACTGCACGAGTCTAATAATACTGTCTAAATGGATGATTATTTCTATCGTGGATTCACCTGTAAATAAAGTCTATCAATTTGTATGTAGAGGGCCCATAAACCTATGTAACAATTTATGATAATACTCGATTTTTGAAATTCTGGTATATTTAGGTCTTGAACGAATGCTAGAAGCCAGAAATATTAATGTTTTGCCAATCGTATATCTGGTAAAACCTTTCTTACACATGTAGTAAAATTAAACCCAGTTCTTCAAAATCGGTTTCAAAGACACGGAAGAAATTGCCCAATTCAAATCGGTATTCTATTCATAATTCCAGATAAATAAATACCTAATAAAATATCCTGATAGTGTCTAACTTGAAATGTGCGTTTTCTCCCTGACACTTACGAGAACATGTAGCAACTACAAACTTATCGCCAAGAATCTCTTCCACGTAAGAATCTCTTCCACATCAGAACTTGACATTTTTTGACGTCTACGTAATTATTTATGTAAAGAAATTTTTAAATGGTACATTTAGGTCACTTAGTAATAATCGGTATTAGCCAAAAATCTTTGCTGATAAATAAATATCTAAGAAGTCTGCTTGTATGTTCCCTGATGTAGCATCTCTCCCGTATCAGAACTGATCTTGACATTTACGTAAACGGCAAACGTCAAGTGTTCAGTGCGTAAATACGTCTTCACTACAGACCACTAGACAAAATGTGTGTGGCCACGCCCACATCACCCCCATTTTTCGGCCATGTTTCAATAAAAAGAAGAGACAGCAAACAAAAAAACGTTTACAAATAAGTAAGGTCGTAATGTGTTAGGTCTCATGTCGGAGGTCACAGGAGACCTGGCTTTATAATAACACTCAGATGTTATTAATTGATAGAACAATTAATTACCTACAATTTAATTATTAATATCAGCTACTGAAGTATTACCTATCAATAAAATGTATGCACATAAAATAATTAGCTTCCTACATCAAATGATAAGCAGGTAATAGGCATGCAGTCGACATAGGGTCATTACGACTTAATCGAATTTTTCAAATTGTTACATTAATTATGAATATTTCTCTCGATAACTGTAATAACTAATAACATAACCATTGATATAACTTTCATCAAACTGAACCATCCATATTTAGAAAAAAAAAAATTTTTTTTGAATTAAATCATTTAATCCGAGGATTCTCAGCGTGGGTCATTTGAATGTTTTGGTGGGAAATGCGCAAAATTAATTGTAACTATTGATGACATTTGTCTTTTTAATTTGCAACTCTGACTCTCAGAGAAAAAAAATGGCAACACTGGTTCAAATCTGAAAACGACGCTCGGGTGTTGAGGTTAATAGAGTCAATTCGTTCATTTGTGGGCTTCACTCTGAACCTTTTCCCGTTGGTGGCTTAATATTTTGCCTTTGGCGGGGGATGGTGGGGAGGGGGGGGGGGGGGGGGGTTGTGGAGATGAGAAATATGGTGTATAATAATAGTGTTCGGATACGGCTTCGTTTATAAATGCAAATGGTTACTAATATCGAAACAAGTAAAACAAATGTACACAAAAACAATTTTCCAGAAATAGAGGTTTCACATAAACGACGATATTTAAAAAAAAGTTGACAGCTGCGTTACTCCTGGAAAGCGTATATGATCCCTTTTCGAGACTCGTTCAGCAACCATTCTAATATTATGTTGTTTTATATATATATACATATATATTTTTTTAATTTAAAAAAAAAATTACATTAGCTCCAAAACAACTTCCCTCGGAGCCTTTGCCATCTTTTTTGGATGGTGTGTGTAGGGTATTTTTAGGAAAAGGAAGGAGAGGAAGTTTTGAGAAAGAAAAAGGTTAGAGCGGTGGGTAGGAACCTGCGGGTCAATGTATTCAGGAGAGACGAACGTATGAATCCATCCCTCCCATTGCGGTGTAAGCTGATGTGTATGGCTGGAGAGATCTAAGTTACGCCTCCCTCAGCCAGTCTCTCCCCATCCGGCCCACCACGTAGGTGGATAAACGCGTTCGAGGCGGGTATGTGTACCGCCGCACCGGGAACCATTTATTGGACAACCAACACCCCTGCCACAGGTCACCCTAAGTGGTTCGCTACGTTTGGTGACTTAGCAGGGGTGCCCGGGTTCATGTGATTTTGTTTGTATAGGTCTTGGTGGCGGATACGTTTGCCCAACCACTGCGTGGCGGGCTGGATCGGAGGAGACTGATCGAGGGAGGCCTTGAGACCTCTCCAGCCGGATTCTCCCGACCTTTCGCCTTGCACCGCAGTGTGAGGGATAGATTCATACGTCCGTCACTCCTGGCCACACTGACCCCCAGATTAATACCCACCCCTCATACCTTTTTCCTTCCCATATCTTCTTCTCATTCCATTCCCTTAAAAAACCCTCCACACAGCATCCTCAAAGATGACATAGACCCCTAGGGAAATTGTTTTCCTCGGTGCTTCCTGTGTGGAGCTAAAGTAAAAAAAAGACAAACCTCACTCCATGAACCCGGGCACCCTTGCTAAAACCGGTTACTTTCGGCAGGGGTGTTGGTTATCCCATAAATGGTTCTCGGGACGGCGGTACCCATACCCGCCTCCCAAATTGGTAAATATGAATTGTAATTATGACAAGCCACAAAGTAAATGCTTTCTTCGAATGTATAATATTCTTATTTTATGTGTCTTTCTATTTTTAAAAACATTGATTTTGTTTTAAGAGCGTTTAACCAGCCAGCGGACGAAAATCCACATTTCGTCGAAAGCTGTTCTTACGATCGTGCAGGGCGGTTACAATGAGAAAGATGAATTATTCTCCGTACCAGCTTTTTAAAATTATAACTCAATATCGAATTTATTTCAATCCAAATTAGCTTTAATTTATACCTTCATCCAAAAATGCTGAAAGGCGTGATGATAAAACTATTAAAATAATGTACTTTTTGTAATTATTTTTGATTATAAGTATTTATCATTTTTCAATAATGTCTAAATTTAATAAGAATGTTAAAAAAATCTGAAATACATATATTAGTTTGTAAGTGCGCAAATAAATACACAAATGGACCAATTTTCGTCAAGAAACACATGTACGTACATATTTTTTAATGATTTTATTGAAACTAAAATTAAAATTCTAAAACATGCGTTTGCTAGATAATGTATTGATTTATTTTACTGCATGATTATATTATTTGAAATGGGTGTGGTATAATACAAAATCTTTTTTGAAAATTGAACAAATCTGCCAACGACCTATGGAATAACCTTATTATACTAAAAATTTAAAAAATTTCTCAATATTTATTACATGCGAATGCTAGATAAAAGAACAATCTTTCGAAATCCATTTATAATTTTTTGTGGAAAAGAGTCAATACGTCTAAAATCTGATTTGAAAATGACAAAATTTTTGGTTTTCTCTGGTAATGCCCTCTTAATAACTATTAATCAATAATTATTATGCCCCAAAGTCAAAACGCATGATCTTCTGTCATGGAGAATGTTATTTTTTTTTCGTTCATTTTATAGTTATAGAAATCTAAGTAGTTTAGTGTAGTTTAAGAAATCTAATGAGACTGCAGTTAAGTTTTCATATAATAAAAAAAAAAGTTTGTGTTTTAAAGCACACTGATAAGTATACTTATTGAAATGAATATAAATAATAGGTTATAAATAATATAAATTTATTACTCACCGATTCCATTAGTTTATCAAAAAACACAATGCACAATAACTTAAATAAATAATACAAAAAACATTGTTAAATTCCATCCATTTAAGAAAAATAATATAAAAAATCTAATTTGTAATCTGCTTATAAAGGAAAATGACCGTCTATTATTTTTGCGCGAGGTGTGGAGAACCTATATGCAATAATACTTTCTTTTACATCATGTTATACGTGACATAATTTCTTTTGAAATAAACACATTAGTCCTACTTATTTCCTATGATTATATAGACGCTACGCGTGGATGATTGCGTTTTGCATGGAAGGTTAGTAATTGCTTCCGGTAGGTGATGATAGAAAAAATAATGATAATTGAAAATATAATTTAAATAAATAAGATAGAAAAGGAAAAATAAAATTGGAGTTAAAGTAATCCAAACTGTAAAGTATGGTTATATAAATAAATTAATTTCTGCCAAAATCCAAAATAATTATTTGAATTTTTAGCAGTAAAGTTATATAACAAACTCCCACCTAGTATCAAACAGATTAAAACAAAAAATAGCTACATTAAGGACATTAAATGTTGGCTGAAGGAACTATCGGAAAATGAACTTACTACAATTCTTAAAACATCGTCATAGAAGTTTCTGGTAAACCTTATCCAAACATTGAAGTTAAACCATAGAAGTCGCTGAAAAACTTATCCAAAGCATAGTCCCCCTCAGCACAGGATCTCCTAGTGAGGAAGACTACGAATATATTTTCTATTTTATATATACATCTAACTAACATGTTTCACATAAAATGTAAAAAATATTATATAGTTACTAAATAAAAAAAAATAAAAAAATGTCTTTGGAAATACTGATTCCGCTGAGAAACAAAAAAATCACTGAGGCAGAGCTTGCTTGGGTTGGTATCTACATTTCTACATACAGTGGCGTAGCTAGCATGAGTGACAGGCTGTGCGGATAATGTGGTGTCACCCCAAGAAAGAAGGTGGGGTCACCCCCCCCCCCCCCGTTAAAGTTGACTTTGAGAAATTCTAAACGCAGATTAAGACTTCATAAAAAATAAAAACATTACTGGCTAGTCAAACTTTTTAAACTTGAATCAACTCAAAACAATTTACTATGCTCTATGTCAATCTCTAATTGAATACGGTATTATAGCCTGGGGAGGAGCAAACGATGCCGCCATTGATCCGATCTTTAAAGCCCAGAAACTAATTATAAAGATTATATTAAAACTACCGATCACAAGCAGTTCGGATGAAATCTTTAGGAGAATCTGTGTCTTGGACATTAGGCAAATTTATGCCAAAAACATATTAGCATACCTCTTCAAACACAGAACTACCTTTAAAAATATCCAAACTGCTCGAGATACTAGAACCAAAGGGCATAATCTCCTACTTATCCCTTTTGCTAAAACAACCTTTGGCCAAAGAAATTTTAGGTACTTTGCAACAAAACTATATAATACACTTCCACTGGCAATTAGACAAAACACAATGTATCTTAAATATAAATCTGACATCAAGTCCTGGATTATCAGCCAAAATAGATCCAACATCAAAGATTTTATCAAAACTAACTTATAAGTATTTATTTTTTCAATGTTACGTTGATGATTAACTGTAACTTGTAATATTGTGTTATTATTTGTACTTTGTATGTGTTATTATTATAAACAACTCATGCTAAGCGCCTGCTCTCAACACAGGTTCTCCTAGTGAGACAGGCATAGAATAAAACAAATTGTATCTCAAAAACTAATAAAGATTAATAATATTAAATGTGTAAAAAAAATTATTATTATTCCTTAATTATTTATTTATATACGCACAACGATGAAATACAGAAAAAAACATACAGAGCATTGCGTTTGTCAATTATCGTTTATTACAAAAAAAAATCCACTTACCTTGTTTTTTGAAAGATGTCTTTCAACACTTATAAAAACACTAACAGAATAACAACTTTTTCACTAATTCACGTCAACTAATAGGTAATTACTCCCTTCACGAGTTCACGTAAATCACAATGTACGAAGGAAATGAGGTGACAAGCGAGAAATATTTCAGGGGAATCCCCAACCGAGCTATAGTTATGGAACGAAAATAAAATAACAGAATTTTTGGGGAATATCCTGACCGAGCCATAGATAGAGCTACGAAAATATAAATAACAGACCGTGTTAATGTGTAAAATATTTTTGTGGCAATATTATACTTTCGTAATTTTTTTTCCATGGTCGGGTGTCACCCCCCATCCGGCCGCCCCCACCGCCACCCCTAGCTACACCACTGTTCTACATATACTTTCCCTGTCTTATGTTGAACCATTTTCTCCACTAAAAAGTTGTAATATTATAAATATACTTCGATGATATCCCGTCTATAATTGCAAAGAATTGCAGTTATATCGTCAAATTGCCAAATCGTGGTGAAAACCAGTTTTTCTGACTTGTTCCGTCTTGAAGTGGTGAATCGATATTCAGAAGCACTCGTTCTACCAAGTGGCAAATAAGTAAATGTTAACGACTGGACAAGTGTTGAAACTTGTTATTTACTGGCAGTCAAGTGATTTTTTGTGTTCTTTTTGCGGATTCTTCGTCAGAATCATTAATTAGGTACACCCATCCGCTGCGGTTCCTTGAAACAAAGGCTAATTTCCAAACAGGTACAGCCTAAGAAGAACCTCTAAACTCTAAATCCTTTCAAACCTTGCTTGACCTTCGATGGCTTGTCCGTATTTAAACGTGTATTTTTTTGACGTGGTTTCTACGGAGTCGTGTTAGGAAAAAATAATACAATAATGCAGATAATAACCATTGTGGTAGGTATTAATTATAATCATTATTCATGCATTTAGCTACAGACAGGTGCTCTACGTTATACACCTACATTATACAACAGGGGTTGCCAACATCTTTCGACTCCATTTTACAAAAGGCAGGTAACCGCGAGCCCGACTAGAGAAGGGGGTTGGGGGAACAATATATTGAATGAAACAATGAATAAATGAAGAAGTAATAAAGTTTTACCAACCACTCCTTATAGAGTACTAGCTGACCTGGCCACGCGTTGCTGTGGCTAACAAAACACAACGACATCTACTGGACGGTTATCCAACTATCCAGTAGATGACCACCGCGGTCTTTGAGTTTATCGCGAAGAAACAGACAGATGTCGCGGAGGACTTTAATTTATAATACGTAGAGATGGTGTGAAAGATTATAATAATGTGCATGAAATGTTTGAGGTAACTAACGTATTTAAGTTAATAAGGATTAATACCGTATCCGTCTAAATAACTTTTCAATTACCGCAATGTACGTGACCATTTTTTTAGAAGATAGAGTGGGTATAGTAAGCTATCCCTAAAAGATAGATATATGACTTCGCGGACTTTTTTGTAGATCTATAAAAGAGGAATATCCCACCATGCATTGTTTTGTTATATCGCCAAAGGATTAGGCAGCGTTTTCGATGAAAGCTACCAGGCGGCTTGACTTTTTCCGACACTTCTACAAATTATCGTTATGTTTCAAACAATTTACATAAATCCTAGACAAATTACATACCTAAACCTTCCTCACGAAACACTCTATCTATTGGTGAAAACCGCATGAAAATCCGTTCAGTAGTTTCGAGTTTATCGCGAACAGACAGACAGACAGACGACGCAGGGGACTTTAATTTATAATATGTAGAGATGTAGAGATAGAGATTCGTTGCAATAGGTTCTCCACAATAACTTTCAAAAAGATGTCAATTTTAATTATTTTATTCGGGATTCAAAGTTGAACCTCAATATTTCAGTTTCATGCACATAACAGATAGAATCTTATTCCCATTAAAATTCCCACTCACCCACCTACACATATGCTTGTGTAAGCCAATGAAAATCTTATATGGCATCGTCGGACGTGATAGGATTTTTTTTTACATTAGCTCCACAAGGGGGCTCAGAGGAAAATAATTTCCCTCAGGGCCTATGTCGTCTTAGGGAATGCTGTGAGGAGAGATTTTTTTAAACGAAATGAAGGTGAGGAAATTCTATGAAAGAAATAGGCATGAGAGGTGGCTGGGAATAATAATAATAATCGTTTTTTATTAATTTCTAACACAATTACAATTTTTAATTTATTGCATGTAAGAAATAATGCCATATAAATATTAAAAAAAATATTTATACATAAATTTTTTTTTAAGAAATATGTATAGCAATTTCAAAATAAAAATCTGAGGCAGTGGTGAAGATTTCGTCAGTGTGGAGAGACTCTTTCAAGAATCAAAAGAATTTCCCTTTTGAATCTCTTCTCACCGAAGCCAAATACATCAATCTCGTGGGAGATTTGGTTCAGGAGCAATATACTCCATGCCGGTAAAACCATTGGCAGGTTAGTCCTACAGGCAGGAAGATGGAATAATCTATGATGACGCTGTCTAAGATACTCATCTGGAACGTAGAGGCTCACGCGCTCCAAAATGGCGGAGTTCTCAATATAGCCACGCAGCAGTCTGAATAAGTGGGTGGCAGCATACCAATCTCTTCTGAGCTGCAGGGAGTGAAGAAAGTTCGTTAGGTAGAGCCATGGAAATCTGGGGGTCAGGGTGTCCAGGTGTGACGGACGTTTGAAATTATAGCGATGGGTCGATGGATTCTAGCTGGATTGGTCAAAAGACCTCCTTCAACTAGTCTCTCTTGGTCCGGCCCGCCATGCCGCAGGGGGCAGCTGCATCGGCCGCCAAGACCTCGTCAACCTGGGCACCCCTGCTAAGTCACCAAACGTAGCGAGCCACCTATATAATTGTTACCACCGGTATAATTGCCCGAATATTAGCAGCAACATAACTTTTGGTATAAATAAGATATCCGGATGCTAGATTAAAAATCATACTATTCATTTTTTAAGACGCACACTGATTATGAGGGTTATTACCAGAGAAAACCAGAAATATGTCATTTTAAAATCAGATTTTAGACTTATTGACTCTTTTCAACAAAAAATTATACATGGATTTCGAAAGATTGTTCTTTTATCTAGCGTTCGCCTATTTTAAATTTTGAGAAAAAGTGTTTACTTTTAGTATAATAAGGGGTCGTCCATTAATCACGTGAGGCTCGAAAGGGGGGGGGGGGTTCGGAAAAAATCACGTAATATCACGAGGGGGGGGGGGGTAAAATGAGATATCACGTGTATTTATTTTTCGTGATAATAGACTGAAAATTTCAAAATACTTTGTACAAAAAACAATACACGTGATTTTTGGGGGGGGGGGGGGGGGGGGTTAGTCTAAAACCTCACCACATATCACCAGGGGTGGGGGGGGGGTTAATCTGCTAAAAAAACATCGCGTGATTAATGGACGACCCCTAAGGTTATACCATAGGTCGTTGGCAGATTTGTTAAATTTTCAAAAAAGATTTTGTATTATACCACACCCATTTCAAATCATATAATCATAATCATGCAGTAAAATAAATCAATACATTGTCTGGGTATCGCATGTTTCAGAATTTTAATTTTAGTTTAAATAAAATCATTAAAAAATATATACCTTCATGTATTTCTTGACGAAAATTGGTCCGTTTGTGTATTTATTTGCGCACTTACAAACTAATATATTTCAGATTTTTTAACATTCTTATTTAACTTAGACATTATTAAAAAATGATAAATACTTATAATCAAAAAATAATTACAAAAAGTACGTTATTTTAATAGTTTTATCATCACGCCTTTCAGCATTTTTGGATGTAGGTATAAATTAAGTCATATTTGGAATGAAATAAAATCGATATTGAATTATACTTTTAAAAAGTTGGTACGGAGAATAATTAATCTTTCTCATTGTAACCGCCCTGCAAGATCGTAAGAACAACTTTCGACGAAATGTGGATTTTCTGCCGCTGGCTGGTTAAACGTTCTTGACAATGAATATTATTACCTCCTTTTAAAATCCCCTTTTTTCAGCGTCGGACGGCGACCCAAAGGAAAACCCCGTTTGGGTCGCGACCTTAGTTGTTCATGAACCTGTGTTATTCATTCTTTCAAGTTGTCTTGATGTTGCAGAAGTATATGCCATATTAAAGGCTGCTAAATCTGGAAGTATTTTTTATTTGGTTTAATTTTGGAATTGGGGAAAGCTTGTGAGTAGGGTGATAGGTCGGGAAACACGGAGATGTGAAAGTGGATGATTTTGCTTATTTTAAAAACCATTAAAAACCATTTTCGAAAGGTTAAATTTATTTTCATAAAACATTTTTTTCTTCTAACACAGCAAACTTATTTTGTGGCACCATTTTGATTTAAATTAATAAATTACTTAGTTTTTACCATTTTTATTGTTAAAAGTGGTGAAAACGAAGTAATTTATTAATTTAAATATTTTTTTCTTGGAAATAGAGCATTCCGGAAATTGGTTAAAGAAAATCTATTTATTTGTGTCTGTTGTTGAATAAAATGGTACCAAATTAGAAGATGTCACTAACAACTAACCGTTTCATGAACCTTTAATCATACACCTTGGTTATTTATTTAAATCTATGTATTATTTTATGGGATTTTTCCACACACAAACATCCCAGAAATAAATTCCCGCCAGACGAAGTAATTACCTGCCAAAATTTACCGATTGCTTGCTTCTTCATATTTTTTGCAGTGTTTTGTATGAAATGACTTAACCCTAATTAAATTTCTTAAAACCAGTCTTTTTGCATCTGGTTGAAGATGTTATCTGATTGCGTTATATCAAATGAATTTGATTTATATACGCACTGATATTTGCTAAGGTTTTATTAATGCAAACATAATCTTCATATCACGTTTCTTGGACATTATTTGAGCTAATTAAATTACCTTTAGAATTTTAATGAATATTTTATACCTATAGCTTTAAAGACGTCCTCTCTGACATAAAGATCTATGCTTATGACTTCATTTACCTATTACTAATGAGTTCTGACATTCATTAATATCGAATATAATACGGGTATTACCTAAATGAGTTTGAGTTTGGTTCATGAATTTTACAAAAAATACTTTTGCATCTGTCAACTTGGTAAAAATTATGTGATACATAAATAAATTAAATGAATTGTAGCCACTTAAGAGGGGAGTCTGGTCTAGTCTATCCAAAAAATTGACTGATTTTGTTGCTTACAAATCTGTTTATAATGGAGAAAACATTCCCAAAGTTATATCATCAAATTCGACATTTAAATATAGGGGAACGTACCTATACTACGTGACCAACTTTTTGCAATTTTTAACCCCCCCCCCCCCGGTGACCAAAATCCTAAGCAACCCGCCGCTCATTTGTATGGAGCGTGACATTAAACGTGTCACGTAGTATGGGTACGTTCCCTAGTTAGGAGCGATGCGCGCCATCCGGTTCGGCCCGGTTATAAGCGAAAAATTTAAATGCGTTTTTCTCAAGCCTACGTTTTTCAAATTGGCTGGAATCGTAGCTCATTGGATTTTCTTTGTTTATTTTTAATTTTAACTTTTATGAGTAAAACTCCAATTTTTTATATTTAATTAAATGAAGACAATGTTAGCGAAACTCAATTAAAAATCCAGAGACAGAAAATGCCAATATCTTTTTCTGAATTTTTCGTCTCCAGATTTTCGATTGTGTTTCGCTAATATTGTCTTCATTTGCAATGAATTTTCATCTGATTCACCCCTTTAAAAGTTTAAATTAATGAAAATTAAATTTATTTGGGGATGAACCTAGACTTATGAAAAAAAATCATTATAGGACAAAGTTATTTCAAAATAAAGGCAGATTCGTCAATTTTCATTTTATGTACGCCATTTTTGCAATCAACAACTTTTATTTGCAAACTGTGTTCATGCGCATTCTACATTTATACTATAACGAAATTTGTTGAATTATATGTTTCACATAATTTCCGAGGACTCCAGGATTCCAGCCGATTTGGTCGGACCCTCCTTTCGCGGCCGCTATATATATATAGATATACAAATCAAATTTTCAATAAAGTTTTTTCGTTTTCAAATGTACTTTTACATGTAACAAAAGTTTCGTGAATGAAAATAAATTTTATCTTTGAAATAATACGCATAGAAAAAAAACTCGGCTGGATCAGACTTCAATTTAAGTTTAAGTGTGTAATTATATTTATCCTCTTCAGCGTCATTGTGGGTCATGCAATGCTGAACACGGCTGTGTCTTACGCAATTACAAGTAGCTACGTACACATATATATGGTTAGCAATGTTCGCGAATTTAATGAGAGACCCGTATAAAATGCCGGTTTATTATTGTGTCCGTAGTACCTACATGCAATAATATGTCAGTACCATGCAATATGTCAGTACCAGTACAGACGTGTGTGTGGAAACGTGTTGGTGTTAAAAATATTTTTTGCCAGGGGCTCTATCACAGTCAAATCGTTAACTTTACAATATCGGATCTAAAAGCGTAACTTCCGATGATTTTATATCGATGTCAGGAGGAGAGTTTCACAGTCGACAACCGAACCGATATTGACAGGGAATAAATAAGAAATCTATATTCGTTGGCAACACTGGCGGATTTCTCTAATAATTTATATTCCTTAAGCTAATTTGTTCGCTTTTGGGAAAAACTCATATAGGTCTCGTCAATATCGATGTTTTGATTTAACCACTCTGACCTATTTTCAAGATACCTACAACATTATTTATTTATTTATTTATTTATTAACGCCCTTTTTCGGGGCTTTTACATATGAATAGTAAGAAAATACACAGTATTTATTGTACATAACTGAACTGCCTTCGTAACAATATTTTATATTTGTTTAAAGATAAATTGAAGATGTCCACTGACTTGGTATAATTGTTTCCCTCCATTAGTATTCTGAGAAGGGAGGAATACATATGGTAGTTAGTTCCAGAATTACTGCACTGAAATAAATCCTGACTTCTAGTATTACGTATTGGAATCCGGAAGCTTATCAATTCGAGCAATGCCGGACTGTCAACTAAATCATTTAGAATTTTATACAGAAATACCAAGTCAGTGAAAGTTCTTCTGTCTGACAATTTGAGCATATTCATATCATTCAAAATAGTATTGTAGTTCAACATAATTGCTGGAATACCCATTTTAAAATTAAGAAAACGTAAGAATTTGTTTTGTATTCTTTCAACAGCTTGAACATGTATATTGTAATATGGGTTCCAGACGGGAGAATTGTATTCAAGTTGACTTCTAACATATGCAAAATATAACAGTTTTATACACTTAATATTGTTAAAATTTCTAGTTAGCCTAGTTATAAATCCCAACATTTTTAAGGCCTTATTAGAGATTTCTGTTATGTGGTTAACAAATGAAAGATTAGATTGAAAAGTGATGCCCAAGTCCTTAATTTGTGTTAATGTCTCCAGAGTATTGTTATCAATGTTGTAATTGAAGATCACTGGATTTTTTATTCGAGAAAATCTAACTATATGACATTTTGAGATATTTAAGTAAAGTCTATTTTCATTACACCAAATTAACAATTTGTTGATATTATCTTGAAGAATGTTGCAATGGTAAATATTTTGAATTATTCTAAAAATTTTGAGGTCATCAGCAAAAAGTAAGATAAGTTACCAGACATATGTAATGAGTAATGACGTATGAGGCGTACCTGACTTATTAAACGGTGTTGGAAAGAGAAAATAAAATGCTTTATATTTACATATAAAATTTAACCCCAAAATAATTCAAATTTACACCTTTATGAAACCGAAGTTTCCGATCGCAATTTGGAAAAAAAATTTTAAATTTTTAAAAATTATTTTTAAATGAAACGACAAAAAAGTGGGGTGATTACAACGTTGATAATACTTTAGTCCAATGAAATATGTGTGTGTTTTGATTTTTTCTCTTTATCAGTAATTTTAATTAGAAAAACCGTAGGGTGAACTATTTTTTAACGTTTTTAAAGTTAGCATTTAAAATTTTTATATACGTGGTTAAAATTTGAAAACGTATTTCATCACCTTCCAAAAACAGTTTTCGGATACGCTTACAAATTTAATATTCTATTTCTTTGGATTTTAATGCAAAACTAAAACATTCTGACCTATTGCCAGCATATGTCGAGGCCTGGAGGGTTAACTCAAACCGGTACATAAAAATTAAAAATACTGATAAATAGACAATTTCGAATCGTAATACTAACTTAATTTTACTTTTGAGATTAAACGGGAGTTAATTAGTTAATGAGGTATTTAGTCATGCTTGAACCCCTTTCAATCTCGTACAAACCTACAAGATTGAACGGAAAAATTGATCGCTTCTGAGATAAATTAAATAAGTCAATGAATCGTGTATTTCTTTTAATTGTAAAAGCTTCGTTAGTTCACATCCATTTTGTCTTCCCCTTTCAGCCAATGCCCAGTATTTGCAAGTCAAAAAACATATCGTGGGAATTCACTTACTGACTCTCATCATCACTGAGGTCACATTCATAAAAATAACACATATATTAAAATATTAGATTTTTTAAAAAGTTTTTTTTTTTTAACTGATTGTTCAGGAAATATTCAACGTCATTTTAAAACGATAGTGATTCTGAGAGGTAAATGATGTATCACTATAAAAATGGACTATTTTCTAAGAAGAATATTTAAAAAAAAATACATCAATTTAAGACAATATCTTGTCTACTTATCACTTGATAGTATTATTGGTGTGTTCTTCTCATCAAAACACAATATATAACACGTAATAAATATATATGTTTTCAGATTAAATAGTAATACAAAATAGTCAAATAGTATCCCCTCAAGCGACCAGTGTCGACACTGGTCGTTTGTTGAAATGACACGATACTTTAGGATGCTAAAAATAAATATTATATCAATGTTTTTGTTGTATTTTCATTATAATATGAAAGAAGGTACATTTAACTGTAAATAAAAACGGAAAAATATGTGAAAAAAAACATAAGATACCTTGTCCGTTTTAACACTGCAATTCCCTCGGATCATAGCTTTTCAAAAGGTGTGATCAACGATTCTTGTTTACGGTGTGAAGTGTGTACGCAATGCAGCCAACGCAATGAAAAAAATCAATGTTGCTAAGAAGGATTCACTTAATTATTTGTAAAAAACTGCAAATAAATTGGTTCAGTAGTTACTTAGTAAAAAAAATTCATATTTCACGTCATTTTAAAATGATTCCGATTGAGAAAGGGTTAAGAGCCGTTAACCAGCGGCCGATAATTTAAATTTCATCGTACCATGATCTTGCAAACGAACCCTTGCAATTGTACAGGGCGGTTCTTGATATGATAAAGATTAATTTATTAATAACAGAATAATTCAATACCTTCGACTACGTCACTGCTCAATACCGATTTTATTTTATTCAAAATTTGCCTTGATAAATACCTACATTAAAAAATGCTCGCGATGATAAAACTATTAAAATGATGTACTTTTTGTAATTATTTTTTGATCATTAATATTTATAATTTTTCAATAATGTCTAAACAAAATAAAAATGCAATTTAAAAAAAAAAATTGTTAGTTTGTAAGACCTTAAATAAATAGACAAACTAAAGTATTTTCGTCACAAAACAAGGGCGCGGATATTTTTTTAATGATTTTATCCAAACTAAAATTAAAATTCTGAAAAGTAGCTTTCCCAAATAATGTATTGATTTATTTTACTGCATGATTATATGACTTGAAATGTATGTTGCATAATATAACATTTGGTTTGAAAATTTAACAAATCTTCCAACGACCTACGGTAAAACCTTATTGTACTAAAAATAAACGTATTTTTCAAAATTTAAAACATAGCTTTACTAGATAAAAGAAATCGAAATCAACTTAAAATTTTTTGTGGAAAAGGTCAATACGTCTAAAATTTAATAAAAAAATTACAAATGTCCGGTTTTGTTTGGTTATTCCCTCTTAAGTCAGTTATTAGCAATACGAACGACATTTAAAAAAAATGCTTTGTGTGTTGACAGCTAACTGACACTCGGGAGGCCGCTGACCATAGATGACGAATTTAGTCAATATCGTATTGATGTAGGTTTTTATCGATCCGTTCGTGCTAGACTGCCAGGAACGTTATTTTAAAGGCCAGAGACTTGCGTTATCTCAAAAAACATTTATAGAACATGTCTATTTGTAGGAGGCTTTAAAATAAACAAGCCAGGTTGTTCATCTGTCTTATTTCAACGCATAATTTTACGAATTTTAATTACCAGGGGATAAACATATTACACAGCAGCAAAACGAACATTCGACGGCCTCCTTAGACCCTCGACTAGCAATCAAAACCCGGAATGTGCAAATAAATTTTATTTGATCAATTTGTGTTATTTCACAAATCATAATTCATTTACATTAAAATATAAAACATTTGCGGCACATTCCAGAGTAGAAGTTACTCTCAGTATCGCCCTGGTATACTACAATTCAGAATTGAAACGTTGCTTGAAGTGGTGATAGACGTGTTCGGCCGCTATTCTGCAAGCCGTCGCTCGCAATCGCCGTCGAAATTACGTGCATTGGTCGACTTGTTTATTCTCGAGTTATTCAATGACTGTTTTACCAGCGTTGTTGGCTGCAATCTGCAATACATCATGTCAAGCAAGCTGCAGCAGTTGCTGTGAGACCTGTAATATGTCCCGAACTACCAGCCATTTCGAATAGTATCAACTGTTTGGCATTTCAAATTTACATCATAGAAATCTCAAAAACATCCGGAACATGGACAATATTTACAGGCCTGCCGATATAATCATCTCTTTAACCGTTCGATATTGAAGAATACGTAAAAATCAAACATTCGACAAAGTTCGTCGCGACGAGTAATTCTTCGTTCGTAGATGGCGCATAACGAGTAACGATGAATCGTTACTGGAGAATCGCAACCCTGATCTGAATAGCTAGATACTTTCCTACCTTCCTCTTCCCCATCTCCTTCCTATCCCCACTACCTTCAGCCTCTCAACATTCTCCACTTGGGATGCCTTAGTCTCAGTGACTCCAGACGAGAGCACTTGGGATTCTTGTGCTGTATTCCTAAAAAAAAGCGTCAAAAATTACTATTTTATTCATTTGATTTAGAGCTGCGGTTCTTAACCTGGGTTCGATCGAACCCTAGGGGTTCGGTGAGTCAGTCTCGCGGGTTCGGTGGAGGTCAAGTCACAACCCCCCGACTCGTGTAATTCGGTTCGATTTCCAACTAAGAAAGGTTCGGTAAATGCGCATGAGTTGAAAAATCGCAGTGACATCGGTCACATCTCACCCCTGAAATCTCGCTATTAAGGCTCCGCAACCGGGCTTGAAAAGAAGAAGATGGAGAGATACGAAATTACGAATGTTAGAGGAGAGCACTAAAATTTACAGCGACAAAATCGATGCGAAAATGACTAAAAAGACGAAAATGCTAAAAAATGACTCGTTTAAAATAGAGCAAAAATCTCGCGGGCATTGTCTTAAGCAGCATTTAAAGAAATACTGTGATTTTTTTCATACATATAACTTGTAAAATAACTGAAACAAACTTGTTTATAGTAATTTTTGGAGCATACTTTGCGATTTTTTTTCTATCGAGGAAATTTTATATAATTTGCGTTTCGACGCGGGCAATGTCTAGATATTATCTTCAAGAAAACATATATTTTTTTAAGAGCTTTAAAACTTAACGTGTTTAAGGGAGATCTGTAAGAAATCGGTAGTAATTCGGGTAGCGTGCCCCTTATTCGCATAAAATGCTAATTCATGAACCCCGTCGTGTCGGTAATTGTGACCTTGCGTTGTGCCGTTATTGTGAAAAGCTGCCAGCACCAAGATCGACCTGAAATAGCGGATGAAACCATCAAAAGGTAGGGACTTATCCTCCCATTTGCCATTTCCAGTGATTTGAGTTAAAAACGCAGTCAATTGTCTTGTTTTCGCAAAATTCAGATTTACAGTCCACATCTCTCTCGTGTCACGACATTGGTCGTGACATTTTTGGTAATTGTAATGGTGTTTGGTAATAATAATGGTGAGGTTAAGTACCTCCAACATGTTTAAGAACCACTATTTAGAGTATGAAAATAGAAGAATTAGTTTTAAGAGCTGTTCACGTGATTATAATCAAAGGCCTCATGCTGAGATTGCACGAAGACTTCATTAAAATCACATACCTGATATCTTTACAACTCCAGGCTGTTTACTAACTTAATTATTCATTGCTGCCAACAAGTAGGTTTATTAATACTCTGAAACATCATTAGTTTTATCTGCAATGAGTGAAATCAGACCGTTGATAATTTTTCCTGATATTAAATTCGAGTATAAAATGTGAAATTTTAATGAATCATAATATGAAAAACCCCGTCTTACAATGAAAAATATTATTTCTACAATAGGCCACTTGCATCACATTTTAAATTTTTTTTTCCAGTTTAGGCAAATATTTTAAGACATTCTGTATTTTTTATTTTTTTTTAATCCAATTTTTGAAACCCTGGAGATTTTTTGAAAATTTCAATCCAAAAAATCGGACCATTTTTCATAAACTGGAAAGACGGGACATAATTTTATAGGTGCGAAAAAACGATAATTACATAGCCGAAAATCATTTTAAAAAAGAACGTTTTCCACAAGAAAGGGCACAGGAGAATAACGAGGCATACCAAAAATATTACATCTCATAAATATTTTTTTCCTTTATCCATCTTATTGATCATTAATCATTATAATGTTCAACGTCTATGTTACTAAATCCAATGTAATATACTTTTACTTGTAAATTATAATAATAATATTATAAAATTTGATTTTGTTAAAATCAGCACCACTAAAACACTTATAGACAGCGTAAAATCTCTCTTCATAACATCTGTCAAAAAGTCAAACCAAATGATAAGTTTGCAGAGAACAAACAATAAATTTAGTGAACGTTAAATGTCAAATTCAAAAATTCGCCTGAAATCAAAGTGTTGCCATATAAAAAAAATAAATCAGTGTGGAATTTTACAAAATTTATAGGAACATTTTCGGAGACGGGACATTTTCATGTAGTGACGTCACGGGCCCAAATAATGGATTTATTTATTTAAAAATAAAAAAAACTGTCCATTTCTAAAAATTTTTACTAACAATCTATCCACACGATTTTTTCCAAGTCGTTATGAAATCCATGCAAGTGGCCTATTGTTACAAAGTAATGTGTAGTGTCATATAACCAAATATAATGTAAATCAGAAAATCAAATATATAAAGCTAATCGTCCGTTTGTGGCGCGCGGGCTGGCGGTGTGGATTTGATTTTGTTGCAAATTTACGGTATTGTTTTGAGGTTGATGAAACTTTGCACACTTGACCTTCAAAATAGGTGGAAAATCGCTGCTTATTAGATTTTGAAATACCGCAGTATTTTGAAACTTTCTGATGAAATTTTGCACATTTGAAGTTAAAAATAAGAAGAAAGTTATTGACTACATCTGATTTCGAAAAACTAAACCGGGTTAACGCTGGACAATATAGCCAAATATAATCTAAATATTAACACATACAAAGAAGTGTCCCGGTCCGGGTTTATTTTTATACAAATCTAAATTTATTTTATACTTATATCCTTACGACCCCAGATATATGAAATTTTGCACAATCGATTTTCAAAACCAAAAAAATGTCGCTGTTTATATGAAATTTCGGAAAACTACCCCCATCTCCTTTTTACACCTCTTGAAGCAAAGTTTTGATACTGCTCGATGGAATTTTGCACACTTGGCGTTCATAATTATTATCTATTACTGTTTATATTATTTATATTATTATTAAACGGTATTAATAGCCTTGCATCCGCATGGTTGAAGTTCGAGAGCATGTCTGACGTCGCGCCGTAAGCGCCGCGCCATATAAACTTCTGTGTAATTTGAAACAAAGCTACCGTTGTTATTCGGTTTCGAATTCAAGAATTTGTCAAAGGTTGGCGCCACTTCTAGGTATAAGTACTACGATTTTGTAAATTTGAGTATCTCTCCCAATTTGGAAAGATTGACGGTATCACGCGGCTATATATTACATGTGACGTCATTGCCTCTCCAGGTTATTTTTTCCAGCTGACTAGCTATCACTGGATTAAATTGGATCCGAGGAACGGACTATTTTTGGAAGATTTATAAAATGGTCACCAACACTCTAACTGGACGAAACTGAACCAAAAGTCGCACGTACGGCCTGCAGAAAAAACCTGCAGAGCGGGTTTTTAACTGCTAGTCATAAATAATCAGGGGAAAATTACTGTTTGGGAAAGTGTCCGTTTTAAATAAAACTTTGCATTAAGTTAGGGTAACGCCGGCCGCGGATAACAGCAGCACCGGAGGCGTCTACTAATATCTAGAGGAATTTCAAAAACTGAAAAAATCGAACTAATATCTATGAGAATCAAGGTGTTGACGAATATCTACAGCTCAAACTGTTGACTAATATCTATGAGAACCAAAGTGTTGACGAATATCTACAGTACTGGCAGAGGTTGGATTTGCAATTATGTATAGCATATTGGAATAACGTAATATTGCGTATGCAGTTTAAAAAACTTAATTTATGTAAGTACGTATATAAAAATCCCTGATATCGGACTATTGGACACATTTAGCTGATTAGTCCAACCTAAGCTCTGTAGATATTGGTTCAACCTACGCTCTGTAGATATTAGTCAACACTCTGAAGTTCGTAGATATTAGTTCAACATATGAGCTGTAGATATTCGTCCGACATACAGGCTGTAGATATTAGTAACTGGAGTCGCAGCACCGACATATATCTTTCTGAATATAAAAAGAAGTGTCCGAATGTGGTTTATTTTACATATAAATCAATACTTTAATTCCGAGATGAAAATTGTGCACACCTGACCCTTAAAATAAATGGAAGGTCACTGTTTATATGAGATTTCGAAAAACTACCCCCACCCACTATTCCAACCCCTTAAAATGGTATTTTGAATATATTTTGCACGATATAAATTAGGAGGATTATAACTGTTATTTAGACTGTTGGTGTAGGCGTGAGATGAGATCTTGCAGATCTAATGAAACGCGGGTGGACAAGTAGGTTATTTATTTGCACAATATTATACGTCTGTGTTGTAAAGCTACGTTCTAGCTAATAGAGCTGTCGGAGATTAAGGAGAGCGAGCAGGAACATCCATCACCTTTTATTCCCTGTTTCTGCCGCCTCGCTGTCGCATATTTAAAAAGCAGGAGTACCACCAAAACCATTCTCACAATAACCGTCTCTATCTGTATTCCATATACTCTGCGTGAAGCCCGGACCATACTGGGGTCATAAAACTTTCTCTGATAGGTACAAAATATGCGTCTTCAAACTTTTACACTCAAAGATATAACGCATTGTCTTAAAGCACAAATACCAAAAGATCAAACTCAGTAAAGCTCAAAGTTCAAAATTAACAGCTCAAAGATCAAAGTTTAAACCTCAAAATTCAAAGCTTAATTATCAAAATTCAAAGACCAATAAACAAAGTTTAATGATCAAAGATCAAATAAAGATGAAAGTTTAAAGCTCAAATATCAAAGTTCGAAACTCACAGCTGGAAGCACGAAAGCTTTAAACTCAAAGCTAAAGCTCAAAACAAAACGGCAACCAACGTCATTGTCGTGGTTCTGCTTTCCATTCAATGATCTATGGATGTAAATGATGCGGCAACCACCCTGAGGAAGCACGAAAGCTTTAAACTCAAAGATAAAGCTCCAAACAAAACGGCAACCAACGTCATTGTCGTGGTTCTGCTTTCCATTCAATGATCTATGGATGCAAATGATGCGGCAACCACCCTGAGGGATGTTTTGTAAATTATTTTTTTTTAATTTCATAAAGTTTTTTATTTCAATTATTTTATTTATTTTTTTAACTTAATGAGTAGAACCTCAAATTGTAATATTTAATTAATGAAGACAATATTAGCGAAACTCAATCGAAAATCTGAAACAGGAAAACCAGGGAAAGATATTGGCTTCAGTGGGACTCGAACCCAGGAACTACGACTTGCCGGGTCAGTGTTATTTTTTTACATTAGCTTCACACAGGAAGCCCAGTGGAAAAAAACCCTTAGGGCCTATGTCATTTTTGGGATGCTGTGAGGAGGGTCTTTTTATGGAACGAGAGGAAGTTCTTGGCAGGAAAAATATATGAGGAGTGGGTAGAAATCTGGGGTCGGTGTGTCCAAGAGTGAAGGACGTATGAATCCATCCCTCCCATTTCAGGCTCCCTCAACCAGGCTCCCCTATCTGGCCACCAAGCAGTAGCATTGGCAAAAGCATCCGCTGCCAAGACCTAGACAAACATCACCCCGTGAACCCGGGTTCCACTGCCACGTCACCATACGTAGCGAACCACCTGGGGCGACCTATGGCAGGGGTGTTCGTTATCCAATAAATGATTCCCGGGGCGGCGGTACCCATACCCGCCTCCCAAATAGATATAATTAAATATAACGCATATTATTATTATTTTTCCATTTATATTTTTATTATTTTTTTTAAATGCAATTATACCTATATAATTGCTCTCATGTACTGCAAATGTTCGGTCAGCTGGTAAGGATGTTGAATTACGAAGTGGATGGCAGAAAATGTGAGAGACGACAGACAAGTGATTCAAATAATTAAGTGTGGCAATATGAGGCATATGTGATGAATGATTGAAGTAGTGAAGGAGTGTAAGCAGAATGTATATCGTGGAATTAAACATAGAATAGACTTTTCTAATATACGCGAACTAATTACGAATCTGATGATTTAGATTTGAGGTGCTCAGCGGAAGAGTGTTCCAACTCACAAATAATCGTAATCAGCGATAACGTAATTTAATATATATTTTTGTTATATCTATAGCCACAGTGGCCCAATTTTAGTTTTCACTATTTCAAAGATCCTTTGAAATCAATGTAAAATAAAATTGGGCCACTGTGGCTTCATAGATATGACAAAAATGTTTAACAATATGATGTTTTCGCTGATCACGAATTTAGTTTAGGTCACTCTTCCGCTGAGCGCCTCATTTATGAAAATGCAATTTGTTTTTTAAATTCTGCATGTAACCTTAGTTATGATATTTGTCTTTTCCCCTATACACCTCAATGCACTGTGCAGCTTGTTTGACGCGTATTTTTGAAAGTGTAAAATGATTTCTTGAAATAATTTCATAAATTTTATTATTATTTATATTATATTTATGGGAGAACGTTGTGGTAGGTAGTGCTCGTGTGTATATATGGATTACAGGCTTCTGCATATAATATGGCGACAGGTCTTGTTTTTTTTCACAAATAAATGTTCTAGGGTCAGTCAAAATGTAATGCCTCCTATTTTTTTCTCCTTTAATTATCAGGAAATGAAAAATGCAATTACATGGGTTGAAAATCACACTATTGACAATAAATTTGTTACTTTTCAATATAATCTCCACCCATTTCGATGCCATTCCATTGACTGCCTCTTTGATTCAGGTTCAAAAAGATTAACTTATATTTCGTCTCCGGTCACAATTTTCTCCCGAAACTAAGCGCTGCAGGTGTTGTGAGGCTATAGTTTTTCTTGTTTCTTTATTCTGGCCGGTTAACTTTCTTGGTACCCACCTTGCACAAGCTTTTGTTGAATAATAGGTTGACGAATAGTCCTCATCAACTGCCTTTACTGGGGGAGAGATTGCGACATCTGTAGTTTTCTGGGGTCACCACGAATGATGTCATCAACTGCTCAAAGTTGCGTGCAGTCGCGTGTTGCGACTGCACGCAACTTTGAGCGAGTCGCTCCGCTTTTCGTCATCCAGCGATGTTTGTCCTTCAGCTTCGTTATAGCGACGAACCCATCCTCAGCAGTGTACACATTACTGTTGCATCGTGGTACACATTTTTCAGTCTTACATTTATTTATTTATTTTGAAAACATTACATATTACATCTTTATAAACATTACATATTACATCCAACTAGGCAATTTGCCCGTTTTAGAACAGTAAAAATGAACAGATTTTTTACATGTAATTAGTGTGTTGACTATAATATTGTCTTATACTTAAATATAACACATTAAGGTTTTGATGGTAGATACAAGAAGTTACTTATAAGTGTAAATTATATATTTAACAATAAAAAAATAAAAATAAAATAAAGGGAAGAGAAATAGAAAGAACATTAAAAAAAGTGTTTAAAAAAAAAAATTATTAGCACGTATGCTTTTCAACCATTCCAAGAAATTTTAGTATTGAATTTGATGAATTAATCAACTCGAGAATCAAAAAATGGATAAGAAAAAAATAATGGATTAAAAAAGAAAAAAGAAAGTAGAGAAAAGAAAATGCAAAGAAAAAGAATTTAATCAGTTTTTAAATTGTATAAAAATAATATTAATGTAATACCAATATAACACCAGTATATATGAATGTCAACAAAAAATAAAATTTATTGACTGTTGTTTAACATAATTTCGCATTTAGCTCTCCTCAAGACCAGAAGCCAAAGTTGCGTATGAATGCGAATGGGCGTTTCACCTACTACAGTCAAGAATCAACCACAGTACGCTATCTAATACGAACATCGATGTCGGCCATTTTGAAAGCGACTGCAGTGCTGCCACCTGTTGACACAAAAAGTTACTACTGCGGTAGATTGTAGAAGAAGGTTGAGGAATAGCACCAAATTCAAAATTTTCATTTAACTAACTTTATTTAAGTAGAAAAAAGTAGGAAAAGCATTACTTTTCACTGATCCTCGTATATTTCATATTCCATACTTCATGATAGAATCAATCTTGTAAGCTGAAAAATGTTGACAAATTTAATCCTGAAAAATGTTGAAAAAAGCTGTCCAAATTTCAACATGGCAGAACTCACCAACTCGCCAATTTTTTGTGAGATATGCAATCAAGTGTTTTGCCTTTATTTATAGTTATGAATTCACAGCCATGTCAAATAACTACCACTACTAACATGACGGAACCAAAAACATATCAGCCGCACGTCTGACTGTAACTAAAATTATAAATTACTCAATTAATTATTCATGTTCTCATTACATAATTTTCCTAAACATATTTTCAATTTGCATAATATGCAAAATATTATTTGCAAATGAAGTCTCTCTAGTTTTTGCACGATTCAAACATTTAATTCGTATCTCATCTGACAATATACCTTCCTGTGGAATCGCCAGGGGAGGTTAATGCCCTTCAATTTTTTTTTCAATCGACTACCAGTAAAATTAGAAAAATTAATGATAAAATCCAATTAATAAACACCGTTAAAAACATATTTTAAAGACAATTTTAGTAAAAAAAAATTTCAATAATTAATAACTCGTACCTCAATTAGGTAACATTTCCTTCTCCAAAAAAGTTAAATTTTGTTTTATTATCAACTAATAATTACAGTATTTTCAGATACGTTATACTGGTAGTGAAATAGTTTGTTAGTAGTAAAATACATACAATTATATGACACCTAACAACTTACAATATTTCGCACGGTAACTTACTTAATATAGCACATGTAATATATGTAACCATAGTATTATTAATTATAATTAATAATAATAATTTTTATTATAAAATATCTATAATAAAACACTGTATATTCCCCTTACAGGCACAAGCCAATGCTTCCATGGAGGAAAAAATTTGGTTATTTTTCAGATGGTCAAAAAAAAATTTCCGCTTTACAACAAAATGCAAACAAATGGAGTTTTTCTGAACATATTCCAAAATTAAAAACTGTTTTTGAAAGGTGATGAATTTACTTTAAAATTTATTTTTTAATTTACTCTTTTAAATTTTGTATTTTAAAATAAACATATAATTTTTGAAATAGAAAATTTTTGCAAGCAAACATAAAGAAATTATAAAAGTGCCTCACCTCACGTTTTTTGAAACTAAAATAATTACTGATAACGAAAAAATATTAAAACACACACATACTTTATTAGACAAATGTATTATAAACGTTATTGTCATCTCACTTTTTTGTATTTTCATATGAAAATAATAAATAAAAATTCTCAAAGTTTCATTTATTTTCAAATTGCGATTCATAACTTTGGTTTCATGAAGGTGTATATTTTACTTTATTGGTGGTTATTTCATAGATTTGACTATAAAGCGTAATTTATTGCCTTTCTAACACAGTTTAGAACATATTTATCACTCTGATAGTAAGGGAGTTACATCGATTTATATGAGACATATGTGAACTGGGACAAATATGTCTCCTGCCTTTCAACGGGTTAAAAAATAAACAATGTAATTCATATATATTATGTATTTACATTTTAAAAATATTATGTACTTAGCTTTTCAAATAATAATAAAAATAAATTATATTCCTTATAATATTATGACTTTTCAATGTAATAACAGACAGGAAAATCATTTCGCACTGTAATTAAAATGTACAGTTATTTACATAAACCTGGTTATTTTTATTTTTATTTTTTTATTTTAGTTTATTAAGGAAACAAACAGTTATACATATTTTCATAATAGAGTAACATATTACATGGTTCCATTAACCAGCGAAGTTTCCGCTAAAATTTATAATATATATTTATAAACATAGATTAAAACATAAAAGAAAACATAAAGTGGTAGAAAAAAAGAAAAAAATATATATATGTACAACAGAAATGAAAAAAAAAATACACAAATTAAAGCATGTGGTATATGTAAATCATCCAAATATTATTATTATTATTATAAAAAGAAGGAAAATATGCAGCAGGGGTGGAGAGTTCATAATTAACAATTTGTTTTGATTTTTCTATTATGAATTTAATAAATTGGTCTGAGGACAAATGGAAAATATCAGCGTCGTAAAAGATATCATTGTATTTTGTGCACGTCCTTCGGAGAAATGAATGTTGTCTGTAATTTGTTTTTGAGGGTGGGATGTGGAATAGTTGGTTTGACCTTGTGTTTCTTATTGGACAGTGGAAATTAATGTGTTCCAGAAGATAGTTGTTGTCAACAACGTTGTTAATAATTTTGAATAGAAATTTCTGGTCGGATATATTTCTTCTATCTTCTAAGGTTGATAAATTATGGAATGTTAATGAGTCTTTTAGGCTTTCTGTTGTTCGAAAGGATTTAAAGTCTAGGTGTTTCAGTATCTTTTTTTGAATTCTTTCTAACCTTTCAATATTAACTTTGTATTGGGGATTCCATATGACTGATCCGAATTCTAATATTGAGCGAACAAAAGAGACATACAGTATTTTGATTACGTGTGGTGACCTGAATGGTTTGGTCACTCTTATGATGAATCCTAAAAGTTTGTATGCCCTGTCACAGATGGAATTTATATGTGTTCGGAAAGACATTCCGGAGTCCATAATTATTCCTAAGTCCTTCACTTCACAACATCTTTTTATCTCTACGTCATTGATTTTGTACGGAAATATTAGGGGATTTATGCTTTTGGTGAATGATATTGTGTTACATTTTTCTAGGTTAAGGAATAGTTGGTTGTTCGCACAATATATTCCAAGCCTATTAATATCATCTTGCAATTCTAGGCTGTCATTAATATTAGTGATTTTTTTGTAAATTTTAGTGTCATCAGCAAAAATTTGGAATTTGGAATTTTTAAAGCATTCACTCATATCATTGATATATAAAATAAACAAGAGAGGTCCGAGATGTGATCCTTGCGGGATTCCTGAAGGTATATTGAAAAAACGAGAGGAGAAACCCTTAGCTCTAACTGCTTGACTTCTGTTTGTCACATACGATTTGATCCATCTGAGAAGGTCACCCTTAATCCCGATTTTTAACAGTTTCTTCAGAAGCAGTTCAATGTTAATTTTATCAAAGGCATTTGAAAAATCCGTATAGATAGAGTCCACTTGATTTTTACCACCCATAGAATTTAAAATAAAATCTGTGTATTCCAGAAGGTTTGTCTCGACCGACCGTTTTCTGAAAAAGCCGGTTATTATGGGAAGCTGTTTTAGAACTATGAAATCAATGCAATTATTAAAAAAATTGGAATAGATCACACCGGACAGATAATCTGATGATCACACATTATACCCGAAACACTATATACATAATATTTACCGATCGTTCAATTGATTAGTCAGACATCTCCGAAAAATCGAAATTTGGGTTGGGTATGCAGTTATCTGTAAAAGTGTACTCTCTATCTGGTACAATACTATTGATTATGAAAACATGTTGGGGTTTTCTGGGTAACTAGTAGGATATTTCAAAATGTCATTCCAAAAAATTCGGGACCGTTATGCTTTCCAGTGTTATTTTATAGCGTATTTAATATGTAAAACACAGACATCTGTAAATAATATTTGATTAGTGGTGAGCATTCAAAAATTGCTTTCCTCACACCTATGACAGCCTATCGAGAGGATGGTGAAAGTCTCCATACCGTCCTCTCTTTTGTCAGTGCGCCAAGCATCACCAACCACGCAATGATTTCATATGCAAATAATATGTTTTGAATGTATTGAAAATATAATATTATTTTTATAAAAGTACAAATGTACGTACCTACCTGTATTACTTATTTTTCAAAGGGACACCACCCACCCACCATCTCAAAACTATACAAACTTTTTTTATTTAATAAAACAAACAAATATTTTTGTTTCCATCGGTATAAACAAGCATAATTATTTTTAATTATAGTCTCACATCACAAAATGACTAACTCGTTTGAAAAATATTTTTTTTACATTTTCATTGACCTGAAACCAGGAATTTTGCTACCTGTCAAACCTCTTTCTCAGCCATGAGGTTCGACTTCTATTGACAGTTTTTGTCGCATTCACTGACTGCCTACTTATGTTTTTATTTTTATTTTTTATTATTTCTCGTTTATAATGATTTTTCTGTGATTTGTATTACTATGGAGTGCGGTGGTGTAACGAGAGTAAGAAAAAATGTGTTTTCAGAATAAAATAAATAAATTACGTAGATACATAATAATATTCGTTGGGTAAAATAATTAATAAAACATTTTCTAATTTTCCCAAAGAAATTATTGGCGGAACTAGGGACGACATAAACCAATAATACACAAGCCCATAATTAAATAATCATTGAAGAAGAAGATAACAATAATAATTTAAACGAAAATATGAAAGAGAACAAGACACAGTAAACAGAAAAAAGACAATGGTCGCAACTGGGACCCGAACCCAGACCTCTCGTCTAACCGGGACGTACGCGTTAAACAATTTCGCTATTGCCACTTTCTGTCAGCCGTCATAATAGTCAATCTCATATTTGAAATTTCACAATTAACAATATTATCCTGAAATAATTATTAATAATTATTGACATTCAAAAGAGAGTTTTTCTTATAAAAAATTGGATTGAATAATCGACTAAATTGACCGAATTGAGTATCAACTTGAATAGAAGACACCATTGTAGCAACTTTAATTTATCTCCTCCTTCGAAACAAAAATGGTGACAAAGACACGATAATTAAGACATTTAAAGGGTAGTTATTTTATTTTTGTCTTTTTTTCTTCATTAAAGAAGGGGTGTATTTTGTGTAGAATCTACTGGCGATCGCCTAACCAAAGAATACCTAAGTGATACATGCACAAAAAAAACGCATGTCTCGCTTTTCCTAAAGCTGTACGTGCACGACCGAGCCGAGCCTGGCCATTTTGATCTTCGTCACCACCGAAAAAACAACTCTAACTTGTGACTTACATCACATTATAATGGGTACACAAAATAGTTACTTTTTCACAAATATAAAACAAAGGATTATGTAAATTAAGTATCGGCAGAAAAATTAAACAGGCTTTTTTTAAATTTTAATAGAGTTGATGCGTTCTGGGGGTATTTCACCAAAATCTCAAGTCTTATTTTATTGACGGAATGGAATCCTTATTGATTTGAATGAGATGTGATACCAAAATGTTACGGTTACGATCCATTTAATTTTTTTGTTAGTTTCAATGGCAAAGTTTGTACATGATGTAGGTATAACATATAATATAAGTACATATTCAAAAAATTTCACAGTCCTCCTCACTGGGCTTTCCTTTTCTGAGGCGGGATGTAGTTTTTTAAACTTTTGTATTTAGTTTCAGGATGCCTGATAATTGATTATCCCTTTGTTCTCTCAGAAATGTTTTTACTTTTGTTTAAAATATATTTATTTCTGTTATTTTTTATTTTATTGCATTTAGTTTCGTAGCATAGAATTTAATATTTCTCTGTCCAAAAGATGTGTTAAAAATGGGAGTAACCAGAATATTTTGGCATATTGCCATGATGGTTGAGTATTCATGTCGGGCAGTGGAGTATTCAGATATGTTTTTTTTAGCTTAAATAAAATATTTTTTGAATAAAGTTTCTGTACATTGTGGACTTGAAAGTGTTTAAATATTTTTTCTGTTAAAGTTCTAACCGAAATATTCAGTATTGTCTTTAGTACTCCTTTTTTGTTTGGTGTCATGCGTGTACTGTTGAACTAAACAATACATCCGATTTGCATGCACCAAGTCTTAAACTGTTTGAAAATCCAGTGTCTATGGCACCACGCAGGGGAATTTTGATATAAAAAAAAAACTGGCACACCAGCGAATTTTATTTTCGATTTTTTATGGAAAATTTTCATCGTTCATAAAAAAATAAAATAAAAGGGGGACAATTATAAAAAAATCCCTACGTGGTGCCATAGTGACTGAATTATCGAACAGTTTAAGACTTGGTGCATGCAAATCGAATGTATAGTTTTTCTAATAAACGTGGTTTTTTTTTTTACTTCAAATATAAATTTTCTATGTAAAAAAAAAATTAAGTAAAAAAATTGACGCGGTCCATCCTCTCTGCTTACCCTATATATTTAAAAAAAAATATATATATAAATTTTCTATGTAAAAAAAAAAAATTAAGTAAAAAAAACGCAGTCCATCCTCTCTGCTTACCCTTCTATAATTACGGTCGTCACCCTCGTTAAAAAAAACCCGCGTTTTTTTAACTTAAAATAAATTTTCAATGTAAAAAAAAATGCTAACTAAAAAAACGCTGTCCATCCTCTCTGCTAACCTCTCTATCTCACCGAAACAGAGAGAGCAACGAAGCGCGTAGGCGACTGAAACGCGGTAGTGTTTGTAAGGTGATTTATGCATAACAATCCCTACCGCATTTCAGTCACTAGCGGGACTGAAACGCGGTAGTGTTTGTTGGTGATTTACGCATGACAAACCCTACCGCGTTTCAGTCGCTAGCGTGACTGAATCGCGGTAGGGATTGTAAATACGCCCCGGGCCTCTGACGGGCTTAGTCCGCAACTGACTATCGTAGTATAAAATGTCGTTTATTAGGGATGTTTTTAAAGAAGTACATGACCTGGTGATAAATTTAGAAACCATCATTAACATTCATATTAATTATACAATTTTAATTGTTTAGGTATTAGTTATTATTTATACCTAGGCAAATAAACGTTGTTTTATTCATTACAGTATCCAATCAGGCGATGGGCAAATCATGAACCACTCGGATTTTGAATTTCCTCAAGGATTTATGTTTGGAGCTGCCACAGCGGCTTACCAGATAGAGGGCGCTTGGAACGTTTCAGGTAACTATGCAGTCAAAAAATTATCACATTAATAAATGTTAATTAATAAAAATAGTAGTCGATGCTCTAGAGCATGGGTCGGCAACCTTTTGTTGTAAAAGGGCCAAATATTTTACGTGGAGACCAGTGCGGGCCGCACTTGGGTCATATGTCATTACAGTAAACCTTCATTTTGGGAGGCTGGTAAGCGTACCGCCGCCCCGGGAACTATTTATTGGATAATCAATACCTGTGCCATAGGTTACCCCAAGTGCGGTTCGCTACATTTAGTAGGGGTGCCCGGGTTCACGAGGTTCGTCCAGGTCTTGGCGGCCGATGCTTCTGCCCACCTATTGCGTGTCAGGCTGAATCGAGGAATATTGGTTGAGGGAGGTCTTTTGACCTTTCCAACCAACATCCCTCCACCCATCGTGGGAGAAATGGATTCATACATCTGTCACTCCCGAATACATTGAACCACAGATTCCTACCCACCCCTCATACGTGTTTCATTCCCAGAACTTCATTTCCTTTCTTTTCCTAAAAAAACCCTCCACACAGCTTCTCCAAGTTGACATAGGCCCTGAGGGAAGTTAATTTTCTCAGGGCCTCCTGTGTGGAGCTAATGTAAAAAAATCTCCATGAAGCTATAAATTTCTTTTCGTAAATGAAAACATCCATCTCTCCCTTCTTGCTCCTTTTCACTCCGTTGAATATGATATCGTTCGTCTCTTGCGTTGCGACGAGAGTCTTGCGGGCCGCATCAAGTCGCCTCGCGTGCTGCAGGTTGCCGACTCACGCTCAAGAGTGTTGAATTTTGATAGCATTTTCCTCCACTCGGAAATGCAAAAAATCCTGCTGAACTACTATATTTATAAATCTGTGAAAATACTTAATAAATAAATTTATTTTGTAAAATATACAAACAGTAACAATACAGTATAGCATTATTAATGCATTGTTTTTATTTTCTTATTTTAAATTAATTTTCTCAAAGAAAAAGGAAAACTGAAATACCAAAATAACGTACGACTCTCATTTTACGTACTTATAATAAAATTCCGTAAATTTATTAGTAAATTAAGTTTCCCAAACATTCATACAAATAATACGTAAAATAATGCGAATTTCGAACGTATAATAAAATACATCTACCACGAAACTATAGCCTCTCTGTGAATATGATTTCAGTTTTCCATTATAATACTACATCAAGCTTGTAGAAAAGACATATTGCGCGTTCATTACAACCACAGATGTCACTCGTTCCACAATACATCGCGTACTATTTTGGTTTGATTCTCGGACAAATTACTAATCATTCTGACGGATTTGAAACCGCTGTAGCCTCTCAGTCTGTAAAAACAATATATACTGGTTCAATTTTCCACTAAAAAATACCGCATCAAGTCAGGAAATATGTATCCGTGTGTGTTCAAGATAACCACAGATGTCACTCGTTCCACAGTATACTCTGTACTGTTTTGGTTTGATTCTCGGAAATGTCATCTGACCCAATCGAATCATTTACTTGAGATTATTCACTTGGCGGTTTTCTACAAATTTAAATTCAAGCTTATCTTGACTTACCTACCTTCATACAATAGAAGCTAGATGATAAACAAGTACATACAGTAGTTTTACAAGGTCATAGAAATAAATTATTGTAAAGTCATGTCTGCGATGCAAGTAAATCTAAGCAGTGTGCGTAGGTAGGTACTTTGAGAAAAAACTACTTTACTTTTACATTATTTACTGATTACATTTGACTTTGTAAGAGAAGTTGATTGTAATAATTTATTATGGCTTTGATTATTATTATGTTTGATTAATTAAATTTAAAAGTTTTTAAAAAAATGTGCATAGTATGCTGCATATTTATACAAGATGGCGTAATATACGTGCGTCAAGCATTTGCTGGTGTTATTATTGAACTAAATTATCGCCATGATTATTTTTTAATCAAACAAACGAATCGTGTTTATACTATTTGTAACTTTAAAAAAAAACGGGAAACATATTTGGGTATTTAGGAAAGTAGGAACCGTAGGCAAATTCTGAATTAAAGAGTTTGGTAGTCATGTGTGGTAGCTATTTAGCCTTTTGATAATTTATTTGATTTTTATTTATTTATTTATTTCAAAACATACGGCACAACATGTGCCATTGACATAATTATGTTTATATATATTATAATACAATAACATAAGAAAGTGACATATAAATGTAAAGTTAAATATAAAAACAAAAGGTAAAAAAAGGAGTTAGGGTAATGAGTAGTAAATAGAATTATGATGTATAAATGAAAGTATAAAGTAAAAGTGTAAACTATAAAATATAAATTATAATGTAAAAGTAAAAAGTTAAGATAAAAAGTTGAAAGGCAGGAAATAATATAGACTATAAGTTACCTTTGTAAATAATATAAAGTACAAAAGTTATAAATATAAAAAAGTATGACAAGTAAACAGTAAGAAATGCTCTTAGGAGCCAAATATTGAGGATAACCAAAAATTTTAAAAATATGTATAATAAATAAAAGGAAGGTGTTACGGAGTATACAAAGCGATATGCGATATTTTAATAATCAACGGGGATTTGAGGAACATAAAATTAATATAACATTCGATTAGGTGGCCGGATAACACAACAATTTGCAACTTCATCACCTCCCTTAAAAAGTCATTAAAAGTGATGAAAAAAATGGTTAAATAAGTTACGTGCTAGTTTTTTTAATAATGTATGCGCTAGTTTTTTTAATAAGGGAACGTACCCATACTACGTGACACATTTAGGGGGGGGGTCTTCATGAGCGGCGGGTTGCTTAGGTTTTTGGTCACCGGGGGGGGGGAGAGGGGGGGGGGTTAAAAATTGCAAAAAGTTGGTCACGTAGTATGGGTACCGTTCCCTAACTTATGATGACTTTTTAAAAGGGTGTTGAAACTTTGGTGAGTTGTCGTGGAACCATATCATTACTGATATAGTGATTTGAAAGAATTTTTCCTATCTAGATTTGAAAACTGATATCAGTAAAGCATTAAGACATCAATCGTTACCATACTACACCGATTAAATCTTATAGCAGGCTTAACGAGATTAAGATCTCTCATGGACAGTGTCTAAATAATGCTTTCATCGTGCGTTCGTAAAGTCACGAGATTTGTATTTTTGTAAAATATTTAACATTTTAAGAGATTAAAACCTAAATATGATCCGTCTAACTCTTTGTGTATATCTCTCACTCCACTCCACTGATAGATCTCTTCAGGGGTCAATCAAGAACTTCTGATGAAAAAAATGGAAATCCCTCAATCGTCTAAGTATCTATACCCCTGAGAGTCGAACCACCAATTATGGGAAAGGAACATAGCAACCAAAAACGGCGCGATACGCCGCTTGCCCTAGCTAGGAATGCCAATCGTGGTTCCAATTAAAATTTGGAAAATACAGTGTCGGCAAGACAAGTAATAAATTTTTCGTATAATATTTTTTTCAGGAAAAGGAGAGAGTGTTTGGGATAGATGGACCCACGAACACCCTGAGGTTATCAGGGACGGAAGCAACGGAGACGTCGCCGCCGCATCATACTACAACTACCGTCAGGACGTCGAGATGCTCAAGGCTCTGGGAGTCGATTTCTATCGCTTCTCCATATCCTGGCCGCGCGTCCTGCCCACCGGATTCGCCAACCACATCAACAAGGATGGCATAGCGTACTACAACAACCTTATCAACGAACTTATCAAATACAACATCACACCAATGGCCACGCTTTACCACTGGGACTTACCGCAGAGACTTCAAGACTTGGGCGGCTGGTCCAATCCACATATTGTTGAATACTTCGCTGATTATGCTAGAGTTCTCTACAAACAATTTGGTGATAGAGTGCCCATTTGGACTACTTTCAATGAGCCCATGCAGACCTGTCTGGAAGGATATGGACTTGCCAACAGAGCTCCAGCTCTCAACCATCATGGAGTAGGAGAGTACCTGTGTACGCATTACCTGCTCAAATCTCACGCAAGGGCTTATCACATTTACGACAAGGAGTTCAGACCAAAATACAATGGTAAATATTATTTATAACTATAAACAATTGTTAATAAGGTTCTCTCTTATCAAGTTATAATGAGAACATTGTTGTTCTTTGAGCATGATTTATATCGTCTGATTTAACCCCTTAGACTAATGTATAAGAATAAGAACAGCTCATGGGTATAGGTCTCACGCATAGACATCGAAATTTAATAGACGAGAAGATACAGATGACGGGTAAAACCAAACTATGGGGGGCGAAGAGGGGAAAGATGACTGTGATTCGTTAAAAAAATCAAGCTGACAGTATATAGGCATCTCGCATTATAATATCACCATTTAGTTCTTAAAAGCAAAATCTGCTTTTGAATGAATAGACCTTTTTACATAGGAGCGCGAATTGCTCGCCACGTTATAAACATATTTGCGAAGTCCAAATAGGGCAAAGTAAAGTTCGCCACTTTTTACAGACGAATATTTTGTTGCCGTATTTAGTTAAGACACTTTCACAAATGATTCATAATTTACTTACCCCTGTAACCAGCGACGAGCACACTGGAGAACCGCCCACATTCGTTATGATCGACATATTTTAGGGAATATATAAGCTAGAATTTTTGCCGTGTTATTTCGTAAAATGTACGATGAGAGCTCGGCGCTGGTCCGGACAAGAATGATGTCGTCACATTTTTTAGATTCAAGCGAGGCTCTCGTAAGCCCAGCCGGTTCCATGAAACCGGTATGGGGAGGGGGAAATAATACGCGTTTATCACTTAGGGCAGGTCTATATATATTCATATGTCTATGGTCTCACGGAAATCGTTGTGTCTTCCTTACTGTCATGGCGATAAATATGATCTAAACGGTGTAAGAAAAATAAAACACCCCACATTATATTCCAATCAAAAATGTTAACAACAGAAAAATTAAAATCTAGATACTCCTCTAAAGACTATAAACTAAAGTTTCCGATCACAATTGAAAAAAAATTGTGCAGCACTTTTAGAATTATTTATTAATTATTTTTACATGAAACGAGAAAAAAAGTGATGTTACAATAACGCTTATAAAATACATTTGTCTAATAAAATGTGTTTTATTTCTTGTTCATTTCAGTCATTTCTGTTAGAAAAAACGTAAGGTGCCCCATTTAACATTTAAACCTTTATTTGTCTGCAATAAAAAATGTACATTTAAAAAAAAATTATCTCTATTAATGAAATTTTAAAGTATATTTCATCACCTTTTAAAAACAGTTTTTAGTTTTCGGATGCGTTCAGAAATATTTCATTTATTTGGATTTCATAGCAAATAATCTGTTCGTCTGACAAAATATGCTCGAGGACTGAGGGGTTAAAAAATATTCCTTGCCTGTCTAAAGCAGGCGCCAGACACGAATTCAAAGAAGTGATCAAACAAGTGTTCACATGTGTGGCACGGGCATTTGACACTGTTGTCACATAAGTGATCACTTAAGTGCGCTTTGTCGTTCCGTGTCGGTTTTTTAGCGCACATCAAAGGGATCAAAGTTCAAAGTTTGCGTGCCTGCCACACTGCGCGAAGCTCAGTTGCGCGAGCGTCGCCGTGGAGAGTAGTCGTGCGTGGACAGCCAAACAAACTAACGATGGAGTGGAATAATGAGAGCGTTTTCGAGTTTATAGAGTTGATGCAAGTAGAGCCAGATATATGGGATCCGAAACGTAAAGGGCATAAAAATCGAAATAACATCAATGACGCCTGGAACCGAATTAAACACCACTCTTCAATACCTTGCTCTATCGAAGAATTAATTAGATAGATATATTTAGATAAATATATTTAGATAAATATATTTAGATAAATATAATTAGATAAATTAATTAGATAATATAAATAAATAATATAAGCAAACTGTGTCGACCAAATCGTCGACCATGTTGTGTGAAGTCTATTTGAAAACTGTGAGCTCAAAGGAGTGATCAAAACTTTGACACATGTCTGGCAGATACAACAATATGTGACCAAATGTGTGCGCAAAGTCTTCAAAGAAGTGATCACTTATTTGAACTTCTGTCTGGCGCCTGCATTACACTTAAACATTGTGATCAATATTAATCATAACGTATTTGCCGGCGAGCTATAAAGTGACAGATTCAGAATGAGAACACGCCTTCGCTCTTCATCATCCAATAATATTACAAAATGTTCAACGAGAATCTAATAAATTCATTTTAATTGATGTCAACTTTTTTCTTCATGGACCATGTAATAAAAAGCACAAAAGTAGAACAGTAGTAAGTAGATTGATTGAAATGTCTCGTTCGCTGGAGTTCAATTATTCGATTATAGATGTTTCCAGAATACTGAGAGATTTTCATTTTGCAGGTCAAGTCGGGATAACTCTGGACTCCAACTGGGCTGAGCCGAACACTGATAGTATGGCCGATAAGGATGCAGCGGAACTTTATTTACAATCACACGTTAGTAAGACCTTATCAGTGATAATGTTAATTGCTTCAATAAACCTACAAATTTCCCATTTGGTGATCGTGCAGAGAGGGTGACCAAATTTTGCTATCAACTGATAACTAAATAAGTATTTTTTAATTTATTCGTTGGTAACAACCGTTCAAGTACCATAGCGAAGAATTCCAATTAGACGTCATAATGTTATCATAATTTTGCAAGACTGCTCTTTTTCAGATTTTATATTTGAAAATTGTTAATGGGTGTCAAATAATGGAGTTACAAGCAATGAATGCTTCATATATCAACCTTTGGATGTAAAAGATTTTAAAGAACGCAACAATAATTGTAGATTCCAGTGTCTATTTCGAGTCTGTCTTGCGTCGCGTTGGGCTTAAAACATGTGATGCTTATTTCGTATGGGACAGGCAATTTGTACGCCATCTTGAACAATTTATGTAATGGAAAATTGTTTCATGATTCGTTTTATTACTTTTCATATTTGGTTTTCTACACAGTAATAACGTCAAGATTCTCATTTCGTCCTAAAAAAACGTTCTGATATGTACAAGGCTTGACTATAATATTAGATGTATATTCATCTCATTTCTCATAAGTATGAAAAACTTTTTTGTTTATATTACAATTTTAACTTTACACGGGAGGCCCTGAGGGAAAAAAATCCCCTCAGGGCCTATGGGGATGCAATGTGGAGGGTCTTTTTAGGAAAGAAAGGAGAAGAAGCCCTGGAAGGAAAAAGGTTTGAGGGGTGGGTAGGAGTCAGGAGTCCAGGAGTGATGGAAATATGAATCTATCCCTCTAACCGTGGTAAGACGATGTTCCGAGAGGTTCCTGATGGAGAGATCAAAAGACGATCTACCTAAACCAGTCTCAACCGATCTGGCCAACCATGCAGTTAGTGGGCAGATACATCCGCCACCAAGTCCTAGGCAAGCCTTACCCCATGAACCCTGGCACCCTTGCTAAGTCACCAAACGTCGCGAACTACTTGGGGTGACCTATGATAGAGTTATTGGTTATCTAAAAAAATGTTCTCGGTACGGCTGTACGGGTGGTACCCACATCCGCCTCCCAAACATTGCTAAGTACTAAGTATGGCATGGTACGGGTCAAACGATTTTAAGCATTTATATCATTGCTAAAATTCGAGTACCCACCACCCATTAGACATAATAATTTATCAAAATAACAGAACAAAGTTGGCAGTGATGATCACATTGAATGCCAACTGTGTTTACCTAAACGTAATAACTTCCACAAGTAATAGTTTTTGCCAATTAGTAAAATATTAGACACTCCACACAGCAATCCGTTAGACCTTCCACACAGCATTCCCAAACATGCAGGACCCGAAGGAAAAATATTTCCAGCAGGGTCTCGTGTGGGTACTTCCGGATGAAAAAAAAGAGATTAATATTGATTTCTCCAACTCAAATAAAAAAAAATCATCTCGAGGGGTCAAACGATTAAAGAATCGCACGCTTAAGATTGCCATCGATCAGATTAAACCTACGTGCTCAAAGCAATGATACATATCACGAGAATGCTATTTTCCTTACTACAACTTATCTTAAAGTTTTGTCACAATATTATTGTCATATCCTGAATACATCTTACTCAACAAACATGATGTGGGGAAAGATTAACTTTTGAGTGACGGCAAAATACATTTTGGACACTATCGTCTTTGTATTGCGTATAAATATCTCAATATAGAGTCAAAGATGATTAAATACTCATCAAGTATTTGCAATACTTTTTTGTTTAATCATTTCTATTTGCATAATTTGCGTATTTTTATACCTTTCATATTTTATCTGTTTATTATTAATTAAAAATAATTTATTTATTCGCCTTTGTAAAGCAATAAATATTCAATTCTAATGTTAATGCATTGAAATCTTGATTCGCTGAAACTGTTAAGTCTGTGTCGTAAAATGATTTTAGAAACTTCATAATTATTATTGTTAATACGCAGAGCCAAATATTAAGCGAAATGATGGAAGCTGACAGAAAATAAAATAAACACTTGCGAAATAATTCTCGTGGCCGAAAATAAGTTTCGTAACTTGCCAAATTTGCATTCATGCAATGTGTAAATGGAAAGACTTCAAGATAAAAAAAATAATTATGATGCTAATAGTTAAATTGTTCGTTTTTATATCCAGGCTGGTTGGTACGCCCACCCCATCTTCAACGGAGACTATTCGCCTTTGCTCATTAAGAAGGTCGAGGAGATGAGCAAGAAGCAAGGCTATCCCCGCTCCCGTCTTCCCAAGTTCACCGAGGAAGAGATCGCATACATCAAGGGGTCTTCAGACTACTTCGGGCTGAATCATTACACCTCCTACCTGCTGCAGTGGGCTGATGGTCCAGTGGGCGCCATCCCCTCTCACGAGAATGATCTGGGAATCATCCGGCATCAAGATCCCACCTGGCCTTCAGGAGCATCGTCTAATTGGCTTAGGGTAAGAACCTACCTTTCAAGTAGATACAGGGCCGTATTTATACACAGGCTACCAAGGCGTCTATGGACCCGAACCACAATTTTTATGGTAGGTAGTAAAAATATTATATAGCTGGATCAGGGTGAAGTGTAGGCGCAAATCAATTAGCTACTAAGCCATTTCCATGATACCTAAGTTGTAAGTATGTAAGTATGTAATGTCATTTTATTTCAAATTATTAAAAAAAACAGAGTGTGCAATTCACACACGGAAGAAGTGCAACCTTCAGAAAACTAAAGTAAACAAGAGTGGGAAGGCCTCGAAGCACCGCAAGACGAGGAGACCGGTTATACTATGTCATTCTCTCTCAGGCTAAATTCAATAGATGTATGGTTTTTTAATGTCGCTCTTTTTCGTTTCATCGAGTTTGAAGTCGCTAAAGAAGTTTTCACTTCAAAAATACTGAGTTTTGCATATTTGGGAAAATAGATTTGATTCTCAAGTTTACGTTCTTTTTTATACCGTTGTTCATAGCAATGTAAATAAATCGTGCTGTTTCTGAAACTTTTCATTTTTATCTCGTCGTGTCATCAACTTCTAAACTCGGTAAGTGTAGTAAAATGTTCGACAATTTAGTGTTAATCTTTAAATGTTTCTTTTTAGGTTTTTAGCTCGAAAATCGCTCTGAAATGCAGCTTAATTTCGTTATTTGCTGCTTAACTTTCAAATAATTCTCGGAACGACCCTTCCCAGACCCTTCCCCGGGTAAGGCCCGCAGCACAGCCTCGGGTCTATAGGTACTAAATACTGCCCTGAGTAGATACAAAGGATGGAATCCGTATCGAATATAAGATAATGTAGGTTACTATCGTTGACATTCGCACGTATGCAGGTATCAGAGACGCTCCAAATATACAGGTATCTTTATTATCTTAGTTGAATCAGCGACGATTGCACGGTAACATGGTTTTATTATTAGCCCTGTAGGAAGTAATCTAGGGAAAAGAAAGTTATCAGAAATTCGTGACGTATGCGTTGATAAATATAGATACAAGTCCAGAATCTCTCATTTTTTTAAATATATCTAATTATAATTAAATAATATAACCGTATCTCCGGGATCTCCATATTTTAGTGTAGGCAAGTGGCTATATATGCATATTTAAGCTATCTTCCATAGTAAAAATAATGAATTTAAAAAAATCAAAAAAATTAAAATGTACTACAAACTTATGAGAAATAGACATCTATTTACAGCAAATATTTTTAAAACTACCCAAATACAAAACCATTGTATTTACCAATTCATGAAAATACTATAATTTCTCATTTGAATTTGTGATGTATTATCAACCAATCAGAACAAATAAATAGAATAAATCATTTAAAAAAAAAAAAATATAGACAATTTTATACAAAAAATATGCAACCAAAGTATCTAAGAATCGTGGCTCCCTTAATAGGCACAAGATATCCTGTATTATAATATAATAAAAAGGTATAGATAGGTACATGAGAAACGTAAGGGACGTACTTGACTTACTTTAACCAGTGATTCCTGACGTCATTTGTTAGGTTCGGTGGCTTTTTTTCGCAAATTTTTTCATTCAAAAACAATTTTTTTTCTCCCGCATGTCGTCATCGGTCACTCAGCCCAGTAACCGATCAACCCCCTTAGCCCCTTACCCCGACCCGAACTGTCCAACACCTATCATTTTTTAATGTTTTTGTAGAAAAAAAACCATCAAAAAAGTCGCCGGAGACCAAAATTTTATTTGCATTTTTTATTCCAAATAATGTCAGAAATCACTGGTTTGGGTAAGTCAAGTACGTCCCTTAACATCCTGTACATTACAATATATTTTTTTCTTTAACGTCTAGTACGGGAGTTTGTGGACGGCAAGGAATTTTTACAAAAGAGTTCTGAAATTTTCTTCAGAGCATCAAATGACAAATATTTTAAATTCCGCGAAGTTTTAAAAATATAATTAAAAGATTAGGCGAACATTTCTTTAAGGCTTAAGTAATGGAATCACGCAAACTTTTAAGTAGATCGCCGAGTTTTTGAAGAGTTTCATAAACAGACAATTATTTAAGGGTCAATAAGATTTTTTCCGTCAGGCGAGGCGCGATAATGGAATAAAGTTTTTAATTTGCCGAGAGTTCTAATCCATTCTGCAATCTTAATGATATCATTTATAGTTATAGGGCAGAGAATTTACAATCTATGCCTTCCGATAGCAGTTCATTTTACGGTTTCGAACAAACAATGGTCCTATTTTCTAGTTGGTAACTAAACATCAAACATTTGAACGGACAAGTTTGCTGTGCAGTTCTTACTTTGCGAAATGGCAATACCTACGAGTTATGTACATTGGCATAACAAAACAATCAATTGTCTGCGAAGGTAATTAAAATGATTGTGTGCAACACTCTTTCATACACAATTTAATAATATTATGCTACATACATATCTGAAGTGTTTTAGGTACAATTAATTATTATTATAGATGTATTACTTACAAAAATTTTGGTAATTATTCCACTAACCGCTGCACTTGTAGACACAGATTGTAGATATCGATATTACACTTCGTTATAACAATTACTAAAAGAAACAACTATTTACATGCACAAAAGAGGCTATGAGGGTATTTGCTTTGGTAAACTAAGTTATTAATGCGTATTTAGATTGACACGAAAGTCACGCAAATATCAAACCATATAAAAAAACAGAGTGTGCAATTCACAAGCGGTAGAAATGAAACCTCCAGAGAGCTAAAGTAGACGAGAGCGGAGAGGCTACGAAGCAACGCATAAAGAGGAGACCGATTATGCTATCTAATTCTCTCGCAGGCTAAATCCTATAGGTGTGTTTGTCTCTTTTTAGTGTGGCTATTTTTCATTTCACCGAGTTTCAAATCACAAAGGTGCTAAAGAAGTTTTCACTTCAAAACAATTAAAATGGCGGCAAAGGAATCGTTTCGCACGGGAATTTTTTAACTTTGATTGAATAAAAATGGAATTTTTCATGCATCTTTTACCATCTATCAAAACGCAGTTAGTTGTTACTCGTAGTAATAAAGTTGAAATGTAGTGTAATTTCCAAAATCCGTACCTAAGAAAATGCGGCAGTTAGTCGATTTGTATCAAAATTTTAATATGAACCGATAAAAAGACGTACGAGTATTTACCAGTAAAAGTATGTTTTCCCATCAAAAGCAGCTAGAGCTTTATATTATAATCCATCAAACTAGTCATTATCTGCCATTCTATCCATCTAAAAGTCAGAGTCAAGTATTCATAGCTTCAATTATTTTTTTTTTTTTCAATTATTTATTTGGCTTTCACCCATTAAGGGTGATCTTGGCCATGTATTAAAGTAAGTTACATATTTTTAAAATTATTTACATTTCCAGATTATTTTTTTTGTAAATTAGTTACATTATCAATTTTTAAAAATTATTTACATTTTCAGATTTGTTAAAATTAGATACATGATCAGTTTGTTTAAATTAGTTACATTTTCTTACATTTTTTAAAATTAGTTATATTTATGGAGTTGGTATTAGAAGTAATTACAATGTTGTAGAGTAGGAAGATGTACAGGTTCCCAAAAATAGGAACCTATACAACTGCACACACGTATTAATAGTAATTAGAAAATTAAAGAGAAGGAAGATGTACAGGTTCCCAAAAATAGGAACTTGTACATCTTCCATACTTCCATCTTTATACAGAGTGACACATAGAGTTGATATTAATAGTCATTACAACATTGAAGGGTAGGAAGAAGTACAGATTCCCAAAAAAAGGAACCTGTGCAACTGTACATAATAACACTGCAAGAAACAAATGTATACGTAGGGAAGAGAAAGAAATGTGATTGATGCTTAAATATTGAGGCCATTTTTGTAAATAAATTTTGCTAACAAATAGTGAATTTCAGGAGAGTTGAGACTAAGAAGGCAGGGTACACTGGTAGGGAATTCAATTTTAAGTTTTAACAATTCAGGTATGAAGTTTGGAAATTGGTCATTGATAGGACACTCAAAAAAATTATGGTCTAAAGTATCCTCTGAACCACAATCACAATAAGGCGAATTGACTATGTGGAATCTGGTGAGATGGCTAAGACAACAAGTATGACCTAAACGCATTCGAATAATGGAAGAGATGTATTTTTTAGGCATGGAAGTGTATTTGTGAAACCAGGGCTTGACAGGAATAGAAGGTTGAATTAAAGAGTACTGGTGACCTTTTAACAGGGAGGATGATTTCCATTCAGAGGACCATTGGCGTTGTAATTTATTTTTTAAAATAGGAAAGTAGTCTCTAACAGGAATAGGAATACTACTTAATGGACCATGAACAATAGATTCCTTAGCAATAGAATCAGCCTTTTCATTTCCAACAATACCAAGGTGTCCTGGGATCCAGGCCAAGACCACTGACACGTGAGCCAGCGACAAGGAATGCAGGAGGTCTCTGATAGAGCACGTCAAAGAGTCGCTATTGGAATTGAGAGGGGATGCGCTTATTTTTTGTAATGAGCTAAGTGAATCTGAAAGGATGAGGGCATTTCTAATGTTGAGAGATTTGATGAGACGTAAAGCTTCTATGATAGCTATACATTCAGCAGAGAAAATGGAACACTCTTTGGGAAGTCTGTGTGGGAAACACAACTTCCTGTGAGGTGCATAGACACTGGCCCCACAATGGGAGTCCGAACTGAGTTTGGAACCATCTGTGAAAATTTTTATATAATTTGGCCAGTTATTTTCAATAATTTTGTTGAATTCTGCGTTATTGGATTGAACTGAGTTTTTAATATTTTTTTTACATATTCCTATAAATTGGTGCACCTTTGGATAGAAAGTAAGACTTTCATAGGGATAAGAGTATAAGGGGAGAGATTCATTGCGATAGGAGTTTGTGGAAACATTCAGGAAAGTGTTGAAGCAATTATAGAGAAGGGGAGGGGAATGTTTTTTCCAAAATGGATTCAAATTAACCTCATACTTTAACGATTGAAGTTTGGGAATCAAGGGATGAGAAGTTATTGAGCATGTATTGAAAATATATTTTTCTGCTAGGCATCGCCTTCTTATATTTAAGGGAGGCTCGCAGCATTCAACTTGCATTGCGTTGATTGGGGAAGATTTCATGGCTCCTAAGATAAGGCGAAGAGATTTTGACTGAATTTTATCTAATTTAAGCGAATTTGAAGTGGACATTGGATCAAACAGACAAGATCCATAATCAAGATGACTTCGGATGAGAGCATTGTACAGAAGTTTTAAAGATGATGGGTGTGATCCCCACCACACTCCGGACAGAAATCTAAGGGGATTGATGTTGCGTTCACATTTCATGATGACATGATTTATGTGAGAATTCCAAGTAAGCTTTGAGTCTAGAAACATTCCCAGGAACTTAACTTCTTTAGAGATAGGGATGATTTCATCGCCAAATCTCACCTGAATTTCTGGGAGCTTTCGACGACGAGTGAAGATGACAACTTTGCTTTTGGAGGGGGAAAGTTCAAGGCCATTAATATTTAACCACGCCAAGAGTTTTCTAAGAGCATTGTTGATTGCTGATGCTGCAATAAAAATATTACGGGATATTTTGTAGAAAGTCAAGTCATCAGCATATTGGAGTATGTTGCACAAGAATTGAATAGATTTTTCTAGATCATATGTGTAAATATTGTACAGGATCGGGCTTAAGACTGACCCTTGCGGGAGACCTTTGAATATGTGTCTAATGTGGGGAGGGGATTCAGACCCATCTACAAAAATAGTTCTCTGGGAGAGCAAATTGACAATGAATTTTACCAATTTAGGCGGAATACCTATTGCCAGTAACTTTTCTTTCAGGATGGGGATATGAACATTGTCATATGCTCCACAGATGTCTAAAAACACTGCAATGCAATATTCATTTTTAGATAATGCTAATTTGATATCTGTAACAAGAGAAGAAAGGTTGTCAAGGGTACTTTTACCCTTTCTAAATCCAAACTGGGAAGGGGAAAGAATTTGATTTTTTTCTACGAACCAGTCCAATCTATTCTTAATCATTCTTTCAGATACTTTGCAAAGAGTAGAAGAGAGGGCGATAGGTCTGTAGCTCGAACCTATACTTGGATCTTTGCCACTTTTGCAAATGGGAATGATATTTTGAATTTTCCAGTCTGGGGGAATAATACCAGAATCCAGAAAGACATTGATGAGAGAGAGAAAGTAGGTTAGAGAATTGTCATCAGAATGACGGATGAATATATTCAGGATTTCGTCCTTGCCAGGAGCTGAGTCATTGAGGATTTCAATGGCTCTTTTTAACTCATCAAAAGAAAATGGAGCATCTAACCATGAAGAAGATTTTAAAGTGAAAGGCAAAGAAGGGAGTTCATCAAAATTAGGGACATAAGGGGGAGCTATTTTATTAATAAAGTCATCAATCCAAATAGCAGAATTACGAGATGGCTTTGGCAGGGAAAAGGAAGATCTAAACCTGCGAATCATGGACCAAACCTCCCCCGCTGGAGTAGCAGGGGATATATTGGTACAGAAATTACGCCAGCTGTTTTTTTTTTTGAAACGGAATGTGCGTTTAGCAACAGCTTGGGCATTCTTGGCTGAGATGTAATTATCCATAGTCATTTGTTGGCAGTATGTCTTATTGGCCGCTTTTCTCTCCTTCAGCACTCTAAGGCATTCCTCATCCCACCAAGGGGGAGGGCGAGCCTTCGAACCTACAGGAGATGATTTGGGGATAGACTTGTCAGCCGATTTTAGTATGGAATCAGTCCAAGATTTATAAGAGGAGGTGCAATTATCAGAAGAAGGGGAAGGCAGGGAGAGGGAAAGATCCTGGATTGAGTCTCTGAAACGGGACCAATCGGCTTTTTTTGTAATAAATTTGGGCTTACTTTTAAAGTGATTGGTATCCAACCGTTGAGCCAAATTCAAAATAATGGGATAGTGGTCACTGCCGCAGGGGTCTGAAGTAATTCGCCAGGAGATTAGAGGATAGATACTCGGTGAACAGAGGGATATGTCCACCGCACTAGGATTCTGTCCAGGGTGACTAAACCTTGTTGAGGATCCGTCATTTAGGAGACAGATGTTCAAGGAGTCCAAAAGGTCAATTAATTTGATACCTGAGGGATCCGAGGAAGCAGAACCCCAGAGTGGGGAGTGGGCATTAAAGTCACCCAAAATGACCAAGGGAGAAGATATTTTGCTAAGCATGTGGACCCACAGTGGAAGGTCAAATGGGGTAGAAGGAGGAATATAGAGAGATACAAAAGTTATATTAGAGACAGTGGCTGCCACTAATTGGAAGGGTGAATTTGGGGGTTTAATGGAAATAGGGGAGAAGGGGAGAGAGTTTTTGATGAAAAGGGCTGCACCACCCTTCCCATCAATGCGGTCGTCCCGCAGACATTGATAGCCACTCACCTTGAAGAGTTGAGATGGCTTGAACCAAGTCTCAGAGACGGCTGCAATCGATATGGAGTGAAAATGTAGAAGGCGGATGAGGTCATCCTTATTGGAGGTGACGCTTCTACAATTCCACTGCAGAATTGCTGCTGTTGGGGCAGCCATTGGGAAGAAGAGAATACAAGGAGGAGAGTAATGAGGCAGCGTTGGACGGTAGAGAATTATTATTGTTAATAACAGAGATAAGTAACATGAGGAGAGTTTGGATAAAAGAAGAATTGTCATTAGAAGTATTGTTGTTTATGGAATTTGCATTTAGATCAGGATTGAAAGCACTGCTGTTAGTTGAATTGGAGTTAGAAAAGAGGGATTTTTGAGGAAATAGAGAGCTGTTGTTACCATTTGGGAACAAGAGTTGGGAGTTATGGCCTAATTGATCAAATCCAGGTGTATTAATTGGACGAGAAGCTTGTTTTGTCATTACAGTCTTCCTGTAAGACAAGTTTGAAGGAGCACTAATTTGGGGTTGAGAGGCAACTTCAGCAAAAGATTTTTTAGAAGGAGCTATTAATTTGGAGGCATAGAAGTACGAAACGCTATTGGAGGCCATATAACTTTTTATGTTTTTTTGGCGAGAAAGTTCGGGGCAGGATGGATGAGTGGCTGTGTGCGAGCCTGAACAATTGACGCAAGAGGGGGAATTGGAAGGGGAAGGGCATTGGTCTGCTAGATGGTTTTCTGCGCATTTAAAGCAGCGGGGAGAAGAGCGGCACGATTGTTTGGAATGGCCAAACCGACAACAATTGAAACATTGGATTGTCGGGTATGAATAAATTTCCACCGGGAGAGAGTTGTGGAATAAATAAACGTGAGAGGGAAGGGACTGTCCTTCAAATGTCAGAACTACAGTTTGAGAGGGTTTCCAAACTACAGACTCTGACGATTTATCTTTAAAATTAAGACGCCTAGTCTTAATAACTTTTCCCGAAGATGCTGGAATAATCAGTTCCGAGATAAGCTCTTCTTCAGATAGGTCTACAGGAATACCTCTAACGAGACCCAAGCGAGAGATATTGAAAGAAGGGATATAGGCCTTAAATTTTTTTGCAGAGAGGGAGTCGATAGAATTTATGAATTTATTGGCATTCAACGCGGATGAGAACTCAACACAAATGCGATATCTGCCCTCTGATCGGATACCACCTGGGGAAATGCCAAGTGGTTTTTTCCCGATGAATTTACCAAATTCAAGGGGATGTAAGGAGTGGCCAGGAGAGTTGTTTTGAACATAAACTATGAAGGGAGCTTTTGCTGAAGTCGGATACAAGGAAGGAGGAGAAGCTACAGGAACTGAGACCTGTGAGGAATCTGATTTTGGAAGGTCGCAAACTTTCCTCTTTTTTGGAGTAGAAGATGGAACTTGAAGGGCTGTTATTTCTACCTCACTACCAATGCCAAAATTTGAAGGGTCAGGGGGAGCGGGATCAGGAGGTTTCTTCCCCATGGCAAAGGCCATTGGGGCAAAAGGATATAAAACAAAAATAAAATAACACTTACTGGACTTGGTCAGCAATAAACGAACTCAAAAGAGGACAAAAAACTAAAAATATATCTGACTAAATGCCAAAAATTCGATTTTTCGTATTAAAACGAAAAAAACGCAACAGTGTTTTTCAACTGTCAAAATTCGAATATTCATAGCTTCACGCAGCTACAAAAATATCATAAAAAAGCATAATATTATTGACCGTAACGGGTTTTTGTATGCAAGATGTTATCGCGTTGTTGTTTTGGTTTATAATAATCAGTTTTCTCACGTGTCATTGGCGCCGTAGGTAAATAAGACGCGAACTGCAGCAGTTTTGTTTATGAGGATATTTTAACGTAAAGCTGCTGTTTTTTCAAATTATGACTTATATAACAGCTTTTTACGATTTCATAACTTGTTTATTGTCTGCTCTAATAATTAACTAACTATGTACAATTTATATAGGTTCATGCATAAACAATTTGGTCCAGAAATAGATCCAAAACCTGGGAGAAATGGGATGTCGGGTGATTATATTTTCCTCTTAATCCTAGAGTACAACTTTTTTTTCTTCTATTAGCTCCACACAGAGGTCTCTGAGGAAAAATATTCCCTCAGGTCCTGTCATCTTTGGGGATGCTGTGTTCATATCCTTCCTTTTAGGGAAAGGAAGGAGATTAAGTTATGGGAAGGATAAGGTATGAGGAATGGTTAGGAATCTAGGGGTCAATGTGTCTAGCAGTGACGGACGTACGAATCCATCCCTCCCACTGCGGTGCAAGGCGTTGGGTCAAGAGAATCCTGTCGGAGAGGTCTAGGATAGGTCTCCCTTAACCAATCTTTTCCGATCCAGCACGCCACGCAGTAGGTAGACAAAGCTCTCGCTGTGAACCCGGGCACCTCTACTAAGTCACCAAAGGTAATGAACCGGGGTGACTTATGGCAGGGGTGTTGATTATCCAATAAATGATTCCCGGGGCGGCGCGCGGTACCTATAACCGCCTTCTAAATTGAAAACGAATAGCGACATAACGATAATATAATAACGATGATATGTTAATACACATTTACTTCGACGGATGGGGTGAAAAGTGAAGGTCCATGTTCAGGGGTAGGGTAGGCATCTTTGTTTTTCGTGGGGTCCTAAAGAGACACAGGAATACGACTATAGAGTAACGATGATACTTTAGTTTAGATACGTCAAAGGGTTTAATGTTTATAGAGAAAAGCGATAATACACGATGAGGTAAGGTGGCCGTAGGGAGAGGAAGGGTAAATCTACCCCTATGGTAAACCCTTTATTGCGAGCTTAGAACATTTCATTCCGCCGGGAGCCACGGTTCGCGTACGTGCCATGCAATATACAGACGATCACAGAAAATGTATGACAATAATATTAGAAAGTAGGTACATTTACAAAGATTATAACAAATTATAACAAATGAATTAGAATTAATTTGATTGAAAATCGTGAAATAATATTTTTTATCGGGTCAGCGGATTGTTAGGTCAAGTAATCTAACAATTACACACCTTGGATGTCATTTTATGACTTGCAGTGTTCACAAACCACGAAGGTCCTTTTATTCGGCGAATCTAATCCGCTTGAATTACACTCCATTATCGTCACCTCAAACTATCTTTAAGTTTGTCTACTTACAGAGCCGAATTTGCCGCAAAGGGTCGTTTTACGGGGCCCTTGGTTTACCAACTACACGTACCTAATTTAAAAAGTTTAAATTTGCATTTTCATATTACTTGTTAATGTTTTTCCTTCTCTTTTATATAAGAACTTGTTTATTTTTTCACGTAAACAAATATATGTATTTAAGACACTGTTGACATAAATACAAGAAAATTTAAACAATATTGGCTATAGAGCAAATAAGAAAAATAATGGTACTTCCATATCAAAGCCAACCTTCCAACTCCAAACTTTGTTCGGAGTTGGAAAGTTGGCCGTTCGTGTGGTGGCTGCGGCCAACCCTCCAACTCCGAATTCCGAACTCCAAAATGGCGGACGTCGAACAGCTGATTCGACACCATATCTCATCAGTTGAACTAAGATTAAGTTGAACAGTTGAACTTCGAACTAAGTTCGGAGTTGGAAGGTTGGCCGATCGTGTGGTGGCTGCGGCCAACCCTCCAACTCCGAATTCCGAACTCCAAAATGGCGGACGTCAAACAGCTGATTCCACGCCATATCTCATCAGTTGACTGCAATTGTGCAGGTGGTTATTCGGTTTCCATAATATTGATTTCGATTCGTAAAGCTAAAAAAAGAATAATTTCAAACAATTTTTATACAACTCTCTCGTAATAATATTGCGCAGACTGATGTGTTGGGCCAACGCGCACAAACCAGACATCGCCGATCGCTTGGGAGGCGATCCAGGGCCTATGCAACCTTCCAATTCGAACTTCCAACGCACGAACTATCCCACCACACAATCGTCCTTTCATACAAATTTGAATGGCAACAAAATGTTCCATTTAGCCCAATAGCTTGAAATCGTAGATCTCCATCCCAATTGAATTTCGTAAGCACGATTTTTATTGGAAATTTAAGCCTCGATTAGGCAAAATTTGGACCACGAAACACACCCACAAGGCACTTTGTTATATGTATTGTTCTTGGCCTATATATTTTTGTGTTAAATGTGGAAAAATAACCTCCTTGGGAATTAGTCGTACATACAGGTCATACTTTTATTCAATTAATTTTAAAACATTGCATTCTTCCTTCCTTCCGGTCATTGCTGATAAGATACTTTCAGTAGCTTAGCGGGTATAAATTCCTATTGTATGTAACTTTTACACAACAATAATAATAAAAAAAATTTCACCTTTTTGGGATCCCAAAATAACTCTCCTGCAGGAAGCAACTTCCAGGCGCAGCGCGCGCCCTACCTGCTATTGTTATGTACAGCTTCTTCAAATTATTTTTCAAATCGTCACACCACTACTGATGTGAGAGCCTTGTGTCCTATTAGCCCCATTGTTAATCTGGCCCTATTTTCTTTACCTTCCATCTACTGACCATGATACGAATAATATGTTGTGCAGTAGTACAAAACTCGATGGTTGTGTACGATGACAAGTTTGACTTCTTCAGAAGCCAGTAATTCATTGACTATTTTCTTCTCCAGGTAGCTCCATGGGGTTTCCGAAAGCTCTTGAACTGGATTAAGGACCGCTTCAACAACCCCAAGGTGATGGTGACAGAGAACGGCTTCTCGGACTTCGGAGACCTGGAGGACCTGAGGAGAACGTCCTACCACCAGCACTACATCCACGCCATGCTGCAGGCCATCAACCTCGACGACTGCAACGTCATGGCCTACTCGCCCTGGAGTCTCATGGACAATTTCGAGTGGGAAAGAGGATACTCGTGAGTAAAACTTATATTTTTTAATAAAAGAGCACCAAATTATTTTTTTCATCCCCAAATTACATACTTGCGAAATTTTCAGTGATTGGCAACCAACATTTTGCACCAGAACGTGATTGTATTTAAACACATTTAATTTAATTATTAAATATCGTCGGAACATATCACTACCGGGATCGTTGACATGTTCTATTGGTTCAAATTTAAGCCCATAAACTTTGTAAAGTGCATATAAAAAAAAAGTGTAGAATGTGTCTCACTTTTATTACATTAGAGATAGTGCATTGGTGACTTTATCTACAAATATTTTTTGATTGATAAATACGTTTTGGCATTTGATTCCTCACATACGCAATCAATTATTATAGTTTTAATTAAAATTAAACAGAAAAGGCTGGTATCGGGTTTCAAATCAAATCTACTAATAATAATAAAAAATGTATAGGATAGTTGCATTTTATACGGATTTAAAAAAAATGTTTATGTATTGAGTAGGTAGGTATTGTTAAATCATGACTGAAATTTTTTTTTTCATTGAAAGGGTTCAATTAAAAAAATTATATGTTTACCAAATTTACAGTGGTAACAGAGTTAATTATTTTAAAATAATATCGTTCTAGGTAGTTTGGTACACGTACGTCAAAGGATGAGATAAAGTGTTTATTTATTTATGGGTGATCTTTGACGTCTTAAGTATTATTAAGTGACCTAACTAATCATTCGCTCAATAAATACATAATAATGACACACAATGTTACTGTAAACATTGTGTGTCATTATTACATATTTATTAAGCTAATGAAATAATTATTAGTTGGATTAAGCGCAAACAGATATTAATATGAAATATTAAAATCATAACATTCTAATCTAAATCTTAATTATTTAGGTACCAAATATCTTTACAAGGGTACACAACTATTCATTGCCTCAAGCTAAGATCGAAGAAGAAGTTTTCTTCACTAATATCCCTCTTACACTCTTCCTAATTCCTAGCGCTTCAAAATGGTCCCTAAAACTGGGTGAGTCATCAGCGCTTTAAGCACGTGCTTAGGTCAGAAAAGAGACCCTTCCCTAGAGACATAGGGCACCATAGAAATTTTCGATTATGTGATTGACCATTGTTGGTAAACTGTAAATGGTACACTAAAGGGGCTCCTAAAACAAATGAAAAAAGCCACGTATATTATAATAAAGCCTTAATACAATTGTAAATTTTTGAGATCGCTGGCAATGGTTAACACGCACTTTTTTTTGAAAAAATCTTTTGATTCACCTTAATTACATTAAGGTGAATCAAAAGATTATTGCTTAATTATTGCTTTCATTCTGTGAAACGAGACCGTCCATTTTCAAACATTATTTTCAAATGTCATTTTGTTATGTTGGTATTCTTGTTACTGTACGAAAAGATGCTAGAGCAAAGCGTAGCAGACTTCATGGGAATTCTAGGTTTGTGTAACATGGTTTGTGATACAAAAGAAAGTGCCCCTTTATAACGCCTACTCGCGTCAAGGCAAGAAAAACATCCCAGTTTTCAAGTAGTTTAGCGGCTACGCTAGGTTTGTGTAACATGGTTTGTGATTCAAAAGAAAGTGCCCCGTACCTTCAAAATCTTCTAGCCGTTCGTTATACATTCAAGTGTATCAGGAATACCAACATACCAAAGTGACAGCGAATGAGCTAATAGCTAATGGCGTACAATCTCACAAGACGAAAGCTAATTTTAATTTTACGTAATCGAAATTTAGAATGAAATATTTTCCACTTCTTCAATGCAAATAGTTGCCTTTTAATGTAATTAAGGTGAATCAAAAGGTTTTTTAAAAAAAAGTGCACATTAACCGTTGCCAGCGATCTCCAAAAATTAATATAGTTACTAATAGGTGTTGAATTTTGACTGAGGTTTATCTTATGGACTCCAAAATCTTAGTGCTTAGTTCTTCTAAAGGTATTCATCCGGCTCTTGCAGTTTCTTGTGCAATTGATTATTGTCATACGATAAAATCAATATACGCGATAAAATCTTAACATAATATGCTAGGAATTAGATTTAAAATCGGTTGTATTAAAGTAGCTCTTATAATGGTAAGTGCCATACTTGTCACATATACCGAGATAAATCAATGATTATTAACTATTTGAATAGAGAGGAAGCGGACAAGTGATGCGTTATGATTATTATCCTCAAGGGTATTGAATGTTTCATTATATCGAATTTTATGACATTATATCATGCTAAGTATTTATTAGCATATCTGCGATGTAGTTAATCATTTATAAGTTCTTCAAATTATGAAATACGTGAATCTGATTTCTTTATGGAGATGGAGTAATAAAACAATAGTATCTTATGAAAAAAAATGCTAATCATAAATTTATCTATCATTTGAATGCATAATAATGTTTTCGCAAATTTAGTAGACAACAAAACAAAACATTTCTTTAGTAATATATGGTTATTTAGGGATATTGATTCATTGTTCAGGGGTTATTGATTGTTAGCTGTATTCAGTAGTTATTGATTGATAATAATTTTCCCAGTAATCGTCACTATGATGTTTTCTGGGTAGTAATAAGGAACTCCAGTGAAAAATATTATGGCTTTATAAAAATATGTTCATATAGTCCAATAAACGCTGATTCGTTTTAATTGATTCGCTGATAAGTTTTATTTAATAATATTAAAAGTAGAGTTTTTAAAAAAATATTAAAAAGTTCATTTTTAATCGGGACGTAAAATACGCCGTCAAGTTGGAACTATTGAAATTTTAGTGGTGACGCACTGTTCGACGTGTCGTGACGTCACCGTAAAGTCATTGTATGGGAATGTATGATGTGACACAAGCCATCGTATTAATTTATTCGTTTATTTACATACTGTTTATAGAGATTTAGTTGTTGTGTTTATTTAATCATTATTTAGGCCTAAATACTGTTTCAAAAATAAAGATATCTCTTATTAGTTTATCTCTATTATTGAAAACATTCAAAAACTACTGCACAAAAAAATTGAAATGCTTCTTCTAGGGAGAATACTTCGAACAACGGGATTCAAAATGGCGGTAGTTGATCAGCTGATTGCCCGAACCTATACCAATTTTTAAGGTGTGATGACGTCACACGATTAACCATACGGTGGTTTTCGAGATTTCGAGGGGTCTTGAGAAATTAAAACTTTGACAATTTTTTATCTATTAAAACTAACTCTAAAAATAAAAATTAAAATGCAGTTATTTAAGTTAGAAGGTCATCATTATTTATTAAAAAATGGACTGGAGTTCTCTATTCTAACACTGGAGAGATAATAATTGAGTGGGCCACCCAGTACTCACTACCTCTGTCCTACTTTACTGTTCACTTACGTTACATCGTCTAGCCGGCTTATCGTGAGTGTTACTTTCTTTGTACTTGGATTATTTAAACAGCAGGTAGTCTGCAAACATCAAATCTTAACTAGAAAGCAGATAACTCTGCGAGCTCATATCTAGCATTTCAATATTCATTTAACTGTCAAAAATGAAGGCAAGGCGAAATTTTAATGATTTTTTCATAATTGTCCGAAAATACAATTTTTTTTTAATAAATGCGTTTGAATTCTGGCGAAACCGGGTAGGAAATACTAGTAAAACGTCATTCTAAATTTGTGAGTAATCGATCACTGCCACCTGTTGCGGTAACCATGACGGAGATGTAAAGAGTGCCAAAAGTGTTGATATCATTTGAAATAATAAACATATTGTAGTTATAGGCGCAAAGATCAATTTAAAAATAGGCTACCATCTTGACCCAATGAACACATCTTACTAATATTATAAACGCGAAAGTTTGTATGGATTTATGTGTGTTTGTTACTCTTTCACGCAAAAACTACTGAATGCATTTTAATGAAACTTTACAATAACATATAGGCTATAATTTATAAAGCTAGCTAGATAGGGTACGCGGAAGGGGAACGGGGACGCACGGGAAAGGTGATTCAGGGAGAAACAATGTATTTCTTTGAATATGGCATAGCAACGCATGCCGGGAACCAGCTAGTAATTAATAAATTTGAAAGCTTAAATAATTCAACATTTTACTCATAATTTTCGATAATGAAAAATATCGCTATATTACACATTGTGCGATCTCGCGAATTCCAAACCGACATATTATTTTCGATAAAATAAAAATTTCAATATTGACCCAGATGTTTTGTTACTTCTGTGGATATGAAACATTTTACAGATATAATATATATCCAGTCGCGTAAATGTTTGTTCAACAATAACATTACAATATATTGCCAAGGCGGCGTATTAAAAAAGTACAAAATTATTTGTAATAACGGTAAAATGCTTTTAATCAATTTAAAAAATATTTTATGGTTGTTATTTTTGTGCTACAGTTCATAATACGGACTACTGATTTGAGTACACAAGTATGACGGATTTTTTATCCGAGGCGAATGGAGGGAGTAATTATGTGATGTGTATTGATTTTTTGTTCGTAGGGCGAGTGGGTCAACAATCCGAAAAAAGATAAAATTTTCCCATTTTCCGGTGTGTTACGCGATATCATTGTTGATTATTATTGAACAGAGTACTATCTATTGCAAACAAAATGTCTTGTTTATTCCCAGATTTGCACTGGAAGGAAAGGATAGTGAATACAAAACAAAATAAATTCACTTCAAATATAGAACTTTATTGAAAAAAAAAATCACATCCTGCTTCTCGTGAAAGAATTGTCAAATTTCTTCCACTTTTTTAATATCAAATATGAACCGCTATATTAGCGATATTTCAATAAATATTATATAAGTACAATTACTTTTTATATTGCCTACCATTTTTATCACACTTTATTTAAGACACTTCAATTTTTAATCGTTATTGTTTGTTTATACACTTTTACCGAAGAGCGAGGCATCTCGTCTGCTCGTCTCGCCATATTAGTCGTATCTTTGGTGATATATTATTTTATCTGTTTCTCTGGAATGTATTTCGGCGTGAGCACAATAACAAGTAATTTCACTGTTATAACTACATACAAATTGACAGTTTCAGACTAAACATCTGCATTTTCGGATCTGTCGATAAAATATTAAATTTCACACAAAAAATAAGAAAGTAACGCCTTTTAAATGAGCTTTGTTTTTGTCATCGTTTTAAACTTGAGCTTAATATTCGAGATCATAATTCGAAGATGTCAACACTCGACATATTTTTATAATTTAAGGTTACGCTGTACTTAGTAAAAAGTTTGATTGTCTGTTAGCACACGTGGTTTATTTTATAGTTACGTATATTTGATTCCAGCGAACGTTTCGGACTGTTCCACGTGGACTACACGAGCCCCAATAGGACACGCACGCCCAAGCGCTCCGCCCGTGTCTACCGCAACATCGTGAGGGACAGAAAGCTGCCGGTGGACTTCGACCCCTCTGACTTCGCCGTGTTCAGTGCTGCCGGAGACTTGGCCTCCAGTCATCCGCTGCTGCTCGCCGGATCTCTCCTACTCATCGCCACAACAATCCTTAACCCCCTCGAGATAGTCTTCTAGTAGCTTTAGCGAACGTGTTTCATTGTTGCTTTGTATTAGACAATTCAGTATTTATTTTGAATATAAATTATTATTATTATTAGGAAGAATATTTTATGCGGCAGAAGCGCTTATCACGTTGTCAAGCGATCGAACGAGGTCGCCATCCCCGAGGTAAATTTAGACTTTCGCTGTCTCGGTAGCGTTCAAGTGAATTTCTTCTGGATTCTGCGAGACGTCGCTTGCCCTGCGGGGCGCGTCGAGACTCGTATTGAATCGGATTTGATGTTGAATTTCCACAAACGACCGGCCTTTCGTCTCGGGAAGGTTTATGTATATGTATATTAACCCTATCGTCGAACAAACACTAAAACTCCAGAAGGCTGTGTACGTCCCTAGTTCATCCGCTATCACTTGATAAAGCTTCGTCACTGTAAACGTCGAAAACCCAACGAAGAGTTGAAGCACACTCGTAGCGTACGATTTGACGTTCGTGGGGAACATTTCAGAGGTAACCGCCATAGGAACGGTAGACAGGCCTATTGTATAAGCGATTATATAAATAACAATGGCAAAAATTGGCAACAAGCCAACACTTTCCATGTTAACTTGTTTATAGTCTTTGAAAAAGAAGTAAGCTCCGATGATGGTGTTCATGATAACGACACCCAAGGAAGACATGAGCAGCAGGGGCCTCCTGCCAAGCCTGTCGACGAGGAAGAAAGAGGAGCCTGCCACGAAGAGTTGCACGCAGCCCAGGATGATGGACGCATCACTGGCGTCCACCTTGCCCTCCGCTTGCTTGAAGATGGTCTGCGCGTAGGAGATCACCGCGGCGCTCCCGCACACCTGCTGAGTGGCGAACAGAACCAGCGTTATCTTCAGGGCTTTCCTATTGCCGACATCGCGAAACAGATCGATCCACTTTCCTCGTTCTTTCATATCTTCGCTGACGGTCATTTCGATTTTCTTCATCTCGTGCTTTATATGTATTTCATCCGAACTCCGCAACCTCCGCAAAGCGTTTTCAGCTTCAGTGTGTCTATTTTTCTTGACATAGTAGTACGGCGACTCCGGCAGCCATATGAACGTCAAGAAGAACACCGTCGGTATCGCCAAGTTGAACCAGGCGAGGTTCTTCATGCTCACATACGGCCCGATGCAGTACTCCAGGAGAATACCGAGCTGAAAATGCGAAGAAAAGCAATGATTAAAATCAGAAATACTTATAATAGGTTTAAGATTGCTAAAACATTGATTTTACTGATTTAAATTCAAGATATGCTAACCTTGTTCATAACTGTGATGAGGATGGCCAAGGAGCCCCTGACCGCGTCAGAAGATATCTCTCCGAGATACATAGGCCCCACGGTGTAGATGATCCCGTAGCCGATGCCGGCAAGCAGCCTGGAGAAGTACAGCTGGATGACGGAGTCGGCCGTGATGACCAGCACCCAGCTGAGGATATAGGGGATGGCGGCCAGCAGCATGGTGATCTTGCGGCCCCAGATCTCCGTGAAGTAGGCGGCGGGCAGCGCGCTCAGCGTGGAGAACAGGATCATGAGGGAGGCGAGCCAAGAGCCCTGGTCCGGCGTGATGGGGATAGGCGAGTCGGGCCCCGACAGCACCGGAAGGGTGGGGGAGGTCCAGCCTATGGCCGTGCCCGCTGACGCCATTATAAGAGTAGCTGTAAGATAAAAAAAACAACCATCAGTATTTCGAAGAAAAATCAAACCAGAATAAAACAAGGTTTTTAAAATACAAGATATCTATTTTAAATTTTCACAATAATGATACGGTCCTACTCATCGAACCGCATGATGCGCCATCATTTCATCCAATTTTATAGAAATGCATGTGTGCGCTAGTGTGTACCAATGAGTGCCACCAAATGTTGATATAATGCATTGTCATCGACAACGAGTCTACCTGCCGAGTTTCAGTTCAATCGGATGCCGGGAAGTGAATTAATCTCCACTTCCAAGATTTGCATTCATTCAAGAAAACAAAATCGAAATTCAAATATTTGCAGAAGCACATAATTTTAACTGTTTAGTGCACGGTTTATTATTTATTGTTAACCAAGAAAATAAACACTTATTAGAATGAGAAAGAGGTTACAATGAAGGTATCAGCGGTGGTACGCCTTATACATATATATGTTAAGGTACTGTCCGACTACGCTGTAAAGTAACAAGCTTTTCGGGCTTGGCAGATTTCAGCTTACCACTCGCCATATATTCCCAACGGCGTTATGCAAAAACAGTTACCACATCGTGCTATCCCAATTCGAATATTTTTTATTATTATTTAGTTCTGTTAGAAATCTTCAATACCCAGTTGCCAGACGAAATTAGAACGATTCAATGGAAATAAAAAAAGAAATTTATATTAAAAGAAAAGTTATTTTTTGTTTGTTTGTGACTAATTTGCCCAGCGAGGTACACGTTCATTTAGATGTCACATTATGCAATGGATTTATAAATATAGCGTACAATATCTGCGTCATAAGGCCACCCGCCGATGTGGAATACTTTTAAACAATCTCTCCATGAATCTCGTGTAAATAAACATTATACCGTAGATATTATTTTATCCAATCCAGTAAATATATATTCTTATCTGTTTAGTCCACAAATTGTTATGTTTGTATACAAAAATTACTTAATTGCGTGATTTGTCGATGTAAATACCTACATTAATACAGTTACGATTTTAATATTAAATGTAAATAAATTATGTGATATTTAATAATTTATAATATACCAAGTAAAAATGTTTAGTATATATACTTCTTTAAGGAAAATATATTTTCTACGATTCAATAAAATTATTACAACTATGTAAAATTAAATTGTGTTTCATTTTCCTCTAAGAACAAATATGATCATTTTAAATGCCAATTCTATTTTTAATCACTTAAGACAATATAAGCGACTCTCAGTCGTAAATTTGAAGTAGAAAAATCAGAAAAATATAATATACACATCTAGGATTTGAACCCGGGAACTTAGCCGTACCGGGGCGATGCACTACCACTGAGCTAATGGGACCCGCTTCGGTCACATTTAACCTTATTATACTTCGACTAAGAACGGAGGCGTCTACTAATATCTACAGGAATTCCAAAAACTGAAAAAATCGAACTAATATCTATGGGAATCAAAGTGTTGACGAATATCTACAGCTCAAATAGTTGATTAATATCTATGAGAACCAAAGTGTTGACGAATATCTACAGTACTGTAAGAGGTTGGATTTGCAATTATGTATAGCATATTGGAATAACGTAATATTGCATATGCAGTTTAAAAAACTTAATTTATGTAAGTAGGTATGTATGTAAAAATCCCTAATATCGGACTATTGGACACATTTAGCTGGTTAGTCCAACCTACGCTCTGTAGATATTAGTTCAACCTACGCTCTGTAGATATTAGTCAACACTCTGAAGTTCGTAGATATTAGTTCAACATATGAGCTGTAGATATTCGTCAAATATACAGGCTGTAGATATTAGTATCTGGAGTCCTAAGAACTACCAACATTATCTTCATTTTCTTAGCGCATATTTTATTGGCTGCTATTTTTATGTACGAGGCAAGATCAATCTCTAACTAAATGCTACCTAGGTTGTTAGTGTCTTGGAAAAAATAATCCATTTTTATTTAATATGCGACAACTATTGACTTTTCTGCAAGTCTACGATAAATATTTTATTTCGTATTTTAACTTGATGAGTAAAACCTCAAATTGTAATATTGAATCACACTGACAATATTAGCTTCTCTCAATCGTAAATTTAAAACGGAAAACTCCGAAAAAGATAGTATCTACACATCTAGGAGTTGAAACCAGGACCTTAACCCTGCCGGGGCGATGCTCTACATTACGTACTATTGTTCGTGAAACATTCTATGCAAACATTAATTCCGGACACATAACAGAAAACATTCAAATTTTCAAACCCAGTTTCCGGTAGATGACAATAAGCATTGAACATAGAAAAAAATGTCTACATCCGGATACATTTTCTGTGCGAATAAGTAGCTATGTCCAATTCATCTGTCGCTTTTCACGGGAAATGCACAGGATATGTAAATTGTTCATAATGTAATGCACACAGCCTAATTAATGTTTTGTTATTGTACCATTCTAAGGTCAGATCAACGTTATAGATACAGATAATTATATGAATGAAAATCATCGTTTATACATGCTGTCCGGAAAATAGTTGTACAAGCGGGAAACTAGGGTCGATTTCGTGGCATGACTTTTTTATTTACGCTTTTAGTTTTAGAGTAAATCGAGTCCAAAATTGGTGACGTTTTTTGATATTATTTTTTTTTCAATTTTGAAATGAAACTTCTATTGCACGGCTGTGATTTGGATTTCGGATGAAACGGAAATGACAATTAGTGCACCTGCGACGCGTCAACTGCGCTCTTCGGACGCTTTGATAATGATGTCACTTTTAAAAACTCCTGTTGGTTGGGATATGAAATGGAACTACGCGAGATCTGCGCTCATTGGTCGCTAAAGTTTCGCTTCTACCGCGATAAATAGCACTCGATTTTTTCCTGATCACTCAGTCAAGTAACCTCCTAACTCCTCGCTCTGATTCTGACGATATAATTAATACAGATTTTTTATATTTTTGGTTGTAAAAACAAAACAAAAACTCAACTGATTGTAATTTTAATACATATACAAAAAGTTTGCACACGGCTTAGAGCAATAGTGAGCAAACTTCATAGACTGAAGTTTTTTTTTCCACTATATACTCTTAGATTAGTATATCTGTCATTGGCGGAATCCCTAATAAGATATGGAATAACCACATGGGGACATTAAAAAAAACCAAACCTTCTTTCAATGCAAAACGTACAATATTCTTTGGTAAAATCATTATTAAAAAAAACTGAATACGAACAAAGACATGATATACGAAAATCGTTACTATACAACTCAGTAAATTTATTATCTGTTCGTGCTATATTGTGGCTTAAAATTGCGATTCAGCATACATCTCAATCTGAATATAATAAACTAGTGGTTCATGTTCATAATACAAGACTAACTGCAAACGATGGACTTATAATTCCCAGATACCTAAATAAATACGGTCAAAGAACTCTAGAATACCTTGTTGCAATAATTTACAACATGTTACCCAACGCAATAAAAAGCTGTGAATTGAGTTTCAGAAGGAAATGTATGCTAAAAAATGGTTAAGTGAAAGAACTTTTTGTACTAATCTCTGTTTTTCCACTTTTCGTTTTAATGTTTTTTCCATTATTATTTTCTCTCGTCTTTTCTTTTTATTTCTTTCATTTTCTCTGTTCTCTAATTCTTATAAATTTTATTAACAATTTTTTTTTCCAAAATACATGTTTTATTTAATGTATAAAATGTAATAATGTGTATATTTTATGTACCTGTCTCAATTTAAAAAAAAAGTAAATGTCAAAAGAACCCGTTGACAAACTGATATCAATCAGTTTAACGGGACTTAATTTAAAAAGGTAAAAAAACTGTAAATATATAATAAGGGAATTTTTTTTCACAAAGTCACCGGAGATCAACATTTTATTTACATTTTTAACTCCAAATAATATCAGGAATCACTGGTTAAAATAAGAAAATTAGCGCCCTTGACGTGATTTTTCACAAAAATGGCGCTCTACAAATTATACAATTATTACTACGTCCCTTAAAACCCTTCGTATACAGAGCATTAAGGGGTATAAACGAATGAAGTACATTACTGCTTTGTGACATACAAAAAAGTTCTGTTCACGTTGGTAGTAAAAATGTTAACAGTGTCAACAATGGCGACCCTTTTTTAACTCCAATCTTCAATATGAACAGGGCATACGGAGGAAGAAAGGGAGATGAGATGACTAACCCGACACGTGTCCATACGTGCTTCTCCACACTAGCCGTGGAATATTCCACTGACTATTCTGGTTCGGGAATATTTTGTATTTTTTTATACTTTTCATCTTCTCTGTAATGAAAATGTAGAGAAATTGTCGTTTCCTGCACTACCGTGTTAAAGGCATTGTAATTCACGGTTTCAATATTAAATATTTATGTAAGGAGGTGTGTCTAGTGCTCACTGCTTCTTTTGAATACTTGATCGGTTGATCACAATATATTTTCCAGTGTAAAATTCTTATTTCCATAATGAATAAACAAGTATTATCGCCCGTCAAGGAAATAGTAGATACGTATATGTAACGCAGATATACATTGTAAGTATAAGATATTGTTAACACAATAAACTCGTTTATAATAACAACAGATATGGAATAATCGTGATAAATAAAATACCGTACGACTTCACAAAGGTCTTAATTTTTCTTCTTGGTTATACATGGATTATTATACATTATTTAATTTACTTTAGAACAGAGGGATATTTAGCACATATTCAAACCAATGTTGGGGAAGCGTCCAAGATGGCGGCTTCGCGTAACTACAATAGAAATTCCATTGTTAACGGTATAAATAGGAACGGTTTTAGTTAAACACAATTCTTCAGAACTATTTTTAATTAATTTATTTATCAATGGTGAAACCACAGCTCGTTCTAGCCTTGAGTGTACCTACTCGTCAGTTCCGCCAGCCACAAGCGAAATAAATAAAATAAAATCACGTCTTTTAGAGATTAGAGGTGCACATGTATTAATTTTAAATTATACACATGCAAACACACTAAAATTCACGTGGACTACATAAGAACACATATTTTTTTACCTTTGGCGGGCTTTGAATCTGAGACATTTGGATTCAGAGTTTCAGAGATAATGACGACATACAAGTAGGTGCACTTAGAGGTCTGCCGCTGGGATGTCTGTTCTAATCTTTCTTTGGCATGTAATTTTGAAAGGTGGGTCAAATCCCATTATAAGAAATAATGGGAGAGGGCGAAATACTCACAAACGGACCAGACTCTGGAAGAATCAGACGAAACCTCACTACGGACAGAAACTCACCGAGAAAACTGGTAGGACTACTACCAAAGGGACACTACCATCTCAGGAGATACACGCAGTTGTTGGGAGTGGAAAACACCAATAAATGCAGGAAATGTAAAAAGGATGAAGGGATTCACCTATGGTGCCAATGTTTCACTCTTATGGGAACAAGGCTCAGATACCTGGGAAGTCACAGTGTGAAACCAGAAGACAGAGCCACAAATCCAATGATAACCCCGTTGAACATTATCAAAGGGACCGGGTTGCTGTTAAATAATGAGGTAAAATGGGATCTGTAAACCGTCTTCGCTTTACAATAAGAATAATAAACCCTTTTTTCTGTTCTTTCGTTTACGAGAAAGAGGGAGAAGGCAAATCTACATCAGAAAAGAAACATCATAGATAATTTATACAAACTTTGATAAAAAACATCATGAAAGCGTGTCAACCATCGCCGGGATTTGATCAAACTGCACGAACCACGGTTTTGACAATGCGCCGCTGTGCGTAGATTCGATTTGCAGTAGTAAAAGATATAGGTGAACGATTTTGGCGACTCGTTTGTGCGTGCAGTTTCATACTAATAATGACTTGTGGCTCTCGGTTTTTTTTAAATATCCATGAGTACGCCTATTTATAGGTTCTACATCTCTAGCTCGTGGTGGCGTATATTGTTTATCTCCGCTGGCTGCTGGACCTGAAATCCTGCTGTCATGATGACGAAGAGCCAATTGCCACGCAAGGTCAGGCAGAGGTTGCCGAGGCAGATAGCGCCTCTGGGCGAGTAAGGCCAGTAAAGAGTGAAGAGTGAGTGCTCAGAGAGTGTTGCCAGTAACCACTAAATAAGTGATAAGTTGATAGATAAGTGAGCACATGTGGCTGGTATCTTGCTTGCGCGAAGAGGCGGGGTTTGACCCGACTCCACCGTATCAGTTAAATAATTCGTACCTACGCGTTTCTGTGGTAAATATCTAAATAAGTGTAAGTGTGGTAAAACCCTGTGTGACCATGAAGAATACTAGGATGACGTAAACATAGTGAATGAGATTTACAAAGAGATTAGATTTTTTGGGCATTTAGAGCAGATGCACGTAGACAGGAGTAGGTACAAGGACGCACGAGGAAGACAGCACTATTTGAGTCGAGCCATGTCAAGTCAGAATAACAGAAGATTGCCTACGTCTGAGTCGATCTATGAATGTGAATGAAGCAAATAGTGGATGACAAAACAGAGTTGTGTGGCGGTCCATGGTCTCGGTCTACCGTTGGTTAGTTATGGATGGATTCTGTTTCTGGCCCGTTTTGTTGGAAATGTCTTTACCGTCTCTACGCAGCACTAAGTACCTATCTATAAACTGAAACTGTGTACATATATTGGGACCGGATAACTCAACAACATGCAACTTCATCACCTCCATCGCTAAGTCATTAAAAAAGATGAAAAAATTGGGTTAAGTTGGTTACGTTATGGGCCATTTAAAAAAAAAATTCAAAGGAATGTTGAAATGCCACTTTGTTGAGTTGTCATGGAACCATATATAGTACATTTCACTGAAGAATTAAACGTACAGAGGTGTACTGTGGACGTATCTCGTGTTCCCAAAGTTAGCTATTTTTTTTATTTTTGATATCTGGGGAAATTGATCAAACATTTTCAAATATCAAAATATTTTCTTGAAGAGATAATCAAATTCGTTGGTCTAGGAGTCGAAAGGTCTTACATATGTCGATTGGCGACTACAATTTTCTTTCAAATTTGTGTAGTTAACACCTCTACCGGTTTATAGATTCAGTGGTAGGGGCCAAGTGTACAGGTCAATGTTTTACCGCACGTTATCAATATGTTGTTTACACATGACGCATTACAAATGTGTGAGTGTTTCCTAAGTGATATCTACGTAATCAATGTTCGTAGCAAATCAAATTGTGAGAATACACCGATAGCAGCTATTTTCTGCCATGCGTTTAGAAGAAATCTGCATTGATAAAATATAGGCAGTTTTTAACCACTGGAGCGCTTTTTGCCACAATATAGCACTATTTAAAATACCTCGGATTGCTTTGCTGCCAGTTTTAGGCAAATTTTCCCTAGATGCATTTGTATTTAATTTGAATTATTAAGTTAAGTTATGATTTTTTTAATCTGGGCGGAAAATATTCAAAATGATCACGAGCAATGCGAGGAAAATGTTTTTAATTGGTCTGTCGCTCGAGTGGTTAAGAAAAGAGTTTCTGTATGGAATGGATATGAATTACATCGCATATAAACACATTCATTTTGGTAGTCGGTGCTTGCATGCCTGATGTGAAATATTTCCGCGTAATGCGTAATAATATTTAAGTAAAGGGAACCTTTTTTGAAATTAGAACCGATCACTATTAAATTATTATCAGAAGCGGTAAACTTGGTATAAATATGATTTTATGTATAATTGAAGTGGGTTTTTCATAGCAAAATTTTACGATCATAATATCCATAATAATAAACAATATATGTATACATTAATTAGTACCTCTTTTCAGAGTGGTAGATACTTTAGGTATCGTCCTGGTGAATAATAAAAATAATAACGTACTATTTGTCTAGTGCAGTTTTTTATTAAAAGTTTTTTATTAAAAGTTTTTTAACTTAAAAGTAATCTTGTAGTGTTCCTTACAAGTCCTTAATAAATATTGATTAAATAATATGAACGGGGACTTTGCTCCATCAAAAGGAAGGCATCGCCTGATTGATTTTATCTGCCTTAGATGGAAAAGCCAGAACTCACAGCTTTTGAAATTTGTGATTCCAGAGAAAGATAGTGAATTTTATAAAAATTTTATATGTAGAAGGGATTACATCTGTACCATGAATATGGATTGGACTGGAGTTGATGAGGGCTTGCCTTCCAGGAGATGCTATCCAAATAAATTCCGTCTTTGTCGGATTAAGTTTGGGTTTATTGACAGACATCCAACCTGAGACTGTGTTAATGAAGCTAACCACCTCGTTTTTAAGAATGTCTCTTTCATCTGGGGAACAAAACTTGAAAATCCGACGATCAGCCTTATTCAGGATCGTACATTGCTTAAAGTGGTTTTAACCGTGTTTTGCGATTATACCTCAATAACAGTTGCCCAACTTTCCTCTTCCATCATCTCCTTCTCCTACCCACTCCTTTCAACCTCACAGCATACCCAAATTGGGGTTTCCATAGTCCCACCGCATGGGCAGTTGTAACTCTTGTGCGGCATTCAGAAAAAAAAAATAGAGAAAGAGTAAATTGAATGATTTTAACGAAAAAACCGACTTGGGATGATTCAAACGCACCTATCGAACCCAAATTATTCGATTAATTGTCAGCCATTTTTCTTTATTCCTTAAAATGAAATAATCGAAGAAAATTAATTCATAATAAAAAGATCTGATAAGAACCCAAACAATAATTTGCCATTGAAGCTTTGAAATAAATTGTTTGTGTAAATTTTATAAATGTGAAATCATTTATTACATTTCAGTTGTGAGAGACTTTCGAACATCAAATTTTAGAGACGCTGTAAATATTTATTCTCCACCCATGGAAAGGCTCACTTCGAAGATGAATCAAGTTTCAGAATGCAAAGAATTTCAGCGCAAGGTCATTCAACCTCCCTTCAGGACAAAAAAGAAAAGAGCATAATTTATAATACCTTGACGCAAAGGGCATCCACCTTTCGGCCAAGGTATCGTAAACAATCTTTGTCATGTTTACAGATGCTGCAGAGAGATCTCGTGAGGAGACTGCCAACTTATTAATGGTGACGAATAAATCTTCAAATGAACGAGGTTATATGTGATAAATATAACTTTTATCTTATATTACACGTGCAAATGGAGCGAGCAAGTTTCATTGCATTTTCTGCTCACCTCAGAAGACACTGTGAGTAAGGTTAGCATACACAGGCTCGCCGATATTGATGATGTGGTTGTATGGCAATACTAAACATAAATGGCTCTATGTAAATTAGTCAAGTAGATATTTTTAATGTCTTTAACCAGTCGTGTGTAGATAGTGCTCCGGAGATCTTTTTTCAAATGGCTGAAATTGCTGATGGTGCTCCGGAGACCCGTTCTATTACCATCCGCTCTGGATTTTTTGCAGTTTTTGCGATTTTATCCTTGCTTTAAAAACTGTAAAGAGTACAAAATCAGAATCGCTTGTGCTAATAACACTGTCCAATCCATTCTTCTTTTCCGTTTTCGTACAACGCGTTGCAAAAATTAAAAACAAAAAGTTTTCAAAGTAATATAAACGTCATTATATCTATTGATTGATTCGTTTTGTGATTGTGATTGATGTTTTTCGGGTAGAGTAGGTATGTATTCAGGTTAAGATGGAGCCATACTAAATAATGTAAAATCATACAAAATCATATGTTTTTGTTTTGAAAATTCGATGGCTTAGAAGTATTATAGATGCTTCAATTAAATACTGTATATAGAACACACCTTGGCCCTTAAAAATATCGGTCATTTTTTTTATTAAGTATTTTAATAAGCCTATAAAAAAATAAAGTATAAGGTCTATAAAAAACACTTTCAAGTTCAAACTCTCCTATTTATAAATCCCTTTTCGGTTTTGGTTTTATTGTATAATGTGGCAAATTTAGTTAATCAATACGGCCCGCACTCTACGAATTTGGGTTCTTGAAGTGACCCCTAAGGCATGGGCACAAGAACTATGCACTGGGCACACCTATTTTGTATCAGTCACGCCCGACCGGAGCGGGAGACAGTTGTGCGATTCTCAAATACCTTTTCCAACCTTTCCAAAAGCTTTTTCTCAAGTATTTTTAAACTCCTCCCATAAAGGGCGTGAATTCCGATTTCGATTTTCTCCTGAACTATTGGATCGCCTTAATGTAGAAATAATAAAACCAGTTTATTTATTCGAATAAATATTTTGTTTTGACAATTGTCTCTGAAAATGGGAGATTTTTTTAGATAATATTTGCTATTCTGGGGAAACGTGTTAAGATATAACATATTTTAATAATAAGATCTGGTAAACAGAAAACAATTGAACAAAAATATAAATCATAGTTTTCAGTCCGATTTTTTTTAGCAAAACTCATCAATTCGCGCGTCTCCGCATATTTTCGTCTGGCACTCGAATGTACGCCGCTAAAGATTTTTTGGTATGGCTCTTCGCGGGTTAAAAATATGTATGACTCCAACAGATTACCTGAATTCATATAATGGATATCATAGAAAAGATGAAATAGTAAATGCTATTTTTCTTCTTCCTTTATTTTAGAACATGACAAGCGTTCCCAAGTGCCCGCTCTATATCTTGTGGTTATATATGGATGTATAAGTCCCTACAGTTGTTCTACACACCATCTTATTACTAACCAACAATTAAATTGTCCAAGCATTAATAACATGTTGCAGACTTAAAATAGCTTGTTTTTACTTTCAAGGTTCCATCAATTTTGATCATTAATTAGGTAACAATTTAAACTGTTGTTCTGTGACTAAACTGATGATTGAGTTTAAACGCTCTCGGATGAAGTTAAGAAACAATTAGTAGTAATCATTGTAATCAAGTATTTAGACTAATTAGTGATCAGAGCCAATTTTTATGACATGGTAGAGGTAAGCCGAGAAAACCCCGATGGTCCAGTGGAAAACCCAAAAGGCACCGGAGTCCGCAACGCTTTTAAACGACTTTCCATGAATGGTTTGTTTCATCATGTCACCATCAATTATTATGAACTAGCTGGTCCCCGGCATGCCATTTCATTGCAATGCCATTTAAAGAAATAAATTGATTCTCCCTGCATGTCCTTTCCCGAGCGTCCCCGTTGCCTTCCTCCTTCCCCGCCTTCGCCCTTCCTCGTCCCTTTCCTCTCCGCGAATCCCAACTTTCCCGTTCCTGTTCCCCCTGCCTTTCCACCCCGCCGCTAAAATATATGAAATACACACTTTTTCATTTATACAAATTTCATAATAACATTGCTTCCCATTATGTATGGCCTATATGTTATTCTGATGTATGGGCCGTATTATTGTAAACTTTAAGTAAAGTTCATTCAGTAGTTTTTGCGTGAAAGAGTAACAAGCACACATACATTCATATAAACTTTCGTGTTTATAATTTTACTAGCTGGTACCCGGCATGCGTTGCAATGCCATTCGAATAAATAAATTGATTCTCCCTGCATGTCCTTTCCCGTGCTTCCCCGTTCTCTTCCCTCTCCGCGAACCACACCTTCGCCCTGCCTTTCCTCCCTGCCGCTAAAATATATGAGATACACACATTTTTATTGTACAAATTTCATAACGCCAGAGCTTACTATTACATACAGTCTATGTTACTCACTGATAATGTAGCTTTCTATTGGTGAAAGAATTTTTAAAATCGGTCTAGCGGTTTAGGCGTGAAAGCGTAACAAACATTTAAACACTTTCGTAGTTATAATATTAGTATGGAAGTAAGATTATGAATGAATAAATCACATATTTTGTAATTTACGTTTTAATTTGTTTAGATTTTCTTTTATTTTTATTTCTGTTGGTAATTCGCTAAAAATATTATTTAATCAGTAGGTACTAGAGATGAAACGGATATCCGGTAACTATCCGGTATCCGACCTAAATTTACTATAGTTTAGTTTTACTATATTTAATATAGTAACTCAATATCCGGCCGGTTAATAATACAATAGGTATAAGTTAATAGTTATAATACCGGATATTCAAAAGCTACGACAATTTCCTATGATAAAATGGAATACATTAATCTTTGTGAGGTAAATATAAATAAAATGGCTTATAATTATGACGGCTTTTATTTAAAGTCGAAAAAGTTACAAAAAAGTCATAAGGCCTTCCAAAAAACTAAAATATTCTTCTGAGATATTCACCCTAATGTTAAATACATAAATAGTAAATATCTAAAAACTTTTAGTAAAAACTTACAAAAACCTCACAGCGTAGCGAAAACTTAAATTAACTAATCACAATCACCATTATAGTGAACTAAAAGATCGTAAAAAACACAGAGATTATTTAAATGATTAAATACTGACACTGAAGCACCATAATATACCTCTTGTTCTTCTTCTTATCAAAGAGAATATTTTGAATTAATACTCAAAATAATAAATAATATAAAAAGTGGTAAATTATGGTGAATAAAGACTAAATTTTCAGCGTTCGAAGGCAACAAGCGATTTCGCTTTTTTTCGTATATCGTGTATCGTATATGGGCCGGATATCCGGCCGCCGGATATCCGGCATCCGGCCTCGCAGCTTGCCGGATATCCGGTATCCGGTATCCGGCCAAACAACTATCTGTTTCATCTCTAGTAGGTACAACAATGACTTTTGATTTTGTTTTTTTTTTTTTCTGAAGGGGAGAATTATTTCTTTTCCTCATCCCATTATGTGTCTGTGTTGCAGGTTATTATGGTAGGTAACCTACTAGCCCGAAGAAAGTTATAAAAAAAGTAATATCCTTATTTGAAATTTAAAAAAAAATCTTGAAAAATATTATCGTTTACAATTACATATATAATTAATTAGGTAGATATATTTCAATTGCTTCCAAATCTTTTGATTTTAGAGGAAATTTTGGATATGATTTATTAAAGAAGAGAATATAAGAAATATACTTATTTGGACGCGAAGCATACTTTTCACAGAACTAAGTTATATATTGTTATTACATAGGCCTTTATTCTGCATATCGATCTTGATCGATCACATCATTTCTTCTTCTTCAATTATTATCTCACATCTTACCTATATTTTCTGACACGTAAGTTACATCAGCTCTAATTTTGTTCCATCTGTCAAGGGGAGGCGTCTACTAATATCTACAGGAATTCCAAAAACTGAAAAAATCGGACTAATATCTATGAGAATCAAAGTGTTGATGAATATCTACGGCACTGGCAGAGGTTGGATTTGCAATTATTTATAGCATATTGAAATAACGTAATATTGCGTATGCAGTTTAAACAACTTAATTTATGTATGTAAATATTCCTAATATCGGATTTATCGATATTGGACACATTTAGCTGAATATTAAGGATTTGGGTTTTTGTTTTAACAGCTTTCTTTATTTCGAGTGCTTCTAAATTATTTAGTCTGTTACCATGACCATTTCTATGTCAGTTAGGTTAGGTTAGGTTAGGTTGTGGTGCCGTGTATTTCGAAATAAATAAATATCTTTGTATTGACAAATAAATAATTATTAAATAATTATTAAATAAATAAATAATTTTGTATTATGACCTCCATGTTTGTTCTATAAATTATTGTCCTCGTAAACAGCAAAATACGTAATATTATGCAAAAACTTCATGTACGTACTTTAAACGTTTAAGCCTTTACGTAATTAGTAATTACGTAATTGAAGTAATTTATGCTTTTCCGTACAACCTCTTGCTCAGCTGCCCTCTGTAGATATTAGTCCAACCTACGCTCTGTAGATATTAGTTCAACCTACGCTCTGTAGATATTAGTCAACACTGGGACCGTCATAGATATTCATCCGACCTTAGCTCTGTAGATATTAGTCAACACTCTGAAACAACATATGAGGTGTAGATATTCGTCCGACATACAGGCTGTAGATATTAGTATCTGGAGTCCTGTCAAGGTACGCCTTACTGCCAGGTAGGTATGAGCTTTGGAATCAGAAATCCAATTATGTATTTTGAACTGCTGGCATCGCATCGTTTGAAAATCAAGTACCTACCTACTGCAATCCGTCCTCTGTTAAAATAATTTATGGACTTTCATTTTTTAATTTGGAATGCATAAATTTGGCGATGCTAATCTGGACGTTGAACTCACAGAAAGGCCTAAGGGTATTTTAAGTGTACAGTGTAGGTACAGTGTACCTGCAGCTGTCGTAAGAGAGTTGATGTATGAAGGTTGTGTTCGATTATATTCGTGCATAATATTTTACAGCCTTAGTAGCCTTGAGTAGGGTTACACTGTAAGAAACTGCAATAAACCTTTTAGGCTAATCAATTCAAAATTTCTTCACATTCATTTGGTTGTGGAACGTCGTTAATTTCAGTCCTCTATATTTAGAAAATTAAAAAAAAAACCAATAAATCTGTTGTTGAAAGTAATCGCGCCTCCATGGTGGAGGGATAAGTCTCTCGACCAGCGATCCGGAGATCGCGGGCTCAAATTCCGGCGAGCGCAGATAAATTTTATTTGAGAGATATGTGTTTTCACAAATTAACAATTTAAAATAATATAAGGTATATGTACTAAAGCGGAAGATACTCCCAATATCTAGAAATACAGAAATGGCTTTAGCCATATTTGGAGACTACATCTGTATAGCCAAGAACTTACCCACCTTTCTATTCCCTATCTACTTTCCTTCCCACTTACCTCCAGCCTTACAACTTACCCCTATTGGGGGATGCCATAGTCTTACTAGATACAGACGAGAGAAATTGGGACTCTTGTGAGAAAAAAACAAAAAAATTTCAACAGCCTTTTTAGTTCGGAATTTTTCGATCAATACAACTATTTTCCTTTCGCAACGTAATTTTCACAATAAGCTATGAAACTTTAAAATTATGTTAATTTGTAAGAAATAATAAATGTTTGTCATTGCTTAAGAGCGTTTAACCAGCCAGCGGACGAAAATCCACATTTCGTCGAAAGCTGTTCTTACGATCGTGCAGGGCGGTTACAATGAGAAAGATTAATTATATTATTATGGTACGTTTTTAGAGCAACAGGGAGCGCCAACGCGAGTCCCTAAACAAACCGCTGCGGGCAACAACTCGTTGCTCCCCGCTGTTTCCTGTTACCTACCTCCTCTCCCCTCGGCATTCCGGCACGCTCCGCCGCGCCGCCCCCAGTCGAGTAGTACAAGCCGTCTCAGGCGCACGTGACACTCCTCCGCGAACTATACAGTTCGCGGCTAACTAGCCCGATCAAATTAAACGCAGTAACATCTGCGATGTAATTAAAGTACATACGAGTGTTAGCGCTGGTGTTCTACCATGCCTGTGAACTTCGGGACCTGTCCTAGACTCGGGATGAGCCCTGCTGAACCCGAGAGCCGAAGGATTCTTCAATCACCATGTAAGCTGTCCTCTGATTTACCCTCTTTAATGTGTCCGTAACGATAGACTGTTTGAACTCTCGCGTAAAGCCACCACTCAGAAAGTTTCGTTGACAGGGATCATGAGATATAAACTCGATAGCTAGGTTTGTGTAACATGCATCTCTTGAATTGAATTGTGCTGTAATAACCCTTGTACTGTGTTTGAATTTACAATACATGAGTCTATTAATTACATCCTGTTGTTAATCTGCCTCGGCAGGAGCCTTTCCCCAGTGAGTATTCCCAGACGATGGTGGGAGAGAGAAGAAGAGAGAGAGAGAGATCCCGACGCCTTCGTGCGACCTGCCCTCTGAGATAGAGGGTACTTTTGTCTCTACCGTGAGCTGGCCTGGGGACATATTGTAGAGCAGTTATGCGTTCTGCCCATACCAATATATAACTCAACTCAGAAAGATTAATTATATATAACTCAACATCGAATTTATTTCAATCCAAATTAGCTTTAATTTATACCTTCATCCAAAAATGCTGAAAGGCGTGATGATAAAACTATTAAAATAATATACTTTTTGTAATTATTTTTTGATTATAAGTATTTATCATTTTTCAATAATGTCTAAATTTTATAAGAATGTTAAAAAATCTGAAATATATTAGTTTGTAAGTGCGCAAATAAATACACAAATGGACCAATTTTCGTCAAGAAACACAAGTACGTAAATATTTTTTAATGATTTCATTAAAACTAAAATTAAAATTCTAAAACATGCGTTTGCTAGATAATGTATTGATTTATTTTACTGCATGATTATATTATTTGAAATGGGTGTGGTATAATAGGTACAAAATCTTTTTTGAAAATTTAACAAATCTGCCAACGACCTATTATACTAAAAATAAAAAAAAATTCTCAAAATTTATTACATGCGAATGCTAAATAAAAGAACAATCTTTCGAAATCCATTTATTTTTTTTTTGTGGAAAAGAGTCAATACGTCTGAAATCTGATTTGAAAATGACATATTTCTGGTTTTCTCTGGTAATGCCCTCTTAACACCATAATATTATGTTGTTTCATATTTGTCGATGAGAAATGTAGTCTATAATTTTTTTCATTCCAATTTGAATTGAAAAAGATGTCATGATAGATTCAGATGACGTCAGAGTAAACCAAGCCGGACCGTATAGACGAGTAATAGACCTTTACATTTTTCGAAATGGATTTATTAATTCTACGAATACAATGTCAATGAAATACGAATTAATACAATGAAACTTTAATTTATTTATTCAGAATAAATGTTTGTTGTTCCATATTTTTATATCATGGTATTTTTCACTGGAATTCCACATTAAGGAAAATGTTCGAATTATTGATTATTCAAATTTGTATTGAACCTGCACATTTTTTATTGAATTTAATCATTTTTATTTCATGTACTTTTAGGAACATATTTTTTCGGAATACTAGCCGGTAAGTATAAAAACTGGTCCGTCAGAAATTAATATTCGGGTTAATCCACCGGGAAAAGCATTCAGAGTTCGTGGAACTAATGATTTACGTTAGGCTATTTCTGGTTGTTTATCGGATTCATTATAGAGTGTGTGTGCGTTGATAATACAGTGTATTAACACGCTATAAGAAACCTGATCAAGTGGAAGACAATTTCTTAAACGAAGCCAATTAATTTATGGCGGGAGGACTTGAAAATAAGTATAAAAATTGAATTATGAACTCACGTTTCCAGTTTCTAGTTGAAGAAAGTAGTAGCATAAGTTATATTTTTACAAGAAAATAACTTTTTGTTATGATTAATTTTTGAGTTATTGTGTCTTGTAGCGCATCCTACTTCTTTAGCGAACGTTTCGGATAGCGTTAAAGTGTTCATCAGGGTATCTAACGAGAACATATATTTATTTACACTGGTCGCTTGACTGCTGAAAAAAGCTGTATTTGTAAAGATATTTAATAATATAATATATCAAGAATGACATATTTTCAACTGCTGACCCTGTACAGACCTCAAGTTCGTCCGACAGTTTAATTTACACCTCTGGGCTGGTGCCCAAAACCCTTGATTAATCTGTTTGAATCTGTGCAGAGAAGGGCGGCTAATCTTAATCTGATGTTAATAACGATTGCCATATCTATTGCGTAGACCGAAGATAGTTCTGTTTTACATGTATTAAAAAGTAGTCTGCTTGAGGGAATTATCAGTACTGGTGCAAATGAACCAGCGAGAAACTCGGTAGATAGGGCGTAACACCCGTTCGAAGTTGCTCGAGAACAAGTCATTTCTCCGGCTTGTTATTTTGTAAAACGTCTCTCGATCGTCATACCTCCTTATTTATATCAGAGCCTTTACAAGACTCACATAATAAAACCACTTTTCAACTCTTTTCTCAACGCGCCTCACAACGTCATCCATTAGGGCGGCGACATAATAACTTTATAGTACCTACCTCATAAGAGGTCCCAGGCTTTCCGTATAGCCAGCATCCAGTATAATATTACCAAAATGTGCCACATAAAAATGCACTTACGTGCATATCCCGTTGAAAGTAGCATAAAATAAACCAATTTATGATTTTTTTTATGGCAACTATACATTATTTTGTTAATGTCATTGAAACATGCTCATATTTGGGGCAAGTTTCGGTATTTTTCTTAAAACGATTATAATGCACTTACACAATAATATACTATCGGTAAGTATTCAAGTCCTCGCAAAATTATTAAACCGTTATAAGGCGTATTTTTAGAAATATTTAACGTTTATAAAACGAGAGATCCTGGGTTCGAGTCCCAGATGCGTTATTTCGTTTAGATTTGTTAGTAGATATTATCTTTTTCTTCAATGATAATATTTAGTATTATATTATTTAACAAAAGTTATAATAAAATGACGTCACTCTAATAAAAAATTGTGTGCAGTTCGCATGCGGTAAAAGTGAAACCTTCAGAAAACTAAAGTGGGGAGGCTACGAAGCACTACACAAAGAGGAGACCGATTATTCCATTTAGTAGGCTGAGTCTTATACATGTAAATATATACTACATATGTGTTTGTCCCTTTTTAGTGTCGCTTTTTCGTTTCACCGAGTTTCAAATCACAACTTTAAAAAATATTAATATATTCATTTAGACTTCTAGAAAAAGGTCAATAGGTGTCCCATATAAATAAAAATCGGATATGTTTATCCAAGACACATTATCTAGGTTACAAACAGGTTCTTCAAACATTTGTTTATCCAAGACACATTATCTAGGTTACAAACAGGTTCTTCAAACATTTGTTTCAATTTAAACGGCCAATTTGCCAAAATATGGGAAAAAATAGTCTAAGATAATATTGTTAATTTTGAATTTGAAATATGAGATTGAAAAAATATGATTTGAATGAATTGATTAAGGGCGTTTACCAGCCAGCGGTCGAAAATCCACATTTCGCCGAAAGATGTTCTTACGATCATACAGCGCGGTTCCAAAGAGAAAGATTAATTATTCTCTTTACCAGCTTTTTAAAATTATTACTCAATATCGATTTTGCTTTCAAAAATGCTGCGTGATGATAAAACTAATAAAATTATGTTCTTTTGGTAATTACTTTTTGATCATAAGTATTTATAATTTTTCAATAATGTCTAAGCAAAATAAAAATGTTAAAAAACTGTAATATATTAGTTTGAAGGTGCGGAAATAAATACACAAACGGACCAATTTTCGTCACGAAACACATGTACCTATATATTTTTTTATGATTTTATTTAAACTAAAATTAAAATTCTGAAACACGTTTCTCGGATAATGTATTGATAAGGTATGCGATAATGTATACGATAATGTATTGCTTTTCTCAGATAATGTATTGATTTATTTTACTGTGTTTTAAATGGGCGTTGTATAATAAAAAATCTTTTTTGAAAATTTAAGAAATCTACCAACGACCTATGGTGTAACCTTATTATAATATTTTTTTTCTCAAAATTTAAAACATGCGTTTACTAGATAAAAGAACAATATCTCGAAATCAATTTATATTTTTTTGTGGAAAAGTGTCAATAGGTCTAAAATCTGATTTAAAAAATGACATATTTCTGGTTTTCTCTGGTGTTCGTCACGTAAGACGAGAGATCCAAGGTTCGAGTCCCAATTTATTTATTTTTTGTCTTGTTCTTTTTCATATTTCGTTTAGATTTGTTAGTATTATCTTCTTCTGCAATGTTTACAAAACTTATAAAGAGCTATATTAGAGTCTTAATAATCATGAATAAGAGTCAGAAGTCAAATGGAAGAGTAAAAGCAAAGATCGTTCGTCTAGACAAGTGCACAGATACATTATTAATGAATCGTAGTAACCAACTAAATATATAGTAAATAGGTGTCCGAATTGTAGTTGCTTCGTCTGTGTTTACTGTGAAACCATAGGATGGCGGAGAAAAGAGTGGAATTTGATAAATTATCACAGTGTACCGCAGAAAATACGTTAGTATCTCACTCTCGCTTTAAAATCAGGCGATGGGTAAGTTCTGGAGTCATCAAATTTGTGTAGATTTTTCGGTCAGGTGTTTTTGGGTCAATAAATATATTTTCACCATATTTTCAACCATTTATTGGATAACTAAAACATCTACCATAGGTCACCCAAAGTGGTTCGCTACGTTTGGTGACTTGTGAGGTGTGTCCAGGTCTTGGAAGGCCGGTTTGGGGAGACCCTTTGATCTCTCCAGCTGAGCAGACCCGTTCCAACTCTTGACCCATGAACATGCACCGCAACGTGAGGAACGGATTCATACAACCGTGTCTTCTGGACATATTGACTACTAGATTCGTACCCACAGAACTTCTTCACCGTCTTTTCATGAAAAATACCACCCACACAGCATCTCCAAAGAGGGCAGAGGCCCTGAGGGGAATTATTTTCATCAGAGCCTCATGCGTGGGGTATACGTAAAAAAATTGAACTACCTAGTAAGATAATTTCCATCAAGAGCATTGGAGTTTTGAAATCTCTCGGAAATGGCTCCGTATTGTTTGTTGAAACTAAGTCTAAGCTTCTTGTATGATATAAGAAAACAGTGCCTCCATTACTATAAATAGAAATTCAATGATAAACGCAGTAAACAAAACATTTTATTTATTGTTTTAATGCTTGGTTTGTTGAACTCTATCTGAGTCAAGGATTGGTATTGATATTATAAATAAATACCTAGCAGAACTGGAAAAAAATGCTTTCGAAATTTAAATGAACAAGTAAACACTAGTAAAGAGTACAAATATGGAGCTGCGTAATAAATTTAAACAGTAATAATTTGCGTAGGAATGTGAAATAACACCCATACGGGCTACATCAGCAACATTTTACGACATATAAGTATTTTACGTACCTACATGACGGAGATTTAGGGCCAATAATAATATTTAAGAGTGCGAAGAATCGTATAATTTACATTATTGGTCCTTTTTCATAATTTATTGCAGGTCATTTTGATTTTTCTTTTCTCAGGCAGCTTTGCAGGCTATATAATATTAAGGACTGTACTTAAATCTTCCCAATTCCGACGCTGATGGCGCCAACAATATTTTTTTTATTCGCATGATTTGATCATTATTGATTGAACGTAGCGAACTATTTTATGTCGAACATTTGGCATTTCACCGATCTGTAATTTTGTTAGTTACGTTGGATGCTACCCCTGCAGAATTCGCGTGTTTGTGGTTCCTACTACGACCCGTCAAATCAGCGTAATCAATATTATGGTATCTAGCGGCCTGAAGAAAGATTAAAAAACATGTGTCACTGAGGTGGCGACATATCTTTGGATTGAATAATTTATTATTTTAAATATACGTTAAATTTTTATGGTTTATAATAGAGCCTATCGGCCTGCCGGCCATGAGAAAGTTTGATATGAGAATTGTCACTGAGATGGTGACATTTCTTTGGACAAATTGAAATTCACGCCAAATATTTATGGTTTATAATAATTATTTCAATATAACTAAGAAAAATGAGAACACGATAAAAGTTGTCTACAACATACTGACTCAAATATTTTTTTATAATTTATCAGAATCATAATCAATGATTTTTTTATAATCAACTTTTTGCACAACTTTTCAGGCATTAAGTCCACGTCCTGATTTGTCATTGATTTGTTAACAATTTAAAACGTAATACAAGATTTGCAATGCCACTCTGTAGCCGAGTGGTGTAAAGCGTCTGGTTCAAACATCTAGCAAGATAAATAAGTTCTCCATCATTACACAAGCAACAATTTCTATGTCAGGAATTAAATATTGTCATTTTATTAATAACGCACGTTTCTACTTTCATTAGCTTCGTCCAGAAGGAAAGACGCATGCGACGAATGAGGTATAGAAGTGCGAGCAAGTATCAAGCAATATCCTCCGTAAAGATTAACCTCCCCATATTGCAGCCAAGTCTCCTTGCAAATAATTTTTAACAAACAACCAAATTTTCTAAAAACCGTTATTATAAATTCATGATGAAAGAGAAAAGGGTATTTTTGGCCCGGAGCTCTGTACGCCATTATTTCAGAGAGTCAAAAAAATTAAGCAATACTTGAACATCATTGCGATGTCCCGAATATTATACTATCATCATATCATCACAATATTATTAACAATAGTTTGAAAAAAAAATTTTTTTTTTTGCGGACTGCTTCGATCGCTGTGTGTGTGGAAATGCCCAAGGTTCGCAGAAAAATACCTTTTCTGTGAACCTTGGATAATGCCAATAAAAATAGATAGCTATCTAGTTAGATAAGTAGGTAATTATTAAATTAATTAAGTATACAAACAACTCCATACTATAACAATTCACCAATTCGTATGCAACGAACGTGACTTGTTTTCCACATTCAGTAAATATTACGTAAATATGCACATAAATATTTTTGGCAACAGAGATCTTTGTACGTTTCGGAAATAACGCTTTTGTCACAATAGGCCACTTGCATCACATTTTTTTAAATTTTTTTCCGGTTTAGGCAAATATTCTAAGAAATTCTGTTTTTTTTTTTTTTTTTTTTAATCGTATTTTTGAAACCCTGGGGATTTTTTGAAAATTTCAATCCGAAAAATCAGAACATTTTTTATAAACCGGAAAGACGGGACATAATTTTATAGGTGTGAAAAAACGATAATTACATAGCCGAAAATAATTTTTAAAAAAAATAACGTTTTCCACACGAATGGCACAGGAGAATAACGAGGCATACCAAAAATATTACATCTCATAAATATTTTTTTCCTTGATCCATCTTATTGATCATAAATCATTATAATGTACAGCGTCTATATTACTAAATTCAATGTAATATACTTGAACTTGTAAATTGTAATAATAATAAGAATATTATAAAATTTTATTTTGTTAAAATCAGCACCATAATCATTATACCTCTAAAACATGTACCGACATCCTCTTCACGTTCTGAAGAGAACCCCGTACCCATTAATTGTACGGGGTTCTCTTCAGAACATCTGTCAAAAAATCAAACCAAATGATAAGTTCGCAGAGAACAAACAATAAATCTAGTGAACGAATTCAAAAATTCGCCTGAAATCAAAGTGATGCCATATAAAAAAATAAATCAGTGTGGAATTTTATAAAATTAATAGGAACATTTTCGGCGACGGGACATTTTCATGTAGTGACATCACGAGCCCAAATAATGGATTTATTTATTTAAAAATAAAAAAAACTGTATATTTCTAAAAATTTTTACTAACATTTTCGTAATCTTAGTAAAAAAACTCTATCCACACGATTTTTTCCAAGTCGTTATGAAGTCCATGCAAGTGGCCTATTGTACTTTTTGTGCGGTGAAATATCAACCACGCGGTTTGCAGCGATCTCTGCGTGTTCAGCAGTTGGTAACAAACGCTTTCCTGTTATTTATAAGTTTCACCACTTTTTCGTTATGACATCCCGACGTTATTTCGTAGAAAAACTGACGAGCATAAAAAACCTCCAAGATCTGAGATCTGTCACGTGATAATATGTTCTCATGATTAAAATAGAATATGAATGCATTATTTCCAGTTAAGGAAAACCAAAAACAATAAAAGCGATATTTTATCATTTTTGGACAATCATTATTTTTTTATTATGAATAAAGCGGCTTATTTTAATTTTCATTTGAATTAGCATTATAATATTCCAAGGCAAGGAGCTAATATTTTTATGTGACCACAATCAGTGGACATTTTCATGTAAGAAATGACCATACACCGCAAAAATAAACATGATACATTACCATGTTGCATGAATTAGCTCATGAATAGATAAAAATGGGTTTATAATGAAATTATGAAATTTCTTTATGCTTAACATAATTAGTCACAATCTGTCTTCAGATCTGCTTGGTGAAGATCTCCTCAAGCGGTTTCACTCTACCCGACTGACTTGTGTTCTTAATTTTTGCACAGCGATGCTCTTTAGTTGTTTAACTTTTGGGGCCTCCTTTATAACCCTCTTGGTTTCGGATTGTAAGTATGTATATTAAATTATTTGTTCCCCGGATGTGGCGGTAACTTCCTCACAGTGACAACCCATAACTAATTGTTTGAAACTACCTATTTTTACTTTTGGTCAAAGATCACACAACAGACTTGAAATGGCATTTGCCGTGTTTACAGATGTAAATACTTCTAAAACTTCCCCTTTCCCCCCATTGGGGATGGCTGTGGGCAATTAAGAATCTGGCTGCATTTATTTAATATAAAATGTCGCGCGTATTATCAAAATGAAGTTAATAATTACCTATATATTTACTTGACGAAGCTTACGTACAAGCAAAACCAGTAGACAACAAATTAATAAAGCTAAGAAACTGTGGTTTTATACAAATTGTTTTAATCAATATAAAACCACAATGTGATTGCTTTCGGCGAAACAAAACTATTCGCATTTGTGTATACTTAGTCAACTACGTCATTATTTAATTTCATTATCCATTCGATTCTTTACCGATCTTTTGGGAGGAGCCCGGAATGCACCATTCGCCCCACGTTGCGTTACTTTCACTTGTTGAAACTCTTCGGTTCGAAGTGCCCATGTATTGCATCGACATTATGTTAGTATTGTAATTTTTTTTTATATGAATACCGCACAAGAGTCCCAACTGCTCCCGTCTGAAGCCAGTGAGACTATGGCATCCCCAATTAGGGTATGTTGTGAGGCTGAAAGTATTGGGGAGGGGAAGGAGATAGGGAAGAGGAATATATGCACTGATCGAAATCTTTTCTTTTCAGATACACCGCACCGGTGCGGTGGGTTGCTTTCAAAGACGACACTAAACCTCCTAAAGGAGCACCATCCAAAATTTGCTTCGCGTACAAATTTATTAAAGACAACTCCATAATATATTATTTGGACCTCTGTTGTTGAAAATGATTTATCATGTTGGTCACCAAGCAACTGCTGAGTAGTGTGGATATGTCTTTTGGGTCAGTAAAATATTGTCATCATATTTTTTATTAAATTATTATTCACCCATAATCCTCTTTATTTGTGTACCTAAGCATCAAAATTGTTTCCTTTTGGTTTATTAAAGATCAAAGTATCCCTTTTCGCAGAATCACTTTATTAGCAAAGAAAGTCCAATCGGGTTTCGAAAAATTCTCAGAAGGTCCTTTACGTTTGTTATGGCGACAAGCACGCAAAGTATCTTTTCCCAACCACCTACGCGGTACTAACCAGTCTCGAAAGCTAAATATAGCCGCATTATAATATCATTCGAAACCTTATTTTCCTTAAATAAATTACCTCATTGACGTTACAACATTCTCGTTTACAGAAAGATAATGTTTACAGAAAGATCCGTTGCAGAGATAAAAAAGCATGATTCGTAACTTTCCCTGATATTATATGACCGGCTGATAAAAATTGTGTTGTAATGCAATGAATGAGTAATGACTGATTATTCAAAAGGTAAGTACTCGTATTTAACTAACAAAAAATAGATGACATTGCATATATAATAACATCCAGACCACCCATGTTTATAGATTGCACCTGCAGGATGAGGATGCTGGGTACAAGCTGAGAGAGAGAGAAGAGATGGAAAGGGATAGTAGATAGAAGTGCATGTGGTAAAAAATTAATAATTCTTTGAAGATGGGAATGGAGGTGAATAGCGAGACCCACACGAAGGCAGATAATTCCTGCTGAAGGGGCACTTTGTAAAAAGGATAATTAAAATTAATGGTAAACAAGTTAAATATATCGTTAAAGTTTGTCGCCTTCTTTGTATCGACTGCCACTATTCCGTTGTAGACTGTACTTTTATCCTCTTTTCTGCATCGTTCTAATGCAAATTCCGCATGCAAAAAGAGCACGCTTAGCAAGCTGCAAATAGAATCGCAAAATAGTATGAAAACGCTGTGCACTACATTGATAGTAAACATATGCGGGTAATAAATAGTAAAAATTGGCAGGATTTTTAAATAGAATCATCCCACGTGCTTAACAACTACGTCACGTGTAGTGTTGCCAATATGCCACACTTTTTAATAGTCGTGTATCAACTTTCAAGTAATCAAGCGTGCTTGGGAAATGTCAATTACAATCCTTAAACAGTACTGAGCAATGTTGTTATGAATGACGAGGACAATCAGAAAATTGATTAATTAAAACGAGTAACTCGGCTGATCGTGAGGTCCGATAAAGACACACGTATTAGAGAACACTCCTATTTAAGAAATAGAAACACCGGAATTATCCTCAAAAGTAACTGCGCCAGATTTAAAAGCCGATTCATTATAAAGTTAATCCACAAGATAAATCATTGATACTGATAATTTGTTATATTGTAAGTTAATTAATACAATAATCCTATGATCAATACGAAGTGACACCTTTATCACTCGGAGAAAATGTGCGATTGGGTTGCAAAAACGTAGTAATAAAACCATATGGCATAATATAAAATATTAAAAGTAATAAAATGGAGGAAATGTGAGTGTTATAATGAATACAGAATTCGAACAACTTGTCCGCAAGATAAAATGAATTATTTATATAACATTTTCTTCTGTTCTTAGAAATGTTTCGGTACCTACACACTACACACGTTACAGGAATGACATCATTAATGAATTCGACGAACGCATGAATTGAAATGTAAATGATTCTTGAATTTATTTTTCCAAAAAGAATTTTTTTAATAATTGGTTTGAATAATTTTACGCTTTGAACAACCCGACGAAATGATGTCACCTTGAAATATTTATAATATTGTATCGACTTCATTACTTGAGCAGATGTTTTCGAGTCAATAAAAGATTCTTAGCCACGATTTGTTCACAAATCATTATTTCCAAACACGTAATAAATATGATATTGCTTTATCGCTGAATTATTATCTTCGGTCTCTCTGGGTACTGGGTGTGATAAGGATAAGGTGCAGCCAACGGTAAAAAAAGGTTTACGAGGAATTTCGGTAAAGGCCGTAAAACGGCGGCAAAACGCACTAACCATAACCACCACACTGACAACCGGATAAAATGTTTACAATATTTACCGCGCTAAAGTCCACATTTTCTAACCTAAAAGTTTGAAGATGTAAATATGTACAAGTACTCACCAGATAGTGCAGCCCGGTACTCCTTCCAATGTGATACTTCCTTTGCAGGCATTTTGAGAACTATTATTAACTAACTATTTATACTGAAACTATTTTCGAGTAAAATAGTCTCACGCGCGAGATGTGGTCCGCGCCGCTGAGTTGCCTGTTGCACTGAGCGCAGAGGTTTTAACAATCCGCTGAGGAATGCACTTAGGTAGAATGTTATCTTTTGTTCTTCATCCTTGGGGTTTTCAGTGATCCTTGCATGTGGTTCACATTTTTTCCCGATATACCGACACGCAAAGCGCTCCGGCAGCGGTACTGCTCACGGCTCTAAGCTTTCAGCTCACTACAGCGGCGACTGACTAGCTGACTTACTCACAAGTGACTAGTGACTGCCTGTTGCCTGCTCACTGCTGATTGCAGGCGACTGCGGACTTGGCCCGACTAGTGACTCGCTGCTCGCTGACACCACTACCGCTCGATAACTCGCTACAACTGTCCACAATTTACACTGTCTTACTGTCACACTGTCTACAGGTCTACAAAACAGTTCAACAGCAAGCACTGCTCTGATTCTACTCGTGCTGTATGCTGCATGTGCTATGACTGTGATGTCACTCTGCTCTGTTCTGTCATTCAGCGGTGCGTGGTGTCTCTAGTCTCTTGAATGGCTTATCGCATGATCTTTTTTAACTGTTTGACCCGAATACATTTTGGCTTCGTTCATTATTTATAACTCATTTACCATAAATGTGGTACCGAATACCGAGCTGCGATCTAATTTATGGTTAGGCAATATCTGTTAAAACTATAAAGAACACGCATTAATTATTGCCTATCTGAAATATTTCTGTTATATTTTTTGCAAGGTTTTTTTGTACGAATTAATTGTCGCTGATTTAAATGCAAATTTCAATGTAACCTACATTATTACAATGCGATTTAACCATTTTTTCTTGATTTCATTCATGGGTGGCCTATTAATTATAACCAAATTATTTATTGTGAGATACCAACAACTGATAAAAGGGGTTTGATAAAAGAAATACAAAAATAAACTGTTTTAAAAGTATATTTCTTCGTAAACCTGTTATACTAATATAATAAAAATAATATTTTCAGATAATGTGCGGGAAATCACAAAACCCCTTTCATGGTTTATTCCTGAATTAATGGATTTTTTTTCTAAAGATAAGTAGGTACCTACTATGAACCATCGAAAAGATAAACGTTATTCATCGTTTTACTATCTACCGAAAAATGATTATTTTTAATGCTAATCATTAAAAGAGATAAAATTAGTGTAAGGTTCTAAGTAATGATATAAATCTAACGTTTATAGGCACGAAATAGTACACAAACTTACATACAATCATTATTACGTCTGTGTTACACTAAAGAATGACGATTTCCATGATCAGATAAAATAAAAAGACATATAAAATGACATGTTAGAAGAAAGGAATATATCTAAATTAATTGTAATCTCCCCCCCCAGTCTTCAGGACAATTTATTGTTTGTCGTTTAGGACAGTTTTACACCGGATAGACGATAAATATAATAGTGAGTCGTAAATACACGAATGTTCATAATTTATTATTTTTTTACATCTAGGCAAATTAATTGCTAATATCATACGGTTTTACACAGCTTCGAAATCTTTTAGAACTTATTTTTTAATAATGTCAGCTGTTATGGCACCACCGTTAACATCTCGTTCCCCACCACATTTTACCCTACTTTTCGTGTACGATAGCACGTTTTAACTTATTATGATAAGACTATATTATTATTACCTACCGATAGCATAACAGTACCATTTAACTGAATCATTTATAAACTCGGATCGATCACGAGTTACACATACGCCGAATAAAGTTCATAATTTTAATCTTATTCCTATGAGGTATCACGCGGTTTATCAGTGGAATGTATTGATGTAAAAACCTATTCGCTATCACCAGGGAAGTCTCTTTTGACACCGTTGATGTTGTCTTGTATTTCCGAGAATGATTTCCCTTTTGTCTCGGGTAGTTTCCAGAGAATGTACGCGAAACCGGCCACTGAGAAGCAGGCGAAGGACCAGAAGATGACGTGCGTGCCGTAAGCATCCGCGATCACTTGGTACAACTTGGTCACCGTGAACGTCAGGAGCGCTAGGGACATCTGGATCGTGCTCGACGCGTGGAACTTGACGTTCGCGGGGAACATTTCCGACACGATCGCGAACGGCACTGAGGCGAGACCCACGTTGTAGCAGACGACGAAAACCAAGATGGCCACCGTTGGCAGCCAACCAATATTCGCCACACTGTCAGGATCGGTCATTTTGAAGTAAAAATAGGTGCCGATTATCACGTTCATCACGGTGACGCCCAGCGAGGACATCAGTAGCAATGGCTTCCTTCCAACTTTGTCCACCAGGAAGAAGACGGAGAAGGACACAGTGAGCTGCACCACCCCCAAAATGATGGAGGACTCGCTGGAGTCGATGCTGCCCCCGGCCTCCATGAAGATCTGCTGGGCGTATGCGGTCACGGCCGCGCTACCGCAGAACTGTTGGGTGCCGAACACCACCAAGATGACAAACAAAGCATTCCTATTTCCTCGGTTATATATCAAATCCGTCCATTTGCCTAAGTTCATAGTTTGCTTGGTTATTAATTGTTCTATGTTGTTCATTTCTTGCTTGACGTCTTCCTTCATCAGCAGGGTCTGTAGGTTTTTCTCAGCTTTGGTGCCGTCTCCGCGCTTGATGAAGTAGTGCGGGGAGTCGGGCTGCCAGAAGAAGGTGACGGCGAACAGGAGGGGGATGGCGAGATTGATTCCGGCGAGGACATTGAAAGACACGTACGGTCCAATGGAATATTGGGACAATATTCCGGCCTGGAAATAGGAATTAAACATATATTTTTTAAGTTTAGCTCCACACAGAAAAATAATGACCTTGAGGGCCTATGTATATATCATCTTTGGGATGCTGTATATAGATGCTTCCTCTCCTTTTAAGAAAGAAGAGGAAGTTCTGGGAAGTTCTGAGAGGAAGGAAAAGGTATGAGGGGTGGGTAGGAAGTAGGAATCTGGGGATCAGTGTGTTCAGGAGTGATGTGGGATGCTATTCCTCCAACTGCGGCGCAAGACGTTGGGTAGAGAGGGTTCTACTGGAGATGTCAAAGGGTTTCCCTCAACCAATCTCTCCTGTTCTAGTCTGCCATGCAGTTGGTGGGCAGACAACTCTGCCGGCAAGACCCATACCCTCTCCTCACGAACCCGGGCGCGTATTTCCTTTTCCGTGTTCAATACGAGGCAACCATGCCTCGAAATCAACACGGGTTTGTAATGCCATTTTTTCTCCAAACCCGTGTCCAGTAGAAGGCAAGCGGCATCCTACTGTGCACGGGTTTGTAACGCCAAGACCTTCCCAAACCCGTGTTCAGTACGAGGCATGCGTCCTCCGAACGTGATTTTAACATAAAAAAAGGAAGTGTGTGCATACACGCACAATATAATGGATGGGCAATAAAACGCAAACAGCTTTACTAATAAAATAAATAAAAACACTTTAAAATATAGTACTTATAACACTTTATAGTACCAATCTTATAAAACAAATTTTCTAAAATAAACTCGCATGTCATCATAATTTAAAAAAAACATCCCAGGTTTTAAATGATTTGTTTGGCAAAGCAGGGTTTGTTTAGCGGGTATGTGTAATAATTCTAATAATTTCTTTCGTTACAAATACAGGTACAAACCTACAAACTTGTCTATAATGCAATCACTTAACATGCCTCGTACTGAACACGGGTTTGGGAAGGGAATTGGCGTTACAAAACCGTGCACAGTAGAATGCCGCTTTCCTTCTACCGAACACGAGTTTGGTGGATAAATGGCGTTTCAAACCCGTGTCGATTTCGAGGCTTGGTTGCCTCGTATTGAACACGGAAAAGGATATACGCAACCCGGGCAAGTCCCCAAACGAAGCGCACCATTTGGGGTAGCCTATGGTAGAGGTATTGGTTATCCAATTAATGGTTCCAGGGGCGGCGGTCCCCGTAAATGCCTTCCGAATTAGATAATATGTAGGTAGATATAATAGTACCTATCATATACATGTACGTTAATTAGGTAAGTACTTATCATAATATAATATTATGTCTTATTATTATATTATGAGTATATAGAAGGTGGCAAAATCGTCATTACTGGTACCAAATCGTATGGTGGGCTGACTTACGTGACTTTTCAGTTAAGCCTCGATGACACACGGCGAGTTACAAGCTACTATCTACTAAGTTTTAAAAGCGAGTGAGTGAGATTGTCATGATGACACACAAAACTGTCCACTCGCTCAGAAGCGTAGGTTACTGAGGCCGCTGCTAGTGCCAGTAACAAGAATAACGACGCCTGCGTGAACTAATTCTTCAGATATTTGACAGTCGAAATCAGTTGTTTATCGGAAGCCATGTTGGAAACATAAATAAACCAATCACGAGCAAGCGGAGCAAGCGTGTAGGCGAGTAAAGTTGACGACCTTTCAACTTCCTTTCGTAGATTGTCAACAATCTGCTAGTCGCTGCTAGTTAGCAAGTAACACGATGACACTGGGCGAGTTTACTAACAGATAGTGAATTTCCCAGATAGTAGCTTGTAAACTCGCCGTGTGTCATCGAGGCTTTAGCTAGAGTGCTAAGATTGAAAAATAAAACATTATTGATGTTGTAGCTGAAAACGAATTTTATTTTTTGCTAAATTTCAACTTTTAATCCCCAAACTGAAAGAATCCTGAAAATCTTCATACAAAACATTGAAAAAAAAATATTTCCAGCTACAACGACATCAATAACGTCGTATTTTTCAACCTTACCACTTCAGCTGACTGAAAACTCACGCACTGCCACTGGTACGTAGGTACAGAGTCCTTAAGATATAATGTTAGTTATTAGTATAGGTATATTCTTATTACTAACGGCGCCATAAGATAATTATTTGTTACTAATATGATTTAGTACCTACTATGATCTTTAATCGGTTCGGAAGCCATATTTCCTACCTGCCTATCTAATCTTTGCATTCATGTTTCATACTTGTAATAACAATTATATTGCACAGTCCAATATTACAATACATTTATTGTGTTACAATAGTTACTTCATTTGACAATCATATTTTATTACTGTAAGAATCACTACTTCTCAAATAAACTTCCAGGAGGTCTAGCAAACTCTGTATCCGTACGATATTGAACAAATCCATAATCAATTGTCAGTTATCAATATTTGTGAGCACGGTCTACGATTGTTAAAGATTTTCCGACCGACGCGACGATTGATAAATTTTAGCGTGACTTCCATGGTATCAGATAAGTTTCTATCAATAAACACAAATTTTTTAATGTCATGCAAAATTACTGGCAAATTTTTATGCAAAATTGCTGGCTTATTTAATGAACGTATTGAACTACCAAAGCTCTAAGACGCAATTAATTTATTCCGTTTGATATTTGTGAAACGATAACGGTTGAAATATGAATAAAGGGTGACCGGCCAACTCAGAACCACCTCAAAAAAGGTCGTTAAGCCGCCGCTACCCGAATTTCTACCGATTTCTTACATATCTCCCTTAAACACGTTAAGTTTTAAAGCTCTTAAAAAAATAGAAGTTATTCTTGAAGATAATATCTAGACATTCCCCGCGTCGAAACGCATATTATATAAAATTACCTCGATAGAAAAAAATCGCAAAGTATGCTCAAAAATTATTATAAACACGTTTGTTTCAGTTATTTTACAAGTTATATGTTTGAAAAAAAATTCACAGGGTTTCTTTAAATGCTGTTTAAGACAACCCCCGAGATTTTTGCACTATTTTAAACGAGTCGTGTTTTACAATTTTCGCATCGATTTTGTCGCTTTAAATACTAGCGCGCTCCTCTAACATTGGTAAGTTCATATCTCTCCATCTTCTTCTTTTTGAGCCCAGTTGCGGCGCCTTAAGAGTGATGATAAAAAAAATATAAAAAAGTGGTTAAATATGTTACGTTAGGTTAGGATTAACGGCTATTTTAAAATTATTTTTTTCAGAGTTTTAAATGACTTTTCCAATAGGTGTTGAGTTGTCTTGATTCTGAGTTGGCATGGAACCGAATAAAGACCTTAACTAATTAACTCCCGTTTGGTGTCAAAAAGGAATTGCGGACTGCCAATGCATATTTAGGTTATTTCAATTCATCATTGTCAATTTATTTATATTTTAATGTAATTACTTGGCGTTTGACATTTTGTAGTGTCAATTGTCAACAAAATGTCATGTAGAAAATACCCTTAGCTTGCCAGCGTATACCTTTCGATTTCTTATTTATTCTCTGTCAATATCGGTATGGTGTCAACGGCGGAACCGTGCTAGGGAAATCGATATGCGATCGTCGGAAGTGACGCTTATCGATCCGATAGGCGTCATTTCATAGATATAGATAGATTTCACCGTGCTAGAGCTCCAGTTCATTACCGTGATGTCTTCTAGTACCTACTTGCAGAGCCGGTTTTAGCACTACCAGCGCCCTGGGGCGAAATTTCCACGGCGCCCCCTAAGCAGTGGCGTAGCGTGCGTTTCGGCCACCCGAAAACCCGAGGAAAATTTGCCCCCCCCCCCCCCCCCCCCCCCTCCCTAACCTCTACAGGTGCTCCTTCCACAGATTTTCAAGCGCTAGGGGGGGGGGGGGGGGGGGGGGGGGGGGGGGGGGGGGGGGGGGGGGGGAGGAGGGGGGGGGGAGGAGGGGGGGGGGGAGGAGTAAGTATCCTATTTTTTTATGCATATTTTATAACCCCATGTACCGAGTACTCTTTCAATAAAATCATGCTTATAAATTCTACTACAAATTTATATATAACTGCTCTCAGAAATCGAGAATTGTATGTCTGTAATAGAATTCAGAACATCGGGGCGGAGGAAAATTTCGCTGCCCCCTTATTAGGGTACTTAAAGCGGTGGGGGGGGGGGGGGGGGGGGGGGTGGGTTGTATATGGAAATGTGAATGGGCTCAAAAGTACACGTCTCCGAATATTCAAATTAAAGTACCTGAAATAAAATAAACCTAAAAATTTTAAATACAGATTTCTTTTCATAAAAAAATGTAATAAAACTGTTTCTTACCTTTTTATCGCAATCACAAATTTATTTTAAAAATAAATATATTTTAAAAATAAATGTGTGGGAAATAATTTCATAATTTTATTTAAAAATTAAATGTTTGGGACAATTTGCGTCTCCTGGGTCTCCTGCGATTAGACGGGTTAAATTAAATCTGTATTTGGCAAATTAAAACTACACTCAGAATATGAAAATGGTTTCTCTTTGATTCTGGAAGCACATACATAGTCTGCAACTAGAATTTTATATCTGCACTTCTAATAAAATAATGATATCTTTCGAAATGTATCAGCAGATGAATACACAACTAAAATTCATTCGTTAACACAATTCAGGTTTTAATTAAGAGTGAATCTGTTTGCAAGTTATCAGCTTTAATTAGTATCACTCTCATAAGATGCGTACGGTTTTGCTACGAATTGCGAAATTCGCAGTGTGAAAAAAATATAATTATTGATATTTTTAATAAATAATAAAAAAAGTGTTGGACATTTTCAAATAATGATTTGAAATGTTTTAAATTTTTCCAAGATAATGTTATTATTTATTGTGAAATTTGCCGCCCCCCTAAAAGTGCCGCCCGGGTGGGCCGCACCCCCCCCCCCTCCCCCCCCCACGCTACGCCACTGCCCCTAAGTACAATGTACAATACAATTCCATACGAAAAAAGGCAATGAGTATAATGAAATAACCGTTTATAAAAACAAACTATTTATTTAAAAACCTAATGTAATTTCACTTTTCTAGTCTTCCTATAGGCGAAATTCATAACCTAATAAAATTCTTTGATTAGGTTTTATCAAAATCGATGTTTCTAGCAATTTCTTTTTCGCTTGAAAAAGTTACCAAGTTTGTCAATTTAGATTGAGATTTTGTCGATCGCAGATAGGTTTTTATCTTTAATGAATTAATTCATTGTTTGCTGGTTTTTTTTTAAGAAATGAGAATTAGAGAAATGTCGCCTTATATCATTCTTCGGATAATTATCCGAAGAATTGTGAGTGTGCACTGGGCCACGCTTAAAAATGTTAAAAAGAGATAGATAATGCGTTTCTCTATGGTTGGGGATTCCCGGTAAAATGAACTGCAGCAGTGCTCCGATCGAAGGGATTTTACACCACGTTCCAATTCTAGTGTTGCCACCATAACAATTTTTTTCCTAAATTTGAATTTGAATTTACGAGTAAGTAGGCCTGGCTCAAAGAGCGAGGGAAAATAAAGGGGCGCCTGTGGCGCCCCTTTATGTTATAATTTATTGTGAAAATTTGCCGCCCCCCCATAAAAGTGCCACCCGGGGTGGGCCGCCCCCCCCCCCTTCCCCCCCTCCCACGCTACCCCACTGCCCCTAAGTACAATACAATTCCATATGAAAAAAGGCAATGAGTAGCTATAATGAAATAACCGTTTATAAAAAAAAAAAACATTTTATTTAAAAAAACTAGTGACATTTTACTTCTCTAGTCTTCCTATCGGCGAAATTGATAACATAATAAAATTCTTTAATTAGGTTTTATCAAAATCGATGTTTTTAGCAATTTCATTTTCGATTGAAAATGTTCCAAGTTAAATGAATTGTTTCATTGTTTGCTAGTTTTTTTTATGAATTAGAGAAATGTCGCCCTATATCATTCTTCGGATAATTATCAATGAGTTTGCATTGGGCCACGCTTAAAATGTTAAAAGAGATAGATAATGTGTTTCTCTATGGTTGGGGATTCCCGGTAAATTTTGTTGGGGATTCCCGGTAAATGAACTGCAGCAGTGCTCCGATCGAAGGGATCGTACACCACGTTCCAATTCTAGTGTTGCCACCATAACAATTTTTTTCCTAAATTTGAATTTGAATTTACGATTAAGATTTAATTTACGATTAAGATTAATTTACGATTCCCTGGCTCAAAGAGCGAGGGAATATAAAGGGGCGCCTGCGGCGCCTGTGGCGCCCCTTTATGTCCGGCGCCCTGGGCGGTCGCCCAACCGCGCCCTACCCTAACGCCGCTACTGCCTACTTGCTACCTAGGTTGGCACCTGCTCCTATTTAAGTTCGTGTCACTACAACGAGTATGTAAATGCAGTTTATTTAATTTGAATAGATACCAACAACAACATTGCACAATCATCTATAACTAGGGTTGCCAGATGTCCGGTTTTGGACCGGACAGTACGGTTTTTTGAACGGCTGTCCGGTCCAGAAAACTGTGGAAAACCGGACAATAGACTGTCAGGTTTTTTTGAAAATACGCGATATATATACCTCACTCACTCTGTTGAAAATGGTACAATATGTGTGCAGTGTTCCCGTCTCCAATGCCTTCGTAGAAAGAGTTTTTAGTAATGTATGGGTAATGTATGCACTGACGAAAGAAATCGACTAGGTGTGAATACCGAACAAAGCGAATTACGTGTTTTATTCAATTTAAATATCAGTTGCACTGAATTTAGAGATGCAATTCAGGCATTTAACGATTATTAAAAGCAGTAGTATCTAATACCAAATATGTTAAAAAGTGATTTTTTGCTGACCAATGAATAGCAATAATAATTATAAAAAATGTTTCTTCCGGTATGTGGGGAGAATGGTGCAATCCCACATATTCCACTTTCCCACACATTCCATAATATTATTTATTACTTATTATTTATTTATTAATCTTAAGTTAGCTCACATCTTTGTGTGCGCTAATATTTTATAAAGATATAAACATTTATGTTGGTTGGCAAACATAATCATTCTTTAAATATTACACATTAATAATTGAGGTAGACATACTTTCGTAATTCTTTTTTAAACTTATTTATATTTTGTATCTCAGTAATTTCATTCGGGATGTTGTTATACAGTTGGACGGCCTGGTACATCAGAGATTTCTGGGTGCTTGATTTTTTCTTGTCAGCAGTCTAATTTGCTTTGAATTTCTTGTCCCGTGACCGTGTGTTTCGTTATAATAATGTATTTTTCTTTTTAGTTCCTTAGACATCATCCCCATGTTAATTTTATGTAAAAAAATAAGTACATTCAAATACACAGTTTGCTTCACCGTCAACATATTTAGCTCTTTTAGCATGTCTCGTATTCGTGTGTATATGTTGCGCTTAAGTATTATTCGCATTGCTTTATTTTGCTTTATTTTGCAGTATTTGCATTTTTTTCATTTTCTCTTCATTGCAGAGAAAAAGAATACTTGAACAGTAATTAAAGTGTGGTGATATAATTGTATTATATATTATCTGGCATGTTTCTTTATTTACTTTGTTTCTGATTCTACCAAGAAATGATATTTTTTAATGCAATTTTTTTAATTGTGTAATCTGCATTTTTTGAGAAGTTCAATTTTGAGTCTATGATGACACCAAGATATTTAATTTCTTCCACTTTTTTTTATGATTTCCCATTTATAGAGACCTTTGGTTCACCATGCGTATATGTTCTACCTATATGCATGTATTTTGTCTTATTTACATTTTGTTTCAATTTATTTAATTGGAGCCATTTTGACAAAGTTTCTAAGTCACTATTTATCTTTTTGATTGCTTTCTCATAATTATCTTCCGCAATATAAATCAGTGCATCGTCTGCAAACAGTCTTATTTTGCAATGTTTTAGTATTTTTACCATATCATTTATGTAGAGTATAAACAATATCGGACCCAATACCGACCCTTGCGGTACCCCCAGCATATTTTCAATCGGTTTTGATACATTGTTTCTTATCTTTGTTGTTTGTTGTCTGTTGCTTAAATAATTTTTAAACCATTCCAATTCTTTCCCTTTTATTCCACATTTATTTAATTTTTTAATAACTCTTTTTCTATCTATTCTTTCAAAAGCTCTTTGAAAATCTAAAAACACCGCAACAGTATACAAGTTTTTTATTTATATCTTCCTTCCAATCATCAATCACTAAATTGTCAATAACTACGCTGTTTCACATGAATTATTGTTCCTAAATCCAGATTGTTCATCTCAAAGGATGCTATTATTTTCCAAGTAGTCTTCAAGTTGAGATTTAATTATGTATTCCATCACTTGTTCATATTTTGGTAACATATTTACAGGTCGAAAGTCTTCACATTTTTTTGAGTTCTAAATCTTTGGAATCGGTATCACCATAGACGTTTTCCATGATTCGGGAAACTTCCCTGTTTCTAAAGATTCGTTTATTAAACTAAGAAACTGTTCTCCTATTACAGGTAGTGCATCTTTTAATATTTGAATTGTGATCCCATCTTGGCTAAGCTTTGATTTGATTTAATAAACATAAGTTTTAATGTTTACTAAGTGTTTCATCGTGTTCACCCTCGGTAATTTTCAGTAATTTTCTCTGTTTGATCTTGCAAAAATCAAAGGGGGAACCCTTTTGATTTTTCGACAAATTGTATCAAAAAAATCAAAGTGTACGATTTTTTTTATCTGGACCATCTGGCAACCCTATCTACAACAGTTGTGATGTAAATATAGTATCCTTACTTATCGTGACACACGTGCACGAATCTTAACGTACAAAAACAAAAAAAACTTATGAATAGTTTTTAGCGTGAGCATCTCCAATAGATCACGAAAGCGGAAGGTTACAACAACAACTTTACTAATCACAGGAATGTAAGTAACTTCATTGCGTTTAGAATAATTTATTTATCAACCGCATTCTAATTACCCTGTTCAATTAAATTGGCAATCATGTGACTGAGTAATTCGCGGCAAGGTTGAAACTATTAATGAATAATCTGATCAAAATATAGAATTGTAGGTTTATTACCTTGTTCATGAGGGTTATCATGCACGCCAGGGACCCTCTAATTTTATCCGACGCAATTTCCCCAAGGTACATAGGCGATACGGTGTACACTATCCCGTGGCCTAGTCCAGAAATGGCCCTGGATATGTAGAGTTCTTCTTTCGTAGAAGCGCAGATGATCATGATCCATCCGACAGCGTAGGGGACACTCGCCGAGAGAAGGGTGCGCTTTCTTCCGAACCGGTCCGAGGCGTAGGCCGCTGGGAGGACGCTGGCGATGGAGACGAGGATCATTATGGAGGCTATCCAGGAGCCATCGTCTGCTGTGATGGGTATATGCGAGTCAGGGGTTAGCAGCTTTGGAAGGGTCGGGGAGGTCCATCCCTGGACCATTCCAGCGGTCATTGTTATGAGAGTGCCTGAAAGTAAGCATATTCTCAGTAAAACTGCTTTAAATGATAGGTTAACCCGGGAAAGGAATACGAATGAAAATGTTTAATTTATTTATTTCCTTTACCTCAGCGCTGAAACTGTTTAACTAACCGCCGCACTTTTGAAATTAACGTCGTTTACTTCAAATTTTAAATATCGCACAAGAATCCAAACTGCTCACAACCTTCTGAAGCCAGTGAAGCTATGGCATTCCTAAAAACTTCCTAAATTCACCAGTCTTTCAAAATAAATATCAACTCTAATTTTGCCACTAATCTTCTCATAAATGTAATACTAACCGTGATGGGGATAGCAAATGTAAAATCTTGCAATATCCAGTGTTTTAATTATAATGCCCTCCGCGTGCCCTGCCAAAGCCGAATCTTCTCCAAACATAAATTTTTTTAAAATTTTTATTTTTATTTTAACTTTATGAGTAAAACCTCAAATTGTAATATTTAATTAAACGAAGACAATATAAGCGAAAGTCAGTCGAAAATCTGAGAACAGAAAAATCAGAAAAATATATTGACACCGCTGGGACATGAACCCAGGACCTCTTGTCCCAGCGGTGTCAATATCTTTTTCTGATTTTTCTGTTCTCAGATTTTCGACTGACTTTCGCTTATATTGTCTTCGTTTAATTAAACATAAACTTTTTATTGTAGTGTGTTTATCGGATGACCAGCCAGGTAAGTATGTTTTCTGTATCTACTTGCAAATAATAAAATTATATAGAGCCTACGATTTCATAATAAATTGTACAGCGCCCTTGAGGTGATTTTTTACAAAAACGGCGGTCTATTATCCAATTATTTACGCACCAGATTTAAATGTCAAGGTTAAATTTTCCCCACAGGAAACCTTTCACACACTTCCCCAAATGATCATCTAGTCCAGTGGTTCCCAACCTTTTTATGACCCGGGACCACTTGTACGTTTATTTTTTCGACACGGACCACAAGCAGTGGCATAGCGAGGGGGGGGGGGGGAGCGGCGCCCCGGGTGCCACCGTCCGACAGACAGAGTTTCACCTTCCAAGAGCACAATTCTCTAGCCACCCCCCCCCCCAGGACGGACCAATTTTTTATGAAGTCGAAATTTGTGTCTGTCAACTTTATTGGGGGGGAGCGGGGTGACACCACGTTGGCTAGCAGCCGTCGCCGATGACCACAAGGCACTGCTTGTGGTCAGTGTCGTAGGCTAGCAGGGGTGGCAACGCGTATTTACAATCCCTACCGCGGTAAGCTGGGTCCACACATGTTCTTTTGTCCGTTCCGTTCCTCCATTCTGTACCTCCGTTCCGTATTAAAAACTCTGGACGCAAGTAAAAATAGCCCGTACCTTCGTAACATCGCTGCGATCATCGGAATCATCGCGTGTTCATTCCATTCCTCCCAGCATGTCGTCGACTGCGGAAGTGTTTGAGAATTTGACGATTGCTTGCGCGTCCTTCATTGTTATTCACAATATTATAACGAAAAAAAACAAAAAAGGCGACGTTGGTGGGAGTTAGAATTGTTCAAAAACTGAGAAATATGTGGCGCAAGAGCGCTAATAAGAGATTTAAAATTTCAAAACATAAGTGGAAAATATAAAAACTTCACTCGCATGTCACCAAGCGACTTCGAGTACTTCATTAATTTAATTGGACCAAAAATACGAAAAGGCGGATACCACATTTAGAAAATCTATTTTGAAACAAGATAGATTAAGCATAACTTTGCGTTATTTGGCTACAGGAGATTCTTATATCAGCTTGCAATACACATTCAGAGTGTCCAAACAATCAATAAGCATCATATTTCGAGAAACCTGTCATCGATAAGCCATACAATATTTTCGTTATCCCACTGCATTTCTCCTTATCCGGGTAGCGACAGAGAGAACGACCTGCGCATGCCGCGATCGCGTCCAGACTGGCGCATACCCGTATCGTATCGCCTTTGACGGGCCGAAAAAACCGACTCCCGATGGATCGGGGCACGCCTCTACCCGTAACGTACCTCCGTAACACCGTACCGTTCCGAACGGGCGTCCAAACTAGCGTTCTTGATCGCGAAGCTGATACGGAACGGAGGAACGGAACGGACAAAAGAACATGTGTGGACCCAGCTTTACAGTCGCGCTACCGACAAAAATGCGGTAGGGATTGTAAATACGCACCCGGGACGGATAGCACAACGGGAGGGGCGTAATGGGATAGGGTTGGACGGGTTCTAACAGAATATTTACCACAACGGAGGGGGTAGAACGGGGTAGGATGGGGTAGGGTGAAACGGAAGTCCTTAATGGTCACTGACCACAAGGTACAAGAATGATAAACTGAATATAGTTCTGATTTTTTTTATTCAGACTTCTCGACTAGATCCGCCCGCGCGCTGGTGCGCTTATTGACTCGCGGACCAGCTTCTAGCCTCTCGCGGGCCACTGGTTGGGAAACCCTGATCTAGTCAATCCATCCTATGCAATTGCATTATATAAGTATTATAAATACAAAACAATACAAGAACAACATGTCAACCTACCAGAGACCAAATGGGAAAATGATTCACCGACTCCAGATATTTTCATATCAGAGGGTTCGGCTCTGTGGAACTCCTAATTGAACCTAAAAATCCTACTGATCCCTCAATATAAAAATTTAAAAAATCTTTTGTAATCCTACATGTATTTAAAATGACTGATTTTTGAATTTTTATATATAAATTCTTTGATACATCTAATATGCCTAAATTTTGATTGAGAGACCTAGGTATAATGCCAGTAGCCGGAATAACAAATGGTAATATTTTTATAGTCTGAGAATGCCATATTCTTTTAATCTCATTTCATAAATATGTATATTTTCTTATTTTTTCAGAAATAGTTTTTTGAATATTACAGGAATTTGGAATAGCTACATCAATGATATAAGTTATTATTTTTATTTTGTCATGTAAAACTATATCAGGTCTATTATGACTAATTGGTCTGTCTGTTAGTATAGTTTTATCATAATATATTTTATAAAATTCATTTTCTAAAAATGAATTTGGTTCATATTCATAATATGGTACTATATTACGGCAGTCAATCAAGTTATGTTTAATTACCAAACTTTGGTGGATTATTTTTAAAACCTGATTGTGCCTAAATGTATACTATTATTATTCCCATTGGTGCACTTGGTGAGGTTGAAGGTAGAAGGGAGGAGAAGAAGACGGGGAAGAGGAAAATGGAGAAGTACCCTGCTATTCAGATCTGATCAACAAACACGGCTAAAGCCACTTCAAACAACTTTTTAATTCTGAATGGTGGTCTTACTCCAGGGTACGATATCTTCCGTTCTCACCAGAAACATCTGTTTACGTGCACAAAATAGGCAGTTAGGTAATTGTTATTAGTTTGGGTTATGCAAATAATTTGTGCTTATTTAGATTGAAATGAAACCTTTCGCAAACGCCACTTCATACAAAAATCTAAAATGTCGTCAGAAGATCGTTTTGTGAGGTGAAATTTAATTAAATAAAAACGAAATTTTAATGTTTCTTTTACTATCTCTCCCGACGTAAGTTGTTTCTTGACTAAAATACCGCTAATAAAGCTGAAACCAAATGTAATTTCCATAATCTATATTTTGCCCCGTTTTACCCGGTTTTATTACGAGAAAAGGTTAATAAAATATTATTTCGGTGCCTCCATCTCAACTAGAGGGGCGCTCAAATGGGCTGTAAAGCCGTGCAAGAGTGTTTGTGCAAAAAATGGATACAATTAAAAAAATTGTCGTTTACGGAGAATACACACTTTTATAATAAATTTATTTTTAGAGCATTTTTAGGGGTTGCCTAACTTCACAGCCTTATTGGCTGCACACTCTTAAATATACGTCCTTACCCGATAAAAGCTTATCCTTATTACATTTCAGTTAAGTTAAGTTAAGTTTTCGTTACATATTTCCTAGAATTGAAAACTTCGAAAATAAATATTATTTCTTTCACCTGGAATTTCATTTTGAATTAATTGAAAACATGGGTGCAATAAGAGCGTATGTGGGAAGACAGTTACTTATTTATTATAATAAAAAAATCACTTAGTATACACCATACTTCAATAAAAAATTGGTTCCATGACAACTCAGAAACAACTCAACTCAACACCGCTTTGAAAAGTTATTATAAGGTATGAAAAAAAATAATGGAAAATAAGCCATAACCTAACCTGATGTAACCTATTTATCCATTATTTTCATTACTTTTAATAAATTTTCAAAGGAGGTAATGAATTAACCAAAGTCTCCAAAAATAGATGATGTTTCAAAACCAATGGTTTCGTCGTCAGGATAAACGTATAATGAAAATTAACAAATATAAGAATGGATAACAAGTTGAACAAATAAGTGCCCGTAGACCAAAACACTATAATAAGTGGCTATTAATTAAAAAACGATTACATAAAGTAAATAAAATATATACGTAAAACAGGTAATTATTGCACATACGAGTATGTATGTATTAAAAACATTTACAAATTTACACAGTATAAATCAAAGAATTACCAAGATTTCTAAATATCAATATTTTTTTATCAATATGCATAGGTAGTAATGTGAAAATAAATTTAAGGATTTCTTATATAAAAAAAAATATACGGTTACCAAACGAAGCCTCCGGCGATGCTCTGGCTTTACACACGATTTTCAAAATCGGACTTGGACAGTGATGTTCCCCTTTTTTTAATTAGCTCCATACTGAAAGTCCGAGGAAAATAATTTCCCCCAGAGCCTAAGTCATATTTGGGGATGCTGTGTTAAGGTAATTTTTTAGGAAAAGAAGGAAGGTGACGCCAACTTTTTCTACCATCCACTTACATATCATAATTCAATATCTTTATCAGCTAAACGGAGAGTGCGATCCCAGTCTGTCATTTTACTTCCGGAAAATTAGTACAGAAATAACTTAAAATAAACGGATCTAAGAACTGATTAATCCTCCAGGGTGGTCGCTGCATCATCCTGACTCCTGATAGTTGAACCACGATAATGACGTTGGTTGATGTTTTGTTTTAAGCTTTCATCTTTGAACTTGGAGCTTTGATGTTCGGACTTCGAGATTTGAGCTTAGAGCTTCGAGTTTTGAGCTTTGAGCTAGGAGCATCTAGATTTGAGTTTCGGGCTTTGAGCTTTGAGCTTAGAGCTTTAAACTTTGAGCATCGGCACCGAGCTTTGAGCTTCAGTTTTTATTTTTGAGCACAAGTTTGAGCTTCGAACTTTGAGGTTTTAGGCTTTGAGCATTGAGCTTTCACTTTACAGCTTTGAGGCTTTGAGCTTCGAACTTTGAGGTTTTAGGCTTTGAGCTTTGAGCTCTTTAAGTTTGTCAAGAAAATCGAAGAAAGTTTTATGCCCCCGGCGTTGCTAAGGCTTTAAACTGAGTTTTTCGATTTTTTCAGTCATGATCATCTTATTTTGAACATCAAGCATACAAAATCTCTTTACGCTGTATCAAAAATCTACTTTAAGGTGTGAAAAGGGGGATGGAGGTCGTTTTTTGAAATCTGATTTAAACACTCACCTTCCTCTTGTTTTAAGGGTCAAGTGTGCAAAGTTTTATCAATCGCTCGTTTTATCAAAAACTGTAAATTTGCATCAAAACAAAGCATCACCAGGATACTTGTCTTTACATACATAGGTAGATACATAATTGAAGCTCCCGAAATCAGATGTAGACAGTAGGCGCGGTCCCTCCATAAATGCTTTGGATGCGGAGCATCCCCTAAGTTCTAGACAACGACAAGCTTTTTATTAATTTTCCAAGCCGCAAACAGATACTGCAATTTACTAACACTCAAAGACAACGGACACTACGCCACGCTCGAGCGTGTCGTAATACATATCCATTCACCATACATATGAATCGTCTAATACAGCGCCTAAACACACACAAAACAGCATTTGTTTTCAGAGACTCGCTGTTCCAACACATAAAAGACGCGATACGCACTGTCCGGCAGTACTGGATGCTACGGAACTCTAGCATCCAGAATGGTACAAAGTATTCCAATTCTGCATTCACTTCTGTCGGTCTCAGTCTGTGAGTGTGAAATACACATCCCATGATAGCATGCGTCAAACAAAAAACTACTTTAACGCATATGGGTATAAATGGTATAATGCACAGAAAATCACACCACAAATGGATTGGATTGATGGATGTACAAGTGGATTGTTTACATGGGTGATAAATTTTTTAGAATTTGGTTTATATAACTGACGCGGAAGTATAGAATCATTGAATATCAATCTATCAATTACATATTTAATTCATAATTTAAATGAAAAAATTAAAACAGAAAATAATATGGAAACTTCACCAACGCGTTTTAACGTTGTAACGATAATACTGAATATTGTGATTGTATAATTGAATCATTAATGCGAAAAAGTTTTGTATCACGGCCATTTTCGGAAAAAAAAACATATTCTGAATACTGAAAAAACCGACTCCCATTTTGAACATAACATCAAGAAATAAAGCGTTTTTAAGATATTTTTAAATTTCAGTTTATACATAAATTTGTTGGGTTTATGTTGTGCAGAATTCTCCATATTATTTTCCTGACCGTGACTTATGTTTAATAATTACGGATGATGCATAGTGTTGGATTTATAAAGCTAATTATACTTTTATTGTCAGCAATTGCAACTTGTTGGTGGGCAATTATACATGTTTGTATGTTTATTCAATTGATAGAGTTTATTAGTTTATAATTGATAGATGTTTATTCAATTGTATCATACTTATTAATTTTCCAGCATCCTACAAAAAGTCACCGACCGCCACTGGTAGACACTAATTTTCCTCTTATTTTGAATGTCAAGTGCGCAAAATTTCATCAACCTCGGAATTAAACTGTAGATTTGCAGAAAAATCAAATTCATGCCACCACGACGCCCTCCACGACGCCCGCCACGACGCCCGCCACGACGCGACGCCCGCAATAGACAATGAACTTTATATATTAGAAGAATATAGATTAATAATATTTAATTGCCTCCTAACACTTTTCATATTTTCTAAAATTTCTAATTGTAAACCCATTATATTTTTATGTATATTTTATAACCTTTTATTTCAATTAAATAAAATGATTTGTTTCCATTTCAAAAAATTCCAAATCAAAATTCAGAACAATTATTATTATTCAAACAAATCATTGGCTCTTATCTCTTCTAGTATTAAAATTTCCGGAAGTCTTATGATAAAAATGGTTACAATCGTTAAAACTTATTTATAAATCCATTAAATAATTAATTTGATATAAGTATAAAAACGTTGTGCACTAAATCATAGAAACTGTAAAAAATATGTAAAAGTCCGTAAGGGGATTGATGATCAATAAAAAGAAAAAAATAAAAATCTTTTTTAAAAATACATATAGTTACGAACAAGTTAATAGCGCCGTCTGATTTTGAAGGCTATCGACCTCCATTCAGGAAAAAAAATAAGAAAAATCACTGTCGCCGCTGCGAGTGTTCAAAGAAAACATCGAAACTTAAAAGAGAGATCAATGAAATATAGAATGAAATGATCATCAGTTCGTTGAAAAAAAACCATTGACCGTAGACAAAGATAAAAATATCAAAAATTCAATAAAAATATTCTTCAAACCATTAAAAGACATTGATTACTCAACAGACATATTTAATAAATGGATAAAGAAATTATGTTCATTCGCAACACGGCACAACACCCCAAAAACATATAACGAAAATGTTCATTCTTTGTTTGAAAACGCCAGTTTGCTTCCCGACCAGTATGCCAAATAAGAGTCACATTTGATTCTCCCCGCCAATTGTTTATAAGGGCAAATAATTACGGCCCTCATGTTCGTGCTCAAATGTGTATGTTCCGTAAATGTCTATGCTCATGAGTCGTATGTTTGTGTAAAAAGGAACCAAAAACAAAAGCGTGATTTTGAAATTCTTGAACCGCTACGCAAAGATTTTCCGCTCTAAAGAAAAATTCAAGGATTTACAAACCATAAAAAAAAAAAACAAAATTATCTCCCCAGAGTCTCACGTTTTCTTCAATAATTTAAAATAACATGAATGGTAATCCTAAACTCCTCTAGAATCATTTCCATAACATGAATAAAAACACAATCGTCTCTTCCAAGGACGATGCACCTAGATGACAAAAAAGCAGATAAGGGCCAAGACATATGCAATATTTTCATCGAATATTTCCAATCAGTTTACATAAATGATAATAACCTACCAACATCAGATATACCGGAAAACACAAATAATATAAATATCACCACGGTTAAATTCACACGAGAAATAGTCTTAAAAGAAATAAAAGCTCTTGACATAAACACAAGCGCGGGGTGTGATGATATTCTCTCATACTTTATAGTAAATTGCACGGAAACACTTGCAAAACCTCTCTGCATTATATATAATAAATCAATGGACGAAGGCACGGTACCTGAAATATGGAAAAGAGCCTATATAACACCAATCCACAAAAATGGTGAAAAAATAATGTTCAAAACTATCGGCCGATTTCAAAACTAACAATATTCAGTAAGTTAATGGAAAAAAATGTTTACAAATATCTAAGTCCACAACTGAATCACATCATTACAACAAAGCAACATGGTTTAACAAAAGGCAGAAATGTGGAAAGTAACCTCGTTCTTCTTACTGAATTCATTGTCGATCACATGGACAACCGCACTTAAGTAGATATCAAATAAATTTTTGAACAACAATAATATTGCTAAGTCGCAAATTTCGTTAACTCCAGTTTCTGAATAAACATAACCAGTGGCGTAGCTAGCATGGGTGGCACCCGGGGCGGAAAACGCGGTGTCACCCCCCCCCCCCCATAATTTTTTTTTGAGAAATTCAAAACACAAATTTTGACTTCCTAAAACATAAAAAAACATTTCTAGCTAGTCAAATATGTAAAAAAAAAATTGTTATCCTCAAAATTAAAAACACTAACAGAATAACGGTTTTTTCAACAATCGATAGGTGATCACAATGTACGAAAGAAATGAGAATGACACAGGGGAAAAGCGAGGAATATTTCACGGGAATCCCCAATAAATCAATTGTAAGAGCTAGGAACGAAAATAAAATAACAGAATTTTTGGGGAATGCTGACCGACCGAGCCATATAGCTACAAATAACAGAGTTCCGTGTGGAGTTTTCAATTCTTATATGCTGCACAAATCTGAAAAAAAATCATTTGCTGTCATGAAAACATAATAACCAATACTTAGGTTAAAACCAGTTTTGTGTTCAGAGTGTAACGATAAAATTTCAATCGTGAAATAGTAAAGGGGGCGTTCAAGTATAACGTAACGCAATTTTTGAACATTTTTGACCCTCTCTCCCCCCATGCAACGCGCCGTAACATTTTTCTGCACCTCCCTCCCCCTAAACGTTACGTAACACCCAAGTGACTATTTTTAACTAAAAGTCTCAATTAAATTGCACAAAGTACTGGAAAGTCATTTAAATACCTTTTTCTTGTTTTAATCGCGTTTGCGGTAAAAATAAAACAAGAGATTTCAGACTCGCAATCGGTCCATGCGTATATTGTTTTAAATTGTAATTCATAAACAAATTAAGAAAATATTATTATTTTTATCGGCCTTTCATTCCTTCCGGATCTCCACAATTTAATACTGTCTTACCTTTAATACACCTACATGGTTTTACAACACATATTTCGTTTTACATTAGCTACACTAAGGAGGCCCTGAAAAAAGTAATTTTACAAAGGTTTACATATGGAGCAACACTTTACTCCACTATGATTCATAAGCTTACTCAGAGGGGAGTAAAACCCTTTTCACGATCTGAATGCATACAAGTCCTCAAAACGAAGATTTAAAAGTCCACAGTATGATTCATAGAAGAGAAAAACATTTTTCATGTCCTGATTGTAACTATTCGTGTTCACAAAAGGGATACATAAGAAGTCAGTTGCTGACTCAGTGTTGAGAAAAACCTTTTTCATGTTCCAACTGCAACTATTCATGTACTATGAAGAGAAATCTAAAAATCACACGTTAACCGACAGTGGAAAAAAACCTATTTCATGTCCTGACTGCAACTATTCTTATTCTCGAAAAAAAAACTAAAACGGCACTTGCTAACTCACAGTGACGAAAAACCTTTTTCTTGTCCCGACTGTAACTATTCATGCGCTACAAAACGGTATCTAAAAATTCACATGCTTACCCATACTGGACAAAAACCTTTTTCATGTCCCGACTGCAGTAATACAAGTTTTCAAAGGGAAGATTTCAAAATCCACAGTACGATTCACAGAAGAGTAAAACCTTTTTCATTTCCTGATTGTAACTATTCGTGTTCTCAAAATGGATACATAAGAAGTCAGGTGCTGACTCAGTGCGGAGAAAAACCTTTTTCATGTTCCAACTGCAACTATTCATGTACTATGAAGAGAAATCTAAAAATCACACGTTAACCGACAGTGGAAAAAAACCTATTTCTTGTCCTGACTGCAACTATTCTTATTCTCGAAAAAATAACTATAACGGCACTTGCAAACTCACATTGATGAAAAACCTTTTTCTTGTCCCAAATGTAACTATTCATGCGCTACAAAACGGTATCTAAAAATGCACACCTACCTGCCTTGTTTTTCAAACTGGTCTTTAAGCACTATTAAACACGCTAACACAATAATAACTTCTTCACTAATTCACGTCAGTCCATAGATAACAATTCACTTCACGAGTCTACGTTAATCACAATTTGACGACCTCCGTAGTCCAGTGGGTAAGACTTTTGACTCACAATCCGAAAGTCGCGGGATCGAGCCCGGCATGCGCAAATAAATTTTATTTGATTAATTTGTGTTATTTCACAATTAATTTATTTAAAATAATGTATAGTATATTTGCGGCATGTTCCAGAGTGGAAGATACTATCAGTATCGCCCTGGTGTAAGACCACCATTCAGAATTGAAACGTTGCTTGAAAATGGCTTTAGCCGTGTTTAGTGACCAGATCTGAATAGCCAGATACTTCCCAACCTTCCTCTTACCCACCTCCTTCCCCACCCCACTACCTTCAGCCTCACAACATACCCCAATTGGGGATGCCATAGTCTCACTGGCTCCAGACGGGAGCAGTTGAGATTCTTGTGCGGTATTCACTGTAAAAAAAATATATATATATATACGAACGAAATTAGAATGACACAAGGAATATTTCAGGGAAATCCTCGACTGAGCTAGAAACAAAAAAAAACATTTTTCGGGAATCCCCGACCAACCAAGCCATAGAGCAAAATAAAGTTTTTTCTCCACGTTCGAGTGTCACCCCCTCCTCGGGTGGCACCCGGGGCGGTCCGCCCCCCCCGCCCCCCCCTCGCTACGCTACTGAACATAACTTTAAATAGTGTACAAATCGAAACAAATTAGTTACTGAGGTCCAGTGTTTTTCAAGGGCTATCATCCGGTGTATTTGTCTCCCGATATTCTACCGGGAAACGCTCGTAAAGTGGTTTTATTTTGGTCAAAAAAATTGACACATAAAATATCTATGATTTTATTACCTATTAAAGTGAGTTAAATAAACAAATAAACAATCCGTGAAAAATCTTGGAAAAAGTGAATTTTAAGCAAAATTTGAATTGCGAATTTGTAAAATAAAAATAGTGTTTGAGTTAAAAAACAGTTAAAATACACTCTAGTTCTTTTTCGTTGACAGTTGCTTTATATGGAATTTAATGTCATTGACGTCAATCAGTGAATTGGCGTAGGTGTTAAGCGTTTTGCTCGCAGTATCTCCTGACAGTGTTCAATCCTCGGCCATACCATAATCTTTTTTATTTTAATAATATATTTATAAAATAACTGCCCATAGATGGCGGTAAATAATCACATAAATTAAACCACAAACTCATTTAATCGAGTTACATTACTAAGCAATAGATGGCAGTTACAGAACAATATATAAATTAAATAAATAATTAAATTAAGATAAAACAACATAATCCAATAAAAACAAAAAAAAAAAATAAAAAAAATAAATAAAAAATAAAAAAAACATAAAATTAAAAATCAATCTAAAATAACTTACACTAATCATGTCAACTAGAGGCAAAAGTGCAATGGAGCTTGAAGACAAAAATATGGAAAAAATTCTCCAACATATTGACAAGAAAATGGATATTATGAAAAAAGAAATTATTACAAAAATGGAATTATTTAAGGAAGAAACGCAAAAAAATTATGGAATTCGTCAGCAAACAATACGATAACCTAATAAAAAAATCGACCAAACCATAATCCAAAATCAAAAAATTGAAACTGAAATCGAAACATTCAAAAAGGAACACCAAGACCTCAAAAAAACAGTGGAGTACCTTGAGAATAAAATTGATCATCAGGAGTACGAATCTAATTCTACCAACTTAGAAATACGCAACTTACCAGAAATTCCCCAGGAAAAATTCCACAACCTATCCACAAACATCATTAAAACAGTTCTTCAACCCGAAGATGTGACTTCCATAGTACGGGTGGGAGGTATAAACCGCTCCAATGAAACCCATAAAAAACCAAGAGATGTAATTATCACTCTCAGTTCTAAACTGATGCGTGATTTATTTTTGGCGAAACTTAAAGATCATATTAAATCCAAAGGTCGAATAACTACTTCTTCATTAGGACTACCGAATGCTCAAATGGGTGTGCCCATCAATATTTCTGACCATCTGACTTCTAGAAAAAAATTCCTCTTAGCCCAAACTAAGAAACAGGCGAAACTAAAAAACTATAAGTTCATTTGGACGAAAAATGGTCAGGTGCTTGTTCGTAAGTCTGAAGACACCAAAATCCTTACAATCTCCTATGAATCGGACATTAAAAAAATGTGACTCGAGGCTAACAAAAAAATTCCATTATTAAATCAGCTTACCTATATTACTAATTTAATAATTCTCATTTATATTGTTTTCACAGTCACTTTTGCTCACATTATAAATCAATTTATTATTATTACTAATCACATTAACTATATCAACGTACTTCAAATATTTATCCTACCTAACTCCATAATTACCATTTATCAACAATCTACTATTACAATCCACCAAAAGATTCCATTGTACTTAACTATTCTCACTTGCTTACTTAACCATCATTTTAATCTATCAAATTATTAAATTAAACTCAACTTCCTTAATTATTTTTAATTATTTAATTATTTTATCTTATTTAATATATGTGATACACTCAATTGTTTTAAATCGTCTAATTATTCTAAATTATCAAAATATTCATTTCTACTTACCTGTTCTCATTTATTTTCACTGATTTAATCTATTCAATTATTACATTTAAATCAACTTATATAATTATTTTTAATTCTTTAATTATTTTAACTAATTTCATATACGTAATGTATTTGATTGTTATAAATTATCAAATCGTTCTAATCTATCCAAATATTCCATTCTACTTAACTCTTCTCATTTATTCATTCATTTCCACTATTTTAACATGTCCAATTATTATATTAAACTCGATGTCCTTAATTATTTTTAATTATTTAATTATCTTAACAAACTATACATGTGTGATACATTCGATTGTTTTAAATTATCTATTCATTCTAAATTATCAAAATATTCCACTCTACTTAACTGTTCTGATTTATACACTTATTTCCACAATTTTAATCTATTCAATTATTATATTTAACTCCATTTTTTTAATTATTTTTAATTATTTAATTATTTTAACTAATTTCATATATGTGATACATTCATTTGTTTTAAATTATCTAATTAGTCTAATCTATCCAAATATTCCATTCTACTTCACTCTTTGTATTTACTCATTCATGTCCACTATTGTAATACATCCAATTATTATATTAAACTCAATGTACTTAATTATTTAATTATTTTAACAAACTATAAATGTGTGATACATTCGATTGTTTTAAATTATCTAATCATTCTAAATTATAAAAATATTCCATTCTGCTTAACTCTTTGTATTTATTCATTCTTTTCCACTATTGTAATATATCCAATTATTATATCAAACCCAATGTACATAATTTTTAATTATTCAATTATTTTAACAATTTGGTAGGCGGGTATGGGTACCGCCGCCCTGGGAACCATTTATTGGATGACCAACACCTCTGCCACAGGTCACCCCAAGTGGTTCGCTACGTTTGGTGACTTAGCAGTGGTGCCCGGGTTCTTGGGGTAATGTTTGTCTAGGCCTTGATGGCGGGTGCGTCGGCCCACCCTCTGCGTGGCGGGCCGGATCGGGAGATGCTGGTTGAGGGAGACCCTTTACAACCGGTTACCGCTGTCCGGGTCGCTCGGTAGTACAGGGGCCCGACCCTCAGGCTCACGACTGAGGGTGGGCTGCCCCATCAACGAGTGTAAAAACCCCGCCGCTGCTGTTGTGCCGGTTCGTGACCGGAGGGGACCCAGCAGTAGCGTTTGGGGCGCATTGGGCGACCTCTCCAGCCGGACTCTCCCTGCCCATCGCCTTGCACCGCAGTGGGTGGGTTGGATACATACGTCCGTCACTCCTGGAAACTCTGAATCCCAGCATCCTACCCACCCCTTTACCTTTTCCCTCCCTGACCTTCCTTCCCCTCATATCACACTTAAATAACCCTACAAATAAAATCATGAATATACAACCATCAACAAATAACGTCATTACAGCGGCGAGGAGTAGGCGTCCCCGGTGCGGGCCAAAACTGTTGGTGAATTACACCAACATTCGCGGCCTGCACACCAATTTAAATTCTGTCCACCACCACCTTTTTTCCCAACGCCCAAACCTTCTTTTCCTGTCTGAAACCCAGATAGCTGAGCCTGTAGACACCTCCTATCTGAACTGCCCGGGCTTCACCCTCGCAGGCAAGTTCAGACCTAAAGGAGGTGTCTGTCTCTATAGTCGAGCTGACGTCAACTGTGTGCGACTGTTGAATCTGGAAAACTCCAGATTCGACGTAATGTGGGTACGCGTCAATCTTGCCAGTACGGTAAGATTCTACGCGTGTTTATACCGCTCACCGAACCTTAGCGAATCAGACACGTCCGAGCTCTTCAAACACTTAAGCGATACTATTGATGACCTCTTGCCCCGCTACCCTACGGCAGAGTTTGTGGTCCTGGGGGACTTCAATGTTCATAACGAACCTTGGTTGAAGTTCTCAGGATCAACAGACTCGGCTGGACGCCAAGCGGAATCCTTTGCCCTTTGCTACGGATTGGAACAAATGGTTCAGGAGCCTACAAGGGTTCCTGATGTCCAGACTCACCGTTCCAATCTGTTAGATCTATTTTTAACTACTGTGCCACACGGTTACAGGATTGAAGTCACAGCGTCTTTAGGATCGTCCGACCACTGCCTGGTGACGACATCAATCCCTGTAAACTTCAGACCACCAAACGAGAGGCTGAAGAGAAAAGTGTGGCACTATAGGTCAGCAGATTGGTTCGGTCTGCGGGCACATTTTAATGCTTTTCCGTGGTCAGCTGTCTGCTTTCGGACTTCGGATCCCTCAAGATGTGCCCAGGAAATTGGTGAAGTCATCACATCCGCGATGGATGGCTTCATCCATTCTACTGTTAAGGAAACTGGTGTGGGCTCAAAGCCGTGGTTCAGTCGACAATGCGCTGAAGCAGTGCGACGAAAAAACGCGGCTTACCGAGCCTACAACACATCTAGAACATCCGAAGACAGAACAGCTTACAACAAAATGGCAAAGGAAACCAAGAGAATCATAAATAGGTCGAAATTGGAGCACGACCTGCAGATCAGCAGAAAGCTGGCTGCATGCCCGCATGGCAGCAGGCAATTCTGGTCGCTTGCGAGCTCAATAGGTCGCAATTTCTGCAAATCCAGTTTGCCACCTCTCACCAGACCTGACGGCTCACTAGCAAACACCGCCACCGAAAAGGCAAACTTATTAGGTAAAATGTTTGCGGATAACTCAACCCTCGATGACCAAGGTGCTGTCCCGACGTCGGTTCCTCACTGCGGTTTTCGTATGAAAAAGCTGAGGATTCGGCATCGGGAAGTACTCCATGTTTTACGAGGGCTTGATGTTAATAAAGCTAGTGGGCCTGACGGAATACCTGCCCTGGTACTGCAGAGGTGCGCTGCAGAAATAGCTCCAATTTTGACGAAGCTTTTTAAATTGTCCCTGAAGACTGGCTCTGTGCCCTCTGGTTGGAAAAAAGCGGTTATCCATCCTATTCCAAAGAAGGGTGACCGCTCCAACCCGGCCAACTACCGCCCCATAGCGATCACATCAGTTCTGTCTAAGGTGATGGAACGTGTGATCAACGACAAACTGCTCACATACCTCGAGAAGAACAAAATTATTAACGACCGTCAATACGGATTCCGGCGGAACCGCTCGTGCGGTGATCTTCTCGCGTATGTGACGCATGTTTGGGGGCGATGCCTGGAACGTTTCGGTGAGACCCAAACGGTTGCACTGGACATCTCCAAGGCCTTTGACCGGGTTTGGCACCGAGGACTTGTCAACAAACTGCATTCTTACGGACTTCCCGCATCCTTGTGTATGTGGATTGCCGACTTCTTGAGGGAGAGGTCGATTCAGACGGTAGTCGATGGTTTCACTTCTTCCTCACACTCGATAAATGCTGGCGTCCCGCAGGGATCGGTTCTGTCTCCGACTTTGTTTTTGTTGCACATCAACGACCTTTTGTCATGTGCACCAATTCACTGTTACGCGGATGACAGTACAGTTCATGATAGCTTTTTGTTTGACAAGCCCCCAAAGGGCTCACAAACTCCAACAGCTCGTAGGGCTTTGAAGCAAAGAATGGACGGTTACCTCGAGAGTGTTTTCTCTTGGGGTAAAAATAATCTCGTTGAATTTAATGTTTCAAAGACCCAATCTTGTCTGATTACGTCTAAAAGGGATCGAAATGAAAATCTAGTCTCTTTCAACGGAAGCAATCTTCCGAACAGGCCCTCCATTGATATGCTTGGTGTAACCCTAAGTGACCAGCTCAGGTATGGGGGCTCCATCGAAGCCAGAGTAAAGTTAGCCTCCCAAAAACTGGGCGTACTGTACAGGGCCCGCAGATACTTTAATAGTACACAACTGTTAACCTTGTACAAATCACAAGTACGCCCCACGGTTGAATTTGGCAGCCATCTCTGGTCTGGAGCTCCAAAATACCTGAAAAATACCCTCGACTCTGTGCAGAAACGGGCGGTCCGTTTGATAGATTCTCCCATCTTAACAGACGGATTGCAATCTTTAGAGCACAGGCGTCGGGTGGGAATGCTATCCTTGTTCTACCGGTATTACAATGGAAGATGCTCTGAAGAACTAGCATCATTGATCCCTTCGGCACCGGTGCATAGTCGGGAAACACGCCAAACGCGTGCCCAACATTTGTACACGGTTGACATTTGTCACATGAGAACGGGTCGTTTCTTCGACTCGTTCTTGTGTTCAACAGCTCGGCTGTGGAATGATTTGCCGGCCTCTGTGTTTCCTCCTTCCTACAACATGGGTCTCTTCAAGACCAATGTTCATTCCTTCCTCTCCTCAAAAAGACTCTCCACACAGCATCCCAGATGACAAATAATTTCCCTCAGGGCCTCCTGTGTGGAGTTAATGTAAAAAAAAAAAAAAAAAAAAAAACAAACTATATATGTGTGATACATTCGATTGTTCTAAATTATCTAATCAATCTAAATTATAAAAATATTTCACTCTATTTAACTGTTCTCATTTATACATTTATTTCCACTATTTTAATCTACTCAATTATTATATTCAACTCAACTTATTTAATTATTTTTAATTAATAATAATAATAATAAATAATAATAATAAAACGTTTATTTGTTATAGAGAATACATCAATACAAAGAAGCTTTGACTGCCCGACTAGGAAGGTCTCCCGTTCTAGGACAGTCAAATGACAAACATTTTGATAGGCGTAAATTTAATTTAGAAATTACCAATTTGGGACACAAATCAACAAATCATCGCCAAAAAACTTTATCTTATTTACTAAAGTTCAGGCAAAAATATTTAATTATTTATAATGTATGCATAATTTAATTATTTACTAATTTAGTTATTATTAATTATTTATAATTATGCACAAGTGTCCTTTACGTACATTATTTACGTATATTATCTAATTATTTTAACTAATTTGATACATGTGACAAAATCGATTGTTTTAAATTATCCAATTATTCTAAATTACCAAAATATTCCACTCTACTTAACTGTTCTCATTTACTCATTTATTTCCTCAATTTTAATCTATCCAACTATTTTATTGTGCACAATTTACCAAATTACGTTTATTCACTTCATTATTATTAATATTTATATATGTGTGATATTTTCAATTGTTTCAAATTATCTAATTATTCAAAATTATTCAAAAATTCCATTCTACTTAATTATTCTCATTTATTCATCTGTCTCCACTATATTAATCTATCCAAATATTTTATTAAACTCAATTTACTTAATTTCTTTTAATTATTTAAATATTTTAACTAAATTGATATACGTGATACATTCGATTAATTTTAATTGTGCAATTATTTTAACAAAATTCTTTAATCATCAAATAATATTATCTAACTTAATTCAATTACCTCACTTAACAAAAAAGAAAATAAACAACTATGGATGACTTCGTGAACACGCAGCTGGAAAGCTGCTTCAAGATCAATGAATTCAGTAGTCAAAGTGCAAAGGAGTGCAATGAAATTATCACAGGTAAGTTCTCTGGTTTACAAGTGCTCCACCTTAACATCCGCAGCCTCCAAAAAAATATTGAAGAATTTATTCTCAATATAAATATTCTTATTGTGAAGCCGGACGTTATAGTATTAACTGAAACATACACAAACAGTGACTCACCACATTATAATTTAAGAGATTATATTTACATCCAAACAAACACAAACATTAATAAAAACAGTGGTATTGCGATATTCGTTAGTAAGAAATATAATATTGTTACACATTCAGAACACAACATAGATTCATCAAACTGCATAGAAATCCAACTTAACCACAACAAAAAGAATAATTATTTGTTAGCAATCTATAGAACGTATGAATCAAACGCTGATTTATTTATCGAACAAATACGAAATATAATATCAAATTACAAAAACAAAACTTGCATAATAATAGGGGATTTTAATATCAACATTAACAAAAATATAGCCAGTAGACTTAAACATGAATATTTGAACTGTATGACTGAAAACAACTTTAAATCGTGTATAAATGAAAATACGCGCGAAATTCAAGGTCAGAAACCATCTTGCCTAGATCATTTTTGGACTAATACTAACATAAAAGATCTTCATAAAATAAAAACCATTGTCTGGAAAAATAACATCACCGATCATTATACGTGTATATTTTTATACGAGGAAGAAAAAACAATGCAAATAAAAAATAAATCAATAAAAAAATCGTATACCAGAATAAATCTGCAAAAATTAATTGAAAACTTGAAAACGGAACGTTGGCAACCTGTAATCAACTGCGAAGAAGTTGAAATATGCTCAAAGTACTTTGAAAACATTTTATCCAAGCATGTAGAAAACTCAAAAACAGATATTCCATATCGTAATTTAGACAAAAACAAATACCTGAAACCATGGATCACACCGGGTTTATTAAATTCAATCAAAGAAAAAGGTAAGCTATACAAAAAAACAATAAAATTCCCAAACGACAAAAAAATAGAATTTAATTATAAAAAATATAAAAATAAATTGACACGCTTAATAAAAATTAGTAAAGATGAATATTACAAACATAAATTAATAAATTCTGAAAACAATCAAAAAATAATCTGGCAAACAATTAACTGTGCAATAGATAACAATAAACAAAGACATTCAATCAAGGTAATTGTAGACGAAAATGATGTAAAAATAATGCAGAGGAAAACCCTAAAAAATGTGCTGATATTTTCAACTCCTTCTTCGCGAAAGTTGGACAAAACCTCGCTAAAAAAATGAATGTAACAATTATTGAAGATATACAAAGTGTAAACTCACTATCCCATTTTAAAATGATCAAGGAAGTAGATGTTCTAAACATTATTGAAAATATGAAAGGAGGGTCGTCACCGGGTTTTGACAACATAACTGCAAATATGTTAAAATCTATTAAAAGCCACGTGATAAAACCATTAACTCACCTAATTAATTTAAGTTTAAAAAATGGAATATTTCCGTCTAATTTAAGAGGACAATTATCTCACCTATATTCAAAAGTGGAAACGCAGAAAATGTAACTAACTATCGACCAATTTCCCTCATTTCAAATATTGGCAAAATATTTGAAAAAATCGTAAAATCTCAACTAATGGAATTTATTGACAATAACAAAATACTTCACGACAATCAATACGGATTCCGAAAAGCGCACAGCACACAAGGCGCGATTGCAAATGTCACATCACGCATATATAAAAACCTTGATATGAAAAAAAAGTGTATAGGTATTTTTATAGATCTGAGAAAAGCGTTTGATAGCATATCCCATAAAAAACTAATGAAAAAATTAGATAAATTGAACATTAATGAAAACGTAGCAAATTGGATAAAAAGCTACCTGAAAAATCGCCCTCAATGTGTCAAAATAAATAACATTTATAGCGACGAAGAGACATCTGAATATGGAATTCCACAAGGTACTGTGCTAGGTCCCATATTATTCATCTTATATGTAAACGGGATATTCTCACAGTCACTTCATGGTAGTATAACCTCTTATGCCGACGACACAGTACTTATTGAAAGTGGAATCACATGGCAAGTAGTAAAACAAAAAGCAACAGAAGACATAAACATACTGAAACACTGGTTTGATATAAATCTACTATCTCTTAATAGTCAAAAAACTCACGTCATTCCATTTGCAATAAAATCAAATGATGTTCCGGTAAATTTTGAAGATCACAAAAAAAATAATACAATTCTAAAGATCACAAAAAAAAATAACTGTGAAATAAACTGTTCCACATTAAAAATTTCAAATAAAATTAAATACTTAGTAATAACAATAGACAAAAACCTGAACTGGAAAGATCAAATCAACCTTACCGTTAACAAAATAAGGAAATTAATTTACATATTTTTAAAAATCCGAAACTTTCTCTCATTAGAAAATCTAACATCAGTCTATCATGCTATAAGTACAGTCAATTCTCCAATACGCTGTAGTAAGCTGGGGAGCTGCATACAAAACAAATCTACTCCCTGTTGAAATTGTGCAACGTCTAATAATAAAAATTATATTGAAAAAAAGAAGAGATTATCCAACTCACCTTATTTTTGAAGAATATAAAGTTTTAAAATTTAATGATCTAGTTCGAAAAAATATAATAATCCAAATAATAAAAGAAAAACAAAATCACAGATTTTTAACTGAAAGTCGTACTCGTCAAAAACATATATTACAAACACAAAAATGCAACACCTCATTTGCACAACATCATTATACATTTCTAGGAAAAAAATACTTTAATAGCCTACCTGAAAAAATAAGAAAAATCGAAGACGATAAATGTCTACTAAAAGCAATCAAAGAGCAATTTATAATAAAAATACCAAATTGATAAAATTTATCATCATAACTTATATAATTTGTAAATTTGTTATTTATTAAGAATCTACCACAAGTAAATTATAAGATACAAAATATATTTTGTTAATATATTTTAAATATTTTCTAATCCCATAATCGTCCCTCCTCTAATCACAAGCGTCTGCTTCTATAGAAGAGAAATACCATAAAAAAAAATATATATATATATATATACACTTTGCCAAAGCATTTGATAAAATTAATCAAAAGCTATCACGCAGAAAACTTTGGTCAATAGGTATACGTTGGGTTACATCTTATATAATCAAGAGATCACAGGCAGTAGTAATAAAGAGGTTCGAATCGGATTTCAGTGAAATTTCCTCTGGGATCCAACAGGGTTCTCATCTCGGATCATTGTTTTTCATTTTAATATTAATGATTTGGTCAATGTTGTTAAATATTCTGAAATAGAATTATTTGCTGATGATGCCAAGCTATACAAGCCAATAAAAAGTCTAAAAGATTGTGTCAATTTACAACATGATTTAAATATATTTATCCATTGCCAACAATATATTTACTTTTTTTTTGTTTTGTTTTTTTTGTTTTGTTTTGTTTTTTTTTTGTTTTTTTTTTCTTTTTTTTTTTGTTATTAGTTTTGTTATTATATTTACTTATTGCCAATAAAATCAACTATTACTAAATGTCTCAAAATGTCATCACATTACCTTTTGAATAAACATAAAGTAAAACATTATTTAATTATTCTATAATTAACAACAACATTGCAACGGTCTCAGATATTCGTGATCTTGGAATAACACTTGATAGTAACTACAATATAACCTTCATATACAACAAATCACAAATAAAGCTGCTAAAATTTTAGGTTTCATCATAAGAAACACAAAACTTTTTAATAGCATCAATATCATTTAGCAACTCTACTTTGTCTATGTACGGAGTCATCTGGATTTGCATCAGTTGTTTAGTCTCCATTTTACAAAATCCACATAAACAAAATCGAGGCAATTCTAAACAAATTCCTAAAATATCTTTGTTACAAGTCATTTAATAATAATAATAATAATTGGATAATTTATAAAGCGCCGTTTTTGTGAAAAATCACCTCAAGGGCGCTGTACAATTTATTAGGAATGCTTAGGTTCTAACTAATTTTACTATTTATAAATGGATACAGAAACATACTTTACCTGGCTGGTGACTTCCGATAAACACACTTAATTAGAAAGTTTATGGAGAAGATACGGTTTTGCACGCGGAGGACATTACAGTTAACACACTGGACATTGCATGATTTTACATTATTTGCTACCCTAGTATTACATTTATGAATAGATTAGTGGCAAAAGTAGAGTTGGTATTTATTTTAAAATACTGGAGAATTTAGGACTATTGGAGATTAGTGGCAAAAGTATTGTTGATATTTAGGACTCTTTAGGGCTGGAGAATGTTCATGAAATGACCTTCACAAACGATTACATAGATTTATTTTTATTTTTTATTTTTTTTTATTTTATTATTTTTTATTTTTTATTTTTTTATTTTTTATTTTTTTATTTATTTTTATTTTATTTTTTTTTCTACGTTTTTACAGGTTAGTTATTTACGGTGTCGAGGGCATTGAATGTGAAGGTGAAAGATTTTGAGTTTATGGATACGACCGTCTGAAAAGGTGAGTTTTAAGTCTAGCTCTAAATTCCGCTGCGTCTGTGATCATTCTTAAGTCATGTGGCAGTCCATTCCAGGCTTTAGGTCCTGACACTCCGAAAGCGCGCTTACCGAACTTAGTATCTGGTGTGCGCTTTGGTTCCTTTAACCTTCCGATAGCTGATGACGCTGCTGACCTCAGGGTTGACTGACGATAATTGGAATTTTCTGGAATACACAATTCCGATAAGTAAGCCGGAGCCATTCCGTTAAGGGACTTAAATACCATCCAGCAGAGCTTAAACTGGATCCTTTCAGGACATTTAAGCCAGTGTAGATTTTTGAGATGCTCTGAAATGTGGGAATATTTAGATACGCCGGTGATAAGTCTTGCCGCAGCGTTGAAAACCGATTGTAATTAGTTGATTTGATATTTTGGAAGACTTGCATATATTCCATTGCAATAATCTAAGCGTGAAACCACATACGAATTGACTAGTAATTTAGTCGCCTCAGTTGGCAGGTTTCTCCTTACTGCTTTAATTTGCCTCAATTGAAAAAATCCCGTGCTTACGGTTCTGTTCACTTGAGTTTTAAGGGAAAAATCAGCGTCCAGATTGACACCCAGTAGTTTTATACAAGTCTTTGGAGTGATGTCGCTTCCTGAAATGGTTATTGGGGAGTTATCAATGTTATGCTGACGTCTGCTTGTGGCGGTCCAAAGAAACTCAGTCTTTAACGGATTAAGTTTTAATCTATTTGAGGTCATCCAGCTGGTAATTGCTTCTAGACACTCAATTATGCGAGTTTTTAGACTGTCTACTTCCTCTGCTAAGCAGTAAAAGTAAACTTGTTGGTCATCAGCGTAGCAGTGAGATAGAAGGCAAAATGATTCGATTATTTAAGCGACATCATTTGTGAAGAGGATGAAAAGAAGTGGGCCCAGAACAGACCCCTGGGGTACTCCAGATGAAAGGGTTGCATATTTTGATTGGTTTTTCCCTACCTTTACGGCTTGTGTACGGTAACCCAAGTACGATGTCAGCCAGCTTTTAACGCCGCCATTTAAACCAAAGGATTCTTCTAATCGTTTAATAAGAAAATCATGGTCGATCGTGTCAAAAGCGGCACTCATGTCCAAGACTGAAAGGAGTGCCAGTTTTCCCGACTCGAAAGCAAGAGTTATGTCTGACAAAACACGTAGTAATCCAGTTTCCGTTGAGTGAAACCTTCTATATGCAGATTGGTATTTAGTCAGCAATTCATTTGAGTTTAAGTGATATATTATCTGTGAAGCAGTGATTTTTTCTAAGATTTTGGAAATTAATGGAAGATTTGAAACGGGTCGGTAGTTTGAGAGATCTTCAGCATCCAATTGCGGTTTTTTTATTAGTGGAGTTACAACAGCTGATTTAAGGGGTTTAGGGTTAGGTTTAGTCACCCATGCTGAGTGAATTATTGAAAAGATGAACTAGAAAGGGAGATATTTCCTTGCAACACTTCTTCAGTAGCCACGTTGAATAGGATCTAGTGAACACTGCTTGTTCGGTGAAGTAAGTATTAACTTCCTTACTTCCTCGATGGTTGTAGGTTTGAAGGCAGAAAAGTTTCCGCTATTGCTTTTAGTAAAATATGGTGGTGGGGCGGAGGCTGTTAGGTCACGTATTGACTTAATTTTGTCAAGAAAAAATTTGGAGAAGATTTCCGAAGATTGTAAGATTTAATAATTATGCAGAGGCAGGTTCACACTTTACAATTGATTCATTGAGTGAATCAAATGGATGCACTATACCTGTATAAAGTAGTCAACAATAATATTCAATGCCCAGAGTTGCTAAATAAAATTCAATTCAATGTACCTGCACGTTCAACACGCTCTTCTGCCCTGTTCAGGGTGGATCAATGCAAGACAAACGGTAAGCAGAATTCTTGCCTGAACAGACCATGCAATAGTTATAATAGCGTATTATCCAATGTGGATATTTTCAATTGCAAACTTACTAAATATAAGAGGTCCATAATAGAATATTTTTCAGATGGATCTTGAATAATTTTATGTTTATATTTCTGTTATGATTTGATTAATATGTGCAACCTCTCTCCATGGCTACCAATGCATTGATAGATTTTTTGTTTTATAATTTTTCATTTTATTTAAAAAAAAATAGTTTTAAGTATACATTTTTTTTGTTTTTGTTTTATATAAATTTTGGATTCATATTCATTTTGTATAAAATTAATTTACTTATTTTTATTATGCTATCTCAGTAGAAGTAAAGTCACAAGGAGGAAATCCGTAATTGGTTTTATTTTGGATATTTAATACCATGTACAAACTGAAATAAATGTAAACTGTTGATTTCCCGAAAAATTAATAAATAAAAAAAGTGTAAAAATATATTAAGAATAAATAATCAATGTCACAGAACAATGATCTAACTTTGCCTTTTTTAGTTTAGTTAAGTTTATTTTCTTTATAATTAAATTTCCATTTAGTTTTAGTGTAATGATGCCGATATATAAGTTTTAAGTTTGAATAAAATAAATCTTTTAAGAAACAAAATGGAAAGTTTTATTTGATTTTCTCAAAACCAACTTTCACGGACACTGATCTTTCTTTCCTTTCACCCTTCGACTACGAATCACTGTGAACTTTTTAAAGTTAAAAACTTAGCAATCCAAGTAGATGGTTGGTTTTTCTTTGTACACCTCATTGGTACCATCTCAATTCCTTGCAGGTTTAATTCATCTCACCTCCACACAGCGTCTCAGATGACATATACCCTTAGGGAAATTATTTTCCTCTGGCCTCCTGTGTAGAGTTAATGTAAAAAAAAATATATATATAAATGAAATGATAATACCTATAATAAAACAAATTGCTGTAAATAACGGATATAAACCAAGTTTAATTGATAACATCTTAAATAAAAAACTTTTAATAATTTTCAATTCAATGTTGCAAAAATCTCCCTTCTAATATTAAACCAGCTTTTTATAAAAGAAATAATATCGGTAATTTTTTGAGAAATGCTAAAGATAAAGACCATAAATTGACTAATTCCGGAATATATAAACTCGAATATAATGACTCCCTCATTTTATATTGGAAAAACAACTCGCATTTGAAATCAGAATCAAAGAACATTTAAGGTGTCTTAATAATATCTTTCCGAGTTCGCTAACCATATCATTGAAAATAACCATAGTTTTGAAAAAAATACGGCGATAAATATTCTTCATATTAATCAAAAAGTAAAACGCTTAGATAACTTAGAAGCCTTGGAAATAAAAATAAAATCCCTTAAAAATAATGAACCTATTATTAACAAACAAAAAACATTGTCTTACAGCCCAATCATGGAGTGAAGTAACGGGGAACATACTTAAAAAAGGCCTGAAGGATAAATTTAATTGGTTATTATTAATAATTTCAACCTTTGAATTTACCGATTTTTTTTTATTTCCAAAGGATCTAAATTGTTAAGCCTTGAACCTGTTCTATTTTTATCAAGAGTGGACTTTAATTCCTATATCACGGTTAAAAGTATGATTTTTATCAATTAAATGATCCGCGAACTCTGAAACACCTGAACTAGTTAAGCATTTTAAGTGTTCTTTTGTTCTTGTTTCTATGTATGTTACGTGATGTTTGTCCAATGTAGAAGGCAGGTCAATCATTACAACTACAGTTGTATGATAAAGATCATACTTTTAACCGTGATACAGGAATTAAACTCCTACACAAAAATGAAATAGGTTTAAGACTTGATAATTTAGATCCTTTGGAAATAAAAAAAGGTAAATTCAAAGGTTGAAATTATTAATAACCAATTAAATTTAACCTTCAGTCCTCTTTTAAGTATGTTCCCCGTTACTCCCCGTTACCCCTTACCCCACACTCCCCTCCTCCACCTCCCTCCCACAACTGACACACTGTCGCATTTTAGTTTACTGTCTAAACTCCGTAATGGTACGGAGGTATCGAAACCGGTAGACATTGTAAATAAATCAATAAACTGCCTAAAATCAAGTACCTATTATCTTTACAATTATATAAAATGTCAAGCCGCAATGTGTTTGCTTCTTTGGAAAAATTTAAAAAAAAAATTTTTTTTTTCGGGAGATTTGTCATACCAATTTTAGTTTGAATGTAAATCTATCCTACATTTCGTAAAATGATTGAGATGCATATATTCGACAACTGCATTATATTTTATGAACGAATATTTTTGAATTTTATTAAAATTCTCTGTTTTTGAACGCATTTTTTGGTACCACACTATAAAATTATTTGTCTAATAAAGAATTATCACCACTTCCTGAACCGTCTTTGGAATCCATTAAAATTCTACGCAAGAACAGTGTTTTGACTGGCTGCAAGAACAGTGTACTGATTGGTCACAAGAACAGTGTACTGACTACCACAAGAACAGTGTACTGACTGGTCATAAGAACAGTGTACTGACTGGCCACAAGAAGAGTGTATTGACTGGTCACAAGAACAGTGTACTGATTGGTCACAAGAAGAATATACTGACTGGCCACAAGAACCCGTACTGACAGGTCACAAGAACAGTGTTCTGACTGGCCACAAGAAGAATATACTTGCTGGCCACAAGAACAGTGTACTGACTGGCCACAAGAAGAATATACTGACTGGCCACAAGAATACTGTACTGACTGGCCACAAGAAGAATATACTGATTGTCCACAAGAACAGTGTACTACTGGTCACAAGAACAGTGTACTGACTGTCCACAAGAAAAATATACTGACTGGCCACAAGAACAAGCCTCACACAATAATTTTTTTTAGTTTTTGAAATTTTTTTCAATTATTTATGCTTAAAAAGGAACAGTAGAACACAAAAAGCCATTTTACTGAAAATGGCGTACAAATCCCGTTTGTGAATTGCACCCATTTCTTCAGTTATTTTAACAACCAATACTAAACTTATGTACTATCATCGCTAACGGTTCACGACGAGTGCATCGAAAACGAATTCATCGAAAATCAATTCATCGAAAAACAATTCATCGAAAGCAAATTCACCGAAAACGAGTTCATCGAAAACCAATTCATCGAAAATCAATTCATCGAAAACCAATTCATCGAATGATCAATTCATCGAATCGCCAATTCATCGAAAAGAATTAATCAACCTAAACTAACCTAACCTAACCTAACCTAACCTAACCTAACCTAACTTAACCTATTTAACCAATTTTTAAATATTTTTTTATCATCACTCTTAATGACCTTTCTGAGTTGTTTATGAGTTGGTTTCATTATGAGTTGTCTGGTCACCGTTCCTTAGATATCCCTTTTTTGCAGTATCAGACAATCGGAAATCGAAGAGATAACCTATAAAATTTACATTGTCAGTACGAAACGTAACAGTTGCTAAACACATTTAACTCAGTTAAACAGACCTTTTTGGGTATTTAATTTTGACAGCTCTAATATCTACAAAAAATGTTTTTCGATGAATTGGCGATCGATGAATTGATCATTCGATGAATTGATTTTCGATGAATTGATTTTCGATGAATGTGCTTTGGATGAATTGATTTTCGATGAACTCGTTTTCGATGAATTTACTTTCGATGAATTGATTTTCGATGAACTCGTCGGTTACCATCGCTAACACATCATTTTACCGAACGCTACATCAAATTGAAAATTGTACCTAACATGTTTTTCTAATTTGTTTTATGTTTACGAAATGTTTAATGTATTTGTTCACTGCACATGTTTCTAATCGTAAAACAAAAGTAAACACCATTGTGTATATTTTTTCTTGTTAGGTTAGTATTTTTATAAGCATACGCTAAGCTAAGTATTTTTGCATAATTTTTAAATTATATCCAAAATGGGTAAGATCATATTGGTGTATAATTTCGTTCTACATGTTAAGAATATTCTTATGTTATTTCGCTTTCATCTAAAGAGAACTTCATTTTAACATTTTTAAACGACAGTCGTTAGTATATGGGAGATTTTTGTAAACTAGGAAAGATAATGTGCTTATTAATTGATTTATTAATAAGCTGCATAGAGTGGATAGGATTTAATATTCTCACGACCTGACGGGATTATGTTGTTAGTCACACTTTTGCGGAATTGCTGATACATAGGTGCCGCGTTTCATCTTTCTTATTCAACCAACACATTGGACAGCCTATTCTGGAATGTAAATTCTGCCATTTTGACAAGAGCTCGAAGCTGAACGTTTTCTAAATCCTCAAATAATCTTTGGATTTTAGGATTTCAAATACTGGAAAGGACTAAAACTTATCGATCTCGCCTTATTGTAGAGGCGATCGAAATTTACAAGAATCAAGCTCTAATAAGGATAATGGCTTAACACTTATCATTTTGTCGTGTCCATCATGCAACTATAGAGGGTGTTTCCAAAATTGACGACCCGATTAATAAAATTCACATTACAGATATTTAACTATTTTGATGTGTTTTCACAGCTTGACACACATTTTCCTAAACTTCACACGTGATGAAAGAGAATGGGAAGCTTGTACTCAACAAGGAGAGAAGGGCAGCAAACAACATTATATGAATAATTCATTAGAAATTCAAAAGCAGATATTAAGTACTTTTTAATTATTCGGAAAAGAATAATAATAATAATACGTTTGCAACAAACTTACAATATATACAACATAACTATGTATATTATTTAAATGGAGTTCTACGAATTAAACACAAAAACAATAAATATATAATTAATGTTAATTATGTTTACCATAAGTAAGTTTAACAACAAAACTAAGCAACTAACTGCATTCCTGCCTGTCAAAACAGAATATAATACAATAACACATATTTCACCAGTTGTTTACAGTAAATCTTCTCGAATAATTATGCAGGTAAGCCACTTGGATATAATACAATTGATGCGATCAAAACCTTAAGAGAAGTAATTTAAAATATCTTGAGAATAATTTAAAAATGTATTTAAAAATATTTAAAAAAAACCGCTGTGAAAAGAAAAATTATTGTCGAATGTTTTAATACAGTTTGTTGCAAGAAATAACATTTTTAGTGAAAAATTAATAACACACAAAATATTGCTTGTGTTGCAATGTAAATACCCATCTTACTTTAATTGTAATAAACCATGAACAAAACACTATAGGTACTGTGCACACTTCGATTTTTTATAGGTATGTGATGGTCACTTATAGAAATGTAAGTAATAAGTACCATAATGATTTTTCACAAATCCTTTTGCCTCTTTTACAACAATGATACTCCCCAAAATTACGGATATTCCGTGTACATATGTCGTTGTACTTAAAAACAAGATATATTATAAATCTGCGGTGATTATGGTATACCTATTCTTCTGTGAGCGTTCCTGCCGAAATGTTCGATTCGTAAAATAAAACCAAAATAATGCATTTTCCCTGAAATACTTACAACAGAAGGTAGCTATGTACTGTCTCCTATAAGAAATTTGATCGGAATCCATGTTTTGAAATTGTAACTGAAAACACCACTATTTTATACGTGAAACGAAGTGAAACCAGAAATATTATTGATGTTGTTAAACGCGTGTGTTGGTGGAGAGAATTGAACGGAGGCACTGACCAATACGATTATTGAATACCAATAAAAAGCTTTATGGATCTTGATAAGAAACATAAGATTTGTTTCAAATCGCTGCAGATTCCGTATCAATTCATTAAAGTCGTTTACGCGTGTCATTCAGAAGGAAATTCAGCAAAAAGATTCGTATCGGTAACAGAACCAGAATCAGATAAATGTAATATCATTGTTAATGGCCCAATCAGACAGTTTGGTGATAAGAAATTACTGCAATCAGATCTTCGGCGCACTGCAAACCCTCTCCAAATACCTACTCATTTACCACTTGTAAAGATAGGTAATTTCATGAAATTTGATTAACAAAAAAACTTGTTGATCCGTTTCCAACTCTCTGAAAGGTTTAGTGTTGTAGAAAATTACATATGAATATCAGCGGCGGTCGGTAACTTTTTCGATGCTGAAGTATGGTATACCCACCTAACACCATACCTAATACCTACAGAGACAGACTAGATCACGAACAAGATGCGATTACTGACAAAAATAGTATGTTAAATTAGCTCTACAAATCCTTTATGCTTCACATCAATTATTATGGTTGTAAAATAAAATTAATTAAATAGATATTCAAATGATATTTAACGTATCAATCGGCATCCGTTATTCAAGCCAAATTGTCAAAATGGTGGCGCGGACAAATTCTCTAAAACATTACCGAATTAATCCACGCGCTTTGTTATGCTATTCTGTGCACAATGCCAACGCCCTTTAAAGACGTTCTCTGTGCGTTGGATGCTCCCATCTAATGCGCATACTGCTTCAGGCAAAACTTGGCAGGCAGAACTAAAAGCGCTTGCGCAAATATCAAACTTTTTCTAAAATCATGGATGCGGAATGGAGCAGAGAATCTACTGTTGCAGGTATTGGTGCGTTTACCTGACATTCGACACACTAGCATAGAGAATGGTGTTGTTATTATGTATTTCGGTCCCGTTCGCGTCACGTTTTGTTGTTTTTGACCGCTGAGGTTGGGACGGTGTCGTTAAATTGCTATTTTCGGCAAGAAAAAAATAAGCTTAAAACTTTTTTTTAATGCTGAATAAATAAATGACAATTACTATTAAATTAATTTACGGCCCAAAAGGAAGGGAAGCGCCGCACCCACAGTATGTATGGAGGAACCGGGCCCGATGAATATGTTCTGTAAAAATTATTTTGCAAAATCACATTCCTTCACAACCTGCAATTCAAATTGAAGCATTTTGCTTTGAACCGAAAACTATATTTTAGGGGTTAGTTTGAATGCTATTAAAATACCTATTGTTAAACGGTATTTTAGGGGCTAGTTTGAATGCTATTAAAATATTGTTAAACGGTATTTTAGAGGTTAGTTAGAATGCTATTAAAATATTTTTAAACGGTATTTAAGGGGTTTGTTTAAATGCTATTAAAATATTGTTTTAGCACTGCATTGCAAAATTGAATATTCTACGCTTTTTTGTATTTTTTTTAATTCGCGGCAGATTATTCCACAAGCCTGTGTGTTTTCCAGATATATGTTTAATGGTGATTTATTTTATAAAACCTCGACTAATTTGAGTAGTTTGGCTAAGAAAACTAGGTAGTAACTTTGATTTTGTCAAACTCTAATAAAAAAATCTTAAATTAGTAAAGCAACAATTAATTCATAAATATTTATTATTGTTTGTCTAATTTTCTGAAAACAATTATCTATTTGTGCTGCACGAGTACCACTTGATATGAGCTCCAGGTACAGAGAAACGTGTAATTACTCAAGTATGAATAATCATTAGAAGGAAAATCCAGATAAAATAATCGATATAATGCTTCGTCACTAACAACAACTCCATCAGAAGGATACAAATAAAAAGGTAAAGCCGTGCACAATAATATATAGGTATAGGAAATACCTTGGAAATATCGTAGGTCATAGGAAATATGTATGAGGGGTTATACAGGGTGTTAAGGGACGTACTTGACACACTTTAACCAGTGATTCCTTTTTTTCAAAATTTTTTTTTTTTTTCAAATTTTTTTTTTTTTTTTTCAAAATTTTTTTCTTCAAAATCAAACAAAAAAAAATTTCTTTTGCATGTCGTCACTGGTCACTCAGCCGGGTGTCCGACGAACCCCTTACTTCGCTTCCAACAACTACCATTTTTTTATGATTTTGTAGAAAAAAAAAAACATCAAAAATGTCACCGGAGACCAAAATTTCATTTACATTTTTTACTCCAAATAATGTCAGGAATCACTGGTTAAAGTAAGTCAAGTACGTCCCTTAACACCCCGTATATCAACACATTGCAATAATTGAATACCTCCCCGGAAAAACGATTTATAAGAAAAATTAATTTTGTTCAGGAGAGGCAAAAAACAAAAAACAACAATGCAGTGTAATTTACTAATATATATGTAACTAGCTGACCATGACGCGTAGCTGTGGCTAACGAAACACAACGCCATCTATTGGATGTTTACCCAACCTTTAAAACGAAACCGTTTTAAACAGTTTGTATGTTGAATTATCCTTCAACAATACTTTGAACGCGTTTTTACCAAACCTATGTTTTTCTAACTGATTGACAGCATTTTAGAAAAAACTATACACCCGATTTACATGCACCATGCACCAAGTCTTAAACTATTCGAAAATCCAGTCACTATGGCCAGGGCCATATTATCCATAGGTATTGTCCATAAGACAGTGTAGGCCACGCATCGGCTATGGTAAAGGGGCCCCGAGACGTGCTTTGCCTAGGGGCCCCGACATGTTTAATCCGGCCCTGACTAAAGCTTCAGTTACATTGAGCTAGTTTACAAGCTACTATCTACTAAGTTTAAAGCGGGTAAATCGGCGAGTTCATTAGATTGTTATGACACACAAAACTGTCCACTCGCTCAGTAGCGTAAGAAACTGAGCTTGCAGGTCGCTGGTAGCGCCAGTAGCGAGAATAACGACGCCTGCGTGAACTAATTCTGTCAGATTTTTGAGAGTCAAAATCAGCTGTTTATTGGCAGCCATATTGAAAACATAAATAAACCATGTCGCGAGTAAAGTTGACGACCTTTCAACTTTTTTCGTTGATAGTCAATTCAATCCACCATACCGAAACTCTTTGAAAGCCTAAACTAAAGCCTATACTTGATAAACTTTTTACACAAATAAAACCTGTGATATCACCTTACTAGTTTGGATTTATGCCAGGTAGAAGTACTCTATCAAACTTAATTATTTATGAAAATTTTATAACCAATGCTTTTAAAGAAAAAAAACAAGTAGACTCTGTATATACTGATTTTAGTAAAGCTTTTGATTCAGTTTCCCATAAAATTCTCATTTGGAAATTAGAAAAACTTGGTATACGTGGTAATATATTAAACTGGTTTGAAAGTTATCTTACTGGAAGACAACAAATTGTTAGAATAAAATCCTCCCTGTCGGAAAAAATTTATGCAACAAGTGGAGTTCCACAGGGTTCACACCTTGGCCCAATCTTATTTATCTTGTTTATAAATGATCTAACAAAAATATTTCATGATGTATTTTTCTTCCTTTTTGCTGATGACCTCAAAATGTTTGGAATTATTCATAATATTTACCACTGCAACATTCTTCAAGATAATATCAACAAATTGTTAATTTGGTGTAATGAAAATAGACTTTACTTAAATATCTCAAAATGCCAAGTGGTTAGATTTTCTCGAATAAAAAATCCAGTGATCTTTAATTACAACATTGATAACAATACTCTAGAGACATTAACACAAATTAAAGACTTGGGCATCACTTTTCAATCAAATCTTTCATTTGTTAACCATATAACGGAAATCTCTAATAAGGGCTTAAAAATGTTGGGATTTATAACCAGGCTAACTAGAAATTTTAACAATATAAAGTGTATTAAACTGTTATATTTTGCCTATGTTAGAAGTCAACTTGAGTACAATTCTCCCGTCTGGAATCCACATTATAGTATACATGTACAAGCTGTTGAAAGAATACAAAACAAATTCTTACGTTTTCTAAATTTTAAAATGGGTATTCCAGCAATTATGTTGAACTACAACACTATTTTAAATGATATGAATATGCTCAAATTGTCCGACAGAAGAATTTTCAATGACTTGGTATTTCTATATAAAATTCTAAATGATTTAGTTGATAGTCCGATATTGCTAGAATTGATAAGCTTCCGGATTCCACTACGTAATACCAGAAGTCAGGATTTATTTCAGTGCAGAAATTATGGAACTAACTACCATATGTATTCCTCTTTGCCCAGAATACTAATGGAGGGAAATAATTATACCAAGTCAGTGGACATCTTCAATTTATCTTTAAACAAATACAAAATACTGTTACTGAGGCAGTTCAGTTATGTACAATAAATACTATATATTGCGTTGCAAAAACCTATTATTTTTCTTTGTTAAAGAAATAGTATTTATATATTATTTAATCATAGTGTAATTTGTAAATTTCATACTTATGTAAAAGCCCCGTAAAAGGGCGTAAATAAATAAATAAAAATCTGCTAGTTAGCAAGTAATACGATTACACTGAGCTAGTTTACTAACAGATAGTGAATTTCCAGATAGTAGCTTGTAAACCCGCCCAATGTAATTGACGCTTATGACACCACGTAGGGATTGTTTTATAAAGGGCCCCCTTCTATTTTTTTAAATTTATATGAACGTTGAACATTTTCCATAAAAAACCGAAATAAAATTCGCTGATCCGTCATTTTTTTTTGTTAGTTATCCCTGTATGTAGTCCCCCTACATGGTGCCATAGATACTGAATTTTCGAACAGTTTAAGAATTGGTGCATGCAAATCGGAAAGTTGGTTTAATATGTTGTCAACCAGGTTGAAAAATGTGTTAAAGAAGTTTCGAGAAAAACCCATTAAAAGTTTCGCTGAAGGATAATTCAACATACATACTGTTTCAAACGGTTTCACATAAAATGCTGTATCTCCGTCAGTACAGCATCTGTATCTCTGCAGTCCCCCCAAGAGTGTAAGAGTAAATGCGTTCCTCACAATCTTTTACATCATAAATACGAAACTGAAAATAAACAAGACAAAACACAATTATGAAATTAATTCCTGATATTAAAAAAAATCTGGTAAAATGTAAATACTAGATCAGGGATGGCGAACCTTTATGTATCAACGTGCCATTTTTCTAAAGAAATGTTTAATGAGGTCATAGACGTGCCATCAAATAATTTTGACTTTGTGATAAAATAATAATAATAAATACTTACTATCAATTAAAAGCTCTTTATTTACTACTACTAAATAGGAACATTTTGCATTATACGCGTAATTTAAATTAAAATAAAATTAGTGTGACTTCTGTTGTTGCAGGTTAGATGACAAATAACATATGTTAGGGTTGTAAGATGTTACTTTTAGTAGAATGCATGCTGAACTGTCAAACAGTCATCTGTCAAACTCTCTCTAACCGACTCTTTAATGTTATTTAATGACTCGCAGGCATAGGTTGCCAGCTTCTCCAAACAATTAAATGTGTCTGGTAACGCATTCCATGTTTCTAAAATTTAGTTATTAGCATTTTCACTTATATTACCTGTCAATCTTTCTGTTTCAATTAATTCTCTCTCTCATTGTTTCAACAAATTTTTGAATCCATATTGAACTAAACTGGAAATCAATCAGCTGCATTTCAAATTCATCAATTTCCAACCAATCGATTGGGGACAAATTCAGTTTATCAAATGACGTCACATCAGGGTAAATAATAAACTTGAGTATTTCCGATAATTCTTTGAACTGAGAAAATATGAGAACTCGGGTTCGCTCGTTCACCTAATATACACTTTAAACTTTTTTCGTAGTGCATAATAAATTTTGTGATCACTGATCAGTGACGTGCCCAAAAAATATTGTGTCGCGTGCATAGACATCAGAATGAATAGACAAGAAGACACAGATGAGGGGTAAAACCAAACTATGGGGGGCAAAGAGAGGAAAGATACTGTGATTCGTTAAAAAATCAATCTGACAGTATATAGGCATCTCGCATTATAATTTCACCATTTAGTTTTTAAAAGCAAAATCTGCTTTGAATGGATAGACCTTTGTACATGGGAGCGCGAATTGCTTGCCACGTTAATAACATATTTGCTAAGGCGAAATGCTTGCCCCGATAACATTCGCCCCAATTCACATAGCAATATTTTGTTGCCGTGTTTAGTTAAGACACTTTTACAAATGTTTCATAATTTACTTACCCCTGTAACGAGCGACGAGGACACTGGAGAACCGCCCACATTCGCAATGTCCATATAATATGTAACTATAATGTATAGCGCAAGCTGCCGTTTTTGGCGTGTTATTTCGTAAAACGTATGGACATTAGTTCCCCGCTGGTCACTACAATAATGATGACGTCACATATTTTAGATTCAAGGGTGGCTCTCTCCCCTCCCCATGGAGCGAGCTGGCGCCAAGGCGGAGCTAAAGCCGGTTCCATGGGGAGGGGGAAATAATACGTTTTTATCACGTAGGGCAGGTCCAGATATATTCATATGTCCGTGGTCGCGTGCCATTAATGGCACGCTTGCCATTGGTTCGCCATCCCTGTACTAGATATTTATAACATATATCGTTATTCCACTAAACAATTTTTTTTCCTTTATTTTTTCCCATTATATCTTGATACATTTCAAAAGTAATATTATACATATTTTCTAAATATACATAACATAACACAAGATACAAAAAAAGTAAAAAAATATATAAGACAAAAGTAGATAGTGGGAACCCACTAAGGCGCTGCCTGTGCGTGGGTTTTTTTTTTTTTTTTTTACAGTGAATACCCCACAAGAATCTCAACTGCTCCCGTCTGGAGCCAGTGAGACTATGGCATCCCCAATTGGGGTATGTTGTGAGGCTGAAGGTAGTGGGGAGGGGAAGGAGGTGGGGAAGAGGAAGGTTGGGAAGTACCTGGCTATTCAGATCTGGTCACTAAACACGGCTAAAGCCATTTTCAAGCAACGTTTCAATTCTGAATGGTGGTCTTACACCAGGGCGATACTGATAGTATCTTCCACTCTGGAACATGCCGCAAATATACTATATATTATTTTAAATGAATTAATTGTGAAATAACACAAATTAATCAAATAAAATTTATTTGCGCATGCCGGGTTCGAACCCGCGACCTCCGGATTGTGAGCCAAGAGTCTTACCCACTGGACTACGGAGGTCGTCAGATATAGGTAATATAAACTAAAGAGTTAAATTACACCGATAAGTTAGCAGGCTAGCCTAGTGAGGCAGGTTACGAGAAACCTAAATTTATAATTATAAATCTCTATTGTTTAAGTACCTACTGGATATATGTATTTTGTTCTCTGTTATTAACTTTTGTACTCATCCAACTTTTAAACTGTACTTTTACTGTACTTATGATGCACTTTTTGTTTTTGTAATTATAAATCTTAATTTTTTTGTTCAATAAAGATATATTATTATTATTATTATTAAGTTAGTGGTACAAGTAAAAAATGTAAATTTCAAAGTGAAAGTTTAAAAATATAGGTATGTATCTTTGAAAATATTGTAGGAACAAAGTGACACATACAAGTTAGTTGATTTTTTGTTACGGTTTCAAGAAGATAAAAAAAGTTAGTCTTGAAGTTACAGTAGAATTGTATTAAAAAGTGAAGCATGAAGGTTTACATAGAGTTTATTAAAAAAGTGTTTCAACATCTGCATCATTTACTTTTTATTTTACCTTTCCTACTATCGTATTTCTCGCAACTATTAACCTTATGCTAATTATCCTTCTGATTTTTTTTAAAATTGATTATCCATTTTTCCTTTGTATGGATATAATAGCAAGATTTGGAAGTCCGACCTTGATGATTCAACATCTTGGGTATTTTAAACACAGCAAAATTTCAAAAAATTATTTTAAATGTTCAGTTACTCCCTAATGCTACATTATTCAATTATTATTGGGAGGTATTCAAAATAATAATAATAAAATAAAATCAAACGTTTAACAACTAACAACTAAGCGTTAATATCTTTTTACGAAATCTAGTGGTAGTCCATTTGCGTAAACCAGGCGTTTCTTTTTTCCTATTACAGTAATTTGTTTTTCATTCATAAATGTATAACGTGTGTTAACTTGATTGTTTATTTAGGCATTGGTAAACATTACCAAAAATAATATAAATGAAAAATTATTGACATAATATCTTTCAGTTCTCTACTAAATAATAATGCCTTACTTTTGGTGACCACTACTACTACTGCCATCTATGGACTATTTTGGGAAACATTCAAACTGAACGTGGATAAACACAAATTTAACAAAATGGATTTGTTTCATTGAACGGGTGAAAACTAAACTAACCGTATCAACTCAAGAAATAATACTCGTACAGTGACGGAAGTGTATTATAGGCGTGTCTGTGTGCTCGCAATAAACTCAATGTCCCCGGAATTTTTTCTTGAACAGAAAATTAATTTGAAGATTTCAATCTCTCTTGGACATTGCGGCGTCGCACTGCGTTTCGTCTCATATAAATTAGAAGGTATATAAATCGCTTTGGATTTTTTGAACGATAATATCAAGGGGGTATTACCAATAATGTGTGACAAATGCATAAAATGGGTCATTATGTAGCATAGGCTTTATTTAAAACCTATAAAGTGAGATAAACATTACCATTTTGCAGCCAAATCGACGTTCCTTACCAATATTCGTATGTAATTTTCAGTTTAAATCTGCCGCCAATGTCACCTGGCAGTTCCAATTGTATCTGTCAGGCGGCGTTACTAACAGGAAATGCCCCAATAATATTCATTAGCATTTATTTTGCAAAATGTCAAACACGTTCGTTTTTGTTTTGAAACTCCGAAATACCATAAAAATAGTTATTCTACAGTATTTTGTGCAAAATTTTTAATTTCGAGGATATTTTTAACAGTGATACTGTTCGAATCCCGAAATTACATTCCAGTTTCGTGTGTTTTGTGATTTTTGTGATTATGTCGAATTCGGGAAGCTCGGATTGCGGGGGAGCCGAAATTTCGAGAGATAAACGGAGATTATGAAGGTTATTCATAGTATTCATACGGACGCGCGGGGCAAACGTTCGAGGGTCTGCGGTGATGCCAAAAGGCAGAAGGTCTGTGAACCGATACCCGGCGACCCGCGAATTGACATGCACACGCAAATGTCCTAGATGTAGGAGATGTTGCATCTGTTTTTGGAAAAGCGGTCGGATGTCCCTATCCGTGACGCCTCGGAAGACGATGATAAGGATAGCATCTACCTGGACACCCCCGCGTCGCTCAGGGAAGAATTGGCGAGGAAAGCTGACAGAGATGAATGTCTCACCTGTCCCCTGCTATCTCGTGCCTTGGATCTCGGGACTGGACGAAAGAGCTAAAGCAGCCGAAGATACCGTCGGCCGACCCAGGGAGGGTGAAAAGAGTAGAATTCCTTCAGCATCTGGGGTCAGCTAATTGGAACAATGTCCGCTACCTCGAGATCCAGAACCGCAACCCCTCTCTTCTCAATGTTGGCATTGAAACCGGAGTTGAAGCGCGTAGCCCAGGAAGAATCGGCCAGTACGTCAACGGACTCCTGCGTATCCCTGACCAATGCGCTTTCACTGCATGCCGATCTCCTGACGGCCTCACTGCAGGAGTTGGTCAACTGGAGCGCGGAACTGGGCATGAAGCTGAGCACTTCCACTCTTTATGAGAAAGTACAGTCTCTCTTCGCCATGATTCCCAGAAGGTGTCCAAAGACATTGTGCAGATGGTGGGTGGAGTCTTTCATATGGCCAAAATATTCCACCATACGAAGGATTCCACCCACATCAGAATATCTCTTCAACCCAAACATCCTGTTGGCGCAGCTGGATAGGTTGGGAGGAGTGAAGAAGTGCTTCGCTCCTCAGCCTAGCACATCGCGATCTGCTCCACCCGTTAAACCCGTTGCAGCACAGAACTTGCAGCCCTTTTCGTCCCAGAATGCAGCAGAGGAGGACCATCGCGAGAAGGGAGCAGCCAGAGAGCCGAGAACAGGAACCAGCCCAGAACTGCTAAAGATTTCACTCGCCGAAACAGGTTTAGGCCCATTGAAAGGGCGGGGAAGTCAGATGGTAAGAGGTTTTAACCCAGCCCCCTTTTCAGGGGGGTCAGTTGCAATCATTCGCAGGTAAGTGGAGGAACCTTGGCACCCCTACTATCATTCTTAAGATATTGGAGGGCTATTGAATTCCATTTTCTTCAAAACCTCCGCTGAATAAAAATATTAATTTATTTAATTCCCCATTAGCTTCTAAGACTTCTGTGGCAATGACGGAACAAATTGAAAAACTCAAGGCCCTTGAAGTTTTAGAGTCGGCACCTGCCACTCCCTCATTTATTTCTAACATGTTTCTCGTCCCCAAATCAGATGGTTCAAAGACAACTTTCTGAATATTAGTAAATTTTGTCTGGTAAATGTTTACTGAGTTCCTATTTTCCTACAACCAAACGCCTGGATTTCCATGTGCCTGTGAGTGAGCAGTATAGATGTTTCCTTATCTACAGGAATGAATTCTTGATGACATCCCTCTCCTTTGGCCTGGCCGCCTCACCTGGCACCAAGGCATTCGCAACTATCACTAACTGGGTAGCGCAGGAACTGCGGAAGAGAGGGATGAGAATTTGAATATATTTGCATGATTTTTTATTAGTAAACCAATGCCTGCTTACTTTAAAACAGTAGTCTGGCGAAATGGTGAAGTTTTTACAAGACTTGGGATGGCAAGTACAATTTGATAAGTCAATACTAGAACCATCACAAGTCCATTTTCTTGGTATCAGTTGGAATACTGTAACTAATGAAAAGTCTCCCTCAGAACAAGATTTTAGTCCTATCTTATCTGTTAAAGGGTTTGAATCAGACAGGAAGGTGGTCACTAAATAAGGGGCGCAGCCTCTTGGGTTCTTTCAACTTTGCTAGTTTTGCAGTTCCAAGAGGCAGACTCAACAGCCGGTATATACGGAAAGGGTGCTTAGGACTCTGACACTATCACCCTTGGAAGTTATCACCACGATTCCTGCAGCTACCGCTTGGGAATTGAGATGGTGGGTTCGATCGCTCACCCTGACGTCACCTATACATATGCCGCTGTTTGAGCATTACCTGACAACTGTGCCCAGCTAGACGAGAGACTTCTCTGTGGTGTGTGGACTTAAGATCAGCTGAATCTTCACTCCAATATAAAGGAGATGCTCGCCGTGTTGGCTGCCTTGTCTCCTCACGCGCTCGAGCTATCCGGCTCGGGTCTTCTGATCCAGTCGGATAACAAATCTGTAGTATCTTACCTCCACAAGGAATGTGGTACCAGGTCAACTCAACTCCTGAGCTGTACTTGACTTGAAGATCAGCTGAATCTTCACTCTAATCTGAAGGAGATGCTCGCCGTGTTGGCTGCCTTGTCTCCTCACGCGCTCGAGCTATCCGGCTCGGGTCTTCCAGTCGGATAACAAATCTGTCGGATCTTACCTCCGCAAGGAATGTGGTACTAAGTCAACTCAACTCCTGAGTTGTACTCGACTAGTGCTAGATGTTTTGGACGAACACTATATCTCCATGACAGCACAATACTTACCAGGTCGCTTCAATGAAGTAGCGGACTGTCTATCTCGTCATCGTGCTGTACCCAAATGGCACTTGCTACCCTCTTTTACAGAGGTAGTATTCAGAAAATGGGGACGATCCGAGATAGACCTATTTGGCTCTAAGACAGCACAGAGGTTCAGAGGTAAGTTTCTCTTGATTTTCAGGTTGATAAAGCAGATACCACAATGCTTGGACCAGGGATTGGGACTATCAGCTGGCTTGGATCTTCCCTCCCCCATGCCTCTTGCTAAGGGTTCTTTGCCACCTGAACAGAGCAAGGGAATTATACCTGATAGTGGCTCCTCGTTGGGAGAGGGCATTTTGGAGAGCGGATCTGAAGTGTCGGGCCTTAGGTCCACCTCTCACGATTCACAATCTAGAAGAAGCACTGGTAGACACCAGGACCAACAACCCTCCTCCTCAAGTAGAATCCTTCATTCTGGAGATTTGGCTTTGTGGGGATGGGACAAAAGGACTAGGAAGATGGTCAACTCAGCAGAAGGAACTTCTTAGATCTGGGAGGAGAAGTTCTATCCTTCGCACTTATACTCTGGCATGGCAGAGGTGGCAGCACTGGGTGTCAGAGAATCAGCTCGATGCCATATGTCCCAACCTGACCAGGTTCCTAGCCGACCTACACATTAAGGAAAAGCTATCGCTATAGCTGAGGACCATTTTAGTTCTTAAGTCAGTGGTGTGTAACTTAGGCTCTCCAGAGGATAATAGAAAGCTGAACTCCAATCCGGTAGTGAAAAAGATATTAAAAGGGAATATCTTTAGCTGCAGTGAAGCCTTCGAAGTCCCCAACCCCCCCATTTGGGACCCGAAGATTGTATCATCTTGGCTGGAGAAGAGTTTGCCTCAACACATAACACTCTTTGAAGCATCAAGGAGAGCAGCCACAATCCTGCTTTTGGCATCAGGGCGCCGAGTCCACGATCTCACCTTACTCCACTGCACAGCTGAAAGACTGTCAGTGGACAGAGAAGGCATCTCCATTTGGCAAGTGGCTGGTGCCAAGACAGATTCGGTAGACTGGCAGCAATCAGGATGGAAGCTGGCTCGCTCTGAGACAAGGAACATAGACCCCGTCTATTAAACAGATAAGGTCCTAGAACTGTCAAGGGGACGGAAAGCGCAGGCTATATTACCTAATCTATTTATTACAACTTGTAGGACGGTGAAGGCGGCCTCCAGGGCAGTAATTGCAGGTTGGATTAGGACAATCCTCAGGGATGCCGGAGTAGAGGATCCACCTGACAGAATCCGTTCAGTGGTGACATCCCTGAACTGGTTGCAGAAGTATTTACTGATATAAGATGATGTACTGTCGTGTGGCAACTGGAGAACTCCTAATACCTTTGCCAAGTTCTATAGAAGGGAAATTGCAGAATCCCATCTATTGCTGACCTTTTTCAACCACTGTAACTGGTTAGCCGATTCCTAGAAATCTTGCCCCAATTTCTAGCATATAAATATTATAATTGATTCACATTAGCATCATGTCACCAGGCGATAACAAACAATATCTCACTTTATAGGTTTTAAATAAAGCCTATGCTACATAATGAAAAAGTTTTACCTTACAATAAAACTTATATTATGTACTTAGCTTTATTTAAAACCTAAGCAAGGGCTGCCTGATGAGATCTAATGAATATTATTGGGGCATTTCCTGTTAGTAACGCCGCCTGACAGATACAATTGGAACTGCCAGGTGACATTGGCGGCAGATTTAAACTGAAAATTACATACGAATATTGGTAAGGAACGTCGATTTGGCTGCAAAATGGTAATGTTTATCTCACTTTATAGGTTTTAAATAAAGCTAAGTACATAATATAAGTTTTATTGTAAGGTAAAACTTTTTCATTAATGCACGGGTTGACTAATAATAAAGTCCGAAAGTATTATTATTCAGAAATGAAATGTTTAAATTGGTTTTAGGTTGTTTATTGAGTTTAATGTGTTATATTTTAGTTCTGAACAATTTTTAGCTTATTTTGGAAGACATGTAGTATGTTTTTTTTATACTTTATGGTTAACCATTTTCGTTTTATTTAATAATAATAAATAACTTGTGTGTTTTTATGGGGTCTAAAAAATTTTGTTTTTCTAACAAACGAGAATTTATTTCGAATAATACGAGGGCTGTCCGTAAAATAAGGTCTCCAAGGTGCTGAGATCGCGAGGAACAATTTTACGCAAGATCCGGCAACACTGGCTTATGGCCTGGGGTCCTAGCATGGTCGGTCGATATAGATTTTATCGAAAATGTCGGTAACTTGACATCGCTCCCGAGCACGACTGCAGGCCGCTAACGAACAAAGAACAGTTCACAACGACTAATGGTTCCTAAATTATTTGATGTGAACTGTTATTTTTTCGTTGGCGGCCTGCAGTCGTGCTCCGTAGCGATTTCAAGTTTTTTTCGATAAAACCTATATCGATCGACCATGCTAGGGGGCCTGGTCCCCTATGCCAAATCCCCACCACGTCGTACTCTCTGCGACACTTAGTCTCGGCATGGCAGCCGTTCGCGAAGAAGCCTCCACTTGCCGCACCCGCCAGGTGTGAATTACGCTCTATAATTATTTTTTTACAAAACCCCGATAGACATTCATTCTCAGAGCCTTTAAGCGTACGAAAAATAGTGTATGAGTGCGAAAGACGTGCGCAAATGGTGCAAAGAATTTAAAAGCGTGCCGGACGGCCATCGGTTGAAGAAGTAAAAAAAAGGAACTATAAAATTAAATATGCAGCTTAACGATAAATAATAATACAATTTAACAACAAAAAAAAGATATTACAATAGTATACATATACCTATGTATGGTAACAAAAAAAAATCCCACATAGGCATCGCCAGTTCGTGGGTATACTTAAGTTTTTTTTTAATGCAGTTAAGATACAACTTAGCAAATTAAACTTTAAATTAGTAAATTGAAACATAATTATGTTTTAACATATTTATAGAACAAATAATTCCGTATTTAAAAAACTAAAGTTAAGAAAAAAATATATATATATGAAAAACAAAAAAGGTTAAATAATAATTAGGGATTTGTAAAGTTATAACAGGTAAGATGTTATAGCAGGTAGGTTTTTGTGTCATTTGTAGTTACCCAAGTCTTCATTAATTTTTTGTATATGCTGTAATAGGATATGTTTTTAGATTTAATTTCTATAGTCTGATACAGTGCATTATAGATTTTTGGTGCAATGAAAAAAGCATGTCTTTGTGCAAGCCTAGTTTTGCATAGGGGAAGCTCAAATGCATTATTTACTCTACTGCTGGAGCGTTTTTCGTTTTTTGTAAAATATGCATTTCGTGAAAATATATATTTCAGACATCGCATACAGTAGATTTTTCTTATATCTAAGAGTTCAGCTTCTTGGAATAATTGCAAGGAGGGGTAGGTAACATCTTTATGCAACATTATTTTTATTATTAATTTTTGAGTAATTTCTAGTTGCTTAATATGGGTATCATAAATACCCCCCCATCCAATTATTCCATAAGATATTGATGATTGCACCAATGCATGATATACCAGTTTCATTCTTTTAATATCAACATAATATCATAGAGTTAGGAGGTTTTGGTTTAGCCATTCTTTGACAATGGATGTGCACTTATTTGCGTTTTCAGAGACTTCTTTCCATGATTTACCATGGACTGTGATAGCAGTATCATCAGCATACGAGAATAGTTTTCCCGGAATACTGATATTACACAGGTCATTGATATAAATTAGGAACAATAATGGACCGATAACTGTACCTTGTGGAACCCCATGTCTCACATATTCTGGTTTACTAATCGTCGCCTCAGTTCTTATTTGTCCAACAGACCATTTTAGTTATTGTACAATCTCCACTTTAAAATTAAAAATTAAGTATTAAAAATGATAGTTAATCACTTAACTAAGAATTATTTAAAGTAATGAGTCCTTTACCTATTTGGAAATAGCTTTATCTTAAACACCTATCGTAATGTTTCATTGAAATAATGAAAGAAAACCTTCTTCTGTTGTAAAATTTTCTAATGGTCTGTTGGACAAATACGAACTAAGGTGACGTAATATTATCACCATTTTTTGTACATTGTCTGCGATCAAGTAAATAATTTGTTAATAGTGACAGACAATTATTTTTAATTCCAATATTATTTAGTTTTCTCGGTATCAAACGCTTTTTTAGGTCTAAAAAGATTGTTAAGCTTTTCATATTTAAGTCAAGATTGGTGTATATATTTTTTGTTAGATTAAATAAAGCGTCATCTGTACTAAGACCTTTTCTGAAACCATATTGATTTGGGGACAAAAGTGCATTTGATTCTAGAAACTCTAGTACTTGTATTTTAATAATTTTTTCTAATATCTTCGCTAGTTGGGATATTAGCGATATTGGTCTGTAATTGTCAAGTTTAGAGATTGATCCAGATTTATGTATTGGTACAATATTGGAGAGTTTAAATGCGTCTGGGAAAACGTTTTTTTCAAAACAGGTATTAAAAATGTGTTGCAAGGGCTTCGAAAAGTGTTGTTTAATAGATTTGATAGCGATGTCGCTTAATTCATCTGGTCCATTGGCTGTATTTGTATTAAGATTGTCAATGTGTTTTATTATTTCAGATTCGGTAGTACGTTTAAATTGGGTTAAATTAGGACTATTTTCAGAGTGTTCGTCCATTTGAGTGTATTGATGTATATGGTTTTGAAATGAGGGATTGTTATTTATTATATCTGAAGCAACATTTGTAAAAAAATCATTGAATTTATTTGCAATATTTCTTATATCCGTTATGACTATTTTATCATCTCTAACAATTTTTTCAGGGAATGTTTTTGCTTTATGTTTTCTATTAGTTATTTCATTTATGACATGCCAGGTTTTTTTAGAATCATTATCAGCTGTTTGTAATTGTTTAGTATAATACTCTTGTTTACATTTTTTTATAAGAATATTGAAAAAATTTCTATAAATGATGTATTGCTGTCGTAAATTTTCATTGGGTGGAATGTTTTTAGCCATACAATAATTCTCATGATTTTTGTAAAATTGAATCGTTCCTTGCGACCACAGACCCTTGGAGACCTTACTTTACGGACCGCCCTCATACATCAAATCGCATGATAATTTTTTTTTTAAAATAGGGCTACTAATTTTTTAAATTCTGATAAAATTGCAAAAAGTTGGTCACGTAGTATGGGTACGTTCCCTATGTTAAATATCGAAATTTGCGTTCATCGGAAAAGAAATTAATCCTTAAAAAAATTAATTTAAATGTTTATCACAAATTTTCATCATATTAATGTTAATACACCCTTCTTCTTTTTAAAATTTACTTAAGGTAGTGATTGATATGTTAGAGTTTTTACCGTCTAGCTTAAATGAAACGAAACATTGTGCTTTGTCACTTTTCTTCCAAATCTTGCACATCTAAAAAATTTACTTTTCATTATTCCGAGACGAAGAGAGATATTTTTTTGGCAAAAAACATTACATTAAATGTAAAATTTCATGTAAATAATAGCATCAATATAAAAATTAAAATAAGATTGAAATATTGTAAAAATTGAAAAAAAAAATAATGCTAATAATATTTTACGGTCCCAATATTTGAATTTCCACGTATTCTTTAAGCACCTCCGGAGATCCAGCGTTTCTCGTATACATATTAGTATTTCCACGAATCATTAGTAAAACTCACGATCATTCGTTTTTGTAATATTTTGTGTCACAATAGTTTTTATAAATACCTATAGGTTCTTTAGATGACTTCAAACATACGCCATTTTCTTTTTCAAACTTACTTAAGCCCCTTTCTTTTCTTTTTATAAATAAGAAATAAGCAAGTAATCAATAATCATGAACATCTAAACAAGGTTTGATATTTAACTTAACTTTTGCTTTTGATGGACTCTTTCATATAATAATTTTTGTATTTCAGGAAGAAATTTGTAAATGAATATAAAGCCGGTACAGTGAGAGGGAGTTTCAATTTAGCAGCAATACCTTTTTAATAACTTTACCATATTGAAAAATACACGTAAATGTAGATAGGATATGTGAACACAGATTCTGTCTTATAATAACAATTTATTTTTTGAATATGAAACAAATTTTGTCTTCGTTAATATCAATAATAATTGCAAATGTATGAAACAGGATCCGGCTTCTTAAAAATCAATAATATTTTTAAATTCGTGAAAAATGTTCTCTCTTTAATAACAATTTTTTTAAAGATACATATCGTATTGTAGTTGATCCAGTAGTCCAGGAAAAAATCGAAATCGGAATCCACATCTCTTTTTGGGAGGGATTTAAAAATACTTGGGAAAAAGCTTTTGGAAAGGTTGGAAAAGGTATTTGAGAGTTGTTTTTACAGGTTGATTTCTTAAAGGCCTGTAAAAAAACATTAAATCCTTTCTTACGCATTGTTTATTGTAATAACAAGGAAATTTAAAATTGATTTCACGGAACCAAGCGACGCAGAGTCTAGGGACGTCTATTCCCCATCGCAGATGGGGGTGGAACTGATACAAAATAGGTTTGACAAGTGCATAGTTTTTACTTCAACGGCATTAGGTTCACTTTAAGAATCCAAATTTGTCGAGTGCCGGCAGTCGTGAATGATCAAAAATAACAACGCGAAAATGCGTAATTAATTTATTTTGTGGATTCGGGCATAAATACAATTTTTCTTGAGTTTTTTACAAAATAACTGAATTTTCCACATTATGCAATAAAACCATATCTGAAAAGGGGTTTCTAAGTAAGAGAATTTGCACTTGAAAGTGTTTTTTTATAAACCTAATGCTTTATTTTTTTCTAGGCTTGTAAAAAGACATAAAAAAATTATCGATATTTTCTAAGGCTAAGATGTGTTCTACTAGCAGTAATTGAAACATTTATAATACTTCTAAGTGATCAAATTTTCAAAAAAAAAACAAATGACTTTGTATTATTTCGAATGTACACTGCCAGGGCATATTTCTCCGTCTTCCTGAGTCAATCGTGTGTAGAGAGGCTGAAATAAGGAATGAATATTTTCTACCCGGTGAGCGGGCTACCTATGGCTTTAAAAAATATATATATTACATAATTTAAAAGTAATAGTAGACTATGTTTTTTATGCTTACAGTAATCTTTTATTAAGGACCGCTTATTATGGTAAGGTGGCGGGGGCATAAACGTTTTAAATACAAGTAATTATATACAAACAGATATACAAAATAGATTCTATCATTTATTAAATGTTTATATTATGTATTATATTCCAAACATTATTTGTAGCTTTATTTATTATCAAACAATAGGACATGAGTAGGTCGAGGTGCACTTCCGCAAGGAAGGGTCAAAATTGAAGGTCCCAGTGCAGTTATAGTGGTACATCACCCAAGCGTTGTTCACTTTGCTGCAAAGATAGTATTGCCTGAAAAAAAAATTATTGTATGATTCGTACAGTAAAATAAAAAAAAAAACACATTTAATCTGTACAGATCCATCACTAACGAAATTTCAAGAAACCACTGTCAAACATATTATACAGGATGTTAGGGGGCTTAAAGAGGCGGGGGGGGGGGTCCATCAAAATCTCACGTTACTTGAAAAGAATATACGAAGTGGCCCAAATTTATCTCACCAAGGAGGGGGGGGGGGTCTAGATTGGAAGAAAAATTGCTCACGTAATTAATGTATGCTCCCTTCAGGGACGTACGTGACTTACTTTAACCAGTGATTTCTGACATTATTTGGATTAAAAAATGTAAATGAAATTTCGCTCTCGGGTGTCATTTTTGAATACTTTTTTTAAAAATTTTACTTTCTTCAAAATAAAAAAAAAAATAATTCTTCCGCGTGTCGTCACTTACTAGTCAGTCGAGTAACCGACCAACCCCTATCCCCCCCTCCCACTATCCAACACCTTCCACTTTTTTAAAGTTTTTTTGGAAAAAAAAAACAAAAATGTCACCGGAGACCAAAATTTCAATTAGGTACATTTTTTACTCCAACTAATGTCAGGAATCACTGGTTAAGGCAAGTCAAGTACGTCCCTTAACACCCTGTTTAGGTCGCACAGGTAAACAACAAAAACTTAGGTTTGCGTTATTTGGGTGCATTGATGTCCTTGCTAAGCTTCACTAAGAATTTTTGTTCAATTTTTAAGTGGGTAGTGAGACAAAATGTACACGTTCGAATGTATAATTTTAACATGAAAACAAATGATCAATTTTTTATACGAACACTCTGTTTTTAAACGACTTCACGGAGGTTCTCAATTCAACGGTATTTTTTTTTATTTACGTTTGTTACCTCAGAACGTTCGACTGGGTGAACCGATATTGATGATTCTTTTTTATTTGAAAGCTGATGCTTTCCGTGTAGTCCCTTTTCAATTTGGTCCAGTTTTGACAATGGCATCCATGAGAAAACCATACAAGTCTTAAATTTGCATTAAGTATGTGCGCGACAAATGGACGAATAACTCAATATCACGCCAACCGATTTCGATGATTCTTTTTTTATTGTAAAGGATGTACTTCAAGGGTAGTTTGCTAAGAGTTTGGTTAGGTTCTGATTATGGGATTTATGACAAAGTAACGGAACTCTCTAATTCTTGGAGCAAATTAACTCTGCCGAATCTTTTATATGCTATCCGGATCTTTGAGTCACCTCACGTAACGTCGTTGTAGTCAAGTAATGTCTGTCTCATACGAGCAGCACGTTTAGTAGGTTTACCCATATTTTTTTAAAAATATTTGTTACTTCAGAACTAAGAGGGTGAACCAATATTGATGATTCTTTTTTTTATTTGAAAGCTGGTGCTTTAAGTGTGGTCCCATTTCAATTTGGTCCAGTTCTACCCAAGGTACCCAGCCCGGCGTGTTCATTTGACAGCTCCCCTCCCGCCGCGGCCCCGCTCACGCCTCTCGCCTCGTGAAGTCACGCGTGCAGTTACAAACCCACCTTGACTGATACCGACTCCAAAACTAACAATCGTACCTACATATTGATGAGTAGAAAAAGTAAGTTGATTATTAAGTTGTAGAAGAATACGAAATTATTTTTTTACTTTTTAGTGCATTTTTCGTCGGTCGGTTTTTTGTTTTGTTAAAATTTTTGTTTATTATAAACTTTGAAGGTTATTGCCATCAATGATTATATTAATAGCTTTGTAAAACACCAGTATTTAATCAAAATTATCAACATGTTTCGAAATCAAAGGTTTCTTCGTCAGGATGAGATTAATATACTCGTATTAAAGACGAAGAAACCTATGGTTTCGAAACATGTAGATAATGTTGATTAAATAGTGGTATTTCACAAAATTTGTTATTTTCATTTAATTAAAAATGACGCCACATTATTCGAAAAGTTTTTCACAGGAATTTCTTTTATGTAGTCAAAAAACAAGTTAAGCAAAGTACTCGGGTAAACTGTGGTTGCGATTGCTAATAAAACTAAATTTTAATCAGGTCGTTTCGGAGGTAATTAACTAATTAAGTATCGTAAAAATTGATCCAGCGAACATAAATGAAAGAATAATTACATACTGTGAGATTCAAAAATAAGGCACCAATCAATCAATGATATGGTTTTTCGCATGAAATAATTTTATCACCACTAGACGAATTTTAATTGAACAGATAAAGCACTCAGTAATCTTTTTTTGAAGTTCGTACGTTATTACGGATTCGGTAACCGAATGAGGTAAGGTTAATTATTTTATATTTGTATCTTCTAAAAGTTTGAGCCGTTAACCTGAATTTTCAATAGAGTTTCGAACTGACATATCATTTCTTTGAATTACGCTTTACCAAGACCATCTATGTTTCTGTATGAATATGTTACATTATTTAAACTACTGTTTCCAGAGTATGCGATATTTATCAGTTACGATCGTATAGGCCGGTTCCAACAAGAAAGATTAATTATTCTCCGTACCAGCTTTTTAAAATTATAACTCAATATCGATTTTATTTCATTCCAAATTTTCTTTAATTTATACCCACATCCAAAAATGCTGGAAGGCGTGATTATAAAACTATTAAAATTATGTACTTTTTGTAATTATTTTTTGATCATAAGTATTTATTATTTTTTAATAATGTCTAAGCAAAATAAGAATGTAAACAAATTTGAAATATATTAGTTTGTAAGTGCCCAAATAAATACACGAACCAATTTTCGTCAAGAAACACATGCGCGTATATTTTAATGATTTTATTTAAAAGTAAAATTAAAATTCTGAAACATGCGTTTACCAGATAATGTATTAATTTATTTTATTGCATGATTATATGATTTGAAATAGGTGTTGTATAATACAAAATCTTTTTTGAAAATTTAACAAATCTGCCAACGACCTATGGTATAACCTTATTATATTAAAAATAAACATTTTTTCTCAAAATTTAAAAAAATGCGTTTACTAGATAAAAGAACAATTTTTCGAAATCAATTTATAATTTTTTGTGGAAAAGAGTCAATACGTTTAAAATCTGATTTAAAAATGACATTATTCTGGTTTTATCCGGTTATACCTTCTTAATAATAATTATTGTATGAGAGTAGCGAAGTCCTGTTTAACTCGACCATTCGCATTTCACATGCCTACAAATTTGTTTGTTGTGTTCCGAAATACATTATTTTTAGAGCATTTCTCAAATTCTGCTTACTTCTCCTGTGTGTGGCACATAAATAGAGGTACCTAGTCACAGTAATAATATTATGGTTCTTGCCATCATTTGACAAGAAATGAATTAATATTAAAAACTAATATTAGTAATTGTAAACAGATATAAAAAATGTGTTAACAATAGTTATTGTCTGAGAGTAGCGAAGTAATGTTTTGACATTTCATCTGTCTGAAATTTTTTTGTTATGTTTCGGTTCCGGTTACAAGATGGTGTCCCTTAAATGTTCAGTAAAGATTATTTTCAAATATGAAATCGTCGTGTTTATTAATTGAGTAGGTAAATATTTAAGTAGCTATACTTCCAAATCTTATTCAGAGGAAATTTGGGTTTTGATTTATGATTTTAAAATTTCGAAGAAACCGGCAGGAAAACAAACAGGGCGGCCATGGAGCAAAAGAAATTGGTTAAAGAAATTTTCCTTAAAAAACTGATCTCGCGCAGAGGAGATATTCCATGGCCTCCCCGTAGCCCAGCTGTTTTTTTATGTGATATTTGAGGATATTTTTATTTTGTCTTACAAGTCGGGTCTACGTAGATAAACCAGCGACTATACTCCAATTATAGGAGAACATCCATCAAGAAAAGGTCAACATACTCCGAGATTTGTGTCGAAAAATTTCGAAAATCTAAGGGCCTGATTTGAGGAATGCCAGCGGTGAGATGGCGGCCATTTTGAAGAATTTATATTTACGAAATAATTTTCCATCATATTTTTGTCCTTATCAAAAATCATTTATTTAAATACAATTGTATTTTTTTCATGATTATTTCAGAAGTGAAAAGGTTTACTTGGGCCCACCCTATATTATGATTTATACCTACAACATGGACCTACAAAATAACGCCAAACTAATTAAAAACAAAAAAAATATCGCAAAATTTCAGAGCAACCTCGGAGAGCCTGCTGGAAAGGATGTTTATATGGTTCCATGGTAACTCAAAACCATGCAATTTCAACACCTCTTTGAAAAAGTTAAGAAGAATAAATAAGTTGAAAAATAGCCCATAACCTAACAAAGTTTATAAGGTGACTTTGCACAACAAACCCTTTCCCATTTCAGTCGCCGCCGCGACTGAACTGGTATAGGTTTTGTAAATACGCAGTCCGGTTTTCGTTTACTTACTTGCAGAGTGTTTTAGGGACGGGGAACCTTCCGGCGGCGGTGCACTTTAGAACGACGTCCGCAGCACAGCCTGATGTGCCACTTGCACTGCAGAAGTTACCAATCACAAGGCCATCGCACTTGGTTCCCGCGGGACAAGAGATGGAAGGTGCTGTAGGTGTTAGTCCATCTGCAAAAAAAAATTACTCAAATTATAACTTTGAAAAAAAATCTTGATTTATGACATTAAAATCGCTGCACCGAAAACCCATAAATGTATTTGGATCTTTACAATTTAATTTTTACATCCGCAGACGCGGATGCGGAATATTAGAGGTTCACACCTGCGAATGCGGATGCGGATGAAGATATCTGAATTAATGCGAATATTCCGCATTTGCGGATGCAGATGCGAATATCAGTAACACCCCTGATTTGGATCATTGAAAATGATATCGCTAATTTACGTAAAACCTGTCGACCCCCAGACCTCGTATTACAGGCTAATGAAATTGATTATCTTTTTTTTTTTATTTTTTTTTTTACAGTGAATACCGCACAAGAATCTCAACTGCTCCCGTCTGGAGCCAGTGAGACTATGGCATCCCCAATTGGGGTATGTTGTGAGGCTGAAGGTAGTGGGGAGGGGAAGGAGGCGGGGAAGAGGAAGGTTGGGAAGTACCTGGCTATTCAGATCTGGTCACTAAACACGGCTAAAGCCATTTTCAAGCAACGTTTCAATTCTGAATGGTGGTCTTACACCAGGGCGATACTGATAGTATCTTCCTCTCTATCACTCTATCTAAGGTCTGTTGAAACAAAGGGTTCCATGCCAACTCAGAAACAAGTCAACTCAACACCTCTTTGAAAAGTCATTAAAGGCTATGAATTTTTTTTTAAATAGCCGGTAACCCTAACCTAACTTAACCTATTTAATCAATTTTTTATATTTTTTTTATTATCACACTTAACCTTTCTGAGATGGTTCTGAGTTGGCCGGTTACCGGCCGCCCCATATAAAATGTGAACCGATAAAAATGGCATTTTCAATTTCTAATAAATCTGGCAAAATCTGTGTGTGTTTGCAACAAAGCGGCAGTCTCCGTCTACTAATTGAAAGAAGTAGTTCAATAATTTACCAATTAATCGCAATAAAATATAGACATAGTGCAACTCTTGGAAACACCTATCAAAAACTGAACTTTATAGTTGTTAAAGTAAGCGGGAAAATACAAAAAAAATCATTTTTTTCATATTACTCAAAATGAAAAGAAGTGGAGACTGCCGCCTTTGTTTTAACACGCCTTAAGGCTGAAACACACTTGTATGGTGTGGTGTGTCGTGGCGCGAAAATCTGTTCATGAAATAAATTCGATTTTTGAAAATATTTTATCAATTTCATAAAAAGTAAGATAAATTAATACCATTCTCACAGACATTAAAAGTTAAATAAATTATTAACCTTACTCACAGACACCCCCAAAATATACGCCTATTTCTACATTGATAAAAAATGATAACTTAAATAATATTTTTAAAATTAGTTTTGTGTTTTTATTCTGTTATTCTTCGAAACAATCAAGAAAAGTTTCATAATAAAATTACAACACTACACTTCTCTTTTAAGTGATGCTTGTGAAGAAAAACGAAAAATTGGAACAATATATAATTTCTTTGCTTGTATTAAATTAAAAAAATCTTAGTGGTGTAGTTACTATAAATAGAACAAAGCATTATCAAAGAATGACAAACAAATTATAAGTAATGAACTTACCGAATCTAAAATGTTATTTAAATATTATTTTTTAATCATATTCGTAAACTTCCTGAAGAGAAAAACCTTTTAGAGACAACAAACAAATGTTTTCAAATAAGTTATATCTTATCTCAGTTTTCTATGCTGCGCTGATTACGAAGTCCTCAATAAAAAGAAAATTAAATGAGGTTAAGGATTCGTGATGAATATAATATTATGGTGCACATGGTACAGGAGAAAAATGCTCTGGAACCCATGGACAGCCAAACGCCCAATTGTAGTTCAATCTACCAATTCTGGAAGAGCTAGGAATCCACAATCGGCTCTCAACTATCTGCCTATAACGTATTTTAAGATACTTTGGACACGTTGCTCGCCAAACTGAGATTGAACTTGAAAAAATTCATAGTCACTGCCAAAGTGGAAGGGAGAAGAACAGAGGAAGGTCACTATTGCTGGAGTGACCAAGTATCACTGGCGTCCGATAAGTCGGTGTCTGCAGCTTATCATGCAGCGCAGAACCGTGAGGAATGAGTCTTGTCCTCCATTGAAACTGGACTAGGTACGATCTTAAGAGGAACCGACTTAAGAAGTGTAGTGTTCTGTTATTTGAAGACACACTAGCAGATTCTCCAACACACTTGGATGGAGATCTCTTCTTGGAATAAATAGAATCTGGTTCGTTATCTGGATTTATTTATACTTTGCGTATACAATTGGGACTGTGCTAGTCTACCTAACTAGAAGCTTGCTATAATGGTTCTGGCGAGTGATTACTGAAACACACCCTCTGAGCTTCTCCGATCCCCTACCGGAGAACTTAGGCACTACGCTGCCTGCCATCTAGCGGAATCTACCGATAGATGATATCACCGCCATCTGTGTCTAAAAGGCGGAAGCTTTTACGATACACCACAAGAAGAAAGTTTATAAAAACATGTATTGTTTTATTTATTTGCCTTTTGTTTGACATGATGTGTCCATCTAAAGTTATGATCGATTATGATTCCTAGTTATTTTATTTGTTGTGTTTTTTTATGAATAGGACAATAGAAGATGTTGGCGTTTACACATAGGAGTATATTTTACGGTGCTTGTCTGTTTTTTCGTTGACCAGTGCTGTTTATACCATACGTTGTTTGAATTTTGTTTTCAAAAAGTTAGTATAAGTATGTTTGTCTCTAAGCATATATTCACTCGCATGATTCCTGATTCCGCTAATTAGTACGGATTTTTCCGATCTTTGGGATTAAAGATTTAAAACCATTAAAATACTTGATTTATTAGTAATTACTATTCGAAATATTAGCAGGCATATGGTCATCTAAACTGTTTGGTACATACTCGAAACATAACCAAATTGAAATATTACCTAATCAAAAAGAAATATTAACACGCATATTGTCAGCTAAACTATTTGATGTATAATCAAAATACAACCAAATTCAAATTTAACCTAATCTGATTAACACGCATATTGTCATCGAAACTTTTCTTTTGGTTCCGAGAAAATCGATACGTTAAAGATTTTATTTAATAATTCCAAAAATGAAAATTCACCAGCTTTAATTTTTTTAACCCTTGAATTCAAGCATCCCGCGACCTAGTATAATCCTTAGTGTGCCTGGGGTAAAATGCCAAACACAGGCCGTATAGCGACTGACAATATTTTTTTAATAACTTACTTATTTTGTAAATTGTACCATCTTACTAGATATTTTATTTATTTATATGTGGTACCTACTGACATACTTCAATATGGCACCTACCTACCTGCCTGAGGAATGTTTGAAAAAATAATTGTTCTTGAGATGGTTACGTTTTTTGACAAGTTGTATTATATAACGTGTCATTCCTTATTTGAAATAAAAATAATATCTCATAAAACAAATGGTTTATAAGATAAAGGTATTTAAGGACCCATCTACCCACGAATCTTACGACTTCATAAGAAATTTCGGTGTTAAATTAACTAATAAATTAGAGAAAATTAGAAATATACTGTTTCGGACGCGAGGTCTACTGTTCACAGAACTACTAGTTACACGAAGGTGTAGGTGCATGAAATATTTATTTATGTGATCATACAAATATAATTACCCAGGCAGACTTGAAACTCAGTATCGCTGATGCAAGCTTTGTTTCCTTGGCAGGTCCCACAGGTGCAATCGGGAGTGGTAGACCCACATGCTGAAGAGGCTGTTGCGCTGCACCACTGACCGGTTGCGCATGTGAAAATGGTGTCTGAGACCAGCGCTCCTAAAACAAAAATTATACATTTTTTATATGAATCTCTAAAGAAGAAATTCAAAACTTCCTCAAAAATACGACCAGTGACACAAACACAAAAAATACTGCGAACAAAATAAGAGAGATAAATGGAATTTTTAGAGGAGGTCTTTAGCTTTGCCCGAGAGGGGGGTTCTTACTTATGAATAATTTAAGATACCTGTATTATATTAATCGTAAATAGAATTAATTATAAATTTTCTTCCTTTTTATAACTCTGTAACATACCTATTTGCGAGAAATAAAAGGCTTTTCATTTTATTTTATTTTATTATTATTATGTGTGTAAAGTTTTAAGGTAAGGAACCGGTAAAATAAAGACTCATCTTCAGGACAAATTCTAAGGAACTCTTGATTTATTTCGTTCTATTTCCAATTACATTTTTTATAATCGGAAGATACAAAACTACCCGAGACAGACCAAGGAGTTAGTAATTAGATGTAGTTTCAGCGAAGCGACGAAGAGGAAAGAGATAGATCCCTTTAAAAAACCGCCATTTATAGAAAAAATCTCCTTGGCTGGTCACAGCCTTGTACCTTCCGGACATCTGTTGATAATTTAGCTAACTAACTATGAGAGTTCTCACCTAATGTTTTTACGTGGCTCTCGAGAGGTGTGAGTCCTGGCTAATTTCAGACATATTCCCAGCCAAAAAACGGTGAGGATTGAGTTTTTTATTAAACTAAAATGAACAAAAATATACTACTTATAATACTAAAAATAGCTCACAATTTTTTTAAACTTTAACTATTTCACCCCAGATTAAATTGTGCAATTAACAAATTCATATTTACATGCTCTAGCTAAAAATTCAAAGTTAAAAATTAAATCAATGAGTTATAACAATAAATTACACATTCAATTTTAGGACAAACACAATACAATGAGGACGGGACCAAGTCTTCCTTCCAGGACAGCCAATTTTATTGTAAATATTATTAAATGTCTAAAATTAAATATATGTGGGCACTTGCAGTGTTTTTTATTTTTTATTATTATTATTATTTTGGTTAGCTTATAACCTTTAATTTTCACTCAATCTGGTTTTTCTTTTTACACGAGTTTCACAAGAGGTCACGACCTCCACCACCTTTATTCATTTTGCCTTTTTATTGTTTTACACTTTTGTTTGCATTTTTTTCATTAATTTTTTATTGTTTTTCGCTTTAATTTGTACTTTTTATTAATTTAAAGTCTGGTTATAGAATCTGGTTATTCTGGTTATTCTGTCTTGCTTGGGGGCGCCACACTGTGTTGGCGCTACTGGGTCGCTTCTTATTCTCCCTGGTCCATCTCGGGTAGATGGTCTTCACATTTGTTGTCCTCAATTGGAAGCAGGCATAGTTTTGATATTGCCCTCTGGACCGTTCCCTGTGCTGTGATGATGGTAGCCACTCGTACTCTTCCATCAGGCCCGGGATGTACAGCGTGCACTCGTCCTAGCCTCCAAAAACAAGGAGGTTCGTTGTCTTCCTTCAGAATGACCATCTGGCCTGGTTGCAGCTGCCTTTGGTTGTTGCCAGTCCATTTCGTCCGGGTCTGCAGCTCAGCCAAGTATTCTTTGCGCCACCTCGACCAAAAAGACTGTATTAGTTGGTTTAATTTTTGGTAATGATTCAATCTATTGACTGCTACATTCTGCAAATTCTGCTCCGGGATCGCTGCTAAACTCGTTCCAATGAGAAAGTGACCAGGACTGAGAGGTTTTAGGTCTTTGGGGTCATTGGACAGCGGACAGAGGGGACGGGAATTCAAGCATGATTCAATTTGACATAATACAGTACTGAATTCCTCATATGTTAATAGTGAAACGTTTGCTACCCTTTTCAAATGATATTTTACTGATTTAATCCCTGCCTCCCAAAGTCCCCCGAAGTGCGGGGCCCTTGCTGGTATGAATTTCCAGCGAATAGATAAATTGGCTAAGTATTTATCAATTTTTTCATTTGAATTTTCCAAAAATTCATATATTTCCCTTAATTCATTATTCGCGCCCTTAAAATTAGTGGCGTTATCTGAAAACATTTTACTGGGTTTCCCTCTTCGCGAGATGAAACGTTTAAACGCATTTAAGAAGCTATCAGTGCTTAAAGACATTACTAGTTCCAGATGTATTGCTTTGGTTACCATACATATAAATAGACATATATAAGATTTTACGCTGTGAGTCTTACGGCTAACACCTGATTTGATCAAAATGGGGCCGCAGAAATCCACGCCTGATGATTGAAATGCGCGACCTTCCGTTATTTGTTCGGCAGGTAGGTCCGCCATCAGTTGTTGCTCTGTTTTCGGGTTACATCTAAAACATATAATACAGTATCTGAGAACCTTTTTAATTAAATTTTTACCCATAATCGGCCAGTATTTCATTCTTAATAATGCTAATAATGCCTGCGTTCCTGCATGTAAATATAAATAATGGTAGTGCCTGACAATAAGCTCACTTAGTTTATGATGTGATGGTAGTACTATGGGGTGCTGTTGGCTTTCCGATATCATTTTTCCGTTGGACAACCTACCCCCCACCCGGATTAAATCCTTAAACAAATAAGGATTTAATGACTTTAACCTACTACTATTCTTTACATTTACCCCGGCTTGTAAGGCCCTCGTCTCTTCGGGGAATGCAAAACATTGTGCACGAGATATTAATAAGTGAAGTGAATTCTCCAATTCGTAAACAGTTAGTGCTCCGCTACGCCTGGACAAGGAATTTCTGCAATTAAATATAAATCTTAAAATATAAGCTGTCACCCTTTGCAATTTGGTTAAGCAAGAGTATCTGGAAAATATTTCCCAATCCTGTTTTACGGCTGAAATTAAAGTTAGTTTTAATCTTTCTTCTGGTAGATCCAACGGCGTAACTTCACTGCTGGTAATCGGGTAATCGCCTGAAATCAACCAGGTGGGTCCATGCCACCAAATGTCAGACTTTAGTAGCTGCGACACCGTCGCGCCTCTGGATAAAACGTCCGCCGCATTATCCTCCGATCTTACGTGTTTCCATTGTGCGGGTTGACTGGACTCTTGGATTTCAGCTACCCTATTGGCCACAAATGTGTTCCACCTTGCTGGCTGTCCACGAATCCAGAATAGCGTTATCATGGAATCGCACCAGTAGGTTGTATCTATTTCATTTAAGTTCATAGCTATTTTGACATAGTTCACTAATTTTGTGAGTAAAACAGCACCACAAAGCTCCAGCTTTGGTAGTGATATGCTTTTCAACGGTGCCACCCTTGATTTTGATGTGACTAAATAAGAAGTTGTGTTTCCCGATTCATCAGTAGACACTATATATATACATGCTGCATAGGCCCTCTCCGAGGCGTCACAGAAACCATGCAGATGCAGTTTAACTTGAAGTTTGCAAATTACCTTTCTCGGTATTTTTAAATTATTTAAAAGAGGTAATTCATTTATGTATGAATTCCACGCATTCATCTGTTCAGATGGAACATCTTCGTCCCACTGAATCTTATTTTGCCACAAACCTTGCATTATCAGTTTTGCGACTAAAGTTATTGGCCCTATCAGTCCCAATGGGTCAAAGGTAGAGGCGATACATGATAACATTTGGCGTTTGCTTTTAACGCAGGCTTCTAAGGGCTCTACAATGTACTGAAAATAGTCCTGCTGATTATTCCATGACAACCCTAGAATTTTCTTTTCCTTGGGGTTATCAGTAATAATCATATCTGTATCACTCTCTGGTTTCGAACTTATAGAGGGTAAATTTGATCGCCATTTTCGTAAATTCATGCCAGCAGATGCCAAAATGCTGCTCAACTGTTGCTTAATAGTGAGACAATCTGCCTCATTTTCGTCGCCAGTTATCAAATCATCCATATAAAAGTTGTATTTGAGGATGCGACTGACCTTTCTGTATGCTTCTTGATTTTCTGTTCCTAACTGTTCCAAGCATCTGGTAGCCAGAAAGGATGATGGTCCCAAACCGTAGGTGACAGTATTGAGTTGATAGTGTCGGATTTCTTCTTCCGGAGAGTCCCTCCAGACTATGCGCTGCAAATCTCTATCCTCAGGCTGCACCAATATTTGACGATACATCTTCTCGATGTCGGCGGTTATTGCATACTGGTGCTTTCTGAAAAATAATAATTGCGCACATAAATCCTTTTGTAAAACTGGCCCTACCATGAGGGCGTCGTTTAATGATATACCGGTTGATGACTTGGCTGATCCGTCAAACACGACCCTGGTTTTGGTTGTCGTGCTAGACTCCTTCATCACTGCATGGTGTGGCAAATAATAACAAATTTTATCTTTTGGCGGTGCTTCGCACAGCGTCATATGCCCCAATTCCTGATACTCTTTCATGAATTTTTTATAATCTAGCATCAGGTCCTTATTGGCAAGAAATTTTTTTTCCATATTATAGAATCTTTTTTCAGCCACCTTTAGGGTTTCACCCATTTGATTAATATTGGGCCGCAGCGGTAATCTTACCGCAAAACGTCCTTTCTCATCTCTTTCATGCGTGCGTAAGAAGCTCTCTTCACATGCTCTTTCTTCGTGGCTTCTATGTTTTACAGGAGCTAGTTCTTCTATTTTCCAAAAGCTTTCTAATTGCTTACGCAATAAATTTAAGGATAAATTACAGGAATTTACTGGCCTTTTTGGTTTCGGAGTGGAGATAGGTCCAGCGACAAGCCATCCTAGCTCGGTCCTTTGTAGCGTGAGTCCAGCATCTCCAATTCTCATTCGATCGGTATGCAAGACTTCCCAGAACACCTCCGCTCCCAGTAGCAGATCTATCGGGCTGGTAATGTTGAAGTTCGGATCTGCTAATTGGAGACCGCTAGGGATCCCCGCGTCTTTTCTCTGAAAGGAAATTTGTGGCAGGTTACTGGTCACTTCAGGTATTATCAGGCATTCTATATTCCTTTTATATTCAGAATAGCTTGAAGTTATATTGAATTCCACTTTATATTTTATATTTAAAATCTTATTGTGGATTCCCGTAACAGGAATGTTGACCCTTTTCTCTTTTGATTTCAATTTCTTTGCAAATTCCTTACTTATAAAATTAGTTTGTGCCCCAGAATCTAATAGAGCTCTTGCTTGAATTGATTGTCCGGCATCGTCCTTTATGTTGATGATGGCAGTGGACAATAACACGAAATTTGGTTCTACCTTCGCGGCATGATTTGTTACCAAAGGCGCTTCCTTCGCGGAAGATGTTGATGCCCTTTCGTGTTTTGATTCCTCCTCTTGTTTAAAATGAAGTAACGTATTGTGATTTACGCCATCGCATTTACGGCAATTAAATTTTGATTTGCAATCCTTTAATTTATGACCGAAGTTTAAACATTTTAAACAAGCGCCTAATTTGTGTATTTTATCAATTCGTTCTTTTGGCTTCAATTCCAAAAATTTGCGGCAATAATAAATCTTATGATTATCGTTGCAATGTAAACATTTTAATTTTTGTGCAGAAAATGAAACCATAGCTTCCTTTTTATAATTATGCGGATTCGTTTTTCCCGGATTAATTCTTTTTTCGTTATTTGATGAGGCCTCTAATACTTGGGCCCTTGTATACAAACATTTAATAAATTCTTCGTAGGTAGGTAGATTGTTTTTTGTTGGGTATTGTTCCCAATGAGCCCTTGTATTTGAATCTAGCTTGTTTGATAACAAATAAATCAATACTACATCCCAATTTTTTGTAGCTATATTTAATTTATTTAGCGATTTTAAATGCAACTGTGCCTCGTCCAATAGGCTTCTTATTGCGACGTGATTTTCTGCTTTTAAGTCCGGTAATTTAAACAACGCGTTTACATGATTATTTATAATTATTTTTGAGTTTTCGTATCTGTCCGTGAGCATCTCCCAGGCCATTAAATAGTTGTCAACTTGCATTGGCAATGCTGTTATAAGCTTAAGCGCTTCCCCTTTTAGACAAGAACGCAAATAATAAAATTTTTGAACGGCATCTAGGTTAGAATTACTGTCTACTAAAGATATAAACGCATCTCGGAATTCTATCCATTCGCAGTAATCACCCTTAAATTTTGGTAACTCTATTATCGGCAGTTTAATGTTGTTGTTTGTTTTGCCTGCGGAATGGTCCGAACCTAACCTCTCTTTAGCGTTGGATAAAACATCAAAATAATCGTTTTCAAAGCTCGCCCTTTCTTGATCTCCCTCATCGGGAGATAAGGCTTCAATTTTATCCTGAATTTCCTCGAATTGATCCATTAAAGGCTCGAAATGTTTTATACGTAATCCTAGTTCACTTTGTGTCAACGAAATTTTGTTTAAAAATTCTCTGAATCTCGTGACTTTCCCCTTACAGATTCCCCTTTTACCGATTAGCGTTTTTAAATCCATTTTTATCAAATCAGGTACTTACAATTTACAGAGTTATCCAATTATTTTATCACAATAACCGTTTAAAACTAATAAACACTGTAATAAACACTGACAACTTCTCAATCCGTCACAACACGATCTGCGATAATCGACAAGCCGTTAAATTTCGCCCATAGAGTATTATTAGCAACAAACTGTTTTATCGGCTTCGCGGTTAATTTGAATAATTATTTCTGAAAAAGTTTCTTTTAATCCCGGAATTTATAACATTGTTGTAGTTTTTTGCGATAATCTAATTGCCGGCTGCAATGTCGTCTTATTTTTTGTAAACTTGTTCATACCGGCTTGCAACAATTTTTTTATGAGAAATGCACAATATTGATGCCATTAAATTTTTTGCTTTCTTTTTTTTTTAGGATTTTTATGGTAAGGTGGGTAGTATGGAATGGATTGGTCACTTGCCCTTTTTATCGTGATGTCTTCTGGATGCTGGAATCTGCTTGATGGATTCTGGCTGCATTTCTGGTTCCTTCTTCAGTGCTGGTTCTTTTTTATTAATTTAATCACTCGCGTTAAACTATCCGACTCGTAGGATCATATGTAAAGTTTTAAGGTAAGGAACCGGTAAAATAAAGACTCATCTTCAGGACAAATTCTAAGGAACTCTTGATTTATTTCGTTCTATTTCCAATTACATTTTTTATAATCGGAAGATACAAAACTACCCGAGACAGACCAAGGAGTTAGTAATTAGATGTAGTTTCAGCGAAGCGACGAAGAGGAAAGAGATAGATCCCTTTAAAAAACCGCCATTTATAGAAAAAATCTCCTTGGCTGGTCACAGCCTTGTACCTTCCGGACATCTGTTGATAATTTAGCTAACTAACTATGAGAGTTCTCACCTAATGTTTTTACGTGGCTCTCGAGAGGTGTGAGTCCTGGCTAATTTCAGACAATGTGAATACAACACAAAATTTCCATCGGTTCCCTGCTAACCGGAGCCAGTGGGATCATGGCATCCCAGTTGATGAAGGAGATTGGCTAGATAAATATGGGGAAGTACCTGCTTATTTGGATCCGGTCACCAAACACGGCTAAAGCCATTTCAAGCCTCGTTTCAATTCTGAATGGTGGTCTTTCACCACTACGATACTGAGAGTTTCTTCCACTCTATACTTTATTTTAAATTATTAATATGTAAAGTACTAAAATGTAATTAAATAAAAGTTACTTGCACGCGATGGGATTCGAACCCGATTCTTCGAACTCGAATTCCGAAACTTCGAATCCGGAATCGTATTCGAGAGCCTTACCCCTTGACCACGGTTGAGGTAAATTAATTGTTCGGAAATTATTAAATTGAAATTGAATTAAATTGAAAAAAAAAATTATATATATATACCTATATGTACTAACACGTTGAGACCCGAAACAATAAAAAACTGGAACGATGGAAGAAGAAGTCGATGCACATGAATTTATATACAGAGCGAAGAAAGAAATAGGCGAAATGAAAGCATTATTAGAAGACAGTCCAACAAGAATCCAAAATTGAAATCTTCAAAAAAATTATCACAATCATGGAAAATATTTCACATATATGGCGATAGACATGGCAAAATTGAAAAAAAAATTACGATGCTTAAGGAAATGCTAAAAATGAAAAATGAAAGACTAACGTACGCATCAACATTAAAACCCAACTATCAACAAGAAACTATCACAAAAAAGAAGAGAATGAGGCTTTAAAATACGGAATAATAATATCTACTAAGGATGTACATACGGAACACGAAGAACTGAAAAAAAAGTTACTGAAAAATTTTAATGTAACTTCTCTAGGTATCGGTGTAAGCGGAATCAAGAAAATATCTAATAATCGACATGTGACAAGAAAGATGACTCGGAAAAACTGAAAAAAGAAATAAATAAACAAACAAATATTATCAACATAATCGCAGAAGAGGTGAAGAAGAAGGAACCCCTCATAATATTTAAAGGAGTTGACAATGATATAGTTAATGGCAATAATCTATTGGAGATAAATTAATGGTTTTTACCCTTAAAATTAAGACTGGAAACAAACTATAAAAAAATCAAAATTTCAATACGAACAGTCTATAAATAACTTATATGTTACAACTAAATTATTATTTTAGATATCCCCTTTTTCTTTATTTTTTTTCTCTCTTCTTCTTTATGTTATATTACTTATTTCGTATTCTAATAAAAATGCACATTCATTTTCTTAACCTTTCTACTATTGTATGATTTGTGATTTCCACTTTATGTTACTATCCAAAATTACACCGAGATATTTTACGTTTGTTTTAACAGTGAGTATAGGGCAGTCAGATTTACATAGAAATGAATTTGGATTACAATTATACGAGTGTATCCATATGTTTAGATTCCCAGTAGCATTTTTATTCAGAGTGAATGGTATTACAAAAGTTTTATCTGTATTTATAGATCAAACCATTTTTTAAAATTATATTTATATCTAGTTCAACCGTTTTCTGAGTTTCATTCCAGTTTAATCCCCGAGGTAAAATCGCTGTTTTGTCAGCATTTGATATTAGTTTTTACTTTATGGTGAGTTTAAAAATATCATTCACATAAATGGTAAATCAGATAAATGATATATTCGCATGCATTTTTTAAATGGCATTACATCATATTATAAGTCGTAACTCACCTATCTTGTCATTTTGTCAATCTCGCGACTGCTTTGCGTAATTTTTTTGTGCGAAGATTTTTAGAAGTTTTTTTTTCAATAAAGTGAGGTGTTGTCCCAAATTGATAAAAAAATCTTCATACCAAAAATAGATTTTTTCCAACTACAATAAAACTAAAAATATCGTTAAAAATATCCTTTTGAATATTATTTCGACAATAATCTACAATAGCACCAAAATATCGTATTTTTCAAAATTAGCACTCTATAGCCCCACTCTATAGATAACATTGAGCGAGTTTACAAGCTACTAACCGGCGATTACACTATTTGCTAGTAAAATCGCTCAGTGTAATCGTATTAGCTAAGTAGCAGATTGTGAACAATCTACGAAAAAAGTTGAAAGGGGGTCAACTTTGCTCGCTACTATCCAGCGTGCGTCACAAGATGGCGGCCCGCCGACAGCTGATTTCGTAACTGTCAAACAGCTGAAAGAATTAGTTCGCGCGGGAGTCGTTATTCCCGCTACTAGCTAGCGTGTGGCGCCAGCTGCGAGCTTAGTTTTCTCTAAAATGTCTACAGAATTAGTTTGCGCGGGAGTCGTTATTTTAGCTCACGTTATCAAAAAGGAGGAGAAAAAAAGGAAAGCAAAACGATATCATTTATGTTCCACTTCATTTTTAATGCTAGAACACCCAGAAAAGATAGTAACACGTGGTTTTAACTCGCTAGCTAGTTCGCTACTGAGCGAGTGGACAGTTTTGTGTGTCATCATGACAATCTGAGTAGTTTGTAAACTCGCTCCATGTGGAGGCTCATCGTACCCAAAAACCACAAGCTGCCATCGTCAGTCTCTATTGCAATGACTGGATTAAATAAAAAAATCGCAATCAAGCTTACCTGTAGCAGAATTGCAGTACTGGTATTGTGTCGGGGATATGCATTTCGTATTGAATGGAGAACATATGTTACATCCTTGTGCTTGTGATAAAACTCCGCTTGTCGTTAACTAATAGAAAAACGAACAATTTATGTTATAAGGGAATAAAATATACTGTTACACACATATTATGTACTATACGAGCATCATGCAGGTGGTAATGGAGATATTATTTTTACAATTGCAACTAATTTTATTTTACTTGATATTTATGTGAAAACTCTTAACGTAATTAAAAAGGTTGGGAGGATCTTATAAAAAACTCATATAAATTTATAACAATTGACTTTAAAACAACCCAAATGCAAAATCATCACATTTACCAAGCCATTAGATATAATAATATAATAAAGTCAATCCATGAGAAATAGTTAGGGTGTAAGCGAATACTACAATTATTACACTTATAACGTTGGCTAAAGAAGGAGGTAGCGCAACACGGCATAACACCCCAAAAACAAATAACGAAAATTACAATTATTGTTTTATATTATGGAAATGCAATCAAGTACCGGCATTTTAAATCCTACCTGTAATATTGTAAATTGTCAATTAACATAATCTAAAACTTAGATCATTACAGTGTATTCACAAGTGTGAAACACCTTCAACACGATGAAACAATTCATCATTTAACTGCATATCTCATGCATTTTAAAAAAACATTACATATTAAGCATGTTATTACAATTTTAAATCACTCCTAATTAGATGAAAACTTTTCATCATTCAACTGCATACTTTGTGCACTTCAAAGGTACTACAAACACCACTGTGTTATTACAATTCTTAAAAAATGTTATTATTAAAAACGTTATAATAAAAAATGTAAAATTCACATCATACAAACGCATTCATGCGTTACTACAAGCATTACAGCACTATTGTAATCAACTTTCCAAACAGTCAATTAAAATCATCATATTATATAATATTATGTACCAAGGTACACATTATCTACTCTACAAACTATGTACACAGTAGGTAACTCTTTACCACATGATAAACATTGTTATTCATGCATTTTGTCTTTTAACCACGCTTCTCTGGATGTACACGGCACTCTTATACATCTAGTGAATCATGTGGTTGAAATCATTTATTTTAAATATACTTTTCTGCTTTTATACACTTACAAGTTAAAGCCACTTTGTCTTACGTACGTAAAAGAACATGGTTATTCGACTCACATCAACAAAAAACACACTTTTACGTACTGAAGACAATGTGCAGCCTCTTTGACTTAAAAATCACCATTTTTTGCTACAGAATAGCATAAACCCTTATTATTTATAATTTTATGATGAACGCCTAACTAGGGCTCCAAAAAATATAATACTTTTAGGAAGAAAGCTCTACCATATGTATATGGTATATTATGTATCAATTTAAATATTTCTTACACTAGATATAGCTTATTGTTAAACATACCTGCTACTATAGTTTTCTTTTTCAATATAACTTATAAAAAATACAGCATTCTGCTATTTACAACCTACCTTCGAAATGTTTCTCAAGTAAATTACAACTTTTGACCATACATTTGCGAATATATTTTTAAACATGTATAATGTTATTTTAAGGTTACTTTAAGTCATAGTCTTAAATATCATCTTGTATACAATCAATGTACAATGATTTTACAACCAGCGCTTCTAATTGCGCACGACTGGTAAAACAATTCTACTAGCTCTGAACATAGTTCATTGAGGCAACAACATTCAATGTTCATGCATTAATTGAAAAACAATCAACTGGAATCATTTCTCAAATTCCACGTACCACTACATCAGCTGGAATCATATCTCAAATTCCATGTACCACGCTATATTATATACATCAATGCTCCGAACACCTAGTTCGTCGATGCGTTTACCACTGTAAACAAAGTAAAGAGCTCATAGAGCCTGACTAGTTTTAAAAAACATTATTTAAAACTAACTTGTAAATACTCACATCAGAATTAACTGATTTCAACACCAAATAAAATGGTTATAGTATACAATAGTGTAGTAATTCTCAACATCACGTGTCATGGTTACACATTAATCTTATGATTTCATGTATTAGAATTAAGATTTTCAGCTTAAAAAATTTCTTTTTGGTTAAACCTTTAATACCTTCCATTGTGTTCTTGAAAGTATAACAACAGTCTACTTCATTAACTGATCATTCTACTCTGCTCGAGTAACGTAATCCTTATAATTTTTCGAACACATTGGAGGCTATTCTTGTTTGGACTGAAGGTGCCTCAGTCAGAATAAGATTAGTACCAGTAATATAATCTACTTTAACGATTTTCCATTGTTCACATTATCGTTAGCACTGGAGGGGAGGCTATGGAAATGCAATCAAGTACCGGCTATCATTTATTTAATTTATGGTTAAACCGCGTTATGACAACATTGGTCACGTGACCAATGTAGTTCCTCCGACGTCCGTCGGAGAGCAGCACTATTCGCTATTCCAGCTACTGAACTCGGCCTGAGAACATCGTGTTAACTTAATCTCATTTCCATACTTCTCCCGCGGTCACAAAATTCTGTAAATACTTTTAACAAGACGGAATAAATTATTAAACGTAGAGAATTCTTTTCACTCATACAAAATACAAGCAATCCTCTTCCTTGGAGACCATGTAAGTATCCTGGCGACAGCAAGCAAAGAATCACTACAATATATTCTTGATAATTACTGTCTGTGTTTTCTCCTCAATAAAAAATATCTCCTGATTTGCACTGTGTTATTGACCAAGTAAAACGTATAAATAAAATTAAACAATTAAGAAACAACATTCAAAAGTTTTGAAAAAAAAAAAGATTATTTTTACAAAAAAAACAAGTATTATGTTACGTTGATCTAATACGTTTTTTTGTGGCAAATTTATAAAATTCATAGCACTATTTTGAATTAAATATTATAAAGCAATAATATGAAATCAATATTATGAAGCATACACTTTAAGGCATTAATGTGAATTCAATATCACGAAGCATACATTTTAAAGCAATAATATAAAATCAATATTATGAAGCATACACTTTAAAGTAATAATATGAATCTAATATTTCGAAGCATACATTTTAAAGCAATAATATAAAAATCAATATTATGAAGCATGCACGCAAGGGCGGATCCAGCTTTGGCGCCAGGGGGGGTCAAATAGCGCCAGGGGGGGGGGGGGGGGGGGGGCCACACAGTCGTGGTCAAGTCACAAGCAGTTATAATTTAATTTTAATTATAATAGATATAAGTAAAAAGTAAGTCCACATAGGTCCTGGACCCTGCCCAGGGGGGAGTCATGACCCCATGACCCCCCCCCTGGATCCGCCCTTGCATGCACGTTAAAGCAATATTGTGAATTCAATATCACGAAGCGTACATTTAAAAGCAATAATATGAAATCAATATTATGAAGCGTACACTTTAAAGTTATAATATGAATTTAATATTACGAAGCAAACATTTTATAGCAATAATATGAAATCAATGTTATGAAGCGTACATTTTAAAAGCTATAATATGAAATATCTAAATATTACGAAGCAAAGATTTTAAAGCAATGTAATGAAGCATACATTTTAAAGTAGTAATATGAATTCAATATCACGAAGTATACATTTTAAAGCAATGATATGAATTTAATATTACGGAGAAAAACTATAAAAGGGAGCTAAGATATACGAGTATATTTTTAGAAACACTTTTGATTTCCACGAAAACTGACATCATTTTCTCTCAGAACTGCTCCTAATAATCGACTTTAAAATTTAATATTATAATTTTTAAAAAAATTTTACGTTACCACTAAGAAAAAGAACCCGATAATAAACATCTCCATAACGTGTATCTCCCGCAGTTGAGATACTATCTTTACCTTTTTAAGGAGCTGTTGGCCGAAACTATCTCTTATCGCTAACTATTCTTATGTATTTTGGGATTTCTAGATGGAAATCATGTGACATCAATTAGATAGAGGGTAAATAGTGTTCATCCAACTCAACCTTGAATCCAAGAAGACTCGGTAAAACTATTATCTTAGAGAGGTTTTATTTACTTTATGTTATATTATCTAGATAAATGAAATCATTTGCACATAAATATTACTGCACTCATTCCAAAGTTGAAGTCCTATCTTACGCTTTTAAGTTTTTTAAAATTATCTTAAATATTTACATTTGTTGATAGTGGTTATTTTCGAATGGTTTTATCGAAGTGAAAACTTGTTTAGCACAGTTGTGATTTGAATTTCGATGAAACGGAAACGAGCGACACTAAAAAGAGACAAAGACGTACATCTATAGAATTTAGCCTGCGAGAGAATAAGATTGACTAATCGATGCCCTCTTTGTGCGGTGCTTCGTAGCATATCGGCCTCCACTTTGTGCGTCGCTTTGTAGAATAAAATGTAAAATAATTTTTAACTTGGTAACAATATTATAATAAATAAACCCTAAAATTATTCCACTCCTGATATTCTGCATACGTGTCATTTATTTTATTTATATCTATATATTACAGTTTTTACCTTATTATAAACTTTTTTACATAATATATTTTGAAATTTTTTTTACATATTAACATTACATTTCATTATGTTGGGTTTAAGGTAGGTTTGAGAAGGTGAAACTGTTGGTTGGTAATATTGTACGTTTCGTGAACACCTCACTAGGAGAACCTGTGCTGAGGTGTTTACATGTTTATGATTAAGTGTGACAAGTACAGGTATTTATGTGTTGTAGTAGAAATTTAGTTTTTTTTTCCTTTTTTTTTTTAAACATTTTAATGGTAATTGTACATTGATTATTTAGAAGAAAAAAAATACATATAAGGTATACGTACATATGAATAGTTGGTAAATTCTTGAAAGACATATAAGTTTTAAGATTTTTACGGCCAAAAGCATTTTCGTTATTTGTTTTTGGGGTGTTATGTCTATCTTTAGCCATCGTTTCGGACACCGTTGCAGTATCCATCATCAGGGCAGATCCGGTAGATCACACATCTACCGGATCTGCCGGATCTGCCCTGATGATGGACACTGCAACGATGTCCGAAACGTTGGCTAAAGAAGTAGGTAGCGCAACACGGCATAACACCCCAAAAACAAATAACGAAAATCTTGAAAGACATGTTTATTTATTTTATAGTTTGGTTATGTTTGGTTAGGGATTAAAGTATTTTGTATAAAGTGAAAATCTTGATTTTTGATCCAGGCTATGATATGTTTTTGTGAATGTTTGTAGATATACTTGCAGTTAGAAGTTGTTTCAGAGTAATGGGCATATAATTAAAAAGTTTGGTTGCATAATACTGAAAATGTCTTTGTCCGTGTGTGGTGTGTGTTATCGGTATGTTCAGGGTTATATTTGTTAAGGACCTGGTTTTTATTACTGTTTTTGGTTGAATTGGAATATGGGGTTTGTTTTGGAGGAAGTGTAGCAGAGCAGATTTGGCATAAAGTTGTTTTAATGACATGACTTCTAATGTTTTGTATATTTCGCTTAAATGTGTGTAGAAAGGCACTTGCAGGATAAGTTTAATTAACGCCTTTTGTATCTTTTGAATTGGATCAATTGCTATATTTGTTGCACTTCCCCAAGCCAGTATTCCATATGTGGCAATGGATTGACAAAGAGCAAAATATATGGATCTGAGTATTGTTAGTGGGAAAATGTTTTTAATCGATTTTATGAGGTGCATGACTCCTTTTAGTTTATTTGTGACGAAAGTTATGTGGTCAGTCCAGCGTTAGTGTGTATCAATAATAATCCCTGGGTATTTTGTTTGTTTGCCCTTTCTATATGCTCGCATTGACAATTGGATGAAGTTTGTTCACAGTCATGCAGAAACAGTTCTATATTTGATGGAGGTTGCACTCTCTGTGTAATACTATGTGTGATGTATTTTGTTTTAATTGTATTAACGGTAAGAGTTTTACCGTTTAGCCATTTTTTGACAATTGACAAACTTTTTTTGGCTACTTTAGTTTTTGAAACAAAATTACAGTTGTCTTCTTTTGCTTTCACATTTTGTTCAAAAGCAGAAACGCACTTTAAAATTGGCATTTAACTGTCGAAAAAAAATAAAGTGGCACCTGAATGCCCATTTGACGTCATTGGTAATTTTCAATTTCTGTGAAACTATCCGAACAATTAATCAACGGAAGTTTTAATGAAAATGGAGTTTGGCCTTTTTTTACATCTGCAGTCTATAGTCGCAGAAACAGAAAGTCTAGACTCCAGTCATCGAAACATTGTTATAATGGCTTTGTACCGTGACCGTGCTGTTCGGTGACCAGATCTTCCCCACGTTCGTCTTTTCATCTCCTTCCCCTCCCCGCTTAATAAGCGTCACAACCAATTGAGGATGCCATAGCCCCACGGACTTAAGACAATTGGCAGCAGATGGAACTCTTAAAAAAAAACTATTTATTTAAAGAATATTGTCTGTGGCGGGCGGGCAGACAACGGGCTGGCGGTATTAGTATGATTTTTTAAAGTATTCTACAGTTTTATTCCAAGATTGAAGAAATTTGGCACACTTAACCTTCAAAATATGAGGAAGGTCACCGTTTTAGTTTGATTTTCTAAAACTTTGTGTAAATCCGGACAGCAACCGGAACTTCGTCTAGGCATATTATAAAAGGAATAGACAATATTTAAATTTAACCTAATCTAATTGAAATTTTAACACGCACATTGTCTGCAAAACTATTTGATGTATAATCGAAATACAACCAAATTGAAATTTAACCTGATCTAATTGAAATATTAACAAGCACATTGTCAGCAAAACTATTTGATGTATAATCGAAATACAACCAAATTGAAATTTAACCTGATCTAATTGAAATATTAACAAGCACATTGTCAGCAAAACTATTTGATGTATAATCGAAATATAACCAAATTGAAATTTAACCTAATCTAATTGAAATATTAACACGCATATTGTCAGCAAAACTATTTGATGTATAATCGAAATATAACCAAATTGAAATTTAACCTAATCTGGTTGAAATATTAACACGCATATTGTCATCGAAACTTTTCTTTCTGTTCCCGAGAAAATCGATACGTTATGCAGTTGATTACAGTTTTCAATTAATTTTTGCAGATTTATTCTGGTATATGATTTTTTTATTGATTTATTTTTTGTTTGTATTGTTTTTTCTTCCTCGTACAAAAATATACACGTATGATGATCGGTGATGTTATTTTTCCAGACAATGGTTTTTATTTTATGAAGATCTTTTATGTTAGTATTAGTCCAAAAATGATCTAGACAAGATGGTTTCTGACCTTGAATTTCGCGCGTATTTTCATTTATACACGATTTAAAGTTGTTTTCAGTCATACAGTTCAAATATTCATGTTTAAGTCTACTGTCTATATTTTTGTTGATGTTGATATTAAAATCCCCTGTTATTATGCAAGTTTTGTTTTTGAAATTTGATATTATATTTCGTATTTGTTCGATGAATAAATCAGCGTTCGATTCATGCGTTCTATAATTGCTAACAAATAATAATTCTTTTTGTTGTGGTTAAGGTGGATTTCTATGCAGTTTGATGAATCTATGTTGTGTTCTGAATGTGTAACAATATTATATTTCTTACTAACGAATATCGCAATACCACTGTTTTTATTTATGTTTCTGTTTGTTTGCATGTAGATATGCTTTCAAAGCGAGGCGATGTCGAAGTTTGGTTACAAAATTGCTAATTTGTGGAGCGAATTTTTCGTTTGAATTTGTAAGGCACGCCATATCTATAGTCAATATACCGATGGGCACCATGTACGAGATTTCCAGGTAGGAGGATCGTGACATGGAGGAGTTTGCCGAAGAGAGAAAGGCTTCAGAAAATACATAAATATAAGTGTATTTGAATTTGACAAGCTTAAGGTAAGTGATGAAAAAAAGCAGAGGTGGCTTACTTCAATCTTAAAATGTATATTTTTATGATAAATACTATAGGTAGGTACATGATACAAATGCGAAAAATAAATAATTTTGTGAAAAATTTCTACTATTTACATTATTTTACTATAATATTCTATTACATCGTAATTCTTAATTTGTGGGTGTAGGTGCTTAAATATGGAGTGAATATTTTCTATCTAGTGTGTGGACTATATATTGCTACTGTTGGGCTTTTTTAAACATTCTATTTTATATAAAAATACGAAAAATAGTAGATTGTGTTTTTGTGCTTATAGTAATTTTTTATTTAAGTCTTTATAGGTATAAAAGTTTTAAATACATATTATTAAATATAAATACACATGCAAAATAGATTCGGTCCCTGTCTAAATTTGTATTATATATTATATTCCAAACATTATTTGTAGCTTTATTAATTATCAAACAAGAGGACAGGAGTAGGTCGAGGTGCATTTCTGTAAAGAAGGGTCAAAGTTGAAGGTCCCAGTGCAGTTATAGTAGTACATCATCCAAGCGCTGTTCACATAGCTGCAAAGGTAGTATTGTCTGAAAAACAAAATATTTATACTATGATTAATACAGGAAAATAAAATAAAACACGTTTAATTTGTACTGATCCATCAGTAACGAAATTTTAAGAAACCACTATCAATAGAAACATTCCGGGATGGAATCACATAGTTGCAGCCAAATACGCAGAATCAAGAAGCGCCTTTCTCTCATGGCTTCAAGCCGGAAAACCTCTCTCAGGGCCGGTTGCCGAAGACAGGAAGAAATGCCGAATGATCTTTAAAGTAGCTCTGAAAAAATGTCAATAGTCAGAAATTTTGCAACGAATGGATGGTATCGTCACATAACTAATAAATAAAGGTTTCCATAAATTTTGGCAAAAAACCTCGTCGGAATTGAAAACTAATATGAAAACTCCTCTCTGTGTCAATGGAGTGCAAGGAAAATATCGCCAATGAGTTTCGTATCTTCCTCTCTATGGTGGGTGAAGAAGCAGCAGAAAAATCTCAGAATATAAATTTTAGTTTGAAAACTGAAGGTAATACTACCGCTCTCAGCATTACTTCGCATATGGTAGAAAGAGCTGTCAGAGAAATGGCAACAGGAAAAGCCACAGGACATGGCTCAATAGCTCTTGAACACATTAAGTATGCTGGACCAGCGATTCATATTATCCTAGCAAAACTATTTTCAAATATTGTACGTTACAGGCACATCCCAAATGAAACGACGAAAACGGTAATTATTCCCATAATTAAATCAACAAATCTTGATCCATCCATGATCAATAACTTCCGACCAATTTCATTTCAACCACGGTGGTAAGATTATTTGAAATTTTTTTATCTGCTGTCATAATAGATCATCTAAAAACAGAGGATAACCAGTTCGGATTCAAACCTGCACTGTCAATATCTATGGCAACATATTCCCTAAGAGAAACCATCAGTTATTATAAACTAAGAAAAACGCCAATGTATACCTGCTTTCTAGATTTAAGCAAAGCGTTTGACCATGTATGTCATAAAAAACTGTGAGAAAAACTAAGAAAAAGAGCAGTTTCAGAAGATGTAATAGCTATTCTTACAATTTGGCACACAAGTCAATAGTTATGATTTTTAAACAGAAAAACGAAATCGTCCAAACCCCTCAGTATGGCTAAATGAATGTTAATCACAGCGTTAAATACCTGGGACATGTCATCACAGACGACCTTAAGGATATCGAGGACATGGAAAGGCAGAGAAGAGCAATATCAGTTAGAGCGGGTATGCTGTCAAGATGTTTTTACTTCTGCAGCCCCAAAGTAAAAAGAATACTGTTCAACGCTTTATACCTGCTTTGTACCTCGCTGTACACATCAGAACTGTGGGTTGACTACACTACAACCCAATGGCATATTATAAGTTAAAGGTTGCTTACAATAACGCTTATAGCCAACTTTTTCGCCTACCGAGATACTGCAGTGCTACGGAAATGTTCCTGGAGGGACGAGTGCATACTTTCCGTGTACTTCTCCGCCACCGCATGGAAAGTTTATGGCGCAGACTGCCAGAATGCGATCATCACCGCAATGACTGCCCTCTCCCCTGATGGCCCTCTGGAGACGGGAGATGGTGAAATACCCCCCGTAAACGGCTGTTTGCATTAATTTAAGTGTTTAATATTTCATTTCTCATGCTTATTTGTTTTTATTTAATTTATGTGTTGATGTTAATTATTTTTTACCTCATCTTATTATTTGAAGCGGTTGAGGCCCTAACTGAATTGATAATAGACCCAAGTAGCAAACTGAACAAGGATCAAATTGCGAAAATGGTTCCGAAAACTAACGCAATTCTTGGAACTATTGCGCAAATGGCTGCAAAAATGGCAGCACTCGAGGGTGAGTTAACAGGAATCAAAACACTAACCTTTAAACCTAACTCACTAGAAACTACATGTGAAGCGGCCGATGAGCTTGAAGAGAGAAAGATAAGAGCTAATAATCTCATAATTATAAACGTTCCCGAAAGCTCAAAAATGAACCAAATAGAAAAAATCGAGGATGACAATTTACAAATAACAAATATGTTAAAGAAAATAGATAACAATATAGAACCAAACTCAATCAACACATTTCGTCTTGGAGCAGTGAGGCCTGATAAATCGAGGCCCATTAAAGTTATCCTAAGAAACTCGACTGAAGCAATGACTATCCTACGGAAAAAAAACTTTTACCTGAACAACTCCCCGATCAAAATTTTTTCCGACCAAACACCAAATCAAAGAAAATACTTGTTGGACCTACGTCATACAATGGAAAGTCGGATTCAAGGAGGTGAAGTCGGGCTAACTATCAAATATATCAACAGCAAGCCGACAATAGTTAAGTCAACTCCAAAAAACTCAAAGACATCAATGGATACGGCCAAAACATCCGGGGCTGCCGCACCAAACTCTTAGAGTTGCAAACTACTATTCCATTACTTCAAAACATCGATGTATTTCTTCTTACTGAAACCTGGCTTGACCCTGATATTCACACCGAGGAACTTGGTTTTACATCTTTCAACACCTACCGCCTTGATAGAAATCCAGCCACCAGCATTAAAACCAGAGGAGGAGGAGTTCTCATATCCGTTAATAAATCACTGCCAACCACTCGATTAATTTGCAAACATCTAGACGTGGAACAGGTTTTCATATTACTGAAATCTAAATCAAGTAAAATTCTACTGGGATGTGTCTACATTCCTCCAGGATCCAACATCACAGTCTACAGAAACCATATTGATGACCTCGAAACCTTCAAAAACAAATACCCTGATGCCAGAACAATTTTATTTGGTGACTATAATACCCCTAGCATTGACTGGATAAATAAAAACTCTTATAACAACCTAAGCCTGCCAGAAAACGCTCGCGAAATAATAGATATGACGAACTTACTCTCTTTACATCAAGTTAATCAAGTCTACAATAACTATAATCGGCTGCTAGATCTGGTATTCTGTAGTGATCTCTCAATTCATATTGCTAAATCAGTTGACGAGCTCCTCCCCCTAGATGTCCACCACCCCGCTCTAAGCATAACCATCACGACGAATAACTCACCACACAACACAACTATTCTGCCTAACCTTACTTATAATTTTTCCAAAGCTGACTATCCCAATATGAACCAATATCTTGCAAATGAAGACTGGTCATTTCTTCACCACAACAATAATATCAACTATAATCTTGAATTATTTTACACAATTATTAACAGAGCCATTGAAAACTATGTACCACTTTCACACTTCAAAGAAGCGAAGTTCCCGAAATGGTTCAGCGGTGAGCTAAGTAAACTAGTTATCTGTAAAAAAATTGCACACAAAAACTTTAAAGAATCCAACTCCCTTAACGACTATAAGATATTTCATAACTACAGAACTCAATGCAAAAAACTGTCAAAAATATCGTATTTTAATTATATAAATGGAATTGAAAATTCTATACCCTCTAATATTCAAAACTTTTTCACACATGTTAACTCGCTTAAAAAAAACAAACAAGGTTTACCCATCTCAATGCACTTCAAAGAAAAGAGTAGCACTAATATGAAAGAAAAGGTTAACTATTTTGCTGAATATTTCAAAAGTGTCTATGACAAAGATATCCCAGACAATTATATACCACCTCCTTCCCCTAATGAGAGCATACATATCCCTCATATCCCTGCTGTACACATCAATATAAACGACGTTAAAACTAAAATTAAATCTCTAGACAAAAACAAGAAGGCCGGACCTGACAATGTGCATCCCAATATCCTTATTAATTGCATCGATTCACTTGCTGAGCCAATTTGTATATTGTTTAACCAGTCCCTCGACACAGGTTGTTTCCCTGACATTTGGAAACGTTCTTATCTAACACCTATATTAAAAAAGGGTAATAAAAGTGATATCACTAACTATAGACCTATATGTAAGCTATCTGTAATCCCGAAACTCTTCGAAAAACTATTACTTGATCAAATTTCCCCATGTATTAACCATCTCATTGTTCCGAATCAACATGGATTTTTGTCAGGTAGGTCAACTCTAACAAATCTTTCGTTATATGAAAATTATATATCAAACGCATTAGCTAACAGAACTCAAGTCGATTCCATATATACGGATTTTATCAAGGCATTCGACAAAGTATGCCATAAAATTCTACTGGTTAAGCTACGTAATCTAGGTATTGATGGAAAACTTTTAGACTGGTTTGCAAGCTACCTATCTGATAGAGTACTACTTGTAAAAATTAATTTGTTCCTTTCCAATCAATTTATAGCTACCAGTGGTGTACCACAAGGGTCTCATTTAGGACCAATTTTATTTTTACTGTTTATAAACGATATTGTTGATATATTTGATAAAGATGTAAACGTGTTGCTTTTTGCAGATGATTTGAAAATTTTCAAAATAATTAAAACGGCCGAAGATTGTATGTGTTTACAAAATAATTTAAACAACTTAATAAATTGGTGTTCTCTTAACAAACTTTTTCTGAACATAAATAAGTGTCATTCAATAAGATTTTACAGAATAAGTCAACCAATAATTCATCCGTATGTACTTAACAACTCTACCCTTACCTCTGTCGAAGAAATTAATGACCTGGGAATAATTTTCGACTCTAAATTAAACTTTATATCCCATATAAACACAATCACTAATAAAGGAATAAAAATGCTTGGTTTCATTCTTCGAAACACCAGAGGTTTTAGGAATATTTCAACTGTAAAAATTTTGTATACATCCTTAGTACGTAGCCAAGTCGAATATAACTCCTCGATCTGGTCCCCCCATTTTAAATTACATTCAGATACAATCGAAAAAATTCAACACAAATTCCTAAGACATATAAATTTTAAACTCGGTATTCCCATTGAAAACATAAATTATAATTATTTGATGAAAAAATTAAATTTATTACAACTCTCAAATCGAAGAATTATATCCGACTTAATATTTATGTTTAAAATTGTAAATGGTAGAATAGACAGTCCTGATTTAACTAAGCTCATCGAATTTCATATACCCACTAGAGCAACTCGCTCCAAAATCTTGTTTCAATGTAACAACAACCTGACTGAGTACACGAAACACTCGCTTTTACCTAGATTACATGACGTCAGTAATAGATACGCAGATGTGGCGGATCTATTTAACTGCACGGAAGCTAGGTACAAGAAGGCTATTCTATCATATTTCTTCAATCAATATTAATTTTATTTTTACTATAGTATTGAATGTAATTGTAGCCCTTTGTGTCATTTCTTTATCAAATGCCACAATTAACTCAACTGTTTTTTTTTTAATTATCTCATATGTACCTACAACTAATATTTTGTGACATGTAATATGTATTTATGGTATATTTATACCGTTAATAAATAAATAAATAAATAAATCTTTCTTTTGTTATTTCAAAATATGGAATGTATTGCATTGCACTTCCCCTGCATACATTCTAGAAAAAACGATTATTATTATTGGGACTAGAATAAGCAATAAGATTATCATTATTATTAAAAGTATTATATAATATGTAGATCGCGCAGCTAAACATCAAAAACTTAGGTTTACGTGAATTGGGTACATTGATGTCCTGCTTAACGTCTCTGAGAAACTGCTTTTCAGTTTAATTAAGTGAGTATGAGACAAAATGTACACATGAAAATATAATTTTAATACATCATTTGAAAAGTTTTTCACAGTAATTTTATTTTATGTAGTCAAATAACAAGTTTGAAATATGCTTTAAGCAAGCAATGTATCTGTGTGTGTACAGTGTTCGAGTTCTGACCACGATTGCTACTAAAGGATGGCGCAAAACTACCGATATGGTTTGAATCTTATTACTAAAGACCGGATTATATGCAACTGCATATTTGCATATGCTTTTCAGGGGTAGTTGCATATTTTGGCAAAAAATTTGAGATCTTGCATATTTACGCTCGATCTCGTTCATCATTCAGATGCATAACATACAAAATGTAACATGCACACTACTTAAGTCAGATAGCTAAGAGCGCGGATAGCGAACTGATCGCTTTTTGCCTTAGTATAAAAATAAGGTTATGAAGAAAATTTGCCTTATGAAGCCCTCGTTGCCAAACCTATTCCCGAGTAAACTCAATGAAAAGTTTGAAAACTTATTGAACAATAACCCAAGGTTTTAACCCTTGTGCGAAATCGATAGCTTCACCAACGGGGCAGGTTAAATTTTGCCCGGCACAATAAGTTCAAAAATCGCACCCAAATTTAAATTCTGTCCAGTCACATCAGTAGACGTAGAACGCACCTTTTCCGCTTACAAAACTATATTAATCGATTGGAGACACAATTTTTCTACAAAAGATTTAGAACAGTAGATACTTAGTCATATATGTTATTAAAGGTAAATTGTAAAATACATTTTGTAATTGATATTTTTGAAAACACGATTGTTATCCTTGAGAACAAATTAATAGCTTACTAAAATAAAAAGGATTTAAAAATACAACTTCCTGTATTATTGCAAATTGCATATTTTTGCCCTTTTTATGGATTTTCGTGCATATTTTAGCTATTTTTATTGCATATTTGCACGCATATTTTGGGCTGTTTTTGTTGCATATAATCCGGTCTTTACTTATTACACATTACAATAATATTAAAAATAAAACGGTAGTTTTGCGCCACCCTATATAAAGGAAATAGTAAATTTTAATCAGGTCGTTTCGGAGGTAATTAACAAACTGAGTATCATCGTAAATATTGATCCAGGGAACATAAATAAAAGAATAATAACATACTGTAGGCGACAGGTGAGATTTAGAACGGAATAATTATAGATTACACATTAATAAGACATCAATCAATCAATGATAAGTGTATCGCTTGCAATAATATTATCACCACTAGGCGAATTTCAATTGAACAGACAAAGAAATAATTTATTTAAAGTTCATGTTATAACGGATTCGGGAGTCGAATGAGATATAGTGAATTATTTGGGACACATTATTACTGAAGACCTCTCGGATGACGGTGATATTGAACGACAGCGGAGAAGTATCAGTATACTGTCTAATATGATTGCCCGCAGATTCTTCAAATGCAGTAACAATGTCAAAAAAAACATTGTTCAATGCATTTTGCACTAACCTATATACATGTGAAACATGGTGTCACTACCGTACCAGCTCAATAGAACGACTCCGGATCCAATATAATGATACTTGCAGAATTATATTTGGATACAGAAGATACAGCAGCGCATCTTCAATGTTTACGGAGCTAGGACTACACGGATTCGCCGGTCTGATGAGACACCGGGTCACTGGAGCCAGGATGCGGCTAATGGCTTCCGATAACACAGTGGTGATCGCAGCCTTCCAGCACCAAGCGCCACTCCTGAGCGAGCGCTGGGCCCGAGCTCACTCCAGACCACGTCCTACATTATAATTAATTATTTATTTTATTTCTATTATCGCTTATGTCTTTTACATTTGTTTGTTCTATTTACTTTTTTTACTTTATCTGTTGTGTAAATATGTACAACTTTATGGGACGTGTGGGATTGCACTATCCTCCCCACATCCTGAAATAAACATTATTATTATTATTATTTCATACTGGCTGTCCCGACGAACTTCGTACCGCCTCAGAATCAATAACTGTTGTGTTAACTTATTAGCTGAATTAAATTCAGTTTTTTTATTAAGTTAAAAATTACACAATGAAACAATTTTATCGATGCGCATCCGTATTTTGTTTTTGTCAGTATCAGAGACGGCGTTGTGACGGATTTATATTTTATACGATTTTCTTAATTTTCCACTTACTTACGGGAATTGCGTTTCATTTTCTTTATACGTGTGAGGAAGATTTATCATAATTATTGTATTTTTCCTTTGGAGGGGTGCAGACATACGTTCACCGTTTGTCCCATTTTCGTCTGTTGACATTTAGTGTGTAAGAAAGAGGAGCAGTATTATATGTTTAAGAAAAGAAGCAAAACAATCAGCCCATTGACATTTGACGTTCTTGAATTTTTGGAATTCACTCACTATTCAATATTATATTTATCACAATATTGCTGCAGCTCTTACAAAAGATGAGAATTCGTTCCATACAAAACGTACGACGAAGAGATTTTTCTTCTTAATTTTTTTTTCATGAATTTTTCCAATGTTTTAATAGTTATTCTGCTATTCGGGGCGGAGACAAATCCAACAAATTAAAGATTTTATAAATCGGTCCAGCCGTTCTTGAGTTATAAATAATGTAACTAACCCGACTTTGTTTTATTAGTTTTATTATATAATTTGCATTTCGGCGCGGGCAATGTCCAGATATTAACTTCAAGAATAACATGTATTTTTTTAGAGCTTTAAAACTTAACGTGTTTAAGAGAGATATGTAAGAGATAGGTATAAATTCGGGTTGCGGGCCCTTAAGCCGTCGCTACCCGAATTTCTACCGATTTCTTACATATCCCTCTTAAACATTTGAAGGTTTTAGGCTCTTAAAAAAATATATGTTATTTCTGAAGATAATATCTATACATTTCCCACGCCGAAACGCAAATTATTTGAAATTCCCTCGATCGAAAAAATTATTATTTTCACTTAATTTAGAAGTTAAATGTACGAAAAAAATCACAGTGTTTCTTTAAATTCTGTTTTAGACAGCCTCCAAGAGATTTTTGCTTTTTTTCAAACGAGTCGTGTTTTTTTTAAACAATTTCACAATTTTAGCGTTTTAAATATTAGCGAACTCTCTCTAGCATGTGTAATTAAATATCTCCCCATCTTCATCTTTTAAGGGTATACGGCGCCTTAAGTCATCAAAATTTATGAAAAAAATTAAAAATCAAAAATATCCCGGAACCATAACCAAATGTAACCTATTAAATCATTTTTTTTCATCAGTTTTAATGACTTTTCAAAGAAGGTGTTGAAATTGCATGATACTGAGATGTTCGGTCACAGTTTCTATAAGGTCTTCAATTTTATGAAAGTAGACCTACATTTTTTGGCGATTTATATCAATTTCTTAGTTTCAACTTCGTAATACTTTAATAAAAAAATTGGTTTGCAAGGCCCAGGGCTGTTGAAAACAGCAGGTGACGTAGGGGTAGTACTTATAGCTGGGATGATGAACCGCTACACAAATCTGCCTTACACACACACACACTTTGCTTGTTTTACGTTCATGCATTGTCTCATGCATACCCTTCTGTCATTCTGACTCTTGGCACGATCCACTTGATCGTACCATGTCTTTCTCGGGTGTCCCCGACCTTCATTGTTTCATCCACTTTCACTTCACATACTTACTCTCTTTTATCGCAAGAGAATGGATCGTTTCTACGACTCGATCTTGAGTGCAACAGCTCCGCAGTGGAACGATTTGCCAGCCTCTGTGTTTCCTTCCTGCTACAAAATAGGTTTCTTCAAGACCCATGCTCACTTCTTCATCAACTTAAAAAAGATCATTCACACAGCATCCACAAAGATGAAGTAGGCTCTGAAGGAAATTATTTCGTGTGGAGATTGTAAAAAAATGTTCTTTATCCGGCTTGCGTTTACTTACTTGCAGAGTGTTTTAGGGATGGGGTACCTTCCGGCGGCAGTGCACTTTAGAACAACGACTTCCGCTGCACAGCCTGATGTGCCATTTGCGCTGCACAAGTTACCAAGCGTAAGGCCATCGCACTTGGTTCCCGCGGGACAAGAGATGGAGGGTGCTGTCGGTATCCCATCTGCAAAAAAAAAACCTCATAAACTTTGAAACAAAAGCTAGATTTGTGACATTAAAATCGCTGAATTACATAAGACCTGTCGTCCCCTAATCTCGTACTATCTAAGACGTGTTAAACCCAGAGAGGGCTGGATATGGCGATGGATAGAGATACAAAAATACTATCGACAGCTGCAAAAGTTTCGGAGCGTAAATGACAGCATCCCAAACCTTTTTGCATTAAAGTAATTAATTCTGCAACGAATACGGCAATCTCCTTTAGGTTAGAAATAAAAATGGAAGTATTTTTGGCCCAATCAGAGAGCCAGAAATAAAATATTCATCATGGCCGCGCCATACAAAGTGAGAACCGATACGATATCATTGTACCATCCCAGCCAGGTGCACTCCTGTCTCGGTGAGTCTGGTATACCAGGGGCACTGAATTAGAACACTGATTTTAATCGGAGTTTAATCGACTAAATAGCATGGCAACCAAATAAGCCAATATTGGAATTTGGAATGGGCAGGAATAAAGAAATGGATTGAGCATTATATTTTTTCCTTTCTTTATTCTTGCCTCTTCTCGGCTCTTCTTAGACCTTCGTGTCTATTTTTGGCTGTTTTTTGTTCTTCTCTCTTCTTGCCTCTTCTTGGATCTTCTTGCCTCTTCTTGACTCTCATTGGCTCTTCTTGCTTCTTCTTGGGTATGCTTATGCTTATTTTCTCTTCATGTCACGGATTATCTTTTCTTGAATCTTCTCGTCTCTTAATAGCTTTTTTTACTACTGCCTGAGTGTTCTCGTCTCTCTTGACTCTTCTTAGCTCTACTTGTCTCTTCTCGGCTCTTCTTGCTACTTCTTGTCTATGTTTGTCTATTATTAGATCTTGGCTCTTAAAGTCTTTTTGGCTCTTCTTAACTCACCTTTGTTATTAATGCGTCTTCTTTCAGATTCTCACCCATTGTTGGCTGATCATTTCATATTTTCTTGCTTCTTCTGTTTTTTTCAAGGCTCCTCTTGCCTCTTCTTATCTCTTCTTGCTCCTTGGCTCCTCGGCTCTTCTTGGTATTTCTTGCAACTTCCTGCGGAGTTTAATCGGTTAAATAGCAAAATAATAAGCCAATAATCGAACCAAGTATTGGCAGGAATAATGATTTTGATTGGAGAAACAAATTTTTACTGGATTCTGTTATTTTCTTGCCTCCGCTGATTTTTTCTTGCCAATTCTTGCTTCATTTCGACTTGGCTCTTTTTTGACTGTATCTGCTTAGGTACTTCTTCTTGCTACTACTAGACTTTTTGTGTTCTTTTTTTGCTTCTTTTTATCTCTTCTTGCTTCTACTTGCCTCTTCTTACTTCTGTCCGTCTATTCTTGGCTCTTCTCGTCTCTTCTTGTGTCTTCTGGCTTCTTCTTGGCTCGGCGTGGCAATGTTTCCTTTTTTGCCTTTTCATATCTCTTCTTGTCCTTTCTTGTCTCTTGTTGTTCACTCATTGCTTGCCTCTTAGTACTTCTTATAACATCTTCTTGATTCGTCTTGGGCTCCTTCTTCCCACTTCTTGGCTCTTGTGGTCTCTTTTCTTTTCTTCTTACTAATCATTTTTAAAATCGAAGATATCGGTTCGGTACCGGTTCACAGCCTCGAAGAAAAAGAAACTGAAAACATTTTAAAAGCACTACAACTCGCCTCGAGGACGAACAGAAACAAAGCAATCACTCTGTTGCTTTGCACTTCCTCACTCGTTTTAAAGAAATGATGCCGCGCACTGTTACCGTCGCCGTGACGTCGCCGTGGGCATTATAACAACTGCCATTCAATGAATACGAATATAGAAATACGTTGAGTTTTATTGTGAAATTTGTGACCCTAAACCATTAATTACTTCAAGTGCACCCTTCACGCATTTAACTACGAAGCAGGCACATCATCGAACTAATATTGTGGGTCTCAATATAAACTAAGTACGACAATCTGAAAGCAAATAAATGTTTTTTTAATAATTTTTATTCCAGTAAAAAAAATACATTTTCACTCAATTAACTAGAAATGATTAAACATTTTAAACTATACTAAATATTTCAATACAGCGCTATTCTATTTCGTTATTTTGTTTATCAAAAAAAATATTAATAATTTTTTATTAATTTACCCAGATTTTTCGTTATAATGTCGTTTGGAAGGCAATTATACAAGTTGCCCCCATCGTAATCAATGGATTGTTTACCATAGTTAGTGCGGATGGTGTTTAAATGTATGTTATCGTGTAAAGTGTTTGTGTACATGGGACGTTTTAATGAATTCTATGTTTGTCGTGTATTTGTAATACAAAATACAAATTACAAAATACATTTGGTTTTGGTAGAACCTTTGGTTGCAATAAATTGTCGTAAGTGCCCTTATGTAAGGGTGAGTTTGCATAGAATCAAAGTTGAGCAGAGTGAAACAGAGACATGCAAAAATTGACCAATCATATTGCTCAAAAGACAAATCTCATCTCCGCTTCACTTGTAAATTTTTGTGGTATGGGACCCAGGTGTTAGATAATAATAATTATTATAACACGACATTTGTATAGCGCAGTTTCGCAGCGTCAATAATCTAGTATTTTGTCAAATTATTCCTATAGCGCTTGATCCAATACTATGACACAAAAATGTACAATACAAAGCAATGCATGTACGCACGCATACATATAAAAAATTAATATTGATATGTATATTTCCATAATCTTATCCTTATGCACTTCTTTTTCTCTTTTCTATTCTTTATTATAACTTTAACTATTTTCAAAATCACTACATACTAGTACCATATGTTTACAGATTTATTTTATTTACATGTTTATTTTACGCACTTCTTTTTCTCTTTTCTATTTTTTATTATAACTTTACCAATTTACATACTAGTACCATGTGTTTACACTAGACTTCACTAAAAAGATACTATCTTTAATTGATCACCATGAAACAGGCAGTCGCCTAGTATGGTGATTTAATAAATCTAATCTACTTAATTGTCTAATATATGTAACATGTATTTTATAAATAAATAAATAAATACATAAATAATGACAAGTATAATATAATATGACACAAATATGATAGAAAATGTACAATACCAGTGCTATTATAGCACAGGACGTGTTGCCAATTCTAAATATTAACATACATAATATACTGCTCTGGTCTCTAGCGTTTATTTTTCATTATCATTATTAAGGTCGCTAAATGTATTTTGAAGCCACAAGAATTTGAAATACAAATTACAAAATACCTCAGCATCAGGTGATTGAAATACAAATACAAAATACGTATTTGTATTTCAAATACGTATTCCAATTACAAGTAATTCAAATACTGCCCAGCCCTGCCAGTAGTATTTTTTGGCCCAACGAACAATTTGGGTTGGGCACGGCCGAATTCAACAAATATTTTCAAATAAGTTACTATTAATAATCTTATCTCAATTTTCCATGCTATGCCGATTACAAAAGTAAAAAAAAAAAATTAAATTAAAAAAATAAGGAAATTAAATGAGGTTAAGGATTCATGATAAAAGCTATGAGTTTTATACTAGACAAATAATTGTTGAAACTGTGCCGTTAAAAGCATCATTTTTATAGTCCTCGTTTTCAAGATCACGTCTTTCAAAGGCTGTGTCAATTTCGTGTTTCTCGTGAGATTTTTTTAATGCCGTAATCACTATTACTCTTCCAGTAACGCCATTTTACTGTGCACTGAACGTTTTTATGTTTTTGTGTTTCTTGTAAGAAACATTTTTTTAAAATTGATAAGCATATGATAATGTGGATTCCATTGGGAACTTTGCCCTCGATGAGGTGGTATATTATAAATTATTATTTTTAATTTATAAACTAACGTTTAAGACAAGATTTTTATGCATAGCACAAAGGGTAACACAGCGGCGTAGCGTGGGTTTCGGTCGCCCGGGGCGAAGGAAAATATTTCCGCCCCCCCCTTACTTCTACAGGTACTTCTTCTGCAGATACTTTCAAGCGCTGACCGTGGGGGGGGGGGGGGGGGGGGGGGTAGATTTTCTATTTTAAGCGGATTTTTATAATCCCATGTGCCGAGTACTCTACTAATAAAATCATGCTTATACATTTTACTACAAATTTATATGTAACTGCTCTGAGAAATCGAGAATGGTATGCTTGTAATAGAACTTCGCATTTTCATTACGCATACGTGTGGAATGCAACTCAAATGCAAAGCTTCACTCGGTACACGATAAATCGGCAACTTATTGTTATATTGATAACACAAAACTGGTTTAAATTAAACTTAATATGCGGTGTATTAAAACTACACTCAGAACAAAAAAATTGTATTTCTTTAATTCTAGCGGCACTTACATTCTGAACCCAAAACTGGTTTTAATTGAATCTGTATGTGGGGAATTAAAACTACAGAACATCGGGGCGGAGGAAAATTTCGCCGCCCCCTTATTTGGGTACTTAAAGCGGCAGGGGGAGGGGGGGGGGGTTGTATCTGGAAATCCAATTTTTTTTATTATATACGAGCCGGATTTTCTTAATAATCACATTTGACGAGTATTCTTTTAACGAAAATCATGTTTATAAATTCTCCCCCAAAGTTGATTGATTGATACTGCATTAGAGTCCCCAAATAATAGTTACTCACGCAACAATCAATTTCTCAGAATTTCTCAGCATTATGTAACTTAAATGTAAGCTCACTCGATGCACTATGAATCTGCAACTCGTTATTTAATTTATCGTTGTATTCTGAACACAAACCAGTTTGTACGCGGTGAATAAAGACTACATTCAGAAGATGAAAATGGTTTTTCTTTGATTCTGGCATTAAATAAATAGTCTGCAACTATAACTTTATAACTGCAGATGAATCCAACTGGAATTTTACATTCTGTACTGGTTTAAATTAAATCTGTACCTGGAGAATTGAAACTACACATACATAAAAATGGTTTTGCTTTCATTCTGGCAGCACATACATGGTCTGTAAATATAATATTATAACTGAACTTCAAATAAGAGGATGTTTTCCTTCGAAATGTGTCAACAGATGAATCCACAACTGGAAATTTACATTCTCAACACAAAAATGGTTTGAATTAAGTCTGTATGCGGCGAATTAAAAGTACATTCAGAACATGAAAATGGTTTTTCTTTGATTCTGGCAGCACATACTAAACTCTGCAACTAAATTTTATAACTTCGAATAAGATAATGTTTTTCTATGAATTGTGTCAGCAGATGAATCCTCAAATGGAATTTTTAAGAAAAAAATATCTATCTATAAACTTTTGCCTGTCAATGTTTGCGCACAAAATTTCCGGTTCTTCCCATGCATTTTAAATGTTACTTTTTATTGTTTTTTTTTTAATCCTTTTGCAAAAAACAAAATTGATCTAAAATCCAGATAAGTAATTTTTCCGACATGGTTATTAGTACATTATTGTTTCCAAATATTAAAATTTTGATATTGGAAATGTGAATTGTCTCAAAAATTCACGCCTGCGAACATTCTAGTTAAAGTAGCTAAAATAGAATAAACTTAAAATTTTAAATACAGATTCTTCTTCTTAAAAAAAAGTAATAGAACTGTAACTTAACTTTTTATCGCAATCACAATTTTATTTTAAAATTAAATGTGTGGGACATAATTTCACAATTTTATTTTTAAATTAAATATGTGGGACAATTTGCATCTCCTGTGATTAGACGGGTTAAATTAAATCTGTATTTGGAGAATTTAAACTACACTCAGAATATGAAAATGGTTTCTCTTTGATTCTGGCAGCATATACATAGTCTGCAACTAGAATTTTATAACTTCACTTCGAATAAAATAATGGTCTCTTTCGAAATATATCAGCAGATGAATACATAACTGAACATTCGTTAATACATTCTGAACATAATTCTGATTTTAATTAAAAGTGAATCTGTTTGGGAGTTATCCAGATTTAATTAGTATTACTCTCATAATATGCGTACGGTTTTCCCACGAATTGCGAAATTAGCAGCTTAAAAAAATATAATTATTGATATTTTTAAAAAAGAATAAAAAAAAGTTGGAATCGTAAACGAAAGTATCGTAGAACATTTTCAAATAATGATTTAAAATGGTTTGAAATTTTTCAAGATAATATTATTTTTAATTGTGAAAATTTGCCGCCCCCCTTAAAAGTGCCGCCTGGGGCGGGCCGACCACCCCCGCCGCCCACGCTACGCCACTGGGGTCACAATAAGTAGGGTATATTATATTTTAAGTTATAAAATATTTTTAATATTGCCTTTTTTGTTCTTTAATCCAGGCTTTAAAAGCAATGTTATATAAAATATATGGTTTAAGTTGGTAGGTATTTAAGTGCTTAACTTCTTACAAATTTTATGATTTCTGAGGAAACTTTGGTTTTGATTCACCTGTTAAATAAGAAACATACACAACGCGAGGTCTATTGTTCTCAGAACTACCAGTTATTTGTAGGTGTAAAAAAGATTTATTTTTGTAAGATTCAAAATATAATCACCCAGGCAGACTTGAAACTGAGTATCACTGATGCAGGCTTTGATATCGCCTGGTACGCAGATCCCACAGGGGCATTCTGGAATGAATCCAGCCGAACATGGGGCGGCATTGATTGTGTTGCACGTTCCACTGGTTGCACAGGTGAAAATAGTGTCTGAAACCACCGCACCGCCTGAAACAAAAATTACACATTTTTTTTTATATTGCTCCCTGCCACAGACAGTGGAACTACCGCCTCTCCAATTACCTTAAGGGTGTGAGGAGAAGAAGGAGACTGGGAAAAGAAAGACGGGGAAGTACCTGGCTATTCAGATCTGGTCACCAAACACGGCCAAAGTCATTTCAAGCAACGTTTCAATTCTGAATGGTGGTCTTACACCAGGGCGTTACTAAGAGTATCTTCCACTCAAATATACCTATAATATATTATGAATTTTAATCGTGTACATAAAGCAATCAAATAAAATTTATTTGCCTACGCTTGATTTTTCACTTAGACTGGATCGAAAGAAAAAATCAATAAATAAAAACTTACCTGTAGCAAAATCGCAGAACTGGTATTGTGTCGGCGATATGCATTTCGTATTGTACACAGAACATTTGTTACATACTCCTGTTTGTGATAAAACTCCGCTTGTCGTTAACTAATAGAGAAACAAACAATTTCTGTTACAAGGGAATAAAAAAAATTGTTAAATACGTTTTATGGTCAACAAAGTGCAATAGCAATTCATATAGCATATTATAATCTTATTCTATACGAGCGTTAGTCAGGAGGTAAGGGAGAGATTATTTTTATGATTGTAATTAATTTTATTTTATTGATATTAATGTAAAAACTTTTTACATTATTGAAAGTTGGGGAGGATCTTATAAAAAACAATTTAAAGTCAGTAAAAGTATAACAAAGAATCATCAAGTAAGTTAAACTTATAAAAAATCTACCTTCTCAACTATTTCCAGTAGCAAATGTCGAAGATATTATTAATCATGTTTCATTTTTAGAATATGCAAAGAAAAAATTTCAATGAAAATCAGAAATACTACAAACTTATTAGAAATAACAACCATTTTATAACACCTAAATTTAAAACAACCCAAATGCAAAACCATCATATTTACCAAGCCATAGAAATTATGTTTCTAATCTTCTTACCGTATTGCGCTGTGTCATTGAGTAAAACGAATTAATAAAATTAAGCAAATAGAAAATCCACCTATAAAAGAGTTATAAAAAATGTAATTTTTACAATAAAAATAGGCCACTTGCATGGATTTCATAACGACTTGGAAAAAATCATGTGGATAGATCTTTTTACTAAGATTAAGAAAATGTTAGTAAAATTGTATAGAAATGTACAGTTTTTGTTATTTTTAAATAAATAAATCCATTATTTAGGCTTGTGACGTCACTACATGAAAATGTCCCGTCTCCGAAAATGTTCCTATTATTTTTTTAAAATTCCACACTGATTTATTTTTTTATATGGCATCACTTTGATTTCAGGCGAATTTTTGAATTCGTTCACTAGATTTATTGTTTGTTCTCTGCGAACTTTAATTTGGTTTCACTTTTTGACAGACGCTCTGAAGAGAACCCCGTACTTTTAATGATCTACGGGGTTCTCTTCAGAACGTGCAGATGATGTCGGTACGTGTTTTAGAGGTATAATGATAATGGTGCTGATTTTAACAAAATTAAATTTTATAATATTCGTATTATTATTATAATTTACAAGTACAAGTATATTACATTGAATTTAGTAATATAGACGCTGTTCATTATAATGATTTATGGTCAATAAGATGGATCAAGGAAAAAAAATATTTATGAGTAGTAATATTTTTGGTATGCCTCGTTATTCTCCTGTGCCATTCGTGTGAAAAATGTTCTTTTTTTTTTTAAATGATTTTCGGCTATGTAATTATCGTTTTTTCAAAACCTATAAAATTATGTCCCGTCTTTCCGGTTTATAAAAAATGGTCTGATTTATCGGATTGAAATTTTCAAAAAATCCCCAGGGTTTCAAAAATACGATTAAAAAAAAAAAAAAAATACAGAATGTCTTAAAATATTTGCCTAAACCGGAAATTTTTTTTAAAAAATTTGATGCAAGTGGCCTATTATCAATATTACGTAGAATTTTTGGTCAATATTGGAGAATAGAAATTGAAAATAAAACATTGTATATTACGTTGATCTAAAATTTTCATTCATGGCCAATTTATAAATTTAAAAGCACTAATGTGAATTCAATATTAAAAAGCATAAATTTTAAAGCAATAATATGAATGCACTATTAAATAGCAATTGAATAATATGAATTCAAAATTTTAACTAAGAGGAAATAAACATGCGTTGCCGATTAGTGGCTGAATTGGCATCGCGTATGAATCCAGTCGCGTGTTCAATTCCTCGGCTGGCTAAGTCCTCCATCACAACACAGGCAACATTTTTCGCATACTGTGGTGGTAATAGAAGATTTTGAAATATTGTCAGGTTATTCGTAACCCGGGAAAGTTTGTCTTAAAAAAATATACATATATTGAATATATATAAATAATATATATAAAAATATATATAAAACAAACAAAAAATATTGTCATATAGCCCAATCATGGATTTGTTCCCCTACACACCCACTCTACACTAATACCTACCTACCCAATCTACATTATTATCTAGCAACAGCTCCACCCCTACCATAATAAAACATTGTTCGAAACTGTCAAATTAGTATAAGCTTTCCCTGACGAAGGAACGTTTGTTCCGAAACCGGTCGGATTTGCACATCAAATAAGTGGTTTATACAAAGTAAAATTATTTCATTATTATATATAAATACATTTTTTAGAAATCACTTTTATCACGACACGAACTGTTTTATGGCTGCAAATATATATATATATATATTTTGTTGACTTCCACAAAAACTGACGCCATTTTCTCATCAGACGTATTTCTAATAAAGTATGAAAATAACTTAATAAAATAAAATAAAAATTTTCGTTACCACCAAAAAAAGGAACCCGATAATGAACATTTCCGGAACGTGTATCTCCTGCAGTTGAGATAATATCTTTACTTTTTTAACGAGCTGTTGGCCGAAACCATCTCTTATCACTATCTTTTCTTATGTATTTTGGGATTTCTAGATTGAAATCATATGACATCTATTAGATCAATGGTAAATAATGTTCATCTTACTCAACCTTGAATGCAAAAGACTTGGTAAAATTATTATCTAAGAGAGGTTTTATTTATTTTATGTTATCTAGATAAATAAATTCATTTGCACATAAATATTATTGCACTCATTCCAAAGTTGAAGTCTTATCTTGGACTTTTAAGTTATTAAAAATTATCTTAAATTTTCCCATTTGTTGATAGTGATTATTTTCGGATGGTTTTTATTTTTCCACTCGAGCAACAGCGCTATTTAAAACTTTTTCCTCCGATTGCTCGTGATAATTTTGAATATTTTTTGCTCACATAAAAAAATCATACCTCCGATTTTTAATATAGACATACACACTGATTATAATTCTATATAGCCAAATGAATTTACCCATCTTATGTCGATTATCACATATTCGTAGAATTTATAATTTTTTTTTATAAAATCGTATACTTTGATACAAAAAAAATATGGTCCAATTTTGGACCGTTGTCAATCGCAAAAAAATAAAAGCGGTCCATATTTTACCTTAGTCGCTCCAGTGGTAAATTAAATTTATGACCAGTGGCAGAAATTCACGTGTGAAAAAAAATCAAATGTTTAATTCGGCGTCTTTTTGTTTTTTTTTTTACATTTGAAAGGACGTCGATTCCAGATGTGTTTCAGCTTTCCATCAAATTATAATAAGTTGATAAGCTTAACAATATGATAGTTGTTTTCTTCCGCTGATCACAATTTGCTCAAAAGTAGAAACAAATTTAGAGTCGGCATTTAACGGGGAGCTTCGTCAAAAATAGTCAAGCCGTTTCGGAGGAGTGCGACTACAAACACCGTGACACGAGATTTTTATACATAAGAATTACTTCAACAAAAGTTTTCCTTGTCATCGGCGTTTGCCGACTCAGCAAAACTACTAAACTTTCTGTATTGGTTTAAGTATTCAGTAATAGCTTCAACAAATTATCAAGTGCCTTCTCCTGCTTCCCCGTCAGCAAGGATGCTCATCCGCCTGCCCTGAGTCACAGCGGAACCTCTAGTATGAAAACCAATAATTTTTGATAAAGTTGGAACTTTAGCAATAAAATAAATAGGTATGATTTTGTGATACCCAACCAATTTATTAAAATTAAAAAAAATAGGTGAAATTGAATATACCTATAATCAATTTAAAAAATAATAATAATTCTTGTTGCAAATTAATCCACACGGATTTTTTTTTGTTTAAATTCATTAAAACGAAAAGTTTTTCATGAATACGCTGTACAGCGCATCCCGCCTTTATTTCTACCAAAATAAACGAAATGCTTTTATTGACTCCGTCGTGTTGATAATTTGTGCACTTTGTTTCTACCAAAATAAACGAAAAACTATAATTGACTCCGCCGTCTTGAGAGTTCGTGAACTTTGTTTCTACCAATATAAACGAAAAACTATAATTTACTCCGCCGTCTTGATAGTTCGTGCATTTTGTTTCTACAAAAATAAACGAAAAACTTTCATTGACTCCGCCGTCTTGATAGCCCGTGCAGTTTGGTCATAGCTCGACAAGCTACAGCACACCACCATGTCATGATGAATTATAAACACCAACTCTTTGTGTTTATAGTTTATTTTTTAATAAAAAGTCACGTAGTTTAACATTACTTGTTAATCTTACATTATCTGTAACTAACTTTTCGTGTTGATTTTTACCCCACAACCTACTGTGATGACCGTGGCCGGTATCAACATTACTTTCTGGACTCCTTTGTATGGATCCAGATTCCTCTATAGTATGCTCTCAGTTCAGGGAGATTGAACAATAAATACTCGTAGGTAGACTTAGCGAGTTTATTCCGAGACTTGGTACAGGTAGTGCTTCTTACGAAGCGATAATCCAAAGAGGACGGTAGACAACAATCACACCCTTTTATACGTGCCTCATGCTGTCTCACTCATACACGCATGTCTCTTCATACCGCAAGACATACGTTCACCACATCCCTCCACACTTAAATCCGAAGACAGTTACACAACATGAACTGATAATTATTTACAATACATAAAATATTCCAATATTTACAATGTAAGTAATTCATGTTGAGTCGAGAGCTGAGTGCTGCCTTCATTGACTCATCTGTGTGTTCGTGGTCGTAGTCGGTCCTTCCAATTTCCCGACGTTGACGCCACTGGATCACTGGGGCTGGAATGAGAAGGAGAAAAACCCATTAGACTGTCATCCAGGCCAAAGCTGGAGACATCGTATTCATCATACGACAGTCTCTTCGTCTCAGACGCGACATAAGGATTGCTGTGTTTCTTTTCCCATGACACACATAATTTTGACAACTGATCAAAATGCCTTTTCCAAAACATAATTTTACCATTTAAATTTACCTCAATTATATAAAGTTTTTTTCCTAATTGTTTATACACTTTCCCTGGTACCCATTTATCATTGTTTTGGTCTCTGAAATCTCTAACCATTACCTTTTGATTAATCGAAAAACCCCCCGATTCTTTATTATTTCTTTTATAATAATATTTTTGATTTTCCTGACATTTAGACATTTTAATTTTTGTTTCTTTCTTAATTCTATTATCCTTATCTCTCCCCCCTCTCGGTACAAAACTGTTTAAGTTTGACCTTAGTTTCCTTCCAAACATTACAACTGCAGGTTCTAAGCCAGTTGTACAGTGTGGTGCATTTCTGTAATCAATTAAAAAATTTCCTAATTTTTCCTCATAACCTGACTGAAACTTATTTCTTATCATCATTTTTTTTAAAAAATTTTTACACGTTCGAACCGCGTTTTCTGCTAGACCATTTGATTGTGGATGATTTACCGGAGTAGTTAAATGTTTGATGTTATTCATCTCACAAAACTCTTTGAAGTCCGCTGACATGAAAGCGGCTCCATTATCTGAAACTATTGTCTGTACACTCCCGAAATAACTAAATAAACCCTTTAATATTTTAATAGTGTTATACGAATTTGGAGACTTTACTTCTACACAGTCTAACCATTTTGAGGTTGAGTCAATAATTACAAGAAAATATTTATTTGCAATTGGGCCCGCATAATTAATATGCACCCTACTCCATATTTCTTCCGTTATAGGTAAATCTCTGTTATTTTTAAATAAACTTAGAATTTGAGTATCCAAGTCATTCTCTACGTGAACTGGTTCCTCATTCCCAATTAATTCTAATTGCACTTTACTTTTATTAAAACTACCCGCTTTCTCCGAAAAAACCTCCTGGAATTTTCGAATTTTTTTATTCACTTTACTTCTACCACTCTCAAATACACTATGAGAAAAAATTTCACTACCCTCCTGGGATGAAATTGATTGTAAATCACTTCTATCATCATCAAAACCACTATGAGAAAAAATTTCACTACCCTCCTGGAATGAAATTGATTGTAAATCACTTCTATCATTCTCAAAAACACTATGAGAAAAAATTTCACTACCCTCCTGGGCTGAAATTGATTGTTCATTTATTTCCCCATTATTTTTTTCTATTGGAACGATTGGTGACGCAAACTTACTATAGTTTACCGGAACTGAAATACCTTCCGATTGTAAACATCCCAATTCCGATTTAACCTTTGCTTTTAAAGCAAACGGTATATTTCTCGGATTGCAGAATTTCGGTTCCGCATTCTCTTTTAATTTCAAATGCACTTTATATTTATTGAATTTACCCAGTTTCTCCGAAAAAACCTCCGGGAATTTCCGAATTAAATTATCAATTACACTAGTATTATTCTCAACCATATTGTGAGAAACAATTTCACTTCCCTCCTGGGATAAAGTAGATTGTAAGCCCGTAAATCCAATATTAAACTTTTTAATGAAATCACGCCCTAGAACCGTAATTGTTCCATGTTTTACTACGCAAAATTCTAACATTTCCCTATAACCGTTAAAATCAACTGTTAATAAGATACAACCCAATAAATTTAACTTACAGTTAGCGTAACCCATTAAGGTTAAATCCTTTGGTTTTAACATCAAATGTTTGAAATGTTTAACATAATCTTCGTCCGTTAAAATCGAAATTGCCGCCCCTGTGTCCAATAAACCGTTTAGTTCCACATTATTCACTAAAACTTTGCACAATATTGGTTCACAATATACTGCGTTTATCCGCAACATGTTTTTATGTTCCTGCGTATTTACGAACACTGAAGAAATGTTATTATATTTTAAACCGCGACATATCTTCCCAATATGCCCTTTCACTCTGCATTTATAACAAAACACGTCTTTAAATTTACAGTTTACTGAATCGTGATAATTCCCGCAATGTTTACACTTTGTTCGGTCCGCTGACCTCGTTCTGTACGATGTAACATTCTTGTCCGAAGTTCTAAAAAAATGTTTACCTACCGAATTTTGTTTTTGTGACAAATTGTTCGATGTATTTTTAAATTTATTTACTAAATCAACACTTTCCGTTTTAATTTGCTTATTCATTACCTCGAATGAATCCATAGCAATAGCACATTCTATAACCTTTTTTAATGAAAAGTTTTCAGCCTCTACAAATAATTTCTCCTTAATACGCCCCACTCGAAGACCGGTGACAAAAACATCTTTTAAATTATATTCAAGTCTGTCCTCGAATTTGCAAAATCTAACGAGATTTCTTAACCGTGCTATATAATCATTAACCGATTCTGAACTTTTTTGTTTCGTAGCAAAAAAAATTTCGCGCTCTTTGAAAACATTTCGTTTGATACCTACATGATTCTCTAGTAATAACAATAAATTTTCGACCGTAATATCTGTAATTTTTTTAGGAAAACACAAATCAATCAATAAATCTATTGTCTCTGTGTGTAAATGAGATATTAAAACCACTCTCTTTTTTTCTACCGAATTTAACTTGTCATCATTGACGAGGATGAACTGTTCGTATTGCAACACGAACGTCTCCAGTTTGTCCCTCAAATGACAAAACCTGGGCAGTTCTCCCCCTTCCATCTTCACACAGATACAATCAATAAAAGCAGAAAATTTTACAAACAGCACTCAACTCACGACTCTGTTGACTTGATGCTGCTGCTCCGATCTCGCCCTTCCGCGGACCGTCTCCTGGCTCCTGAACCCTGGTCGTCCTTCAAATGCCCGGCACGCCTTCCGTGAGGTCTGCACCTGGTCTCTGGTCTTCTCCTGAAGACCCGGACTTCTCCATCCACGCCTTACGTGTATGCTCCTGATTCTCGGCACTGAATAACCAAACCAGCGCCTTGCTGTTCCTCGGATGCCAATATCTGCTGCTCTTGCCTGTTGCCCCTGTAGCCTCAATCTCGGATTCCTCTTTCGACTGCCAAATGTGACAATTTGGCTGCCCGTGGTTCTTTTCAAACCGCGCCAAATGTGATATGATTTGACTGCTTCTCGTTCCTTTTCAGCTGCGCCAAATGTGATTTTGGCTGCTTCTCGTTCCTTTATCGGCTGCGCCAAATGTAATTTTGGCTGCTTCTCGTTCCTTTATCGGCTGCGCCAAATGTGATGACCGTGGCCGGTATCAACATTACTTTCTGGACTCCTTTGTATGGATCCAGATTCCTCTATAGTATGCTCTCAGTTCAGGGAGATTGAACAATAAATACTCGTAGGTAGACTTAGCGAGTTTATTCCGAGACTTGGTACAGGTAGTGCTTCTTACGAAGCGATAATCCAAAGAGGACGGTAGACAACAATCACACCCTTTTATACGTGCCTCATGCTGTCTCACTCATACACGCATGTCTCTTCATACCGCAAGACATACGTTCACCACACCTACCATTTCCTTAAATTTTTATTTTTTTATTTATTTAAGGGTAAGCAAGTATCTATAGCTTTTTCTATTCTTTTCATTTATTGTACTTGTGAATATTCTATTTCTTTGTATTCCACTATTTTAGTGTTACGTTATGTTATATTCATACATAAATTGAATTTCATATCCCATTCACGCAACTGGCAATAAAACTATTATTATTTTCTTTATTATTATGTAAGATTGGTTTTAAGTAAAAGCTTTAAGGACGTCAATAAAAAATACTACAAAATAACGAAATTAGTAAATTATGCCAGTGATAAACTTTCCACTGCTGATGATAGATGTCTAAGTAAAAATAAATTGTATAAGTGTGAAAAGTTGCATTGTCAGTAAAACACAGTTTGCACGCAGTCAGATTATCTTCTTAATATATGAAACAAAGTCGGGTTAGTTACACCATTTATAACTCGAGGACGACCGGACTGATTGTTATGATCTTTGATTTATTAGATTTGACTCCTCCCCGAACATCAGAATAGCCATTAAAACATCAAAAAAATAATTATGTAGAGAATTCTTTTCCTCATACATTTTGTATAGAACGAATTCTCATCTTTTGAAAGAGCTGCAGGAATATTGTGATAAAAATAATATTGAGTAATGAGTGAATTCCAAAAATTCAAAACCGTCAAATGTCAATGCGCTAATTGTTTTGCTTTTGTTCTTAAACACATAATGCTGCCTCTCTTTCTTACACACTAAATGTCAACAGTCGAAAATGAGAAAAACGGTGAACGTATGTCCGCACCCCTCCAAAGGAAAAATACAATCTTACTAATATTATAAACGCGAAAGTTTGTACGGATGTACGTGTATTTGTTGCTCTTTCACGCAAAACTACTGAATGGATTTTAATGAAACTTTACAATAATATAGCTCATACATAAGAATAACATATAGAATATATATAATGATAAAGTCTGGCGTTATGAAATTTGTATAAATGAAAATGTGTGTTTTTCATATATTTTAGGGGCAGGGAGGAAAGGCAGGGGAAGGGGAACGGGGGAGGTGGGGTTCGCGGAGAGGGAAGAGATGAGGGAGGGGGAAGGCCGGGAAGGTGGAAAGGAACGGGGACGCACGGGAAAGGGAGAATCAATTTATTTCTTTGAATGGCATTGCAACGCATGCCGGGGACCAGCTAGTTGTATATAAATACAAAATTACCAACACTATAAAATTCTTGAATGAAAACCAGACTCCCTGATGACGCTGGATAGAAATAACCCTCAATAAACGTAGAAATTTATAAAGTTTTGAGGAAGATACAGCCGTTTGTATCATGTTGAGGTGTTAATTAAAAAGTAGGGTACACAAAATCATTTTGGTTGATTTAAAAATAAATTTATTCACATATTAACGCCTAATGTCTAATTAAAGCCGTTGCGATACAATTATCAATACAATTCACATTCGATTAAGTAAATTCTGCACTCTTCCAACACTTTACAGATTTCCCGATATGACTAAGATAACAAATTACGTGTAAAAACGGAAAAATGTCATTTTTTTTTTTGCGTATAAAAAGAGATCTATATATTTTGAATTGAGTGATTTGTTTAATATCAGTTTGAGATTAAATAATTCGATCCATCATCATAAGCATGCCAAAAATTAAAATATGCAGTCAATAAGATGCAATCAAAATATGATTAAATTGTAATGACCATGTTGTTACACCGATTAAAACATATTTAATGACTGAAAATATTATTGCACAAACGTGCATTCAGGTACTTAATAATCTAAATCATTTAAATAATATTTATTACATTCCAACAATGAATTCGAAAAACAGCCATAAACTTTTTAAGATTTAGGTGCCACTGGGGTTTGAACCATTAGGCTGCCGTGTTCTAATCAATTCCTGATTAGTTATCTATTAGATACATGGATCTCTTTCTATTCTCATTAATACTGTAGAGTAAGTCGGTTTTTGGCAACAAACAACAAGAAAACACTGAAGGTTGTTTGATAACATTACAAATTGACTTACGGAGTATAATACTATTATTAAATATTCAATTTTAATCCTGTTTTTCAATTCTAATAAAATTAAAGTAAGAGTTGAACAAATCTAACTGAATTATAAAACATTTTCATTTTCATGTGTATCTTAGAATGCCTTTTATAATTAAATAACCATTTGGTGTTTGGATTTATTAATTTTAATTGGTTTCATCTTAAGTTGATCTTGAATGACTGCGAAAGATTGTCCCTTAGTTTCAGGGAGTAAGATACATATGAATAGCAGTCCAACAAAGGAGAAAAAGGCAAAACCCCAAAAGGCAACATATGTCCCGAGGTTATCAGCGACAACTTGGTACAGCTTAGTTACCGCAAAGGTTGAAAGAGCGGTGTAAGTCTGAATGACACAAGTAGCTAGAGATTTGATGTTCGTTGGAAACATTTCTGAGGTGATCGCAAAAGGGACAGTAGCTAAACCTATGGTGTATGAACAAATAAAAATTATGATCGCGGTCAAAGGAATCCAACCGATCATTGACATGTTCAGTTCCATATGTTTCGCGAAGAAGTAAGAGCCTACGACTGCGGTGGTTAATCCAACTCCAGCCGAGGACATCTGCAGGAGCGGCCTTCGACCAAGACGATCCACGAGAAGTGACGATATTCCTGAAGTGAATAACTGCACCGTTCCAAATAAGATGCAGGCTTCCTTGGCTCCCATCCCGCCATCAGTTTGGCTGAATATCTGCTGCGCATACGAAATAACCGCAGTGCTTCCACATAACTGTTGCGTTGTGTAAATCCCTAAGATTATAATCAAAGCACGCCTGTTTCCTTCCACAAGTATCAGATCTTTCCATTTTCCTTTGTGCTTCATTTCTGCAGTTACTAATTTCTCCATGGTTTCCAGTTCGGCCTTGACGTTGGTTCGACCACGCAAGTTTCGAAGTGATGTTTCTGCCTTCTCGGGTTTCTGCGACTTGAGATAATAGTATGGGGATTCGGGTACCCACATGAAGATTAAGAAAAACGCTATTGGAACTATTAAGTTTAAGCCTGCTAAGGTTCTCATGGACACATAAGGTCCTATACTATACTGTGAAAGAATTCCGGCCTGAAACAAATAAAAAAAAAAAAATAATTAATTTATTTATTTATTAACGGTATAAATATACCATAAATACATATTACATGTGACAAAATATTAGTTGTAGGTACATAGGAAATAATTTAAAAAAAGTGTTGAGTTAATTGTGGCATTTGATAAAGAAATGACACAAAGGGCTACAACTACATTCAATACTATAGTAAAAATAAAATTAATATTGATTGATGATATATGATAGAATAGCCTTCTTGTATCTAGCTTCCGTGCAGTTGAATAGATCCGCCACATCTGCGTATCTATTACTAACGTCATGTAATCTAGGTAAAAGCGAGTGTTTCGTGTACTCAGTCCTGTTGTTGTTACATTGAAACAAGATTTTGGAGCGAGTTGCTCTAGTAGGTATATGAAATTCGATAAGACAGTTGTTTTTTTGGATAATGTCTAAGGCGTGAAATATTTCCACTACGTAGTTGTAGTATTTACCTTAGACATGACAGTTATGAGAGTTGCCATCGAGCCACGGACTTTATCTGAAGCTATCTCTCCAAGATACATGGGGGCGGTTGTATAGACCAATCCATATCCAATCCCCGACACCATTCTTGAGATGTAGATGAGAAGTACGGAGTTGGCTTCCATGATTAGCACCCATCCCAGGATATAGGGAACAGCCGCCAACAGGAGAGTTGGTTTTCTCCCGAGACGTTCAGCCAGGAAGGCGGCAGCCAAGGGACTGGCTGCCGAACTGAGGATCATCAGGGAAGCTATCCACGATGACTGGTCTGGCGTGGTGGGAATAGGAGAGGAAGGATCAAGCAGGATGGGCAGAGTCGGCGATGTCCATCCTACGGTAGTACCAGCGGCGGCTGCTATTAGTGTTGCTAGAAGAAGATAAAAAAAAATATCACCAATAGGTATGTACACGATGTCCGGCAACTCAAAATAAAAGCGGCAATCTTGTGAATCTACATCACGTTTTCGGGAAAATTGAGTTACAAGTTAGATTTTTTTGGTCGAATTTGAAAAGAATCGGTTGTTAGGTGATTCATATTAGTTGTTGAAAGTCTTTTAAAATGTGTCGAAGCGCAAACCTGGCTCTGAATTTTTTTAACCCTTTGATTGCCGGAAAAAAGAAAAAAAGCTAAAGAAAAAAAAATCGAAATGCTCCAATCCAAAAAAAAGATTTTTGTGGTTTCATAGATTTACCTACCAGTTTTCCGATCGTACTACGAGTTTCCGGATACTGTGTATACGCAATGAAGGTTTAGTTTACTTCCCGGAATAATTTCTTGGAGCCTTTTGATAAATTGACTGGTAAACCAAGCTCAGCCGAAAAACTTTCTTTTCCCTGCGAATGGTAGCCTAATTAATTTGTTAACCAATACAAGAATATAGCTGGGATATTTTGGTTGAACGAGTAAAACGTGTCTATTCAAAGTTGTAAAGCTAAGCGGTGGTTTCGCCGTAAAGTTGAGTTTCCTCATTTCTCAATTATAAGAGTACCTAATTGAATGGTATTTGCTCGAGGCCAGTAAGGTACATTTGGTTGGCATTTACAATAAATTGTTTTGGAAATTAATTTAACGGACAGCGTACGGAATAACATTCCGATTCTGAGCGAATAACGTGTTCAAGTGTGGCTTAAATTATTTTACCACGAATAAGTTTACAGTTCACAAGTAGTTTAGAATGAAACAATTATGACAATTTTGCTGAAATTACAAGTACATAATATCGTTTAATATAAGGCACAGTTATCTACACATCGCACACCTAGATAAAGAGTAGTACAACTCAAAATACCTCTTTTTTCAGGAACAGCGAAAAACGTTTTACTCGATTTCTATTTGACCGATTAAAAATATTGTTATATGATATTGTATGTTATTTTACTAGGATATTTATTCGCTTAATTACTTAACTATCGAATTCACGTGTCACGCGTTTATTAATTAATTTCGTGTTATTTTAGTATTTGTGACGAAATCGTTGTTTAATAATTTTATCAACTCAAATTGATTCCATATTAGTGATAAATTTTGAATTAATGCACTCTTATTCTGTATATTTTGTTTTATAATCTTCAAAATACCAGAGTAAGTTGGACTGATATATAGAACGCCTGAGAAACAAGACAAGTTCAATCACGAATACCAAATCAACTCAAAATATTCACGCACTATGAGTGCGATTAATCACGAATACAAGACTAAGTCAAAATAATCCAGTCTTTGTGCGTATTGACAGCACCTTCCCCTACCCTCTGGTATGTCGTAACTGGTGATGCGTTACTATTGTTGGTGGGGGTTTTCGTAGAGCAATTCAGAAAGACTGACTTAAGTGCCATCTACAATATTATTGATGGAGATTTTTAAACAGGTGTCTTTGTGGTTTGTGTAGTTTTCGACGCAGATTCCGAAAATGGCAATAACTGGATTTTGGATTATTTCGAGTTGTGCTATTCTTTATCTAGGTGTGCGACATATAAAATACACGGTGTTCAAAAACTAAAGAAGCAAAATAGGGAACCCATATTACAGGAATATTTTTAAAGCCTTTCTTTTCGGAAATTATAGAGTTAAGAAACTATTGGAGCCGGGTCGCGTATTTCCAAAACCTATACCGATTTAGTCGCGGTAGCGACAATTTAAATTAATATAAATGTACCTCTATATTGGTTATTTTTTATCACATTGCTAAAAAAAATAGTTCTAAAATCTAGATAAAATAATCTTTCTGATGTGTATATTAGAAATTAATAATTTTATTTGTAAATATTTAAATTTTAATATTATTCCCATATAATGTAAATACACCTCTATATTGATAATTTTTTATCACTTTGCAAAACAAAAATTTTTCTAAAATCTAGATAAAATAATCTTTCCAATGTGTAAATTAGAAATTAATGAATTTATTTCTAAATATTTAAATTTTGATTTTGAAAATGTAAAGCGACTGAACCGATATAGATTTTGGAAATACGCAGCCGGGTCTACGTTTCGATGCATTTTAAAAGACAATCAACAGCTGATAGTAACCTCGCAGCAACCTTTTCTTTAATATTTGGCAGGAAAATACCAACTTTGGACTCGATTTATTCGAAAATGAAAGCTCAAATCTAAAACACTTATCACACAAAATCAACTTCAAATGTGATGTAGATTCACTAGTTTCCTACGTCCACACCGATTCACTTACATATATCAATTTACAAGAATACTTTAACGAAAAAATGAATATTGCCGGGTTTAGTGAATACATACATGTTGTGTTTTATCACGGTTTTAAAAATACAAATTTAAAATGAAAATCAAGATTTTAAAGATATAATTTTTTTAAATGAATTTGTTAATTTAAAATTCAATGCTTTATTATGCAGCTTAATTTGATGAGCATTTGGTAAAGCGTTGGAATTTCCTTTACAAAATATACACCAAAAGAAAAATATATAAAAGTAAGTATCACGATGGCAAGAATGTTCTACAAAATGTGGAGAAACAAAAAAGGTTTTCAAAATGCCATAACCGTAAAGATTTCACGAGTTCCTAATGAAAAGGCTTAAAAAGTATTAAAAGTAAAACTCGGTATTGGAGGTAAGTTTTCGAAGGGAAAATCGGTGAAATTTAATATTGTGCTATCATTTATCGCATGTCATCGCGGATGTAGGCAAAGTTCTTTGCGAACTTTTACTGTGAAACTGTTAAATAAAGTTCAACCAATATTTACTTTGTTGGAAAGGGGTAGGCAGTAGGTACTAGCCGTTAAAGGCTGTTAAATAAGCTGACTAGGGAAGGTCTCTACTAGTTTGGAAGCGATTGTAATTTGGGTGATTATTTCATACGCATTGGAGAGTTTTCCGTAATATCATTGAATGGCAAATTACAAAAATAAGTCGTGAGATATCTACAACGGAATATATCCACTTTTTTATTTTTTTTAATTGTACGACAGACAGGTTAGTCCAATTTTGGTACAATTTTCTTACAACTAACAATACATGTATATAGTTTTTTTAAAAGATGGTATGGTGATATCAAACACATCTATATCCGCTGGTAGGGCATTAAGCAATGTCATACCTCTTGTCATGCTGTGTTGAGCCATGACATCTGTCCGACCCTGCGGTATGTAGAATAGGGCGTGGATACGAGTTCGACAGTATTTGTCAGGAGCGAATAAGCCACAGCATGACAGGAGATATGGACAATCAATAAGGTTTTTTATTAACTTTAATTCGAATACCATGAGTCCGGCATTACGCCTGGTCTCCAGGCTTTGATAATTTGTCTCCTTTAGCAGTTCCACGTGATGCATGAATTTCGGATATATTCCGTATGATCGCATGTAAACATACCTTAGGAATTTTTTTTGAATTTGTTCAATCATATTTATATATTTAAGTTGATAAGGTATCCAGACAGTACTAGCGTACTCCAGCTTGCTTCTGACCACTCCGTTGAACATGGCGGTCATTGCTTCTATGTTACTTGTATATTGTTAGGTTATTAGATTTCAGATCACAATGCAAACCGTACTTACACATTATGCAATTGCTAAAACGACTAACGTCAGTTAGAAAAGTGTTGTGATACGATAGTTCACAACTAGTATTGACATCTTAAGACATGTTTTACTATTATTTTCAGCTTGTGGGGTGACACGAAAAGACGCTCGACTAGCATTTGGATGCAGTTTTCAGCTGGTGTATTGTTATTGAGTCTATAGCTATTTGTAAATATCGTAGCGTTTATGAAGACATATTATATTTAAAAAAAAACTGTTTAGCTAACTCACTAACATGGATTTTCTCCGCACAGGCAGGTAAAGAATTTAGATTGTCACAACTCAGATGTGTAAACGTTGTTATTGGCCTGTTATTTTATTTATTTTTATTTTTATCTATTAATTTTCAACGCCCTGGTGGGCTTTTACATGACATGTTTATAATACAGAGACAGTTTTTAAATAAAAAAATAAACTATAAAAAGATAACTAGTAAACATCTTTTGAAAGGTAGGATTACAGATATATTTAAGGAAAGATACAGTGTATTACAATAAAAGAGAAAGTTTCTAAGTTGTAATTGGCATAGAAATAAATTTGTAGGTATGTTAGTAATTACAAAATTTACAGGTGACTGATATATATATACATAAAAAGAAAACGGTAACAAGTTTTTACATTGTGGATTAATATATTATAGCCACAAGGTGACATTTTAATGTCCTCCGTGGGCGAGGGGTAAAATTGTCTACTATGAATCCGTAGGACGCACGTTCAAATCCCGGTATACGCAAGTAAATTTTATTTATTTAATTTGTGTTGTTTCACAATACTTTAATTATAAAGCACAAAATTAAATATATTTGCGGCACAGAGTGGAAGATACTCTCAATATCGCCCAGGTGAAAGACCATACCATTCAGAATCGAAATGTTGTTTAAAATGGCTTTAGTCGTGTTTTGTATCCAAATCTGAATAGCCAGGTACTTTATCACATCCCTCTTCGCAATCTACGTCCCCTCCTCACTACATTCAGCAACACAACACACCTCAACAGGGGACACCATAGACTCACTGGCTCAGGACCGTTTTGAAGAGAGATTCGAAAGAGAGATTCAATTATTTTTATCAAGCTCCACTCATATTTAACAGCCTTCCAGAACATATAAAGTCATCTAATTCCGTGTACACTTTTAAAAAGAATCTTAAATTATTTGTGTTAGTCGAGGATTGCCAATTAATTTTCTCTATTTTGTCCTTTCTAAATTATTAGCTAAATGAGTATGTTTATGAAGGTTCCATGACAGTTCATCCTGCGACAATTCATCCGGCGACAGTTCATCCTGCGACAGTTCATCCGGCCGACAGTTCATCCTGCCGACAGTTCATCCTGCCGACAGTTCATCCTGCCGACAGTTCATCCCGCCGACAATTCATCCGGCGACAATTCATCCTGCCTGATCATTTAGAAGATTTTTTCTTCAAGTAAGTACGCAAAGAGGATATACGGCCGTACAACCTAACCTAACCTAACCTAACCTAGCCGTGTTTGGTGACTAGATCTGAATAGCCAGGAAGATACGTTTTCCACATCTCCTTCCCCTCGCCACTACCTTCAGCATCACACCATACCAAAATTGGGAATGCCATTGGCACTCACTGGCTCGAGACGGTTGGGACTCTTGTGTTTTTTTTTAAATCAGTCAATTCACCATAAAAAGATGGTGTTAATTTCAGATAAAAAAGTTATATTAGATGCAAGTAGGAATCTTTACCGTTCTTTGCTAAGCCGACTGCACGTATAAGTATGTCGTATTTTGTTATTCACGCATGCTTCTTCGGAGAGTCGAAATTATTGTTAGTAAAAATATTTTTACAGCGGATTTCCACTCAAGATGCCTTCCGATATAAGTATATCGATTTTGGTTGTACGGCCGTATATCCTCTTTGCATACTTACTTAATAAAAATCTTCTAAATGATCAGGCAGGATGAATTGTCGCCGGATGAATTGTCGGCGGGATGAACTGTCGGCAGGATGAACTGTCGGCAGGATGAACTGTCGGCCGGATGAACTGTCGCAGGATGAACTGTCGCCGGATGAATTGTCGCAGGACGAATTGTCGGGTCACCGTTTATGAAATAAGCTAAAATGATTTTTATTTTTGTTTAAACTGTTTTTTTTTCATCTTCCTCCTGCCAAATCTATAGCATGTTAAATTATATACATATATTTATTATTTACAACTTAATCCTTAAAAACAAAACAAAAAAAAAAAAATAATTATTGTATTTTAAATCAGATCTCAAAACTATGGTCACCCTAAAAGTCTACATTAATGTACTACCTAGCGCCATCAATTTAGTAGGTACCCATAATCTCAATCTGTAAGAAATACAACAATATTGTTCTTTCAAAATCTGTATAATTTTGTGTTATTTTGTTAACTTGTATAATTATTGTTAACCTCAACACAGGCTTGTCCTAGTGAGGTAACAAATTGTATTGTGAACATTTTTACCTACAGTGTAAAGAAACAATAAATAAATAAAAAAAAATACGATAGTACGATGAAAAGGAGGTTAAAAAAAAGGAAATGGAATTTTCGATATCACTATAATTAATAAAACGGTTTAATGAAGTAAGGAAGGAATAAATTTGGGAGGCAGGTATAGGAATTGCTGCCATGCGAACCATTCAGCTGGGTTACCCGGTTTATGGGTTTGTCCAGATCTTGACGGCGGCCGCGTCTGCCGGCCAACTACGTAGCGGGTCAGATCGGGAGAGGCCGATTAAGGGAGACCATTTGACCAGCCGGAGTCTCTTGATCCGTCGTCTAGCACCGCAGTGGGAGGGATGACTAGTCTGTCTGTCACTCCTGAACATACTAACCGCCAGATTCCTAACCAACCCTAAACACGCTAATTCTTCCCAGAACTTCTTCTTCATCATTTCCTTAAAAATACCCTACACACAGCATCCCCAAAGATTACATAGGCTCTAAAGGAAAATATTATCCTCAGGGCTTCCTTTGTGGAGATAACGCAAAAAAGGAAGGAAGGTATCTTCGAACAAATTTTTGAAAACTTTTGCTTACAAGGGCTTATTTGTTGTGTCGTATATCAATGGTTAAATAGGGTACGGGGCGACAGCCTTGGCGGGAGGTAGAACAATGGCCGAGATAAAAGGTTCCCCGGAGATAAGGGCGCTCAGAGCGGCCAGGTATGTCGCGTGGGAATGCCTTGATAGGGGAAATGTCAGAGGAAATAAACATTCATGTCTAAGTTGAAGAAATTATCCGCAAGTCTCCACTTTGCGCACGTTGGGGATGGTTGAAATTTTAATATTTATTGCTGCTCTTCTTTAGAAATATTTAGAAAGCATTTTAAAAAAATTTTCATTCAGAGAAACGTTCAAATAGGCACCTGATTTTTCAAAATGATAATATATTAAGGTTAGCTAGTTTTTGAAATTAATGTTTTGTTGTGGGAAAACAGGATGGGCCAGATCGGGAGAGGCTGGTAGAGGGAGACTTTTGACCTCTCCAGCCGGACTCGCTCGACCCATCTCCTTGCACCGCAATGTGAGGGATGGATTAATATGTTCGTCTCTCTTGAACACACTGACCCTCAGATTCCTACCCACCCCGCATTCCTTTTTCCTTCACAGAACCTCCTCTCCTTCCTTTACCTAAAAGGCCATCCACACATCATCCCCAAAGATGACATAAGCCCCGAGGGATTTTTTTTCTTCAGGCCTCCGGTGGGGCAAGAACCTACATAAATGCGGGCATCGCTGTGAAGGGCTAAACCTTCAGAAGGATTTTTTAAGCTTTTTTAGTTTGTATGGACGCATTCTTCATACTGGACGCAACTATTTAAAAACTATTATTTTGATTTTTGATATAGCATACATTTCTTAAGTTCGCATGAAATTTGCCAATTTTCAATAAAAATTCAGTATATTTCAATAAACATTAAAAAAAATTGGACAGTTAAAAGAGGGATAATTTAACTTCTGGCCTTTCTGCATTTAAATCTTTGATATCTACAATAAAAATTATGTAATTATTTTTTCAAATACTAAAATTGTGTGACATTATATTATATTAAATGAAAAAACACACTTTATAATACACCATTTTTTATTGTTTCAACCAACCAACGAGGTAAATATTATAAGCTCCGACGAAGCTTGAGCTAAGCCAAACCTGATTGGCTGTTATTTGTTAATTCAAAAAAAAAAATGTGTATTACATACAAAAAGTGTGTTTTTTCATTTAATATTCATATTAATTTATGGAAAACGAATGACGTGTGGGCACAGAGATTATTTTAAAAAATCTACAACAATCACGTCTGTTTAACTCTTTGATTCTTATTAGATAAGATATGATTTATCAATGACCCAGGCCTTTCAGTGACAAGTAATTTTAAAATATCACAAATGGAATAAAAGCCCGGCTAAGATTTTTCCACGAAATCAAGAGTGTATGAGATTTTACTACCAGATATATCAAGGAAGTAAAACGACAACGATTATTGTAAAATCACAGTTGTCAAGCGTTAAATAAAATCTTTCATACATGTATAACCAGATTTTAAAAACTTATAATCATAGTTGAAAAGATCCTAAATCTTTTCTTACGAAGTTTCATTTCAGTTATTCGTACGGGAGTGTAAAACATGATACACGTAGTTTAGAATAACTACTTCTTTTAGTATTGGTATTGCATTCTTAAGCTTATAAAAATATGGCAGTTGGAAAAAATATTTGCGGAGGTGAGTCATGGTTTGTGCAATGACCCGTGATTAAGATTATTCAATGTGTGAACTGAATGATTGTAGTATGTTTATTGACCTGCTGAAATCCCGCCGAAAAGCGCGCCGTCTCGGCGTTGTACCCGAAATAGACCAGAAAACTGTGCCAAGTGTATCACATGCTTACAAAACTCGGATTTTATTCAAATCCCACAACTATTTTCCGCGAAACACTTGCCATTCGATTGCTATCATTATAACGAGATAACATTGAGTCTAATAATAACACGGGCAGGTATTATCGACTACACACGTAAAACCAAATCAGATGCGTCGTATATCGCGGCGGACTTTGCGCAAAGAGAAAAGGTGGTCAAAATGAAAAACGCGCACTCTTTCGACCGAAGGGTAAGATGATATTTTGATACATACCACTCAGAGCCGTCCCGTACTCCCTCCACGTGGATGTTTTTAATGCAGACATTCGTTCGAATGACACTATCCGAACACCGACATCCTAGTCAGAGACACTTCGCCGCACTGGCGCTGGAGAACCAGCATACCTTATTTTGCATTATTATAAACAACGTGTTTATCTATATTAGTGATTTACTTGAAAAGAAATCCCTTTATCTTTCGCTATGCCAATTTGCCATTTCGGAAGATACACTACCGGGAACATCACAGGCAATGCTCACCAACAGAAACATAGAATTATCATGATAATATACATATTGTATTTTGGAAGCGATATAATTGCCGTTACGTTGATCACGTGGGAAGTTAACACACTGTTTATCAAACCACATTATGAAAACAATATTTATTTGAAAAACACAATAATCCTAAACAACGAATCTAGCATTATGTCATTGTTGAACCTATCGTATTGCCCGTTTAAAAAAGATGTATTTGATTTGAGAACGTTGTATAAACAGCTTTCTTTCTAGGTACTTACCTTCAGGTACACTATTTTGCAAATAATTTCCTAATCTTCTTAAAAAATGCTAGATTAACTAACTAAGTCATCAAAGTCTGAACGACACATATATTATTTATTTTAAATTTATTTATCTTAAAAATGGAATATATTATAAACATTATTTAATGCGATAAGACTTAAACCCATCAATGTAATTGCTGTACAATGTCGAAAATGAACACCAGATAATTACAGATAATTTTTATTTAATTTACAATAAATTATTAGATTTCCTTATTAATATGCCTACCTTACTATCTTACATACATTACTCTTGACAAGATTGTCATATAAATTAGATCGAATTGAAAACATGTTGTCCATATTGATTTATGGCGCGTCTTTTGTTATCATTTGTACATAAAAAAAATTTTTCTGACTGGTTCACAAAACACATTTACTAAATTAATTTACAAAAATTAATGGTTGATTTTTAATATATTTCATTTTATTATTGGAAAATTATTTTCCTCAAGGCCTATGTAATCTTTGGATCTGCTACGTGGCAGGTCTTTTTAGGAAAAGAAGGAGAGGAATGTCTGGGAAGGAAGAAGGTATCAGGGGTGGGTAGGAATCTGGAGGTCAGTTTGTCCAGGACTGACAGACCTATGAATCTGCACCTGCCACTGCGGTGCAAGGTGATATTCCAAGGGAGTCTGGCTGAAGAGGTCAAAATGTCTCCCTCAACCAGTCTCTACCGATCTGGTCTGCAACACAATTGGTGGGCAGATGCATCTGCCGCCAAGATCCCGACAAACCTCACTCCATGTATCCGGCCACCCCTGCAAAGTCATTAAACATAGCGAACTACTTGGGGTGACCTAATGCAAAGGTTATTATTGAGAAGCGTCATTTTAACACGTTTTTTTTAAATATGCATTTAATATGGGTTAAATCCACTTATTTCATTGTACATAAAGAAAGCATATGAACTTTTTTAATGTAAGGTTTTTCTTGACAAATTTGCACAACTAAACAAACAAAGTTAAGTAAAGACAAACAATCATAATGACAAGACAGAAATTAGCAGATAACAGTGTTATTAAAAAGAATGCTAAAACTGTTATATATCAAAATAAGAAACAAAATATATATGTGTACATAACACATCATACCAAACATGAAACCGTTTAAAGTAGAGTAGGCAAATACTCACAATAAATAATAAAACAAAAAGTGCGATGTCAGACCACTATCTCATCGTACGAATTTCAAATCACTTGGAATGGCGAATAAGACGTCAGTTAGTGAAAGACAAATGATGGTTTGTTTCGCATTTTTGAAAATAAATATATTTAAATTAATAAAATACTTAATTTTACCTCTTTTATTTATTTATTTTTTTTTATTTTTACATGAGCTCCACACAGGAGGCCTTGAGGAAAATAATTTCCCTCAGGGCCTATGTCATCTTTGAGGATGCTGTGTGGAGGGTTTTTTTTAAGGAAAGGAAGGAGAGGAGAGTTCTGGGAAGGAAAAGGGTTTAAGGGGTGGGTAGGAATCTGGGGTTCAGTATGTCCAGGTCATCCGCCTCCAAGACCTAGACAAACCTCACCCCATGAACCCGGGCACCCCTGCTAAATCACCAAACGTAGCGAACCACTTGGGGTGACCTATGGCAGAGGTGTTGGTTATCCAATAAAGGTTCCCGGGGCGGCGGTACCCATTCCCGCCTCCCAAATTGTTCACAAAAACCTGTTTCGCGAGCAACGCTCACTTCTTCAGGGTTTTATTAATACTAATTATAAATAATAGACATAGGTAATTGTGTCAATGGAAAAAGAATGATCGATCTATCTATCGATCCGATATTATAAAATTATCGATTTCACAGTGCTAGAGCTCCACGCTCTCTTTGCTTACGGGCCTTTTTTAACCAGCTAGCGGCCGAAAATCCTCCTTTCGTCGAAAGATCTTACGATCGTACAGGGCGGTTTCAATGAGAAAGATTAATTATTCTCCGCACCAGCTTTTAAAAATTATAATTCAATATCGATTTTATTTCATTCTAAATTTGCTTTAATTTATACCTACATCAAAAATGCTGAAAGGTCTGATGATAAAACTAATAAAATTATGTACTTTTTGTATTTATTTTTGGATCAAAAGTATTTTTCATTTTTTAATAATGTCTAAGCAAAATAAGAATGTAAAAATGATCTTAAATGTATTAATTTGTAAGACCGTAAATAGATAAAACAAAATAGAGAAATTTTCCGCATAAATGAGTGTTCGGATATTTTTTTAATGATTTTATTTGAACTAAAATTTAAATTTTGAAACATGCGTTCAAAATAATGTATGATTACATGGTTTGAAATATGTCTAGTAAAATAAGATTTTTAATTTAAAAATTTAACAAATCTCCCAACGACCTATGGCATAACCTTCTTATACTAAAAATATTATTTTTAGTATATAAAAATATTATTTTTAGTATAAGAAGATTTAAAACATGCGTTTACTAGATAAAAGAAAAGAGTCAATACGTCTAAAATTTGATTTGAAAATGACATATTTCCAGTTTTCTCTGGTTATACCCTCTTATAATGGGTTGTTTCATGAAATTTGAACAATTCATCAAATTTCAGAGTTAAAATTCAAGTTCTGTGAAGGTTCTATTCAAGTTACGTTATTCTTTCATCACGGGCCGGTGGTTTGAATGGATGGTAACAGAACATGATACTTGGATGGTAACAGAACATGCATATTGACTTTGAAATTTGGTGAATTGTTAAAATTATGTAAAACAATCCGACCTTATTAATTTCGTTCTTACATTGGTGTTAACATAGATTAATAAATACAGTTTCCAGCTATTTCATTAAATTTAACATTTAATCAAACCATCTGGTGTACATAATTGTATTGAACGTAGGTCGGAGAAAATGGAATGAAAGTGAACGTATGTCTCTTAAATGAATGTACGACGCGAACGGAGGACCGTTCGTTTGTGAGTCTCTTCCATTTCTGACCGTCGCGTCGCGTCGGCGTCGCGTAGTACCAGTTGTACAAGTAGGTACTTTAAATATTACATAAGGGAACGTACCCAAACTACGTGACCAACTTTTTGAAATTTTTAACCCCCCCCCCCCCCCCGGTGACCAAAATCCTAAGGAACCCGTCGCTCATTTGTATGGAGCGTGACCTTTTGAAGACCCCCCCCCCCCCCTAAAAGTGTCACGTAGTATGGGTACGTTCCCTAAGTACTTATTATCGGATTTATATTTTATTGTAAGTACGTTTCGAATATTTTATAATGTGATATGGAAAAATGCTTTTTCGAATAGACAGAACACAAAATGAATGCGGTTTTGTAATAATGACTTTCTGACTAAACAACTAACCATCACACCGTTTCCCCGTAGAGGTAGGCAGAGATGAGTGGCCACCAAACATCTCGGTCTTGGCAAACTCTCCTTGCTTCAGTGATATCATAAATCAAATCATACATGCTGACCCGACTAAAATATTTGTTTTATTTGATCGTGCCATGTCTTAATCGGGCGTTCCCGACTTCTTCTACCATTACAAATACATTCCGTCTCCAAATTTTACCAAATGCCAAGAATCTTATTAATCTTATCATTTAGATTAAAGTATTTAATACAATAAACTAAACACTCACTGAAAATCCGATCAGAAACCAAAACCGAATGCGTAATATCATACCCTTATCAAGGCTTATAAAATTATTATCGATTATCTAATAGTTGTAATTGTAGTCACAATGTTATCAGATATGCTACAGGCATATTAAATTATATAATAATAATTATAAAATAAACTGTGACAATAGAGAGAGTGTATACATTAAAAAAATATATATTTGACGATTGTTTTTCCGAGAGCTTGAGAACCTTTGACGAAATTTTCGCATGGAATGATGGACATTCAATTCGAACTATAGATATTTCAATAATAATGCTACAAAAGAAACATGATTACCGTTTATAATGCGAAACCTTGTCGCCCAAAGATTCACATTTACCGCATTATTGTAATGGCAGATGTAACGACAGTGTGAAATTTGGATACAATCGCAAATAAGATTCCTTTGATTATTACACACGGTGCCCGGAAACTTATAATAAAAGCGAAAAAATGGTGAATATACATCTCAGAGAACCCAAAGGAACATTTTTTTTCCGTCTGATTTACTCGAATGCTGAATTCATAAAAAGTTATACCATAAAAATGAGTTACCGGGCACTGTGTACAAATAAATAGGCTCAGATAAATATTGTAATTAAAAAGTTGTTGTGAATATTTGTGTTAAGTAATTAAAAAATATTTGAGTTGACTTAGCACAAATATTTACATCAACTTTTTATTAACAATATTTTTCTATTATTTACGATTACAAATAAACAATATTGTATTATAAAAGAAAGTCCAAAAACGTGCGGCTCGCAAAAACTCAGAAACGAGTCCCGGTACGATCAAGGGAGTTATATGGTGTGGTAGATCTCTATCTCCCCTCCAGAATGACGGTTCCCGTTTTTACATAAAGGGCGTGCTTTTGAAGATATAAGGGCTGGAAGTTTCGCCCTCTTAAAATTTGCTAGACCGGTCCCCCGGAAAGTTCTAGAAGGTTCGATAGAGTTCTAGAAACGCCACTCCTTCCAGAAGGAGGAGTGGCGGAGTATGTCGTGGAATGTTCGGGAATAGGGAATCGGGAATCGGGAACATCATTGTGAAACATTCCAGAACACTCTCGAATGTTGTCCAGAGCGAAGCCGGCTAACCCAGCTGGTTATAAAATAAATTTACTAGACAACTATTTTAATTAGATTGTTTGTCTTCACTTACCTTGTATATTTTATATATGTTTCTGCAATGAAATTGATTTTCTCACCTCCGTTTTTTAAGAAGTATCAAAGGCTTAGCATTTTTTTTGGTTAAGTGTTTATTTTCCTTAAGATTAAGTGCTTTTTACAATACAGCTGTGGTCGAGAGAAAAGGCTATTGATTCGCAATCCGAAGGTCTTGGGATCGAACCCCGGCGTGCGTAAATAAATTTTATTTGATTAATTTGTGTTACTTCACAAATAATTCCTTAAAAATAATATATAATATATTTGCGGCACGTTCCAGAGTGGAAGTTACTCTCAATATGCCCGAGTGTAAAACCATCTTTCAGAATTAAAATGTTGCTTTAAATGGCTTTAGTAGTGTTTGGTGATCAGATCTAAATAGTTAGGTACTTCCCCACCTTCATCTCCTTCTCCTCTCCACTACCTTCGGCCTCACAACATACCCAAATTGGGGATGCTGTGGTCTCACGAGCTCCAGATGGGAGCAGCTGGGATTCTTGTGAGGTATTCACACAAAACCTAAGATCGTAGATTACTGAATTCGTTGGCTGTTTTAAAGATAATCTTTTCTTTTTGTTTGTAAATAGGTACTGAGCAAAAACTTAATTTTTCTTTTTGTTGCTGCATCGCGGACTCAGGTAGGTACTTAAATATATTATATATGTATGACTTCTAAATTAAATGAATAAGTCATTTATTTCGATCTATATAAACCCAAAATTTTCGATAAAAAATGATTATTTTGCGCTCCGTGAACGTACGAACGACAACGTAATTATTATATGTTAATGTCATATTGTCAAAAAACGGAATGGAGACGTACAATATGAATTTTCGTCGTAAAACCTCACCCCACCCGCTGGCTGGTTGTCTTGGATATGAAAGCTTTCAAGTATGGCACACACCAGGAAAAGCATGAAATAAAAACTAGTTGTCGAGACATTTACCTATCAATATCACGATATTTGTAGATACAGGAACCTTTGGAAGATTAGATTCTTTTGGAATATTATTAATACAGTTTTATTTGCAGCAGTGTGCAGTTTTTTTTTAATTTTATTATTTCATAGATTTCTTGAGAGTACAATTTTTTTGTTTTTTTATTGACTACCATACTAGGCTAATGCCCGTGCTAAAGGGGTATACATTAATTACGTGAGCACAAAAGGGGGGAGGGGGTCCAGCAAAATCTCACGTTACTTGAAAAGAATATACGAAGTGGCCCGAATTTATCTCACCAAGGGGGGAGGAGGGGTCTAGATCGGAAGAAAAACTGCTCACGTAATTAATTTATGCCCTGAGGTAATCATATTACACGTAAAAATGAGGAGTTAAAGGCTGAGAGCTGAAAATAAGGGCGTCGACCAACAAATTCTTAACAATTAGGAATTATCACTTATCACAGCAAATTCCGTATTAGTATACAAATACGTAGGGTGTCAAAAAATGGTCGGAAGATAAATACCGATAAGATATAAAAAAAATCTTGCGCTATTTCGAACCTGTAACTTTAGTCATTGATTTAGTTATTGAGAACTTGCAGGGGTTTATTGTCATGACTTGGTAATGTTTAAAACCACTCTATAGTCTAGTCAGAATAACAAAAATGGGTGTATACTGCGTATGATACGATAATATATGAATGAGGATAAAGTATGGAGTGTGTGCCGAGACAGAGTTATGTGGCAGTTCACGCCCTCTGCCTACTCCCACGGGGAAGCGCCGTGATTGCTAGTTAGTCAGTTACAATCCGGCTTATGCTAAATAATTTGATGGAAAAGTCTTAAAGGCAGAATCGACCGTCAAAGCCTTATTCACCGTTTCTCTAAAGTTCTTACTTCTGTTCGCCAGTTTATACGCATGGCTGTGGGCGTACCACAAGATTACTTTCAACATACATAAAATAACATATCTCATTTTCTGATACAATCTATCTGCTTTGGGATGGAAAATTATAATAATGTTCTGTATCGAAAACTATCGCGTCGTACCACATCGTATCGCGGCGTATCACGGCGTATCGCGGCATATCACGGAGTGACAGATCTCGTCTGGAATACAGATCAGGGATGTCTGCTAAAATTCCTGCGAATGTTTTCCATTAACTGTACCCACGAAATACACATTTTTAAAATCACGTAAATACATTGAAAATAAAATAGGTATTTGTTAGTTGAGAAGGATTGATCGATCATTTTTATCTACATTATGTACAAGTTTTCATTTCTATGTTCTTGTTTACTTCTTTAGTAGTTTTGTTTACTAACAATTGTGGTGACATAAAACAAGTGGAAAATATTTATAATTCCTCCACACTCGCATAATTTATGAAAAACAATACCACGTTTCAACTAAAGGGAGTATTCCAGTCCAGAGGCATTAATTGTAGGTATTTTTTCAGGTTCAATAAAAAAAAAAACAAATAATATTTTGGTAGCCATCATTTTTTGAATTATTTATTAATGTTTGAAGAATTTCTAAAAAAAGTCAACGGAAAAAATTCACCATTAAAAAAGTTACAAGGTGTTGATCTCAAAAAATGGTGCGCCCTGGTTGACACGATTGCAACCCTCCTAGTAATCTGAAAGAAAAAACCTTATTATTTCTCAATCCAAACAAATGCTGCTATGTACAAAGAAAAAGCAAATAATTTTTTTTTTCGCCGAATAGCGGCTGTCTGAAATAAAAAGTATTTTTTTTACCAGTTTTTTGATTTTTAGAATTTTAGAAAAATAATAAAAACTGAAATTTTGTCATAGTTTTGTAGGGCCGATGGAGTAATGTATAGAGAAGGCTCACACCAAATTTCAATAAATTTGTTCAGTATAACTTGAGAAGTCTCGAAAAAAAGTAGTTTCGAGAAAAATGCCTTTTAAGTTTTGTTGTATTTAGATTCCGTCTAAACCACGACACTAAAAGGGCTATAACTTTAAAAATAATTCGAATTTCGAAAAATTCTTTTTAGGAGATATTTTTGAACATCTAAACTATGGAAATATGAAAAAAAATTATAAACTTGAATGTAAAGCGGTATGTCGTCTGGAATTAAATGAATCAAATACAGTATTTCACCGGAAATTCAACAAATCAGATCAAAACCAACGTTGAATCGCCTTTCTGTATGGACGACGGACGTATCCATACTAGTGTTGGGTAGGACACGACATCAGGATGAGTTTGTATGAGGTACTCAAATATCGAAATGAGGTGTTGAGGTGTCCCACCTCATTTGAGGTGAGGTGTTACAAAATATTTTCGCTTACAGGGGGGGGGGGGGGGGGGGGGGGCTAGAAAATTTCAGGGAAGGTGTTTTTTTACATCAGCTCTACAAAAATTCCCCTCAGACCCTGTGTCATCTTTGGGGTTGCTTATTAATCCATCCCTCCAATGGTGCAAGGCGTAAGGCCGGAGAAGTCAAAGGGACTCCCTCAACCACTCTCGTAGCGAACCGCTTGGGGTGACCTATGTCAGAGGTGTTGGTTATACATATAATAAATTGTTTCCGGGGCGGCGGTACCTATACCCGCCTCCCGTGTTTGTTATTTTTGTAATATGAAAAATGGATATAAAAAAATTGGAGCAGTTAGTACTCTTGTGCGCTATTCACTATATATGAATGGCTCACCCCAACCACCTCACGGTTCTAATACAAAAATCTCATACAATACACCAACCACCTCACACCTCACCTCATATTTGTCCCATACGTGGCAACGTGACATGACATGTAGTCCAATACACCAACCACCTCACCTCATATTTGTCCCGTACGTGACATGACATGAATGTAGTCCTATAAACCAACCACCTCACACCTAAAATTTGTCCCCCTTCATATTTGTCCTATACGTGACATGACATGAATGTAGTCCAATAAATCACCCAACTCACACCTCATATTTGTCCCCCCTTCATATTTGTCCCATGCGCGACAACGTGACATGACATTTGTAGTAATACAAAGAAAAAGAGCTGGTACAAATACATTTTATGAGGTGGGGGGACATTTTACGTGTTCGTATGGGACATTTGAGGCGCCTCTTGTATGAGGTACTCAACACTAATCCATACTGCGGGTCTCCGCGAGTATTAATTTCGATTTGATTCATTTTGATCTCGGTGACGGATATATTGCCTGCCATTGATTACCATTTTGATAGGTAGGTGTGGGAATAGTTTGTGATTATATTACTTCTGTTAAATATTTGGTTAAAAAATAAACAAAAAAGAAAAGTAGAGAAACATTAGGATTTTGGCGAGTGGCAAATCGTTTCTAAACTCTATTTCGCACAATGATTTTTTTTAAATGTTGAAATGAAAATGTGTAAAACATTTTGCATATCTTTACTAAATATAAAATGAAGATATGCTAAATATATACTTTTGAATGTTGCTATAACTTTGTGGTTATCCATTATAGATAAATGAAACAATTTAACTTTGTTTGAATAACTTATATATTTAAGTAAAGCCGACCGGTTTCGGAACGACCGTTCCTTCTTCAGGGCTTACACGTATACGCTTGCCCTGAAGAAGGCACGGTCGTTCCGAAACCGGTCGGCTTTACTCAAATATATAAGTGGTTCAAACAAAGTTAAATTGTTTCATTTATCTATATGCTAATATTTTACACATTTTCTTAAGTATAAAATGAAGTCGCTTACGCTGTATGTGCGCTTAGATCTTTTAAACTATACAACGGATTTTCATGTGGTTTTCACCAATAGAAAGGTTTTAGGTATATAATTTATCAAGGTTTTGTGTAAATTGGTTGAAATACATAATATATCTGGCCAAGCGGCAGCGGGCAGCGTGGTGTGGATTTGATTTAACAGATGGCGTTGGTTATAAAGGTTTCGTTAGCCACAAGAACGTGTGGATGGGTCTGCTAGTTTTATATAAAGATCAACTACTATGCACTTAGACTTGGACTTCTAATTTCTAAATAAAAAAGTGTATATTTTAGATGAAACTTAATTAACGTAATCATTTGTACATTTACATTTAATCATTTGTCATTAGGTTGGTATTATATTAATGTGATGATATGTACACAATTTGTATTTTTCTAATAAGCCATTTTACTAAGTTTTCTCTTTCATTCACAAAACATGAAAACTATCTGAACAAAAATAGTCTACCAAACGTCTGATTAATTTGTATTCTGAAATTTGAGCTTCCCGAATCTCGGCGCCCCGGGCGATCTTCTTTTTCGACGTATCCACAAGCCGGCCCTGCCTACTTATATTACTTAGAGGTTTAGTTGGTGGTGCTAGTAATTCAGCAAGGAGTTCACAAATAAGGAGATAACAGAGACTGTACTGAGTTGTAAACACAATACATGGAAGTTGCTTCTCTTAATACGCCAACTCCGATGTTGCTCACTAGAATCGGTCGGGTTCAGCCAAACATACTAATTGCAATAATAATGTTACGATATACGAGTATCTTCATTTCACCAGAAATAGTAGATCGTATCTCCTAACTTGAGATGCAGACGGGTGAATGCGATTTGTATTATAAATCCTTCACTTCGTCATTTTGATTTATTTAAGTAAAGAAGGTTTTTTAATATTTTTATTTTTGAAACTGACAATTCATGGTGGAATTCCATTATAATATATTATAATAAAACAAATATAATTAAGCCATCTTCAGACTGGTACAAATTATGAATGATGGCCTTAACGAGCTAAAATCGGTTACGGTCAATAAAATTGAAGTGGAAAAAAGTTTTATATTTGTTTTATTATAATATATTACAGAAAGTTATTGTTAAAGTAATATAAACACAGTATTATTTAAGATTCTTTTTTTAAATTACATTATGCAATATGTAGGTGTAATATTATTTTGTCACTAATAATGTCATCCAGCGGGTTTTTGCAAAGATTTCCGAATTCCATTTATTAAAAATGAAACATTTCTGGAAACCCGTATTAAAAACAAGCTTGCCAGTTTGAGAACTGATAATGTAAATATCTTAGAATCAAACGTGTTCACTTGAAATTATTGTATTGAAATTTTTGTCAGAAAAACTCTCTTTTTATAACTTTTGAAGGTTATTTCCATCAATGTAATATAAAGAAGAAGAAGATAATAATAATAATAATCTAAACGAAAATATGAAAGAGAGTCAATAAAAAAATACATAAAAAAATCAGTCATTTTAAATACATGTAGGATTACAAAGGATTTTTTAAATATTTATATTGAGGGATCGGTAGGATTTATAGGTTCATTTAGAAATGCCACAGAGCCGAACCCTCTGATATGAAAATATCTGGAGTCGGTGAATTATATTCCCATTTGGTCTCTAGTAGGTTGACATGTTGTTCTTGTATTGTTTTGTATTGTGATGAATGGTAACTTCCAATTTACGAGAAAGCCCACGGGAATTTTTTTTTAAGATGAAAAGTGCAGTACTACGACATCTGTATGGTCAAATTCAAACTTGCTCGAAAATAGAGGTATTTTTAAGTTGTTTGATGTATTATAGTTACCTTAAATATACACAGATGGTGATGAGATCGATATTTAACGGGAACCCCAGGTTTAGGGACGATTTTAAACGCGAGAGTTGAGACAACCAATTAAATAGCAGGAAAAGCAATTAAAAATCAACTCAGCCTATCAGCAAGAAGGGGGTCGTGCCCATTTTGAACACAAAGGATTGTACTTTGACCCTAGTGATTAGTGAAGAAATTTATGGTCTAGACGTTCCCACAGAGATCAGGGTTGAATGAACTAAGAGATAAATATCGAATTATTCAAGGTTTTTAGTACAACGAACCCAAGTAATGTTATTAATAAAGGGTACCTTCAAGGGGTCGGGAGACCTTAGTTTCGAGTGCATTAGGGCGTTTTTAGTTGCGGAAAACACACTTGGATAACGATAAAAAAATTTATCAGTAATATATTGAGGGGAAAACGCGGGGACAACGGGGCATGCAATGCGGGAGGATTTTCAATTATAGAATAAGTACATATGACGGCTGAGAGGCAAAATTCGAGGAAAAACGTACTAGAGGAAAATGAATATACATAACACAATGGAAAATTATTGTTATCAATTCTAGACGGAACGGAGTGATTAGGAAAGCGAATTGGGAAGAAAAATTCAAAAAAATTTTAGAGTTTAAGGATTGAACAAGAGGACGAAACAAGGGTTTGGTGCAGTAGCAGATGCTTGGAAAGGAATTGGAATAACATACCTAGGGGGGGGGTGGAAATACTGCAAACATTGCGATAGATTTAATTCATAAAAAGGAGTCATTTTACGTAATTAAAATAGGGATCATAACATAAAGTTACACGAGACTGCGAGGGAAAATGAAACATTACAACGGTTGTCGACCCCATATGTATATTGTTGATATAAACAAGGAATATTCGAACATGCCTTTTGTTTATTTAAGGCCCATTATCCATTAAAAAGGGTCATAAAAATTAACGTTGCTCTTACCTAGTATTTAGATTATAGAATTTCCGTAAAATTTAATTATAAACACATTAAAATGGATTTATCGCCAGGTATGTAGAAATCGTAACGTATACACACGTCAGGGCTTGCAGTTTATGGGATTTTGAGCGAGAGAGAGATGGGAAATTGGGCGGAATTTGATCGAAGTAGTTAACTTGACAGATATTCCAGGATAGGAATAGTTAGTGGGCCGGAAAACACCATAAATAATATATCAAAAAAGGAAAAAAGGGTTTTAGCGGGAGATGGAATCACGGCAAAAAGGCAAACGTCAAATTTCAATAAGGGATCATTGGGTTAGGAGTGGGGGGAGAGAACGAAAAACCGACATAACCGGAAAACTCAGATAAGGAAATGGGAAAAACTCAAAAACGTTATAAGTAGAGTAGATACGGAACCAGGATATGATTCCTTATTAACAACGAAGGGAAAATCATTTAAGAATAGTTGTTAAAACACCGTTACTTGAAGGAAATTTAGGTGGGAAAAGCGAAAAGTTGAATATGCCACATAAATAATGGAAATACGGTTCTGAGACATAATTGCTTACGTAGACTAGGGGAAAAGAAATGAATTTCGTGGAAATTCATACAGGACAACTAGCGTTTAAAACTAGAAGACCGAAAAATCTACGTTTCGCAAATAGGTATGCCAATTTAGAGTATAGTTTTAGCAGATCACTTATGGGCATGTTTCAAACTGAGAAAAAAAAAACAGATTAAAAACATGTTTATAAAATATATTATGAAGACAGAAGACATGTGGAAAATGGGCAAACTGGATGGCAGCTTACTAAGTCCGGGACTATAAACCTTAGGGAAGCGAGACAAAGTTGTGGGACGAACCCCGAATTACGGAGAGGAAAAATCGAAAGATCTTATGTAGGAACAAACGATAACGAGATGGGGTTTTCAAAAAATTTCGAGTGATTACAGATTATAATTCCTCGTCAAGGAATATACGATTATGCCCTTTTGGAGCTGTGATGGGTATAAATTAGCGTGTTTGGGATTATTCGGGAAGTCCTTCGACAACTGGCAAGGTTGCTTAAAACGTCGCGCGTGTCGTGAGAATTACCCTGGTGATTAATTAATAGAGTTTAAAATCAGTTCATACTTTGAAAATACAGTGGAAAAATAGCGTCAGTTTTACACTTTAAAAAATACAGTGGAAAAATAGCGTCAGTTTTATACTTTAAAAATTCAGTGGTAAAATAGAGTCTACAATCAGTTTTATACTTTGATAAAACAGAGAGTGGAGTGTCCGGATACGGTTAATCGTGCAATTTAACGGAGTGTATGATCTTATAATAAATCTACAAATCAGTGTTTGCAATAGCCTCCGATTCAAAAAAAATCTAATAATTAATTAATTAATTAAAAATTCAATGCGGAAGGAGAGTTTAATAGAGTGTTTGAATTGATTTAAATTTGTTCTATGAAGGTTAAAATAAAGTTATTTAGTCCGAGGTTATATAAAGAAAATTACAGTCTAATAAGTTTCATTAAATAAAAATTTACGTTAAGTCGAAAGTCGGAAATTTTATTACGAGATATTAATTATCGTTAGGTGACAACGCAATAATAATAATTGATCCGAAATCTGGAAAATACTTAGCCGAAGTTTAAATGAATAATCCAAGTGATTAATTTGCTGCTAAACGAAAGTGTTATAAAATAAAGTGGAAGTGGTTCTTTCAGTTCTGTTGTAATTTGAGTGACGAATAATATTTAGTTATTCGTTATAAAAGGATTCTAATTTAAATTGGAAAAATAAATAAAACTTTAACTTTGTCCTTAATTGAAATAATTCAAACTTAAAGAAAATCTTTAGTTGTTATGGAAAAAAAAATATATAATTTAGATTGAGAGAAAAAATAAATAAAACTTAAATATTTTATAAAGTGGAATAATACAAATTTAAAGAAAATTCAAATTAATAAATTAATTTATTAAAGAGTAAATAGGTATAGATATATATCAAATAATAAAATAATATTCGAGCGAACGATTATTAAGAATCGATTCTCTTCTTTAGATTGAAATCAAATACGGGAGAAGAGGGGAGGGGAGGTATGGATTGTCGGGGTTAATTAGGTAGCATCGTTCTTCTTCAATAATAACGGCAGATAATAAAGGAAAATGTGAGGATTTTTTTTTACATTAGGGATCTATTCAAAGGAGAAAGGAAGGAGATGAATTCCGGATCTTGTAGGATTAAATCGTTAAAAGTGGGAAACCGAAATAAAAGTGCGATAAGTTACACAGGTAGTCTGGATGCTCTAATAAAATTCATATCGATGATATTACCCGATGGAGCTGAATTTAAGACATTAGAGCTTTGGTGAGTCCTTACAATATTTAAGCTTTTACAGGTTCCTGTGGATATCCTGACACTGATGAACGTAACGCCAAGTAAGGGTAAGTTAATAACTAACCAATTTATTAGCATTCGCATGTCACACCTCCCATACAGAATGAAATGTTGCTAAACAAATACTTAACACATAATAAGATAAGTAAATACCTATCGCTTCTTTTCACTAGCACGATTAGGGTATGGTTATATGACCTTCGATAGTGTAACAAAGATTTCGATTTGAGTTCAAGGCGATCCATTGACCCAGTCACCTAAATTCATTAACGAATAAACAAAACAAAACTTAACGTCAGGGACAAGTTTATCAATTATAGCTTGCGATGAAATCTGCGGTCAAAATGTGAAGGCGACATTGATGTTAAATTCACTCAATTTTAAACGACTCATCTGTACTAGAGCGATCGCCCATAGGTAACATTGTTTTAGCATGCAAAATTTTCGCAAAGTAAAGTACTGCGACTAGCTTCAAACTCTAAGAGAGCTCATCACAATTATTCAGGAGGTCATTGATTCAATGACAACTTGATTTATCTCATTTTTAAATCTTTCTTATAGGAAGTAGGTATCCAAGAACCCATAAATACCCATTATCCTAAATACCTAACACACGAGGAGCTAGTGACCTCATTTAAACAACACTGGTGTTCAAATACTCATACAGTCCTGAATCCTAACTTGTCTTCGAATGTAAGCTTCAAGGCTTCTGTATGTAGGTATGAGCCATCTGGAAATGTAAGTGTCAACCTTTCTCAAACGGACGGCTTTGATCTTGTGGCGGTATTGTCGAGGTGGGCATGCGGGGAAGAGGAAGGACGTATGCGGACAGTACGCTGACGCGGCATTAAAGCCACAGGTTATTTGCATACCGTGAGTCTTGTCGAACCTGAAAGCAAACATAAGGTTTACGAGGTGAGTTTTATGTCAGCTAGTCAGAGGTGGAGTGTAACGCTGGGTCGGTCACGTGGGAGGAAGGATCTGCCCGTCACAAGCTTACGCCACATTTAACGGATAGAGGCATGATAAGGGAAGACATGAAATACCCCTTCTAGACTCAGTAGAGTTAAATTCAATCCGGCGGAGATGGAAGTCGGAGTGAGGCAGAAAAACGGCATGAAGACTTGGTATTCCCCCATCTGGCGTGAAGAGCCCCTTTCGTAACAAGAGACGCTCGTCGAAGAGAGTAAAACTCGGACTTAAGGATAAGCTTAGCAAACGTATTCGGGAGAATCCGGTTTGAAATTGTTGTTCATCGGTTTTCACTTGGTTAGCGGAGGAGCCGACTTTTCAGCAAACATATTATCCCCCTCCCCATATCCATCCATTCCTGATCTTTCAACAATTTTGCGAATACTAACCAATAACACTAACTATGACTACAAACACATTATGTTAGGGGAAGCTGCAGACAAGAACTCCAATTGAGAAAACCGGACTCTCGAATATGAACATTCTACACTGGTAAGATAAGGTTTTTTATTTTTTTGAAATGATGTAATTTGTTAACTGTTGTTTATGTTATCGATGTATCAGCGGTGATAGGAAGAATTAAATAAACACACTAAATTCCTACGGAAATCAAATAGACACAAGGTTTAGGGCGGGGATAGTTTATCAAACTCGGTTAAATATTCTAAAATAATAATAAATGAATTGATCGGAAAATTCTCACCCTTTCTCTAAAAGAATCTAGGGGTTACCACACGTAATACATTATCTTCTCTACATATGTGTGCATATTAAGTATGCAAACAGATGTAAAATCTAAAATAAAAAATCACACAACGCAGATTATAGAAATAATGTGAACTAAAATCTTAAATCTTGATTACTGTGAGAAAATCGCAGGGATTTAAGAAGATAGGGTAGGTTTAGCTAGACTACAAGGTATAGGGGTTTAGAAATCACGAGCCTGAGGTAGAAATAAACCGAAAGGAGGGTTGAGTCAGGCCATCATACCTAGTGGTGTGGTCAGTAGGACATAAGGGTAGAATTATGAGCGTGGCTACGAGACAGGAGCTACGAGATTTAAACTACGAGGTAGAAGCTTAGAAAAGTTAATCAGCTAGGTAGGGTTCATCACAATTGGTGTCAAAAGCCAAGGGTGGCGGACCATTACAGTATTTATAATACTTATATAGTGCAATTGCATAGCGTGGATTCACTAGATGATCATTTGGGGAAGTGTATGAAAGGGTTTAGTTTTTCCTTCTTTTTTTTTTTTTTTTTTTTTTTTGGGGGGAAAATTTAACCCGGACATTTAAATCTGGTGCGTAAAAAACAAGACAGTGGAGGTTATCCACCTCTTATCCTCCCTGGTATAAGTAACAGACGGTTACTCCTTCAAGGCTCTCGCAAGATTCTAATTTTTTTGTTAAACGAAGCTACATTTATTTATTTTGAACGAATCTAGACCTCCAGTGTCCTTGCATACGTTGTTAGTAAGCGGTATGCAAGTGCTTAACAGGAAAAACAAAATGCAAGGTAATAGGTTAGAAAGACAAAGATAAATTAAACAGGGCAAAAGAAAAACTCACTCATGAGGCTCCATGAGGCGGCATTGCATCTGTAAAAACCTGCAAGAACCTGCATAAAATAGAAAACATAAGTATACAATAAATCTCAAATTAATTGGCAAGTACCAAGACAAAATGTGAATAGCTTTCGATCTGACCATAAACTACACTTAGCTTCCGTGTCCATAGCCAACCACTCAGTGTAGCCTCAAAGAATGTTAACTGAATATTGGGGGTAAAATACCCGAAGTCTAAAAGAAAATTCAGCGTTGGGTAGTCAGAGGCAGGATAAAGGATAGTCAAGGTCGTCTGATCAATCCTCAAGCCTGCACAGTGCACATGTCATTGGGGGAGGCGCAGATAGATTTAAGAAGGATCTGCAAAATTAATAATGTAACTAAAGATGAAGACGGGACAAAGAGAAGAAGAGAACAAGACACAGAAAAACAGAAAGCGATAATGGTCGCAACTGGGACTCGAACCCAGAACCTCTCGTCTATCCGGAACTTGCGTTTACCAATTCCGCCATTGCGCCCTACTGTCAAACAGTCATAATATCCAATCTCATATTTCAAATTTTGGAATTAACAATATTATCTTCAACTAATTTATTTTTCCATGTCGAAAGCAACAACTACCATTTTTATTGGAAACAATCATTCTGAGAATTGGTTTGTAACCTGGATAGCGTCACGGATAAATGTATCCGATTTTATTTATATGGAACTATTGACTTTTTATAAAAGTCTAAATGAATATTCAATTTTTATAAGAAAAACTCTCTTTTATAACTTTTGAAGGTTATTCCATCAATGTAATATATCATTGAAGAAGAAGATAATAATTATAATCTAAACGAAAATATTCTTTTTCTGTGACTTGTTCTCTTTCATATTTTCGTTTAGAATAATAATATTATCTTCGTCAATTATTGTAACGTCTTCAATTATTGTAACCACCTTATCTCTGTCAAAATTTTTTGAGAACATTTTATTTTAAAGTTTATTTTTTTTAAATTTTTTTTTTTATTGAAATTTTTTGATACAATACATATAATAGATACATGAAATAATGAAAAGTATATAAAAAAGCTTAATATAATAAATGTATGAACAAAAAAATCCCACAAAGGCAATGCCTGTGCGTGGGTATAATATTGATTTTTTACTTTTATTTTTATTTCTATGGTTATAATGAATATTTTAAGTGTACATAAATTAGATATTAAAAAAAAAGTAACTGAAAAAATACATTTAAAAACTACAACAAAATAACAGTCTGCACTGTTATTATCATATTTGTAAGTTTTGTAAGAATAGATGTTACAAGTGCAATTTAAAAACATAAAAAACATTAAAAAAAAATAGCAAACAATATTATACATCTTCTCTAAAAGCTGTCTAATGATAGATATACTTAACGGCTTTATTTAAACTTATAAGAAAAAAATATCTGTTTCAGTGTTTTTTAGTCAAATTTTGGTGTATTTTTTATAAGATTGAAAATTTTGACATATGTTCTCTTTAAAGGTTGTACATAGTAAATTATAAAAGTGGTCAAATACTTGTAACATTTCCCCTGAAAACAGGATTAATATAAAAACTTGTCAACTTTAAAACTCTTAAACGTTTTATTATTGACTGTAGATAATGCAAGTTAAGAAGTAGGGTGTTCTAAGGTTTCAATGGGTATTTCAATGATCATTTGATCAATTTTTACCCATGCTCTTGTGCTACAGCTCATTCTATACAGCACCATTGCTCACATTTAATTTTGTGATAAATTAGACACAATGATCATCATCATCCATCATAGTAAATAATCGATGTTGCTATTAACAAACTCGCAGGCATTGTTGTATCAGTATGCAATTTAAAATTACATATTTAAATGCCTTTTGTTACGGAAATTAGATTAAACCACAACTGTCACTTTTCATCATTCACTTCGGTTTTTACAATCAGTATCCGGCAAATAAATAAATGCTTTATTTTACAAGTTAAACGAGCCATTCGGTTCAGCTAAATATCGCCTTTACAGATTTATAGAAGGAACTAAAGGGATAATCACAAAAGCTTACGATTTAATTCGAAATATTCAATGGGCTATTTGATTTTCACGGCTTTTCGTTATCTCTCTAACTGCCTTGTTGAATATCTGAAATTATTTGAAACGCACAACTTTACTACGAATAATAATTATTTGGAAACCAAAAGTATGGATATTATCGAAATGTAATCGTTGCGAAAAGCAACATTAAAGTTTCGAAGCACTTGGTCCAAATTAAGGTAATCTCCTTTTGTCATTGCTAAAATGGCCGCCATTAGTTAAAATATCAAATTTTCAGGTGGCTGTAAAAAGATGGGGATCGCTTTGCTATTCAATACGGGACACCATTCAGTGGGAAAATTGCCATGGGGTTGAGTTTCATTGGTCACCATGGAAACTGATATTTAAAGACGTAAATTTTAAGTGCTAACATAAAATTGTATGACGGTTTGTAAAAACATTCAACCCGAGAGGAGGTGCGTTTATGTTCAAATACATTTATTGAATGAATTAATAAAGACATTGAATTTACAATAATATTTACAGAGTAATTCTATAAATGTTTCATCTTTAGAAAGACGTGCAAGAGATAACTCAAAGTAGTTGTTGTCGTCAATTTCAAACTTGCGGGAATAATTGGTGAGTCGCGTGGCGCGATGGATTGGAATTACTTCAATGAATGCCAGATTAATTTGGCGCCTGTCTGTTTGAAAGCACACTATCGGCATAGCGCATGTGGCGGGCTGTAGGTAGATAAACGGAATAGTTATATCAGCATATTTCCTGGTACTTTGATGATCAGATGTTTGCAAAATCAGATTTTTGAAATATTGCATTGTTGATGATTCAGTAAACGATACACAACAAAATATAATAATAATTATCTACGACAAATCGATTCATTGGTTGTACTTATTATTATAATAATTTGATGTTACATGCATTTTCATATACCTAAGGGTGGGTCCGATGTAGTGATAATTATTTCTTATTGTAAGCGATTTTGTAATTTTCCCAATTTTTCAAAACATTTTGTTTTCGCTAATGAATAAACAAACCTTTCATCCCTTCAAAAATAGATAATTAAGATTTTGGAAAACAGCTTGATTAAAGGAATTAATCTCACTTTAGGCGAAAATATTTTTCTAAATTACGGAGAATTTAAGTTTTTATTATCTGGGTCAATTGTTTCACAGAATTGGAAAAATTAATCAATTTTCAAAGTTAATTTTCGGGTTCTGTGAACTTTCTATTCAAGTTTTAATTTCAGTTCTGAGAAACAACTGGCTCATAGTAAAATAATAACGGATATAGAAAAGAACCTTCACAGAACTTTGAAATTTAATGAATATTGCATAATTTCCATGAAACAACCGGTCTTAAAACAGTCGAACACATTTTATGATTTGTCTCTGTATACGACGCACTTGACTTATTATATAAGTGATTCCTTGCATTACTTGGAGAAAAAATGATAATGAAATTATAGTTTCCGGTGACTTCTTCCATTTTTTTTATTTGTAACTCTGTCTCTGTCGTGTAACTGCCCAACCCATCACCCAACCCCGACTGTTTAATACCTAATGATTTTGTATGTTTTTAGTTGAGAAAAAATAAATAATTATTGGCGACCACAATTTTATTTACCCAATTTTCAACACTCCTTTTTGTATTACTCAAATGAATACATGGATTTTATTATTTGACAATTAAACGAATATTTAAAAGATTCATAGATCATGTTGAAGGCGAAACCGGAAAAACGTTTTTGGACCATTCTTTGCATTTTAAATATCAAAAGTTAATAAACAAATAAAAATATTTAACTGTGAAAATAATAAGTGAGACGAATCGTTTGGAATGAGTAAGATGGTTTTGTTTTTGTGTTTGTGTTTCCTCCCTCCCGCAACATGGGTCTCTTCAAGATCACTCCTCCATCTCCTCAAAAAAATCCTACACACACATTGAAATAGGCCCTAAAAAAGGTGGACCCCAAAAAATAATTACCAAAACATCCAAATTAATTTGTTCCCAGAAATTCAATGAAAAAAATGTGCCTTAAAATAATTACGTTTGGATCAATTTGATGCACTTATTTGCTTAGAAATGTAGAAGCCATTATGTTCATCTATGAGGAAACCAGAAACACGTCATTTTTAAATCAGATTTTAGACGTATTTGTTCTTTTATCTAGCATTCGCATGTTTTAAATTTTGAGAAAAAATGTTTATTTTTAGTATAAGAAGGTTATACAATAGGTCGTTGGCAGATTTGTTAAATTTTCAAAAAAGATTTAGTATTATACCACACCCATTTCAAATCATATAATCATGCAGTAAAATAAATCAATACATTATCTAGGTACAAGACATGTTTAAAACCTGCATTAAATAATCAACAATACTTTTATTTCAACGATGCACCCCTACTCCCTTCCCCTCCCACTCCATCACTCCTGCGTACCTCTTCTACTTTGTTCCTCTCCCCCTCAAGATTCCTGTCCCCCTTCCTCCTTCCTCCCTGACGTTAAGCTATGTATATGAAAGTCACGCATTTCACGTAGATATACACAATAGAACAATTCGCGCGTCAACTTTTGTAATTTTTTTATACAAATTTCACGACGCCAGAGTTCACCATTTTATACCCTTCCCTTTCGTCATCCTTCCCGCGAACCCCTCCTCCTTTGTTCCTCCCCCCCTCAAGATTCCTGTCCCCCTTCCTCCTACCTCCCTGACGCTAAACCATGTATATGAAAGACACGCATTTCACGTAGGTATACACAATAGAATAATTCGCGCGTCACCTTTCGTAATTTTTTATACAAATTTCATGACGCCAGAGCTCACCATTTTATACCATATTTAGATATAGTAACCTCGAAATCGTATCAGGGACTAACAAAGAAACATTCATTTTTATATAATACAGGGTGTAAGTAATTATTTTAAATATAATGTAATGTGTAATAAAGGGTCGATTTGACTTATGTAGATACCAGTGATTCTTGACAATATTCGGAATAAAAAATATACAAGAAATTTTGGTCTCCATTGAATTTTAAAGGTATTTTTAAATAATTCTTCCACTTTTGTCACTGGTCACTCAGCCGATTAACCGCCCAAACCCTCACACCGCCACTAATTGTCCAATATCCACTGATTATTTATGTTTAAAAAAAACTCTTAAAAAATGTCTCCAGAGACCAAAATTTCATTTAGGTATATTTTATACTCCAAATAATGTCAGGAATCGCTGGTTATAGTAAGTTAATTGCGTCCCTAACACCCTTTACAGATGGACGTACAAAACCATTCATAAATTTTCAACAATACAGTTCTGCAGCAAGGCGTCTGAAACAACATTTCCAGTCTATTATTGCTATCTGGCATTGAATTCTGCAATGTACTTTGAATTATTAAGTTTGACGCTTGAGATGTTCTTCATCTGTGCATTGCAACTGCAGCATTTTGCATCTTGACTCGCGCATTCATGATGCATGAACCAAACTGTATGGAATTTATGATGAACCATTCTGTTTGCATACTTGTTCCTATCTCGCAACCGAAGGAATGCAATGATTATATTAATTTTAGATTCACGGAAACTTGCGGATGACTTCAAGTTATTGGAAGTTACGTCTTCAATTAAATTGTAATATAATTCGCAAGGAGTCAACTCTCTTAAATTTAATGTATCACCACGCTTTGTAATTTTTTAATGAATTATTTATGTTTTATGTACCCGTGGTAAAACTTAATTGGTGTGTTGTTAGTTCGATTTAAATCAAGTACATTCTGTTGAATTTATTGCAATAGAAATATTTAAAGCTTGGCAATGCATTTTAATTTTTTTTTAAGTTTTTTTAGCAAAGTTTGTACATGATGTAGGTATAAAGTATAAGTTAAGAATAAATCAAATTTATTTATTGTTTTATTTCTATTGTCGAACATTCATTTTACTGATTGTTACCATTGTTTACACAGATTATTAGTTTCATTAAAAAAAAATAATGATCAGTAACTGTATGTAAATAGGTTAGTAGTAGTGTTTTGTTAACACCTCACTAGGAGAACCTGTGCTGAGGTGTTCATGTTTAGAATTAACGGCCGCTGTTCCCAATCCTACTAATCAACTGATAAGCCGAAACTAAGTTCAAATGCACAACTACGCTCTTTCCAACACACAAGCATCGCTTAATCTAAGGAAGCCAAACACGTGGATTAAGCTCGACTTAGCAAAGCAAAGTTATAAAAGTGTCGACAGAGTGGTGCTAACGCCACGAAGTACTGACGCGACCCTACGGCGCGGCGGCAAAGGTGAAGCTGACACTTTATTTTTTTATGTTTGTTTAAAAAATATAAAATGCCAGTTTATGGATAACAGCATTTAAAAGAAATTATGTATGTTAATAATAAATACAATAATTAACTCTTTAATATTAATTTAACATCGTTTCTACTTTGATGCCATTTTGTATTCTATGGAAGTGGGCGGGGTCACTTAAGATATATCAACGATAAAATATTTGGGAACAACGCAAATCAAGCGTTACCTTGAAAATATTTACAAATCGCTTAGCTGATTGCAGACTCAGGGTGGGTTTCTTCATTTACCGAGAATGCTAAATGCAATGCTAATTGCAAAAGTAAACGATCGAAATTTAAAATTTAAACGAAATTTCTATGCATTTACCATTTACTTTTACAATTAGCATTGCATTTAGCATTCTCGGTAAAGCCTCGATTACATTGAGCGAATTTACAAGCTATTACAATCTGGGAAATTCACTATCTTTTAGTAAACTCGCTCAGTGTAATTGTATTACTAGCTAAAGCGTCGATGATGCAGGGCGAGTTTACAAGCTACTATCTGGGAAATTCACTATCTGTTAGTAAATTCGCCCAGTGTCATCGTGTTACTTGCTAACTAGCAGATTGTTGACAATCTACGAAAAAAAGTTGAAAGGTCGTTAACTTTACTCGCCTACACGCTTGCTCCGCTTGCTCGTGATTGGTTTATTTATGTTTCCAGCATGGCTTCCGATAAACAGCTGATTTCGACTGTCAAACATATGAAGAATTAGTTCACGCAGGCGTCGTTATTCTTGTTACTGGCGCTAGCAGCGTCCTCAGTTTCCTACGCTTCTGAGCAAGTGGACAGTTTTGTGTGTTATCATGACAATCTCACTCGCCGATTTACCCGCTTTTAAACTTAGTAGATAGTAGCTTGTAAACTCGCCCTGTGTCATCGACGCTTTAATGAAGAAACCCACCATCAGATTGGTCGATCGAAAAGTTGAGAACAGCGGCCGTAAGTGCAATTCTGTCGACATAAGTAAAAGTACCGTATCCTCGTTGATATTGTCAAAAAGGGCACTGTGGGTCGGCCCATGGCGGCAGTATCATATACATAAATTTAAGATTAGTAGCAGTTAGAGCTAGATAAATTATTATCTTGATAAAACACTTTTTGCGCGTTGTGCTTTAAAATATTAAGATGCATTATTGGTTTGCGCAATTACATACGCAATATTTTTTTAAAAGTTTTCTTTATTCTTTGAATTGTTTGTTACATGAATTGATGATTTTTCGACCAACATGCTAGGCACATGCCCCATGGTGGTAGTGGCGTAGCTAGCATGGGTGACACCCGGGGTAGATAACGTGGTGCCACCCACCCCCCCCCCAATTTCATCATCATAAAAAATAATAAAAAAAACATTACAGTGTAGAAAATTGATCCATCCTGGAGGGGGGGGGGAGAGAAAATTTCAGACGTAGGCTATTTTCGCCTATGAAAATACTGCCAGACACAAAATTCTCCATTGAGCCATAGAGCTAGATACTTTAATAGTGCACAACTGCTAACCCTGTACAAATCGCAAGTGCGGCCCACGGTTGAATTTGGCAGCCACCTCTGGTCTGGAGCTCCAAAATGCCTGAAAAATACCCTCGACTCTGTGCAGAAACGGGCGGTCCGTTTGATAGATTCTCCCATCTTAACAGACGGATTGCAATCTTTAGAGCACAGGCGTCGGGTGGGAATGCTATCCTTGTTCTACCGGTATTACAATGGAAGGTGCTCCGAGGAACTAGCATCATTGATCCCTTCGGCACCGGTGCATAGTCGGGAAACACGCCAAACGCGTGCCCAACATTTGTACAGGGTTGACATTTGTCACATGAGAACGGGTCGTTTCTTCGACTCGTTCTTATGTTCAACAGCTCGGCTGTGGAATGATTTGCCGGCCTCTGTGTTTCCTCCTTCCTACAACATGGGTCTCTTCAAGACCAATGTTCATTCATTCCTCTCCTCAAAAAGACCTTCCACACAGTATCCCAGATGACATAGGCCTTGAGGGAAATTATTTTCCTCAAGGCCTCCTGTGTGGAGTTAATGTAAAAAAAAGAGCTACGAAAATATAAATAATAGACCGTGTTCAATATTTTTGTGATAATTTCCTTCGTGTTTTTTTCCCACGGTCGGGTGTTACCCCCCATCGGGTGGCACCCGGTGCGGAACACCCCCCCCCCCCTGAAAAATGAACTGCAGTTGCTGGATTAAAATATAACCATTCTGGGTACTTTTAATCGATTATCACAATGAATTATTGAAGCAGGTACAAAGACGAATTAAAGTAAAATTAGTTTAGTACATTTATCATATGAAATCCTAAATCAAACCGGCAAATTGCGATTGGTAACTTTGTCAATAAAAATCATGACGTTGACGAAGCACAGATTTGATATTATTATTGCCTGATTTCAAAATGTAATAAGCTGATCCAAGATGAAAAGGACAAAATCCTTTGAGAATCAAATGGAAATGTACGATACTTCCATCACTTACTAAAACTATTTCTCTATTCGATCCCCTTTAGACCTCTATCGATTTTATCTGAACTCATCAAAACAATTTGATTGGATCGTATTTGATGGTACCACGTGCCGATGAGTCCCAAATTACTTTTCTTGTAGCGATACGGTATATAGAAGGGAAACTATTACATTATGCGTACTATTTTCTTTAATAAAACATGTAACATGTAACTTTAATAAAACATTGGAAGAGAGCAAATGTGTTGTGGAAATCAATCTTTCGAATATGAATCAATTTTTATTTATTTATTTTTTATTCTTCATTATAAAACCCGCTAAACTTTCAGAGCACTTTGTCAGCAGGCTAATTTTACAATAATATTTATAACACTAAAGCATGAATGAAACCATTACATTTCAGAGGCGGGTATGGGTATCGCCGTCCTGGGAACCATTTATTGGATAACCAACACCTTTGTATTGATCACCCCAAGTGGTTCGCTACATTTGGTGACTTAGCAGCCGTGCTCGGGTTCATAGGGTGAGGTTTGTCTAGGTTTGGCGGCAGATGCATTTGCCCTCCTGCTGACTGATTGAGGGAGGTCTTTTGACCATCCCAGCCAGACTCTCGACTCATCGCATCGCCTTGTACCGCAGATGGAGAGATGGATTCATAAGTACGTCACTCTTATCAGAAATTATTTTCCTGTGGGCCTTCTGTGAGGATATAATGATAAAAAAACGAGGAAACACAAGGAATACAGAAGAATAATAATTATAAGTGAATTCAATACAAAGATATAAAATATATAGACCGGTCAGTGGTTGAGTGGGCATAGGCTTGGGTCCCACCTGGGCGTCGCGTGTTCCATTTCTCGACTGGCTAAGTCCTCCATCACAACACAAGCAACATTTTCGGCTTTCTGTGGTGGTAGTAGGAGGTTTTCAAACATTGTTCGGTTATTCGTAACCCGGGAATGTTTGTCTTTCTTTAAAAAAAAAAAAAAATATATATATATGCATATAAAACATACTCAAATATGCTCACTGGCATATACGTTGCATAGACATTCTCAGATAAATCTATTACAACACAAAAATATATATCATAGGCAGGTTGGTTGATGATACTTAATATCCTGTAAACAAATAATACCGTCTGGAATTCTAAAACAAATTTTAAAACCGTACAACTTAAAGTAACCCGTACAGTACAAAATCTTTTCGTTTACTGGAAGAAGCAAATATTCTCTAGAAGTGAGGCTTGTACACTCAATTTTTAAAGCTGCCCGGAATTCCTGACAATATTTTCAGTATCATTTTTGAAATAGGATAAATCTGGAGACCATTCTGCATAACAAGAAGTGTTGTAACTTGTAACCCGGGGCCGTGTAGAAGAGCTGGTAGTAGCTTAATCATAAAATGGAACGTGATATTCCGAACTCACAAATAAGATCTTTCAAAACGATACAAAACTTCATAATATATTGCCAGTCGTGGATAAACTGAGTCGAGATTACGATAAACGAAGATGGAGGGTGGTTGTACACTACTTACGTACAACATGCAAGGAGACAAATACATTTATTAGATTGCCATTACGTATGTATCTAGTTGAGGATGTGAAATTGAACCATTTCAAGGGTATGAATTCATAATGAGAAGTAGAGAGTTATTGAAGACACGGATTCCTGTGGGTGGTTGGAGGTTGAAACGGAAATCGTGTTGACTGGGGATTTAGGGATATGTGGATTTGGGATGTGGGATTGTGGAAATGTGGGGTGTTAGAAATGTGGGCAAATGGGCAATGTTGGTCAATCGAAAAACTACTGTTTTATATTTTTATTTTTACGATCGAAATATCATGACTCAATATTTTATTTTATTTTTTTGTTGTTTAATTTATAACATTGTTACACCATTGAACATAATATTTGGTATAACAAAATAATGAAAAATATGTTTAAACGAATTTCTACGCCAATTAAGAGTACTAGTTCTTGAGCTTGGCGTAGGAGTTATTTTACAATTATTTCATTTTTATATCATACATTTTACTTAGAGTATACAATAAATATAAACTTGAGTACTAGTATGTTGTGACGTTAATTTTTGATACGGCATGAAATGAAGTTATAACATTTTGATTGGTGATGTTATGGTTTTTAATTTTTTTTAAAGATTAATTTGACCTTTTTCTTGAATGATACGAAATCTGTTATTTTTTTTGTTTCTTCGGGAAGACTATTAAAATATTTTATGCCTTTGTAAATATAATTATTGTGCATTTGTTGTGTTGAAAATAGAGGAATTTGGATGTTAAAATTATTCCTTAATGATGAGTTAAGTTAAAAAATTTTAATTACATTTTATTTGAATATTTGTAATATTGAATATTTTTTATAGAGGTCTTCAATTTTTGGTACTTCGAAAATTTTGAACAATGATGCTGAAGGGAATGTTGGTTGTTTTTTTATAATTATTTTAATAATTAGTTTTTGTACCACTTTTACAGATCTTACAATTGTTTCATATGCACCAATATTAAACACAATATTTAACACAATCATAAAATAAGAACGAAACTGACAAAATGTCGATACTTGGAAACGGGTAGGGTGGAAGATTGACACGAAAATACAACACAGAGCGTTTGTTTTACAAGAAAATACATGATTGTCAACGGTAATACAATACATGTTTACATGATAAATAAGGGTAATGGGGATGGTTTCAACAATTATTACGGTAGGCTTAATTCTGTTTGCTGGTCCCGTATAATTAACTTTTCTGAATGGAGAAATCGAGTCTTTTGATCGTCGTGAATCGTGAATACAGCTTGGGAATGACGAACTTGAGCGCTCGTCTGCTATGTAGTTTAGGTAAAGCCGAGTGGCAGATGGAACAAAACGTTTTCTCGGCGTAGGTAGTCATGGAGACGAAGATACGCACTCAGTACCCAGCCACCCGTCACATCGATTCTAAGACGTTTAATTGAAATTCCCCATTTTCCGTCGATTTGATAATCGCTTCTGAGACATCTGACTGGAATGTATGAGAGGCGACAGCATCAGTGCAAGCAACCGAGCGACGTCTGACAACTTTTGAAGCTTATCAGAAAATCATTTTCTACAAACTCTCGCTCACCCACACAAAGATTCTGTATTAACACGCCATTGTTGGCGAGACAATGGAGCATGTATTTATATTTCAATAAATAGAAATCCACATTTGGCGGATTAGTTGTATTGTATTCAATTCAATGGCGAATATCGATAACTCTGCGCCCCTTCTGTTCATACAGTTTTGAAAGCTTTATAGAAAATTCAGTGATTGGAAATTGTGTGGAGTTAGTACTCGAATTATTTAATGGTTTGTATTAATTTGCATGGTAAGCTGATTACGATACCCACTGAATTCACTGATGGAAAAATATATGTTTTATGTTTTAATTGATTACGGCATACGATTTATCATTTTTTACATTCAGTCATTATGTAAAAAATAGGGTTATGGACGTAAATAGGAGAATTAAGCATACTCCTTTGATATTTTAGTTCGTAAATCAATTGTGTGCTGAAAATAGTATTTCCTAGAATTTACATAAAAAAGATGGGGAAATTTTATGGCTTTGTAAAAAACATGAATTTAAATCAAATTTAATAAAGTTATCAAGTAGGTACTACACTACAAGTACTTTTATTTTTAGAAGTGAAAACTTCTTTAGCACCGTTGTGATTTGAAACTCGATGAAACAAAAAAGCGACACTAAAAAGAGACATATATCTATTTAGCCTGCGAGAGATTGAGATCTTTATGAGGTGTTTCGTAGCCTCCCCACTCTTGTCTACTCCAGTATTGTGATGGTTTCACTTCTACCGCGAGTGAACTGTACACATGTTTTTTATTTTATTATTGTGAAAGCTGTTTTGGCTTACAAACAACTGTCACAAAAAATAACTAAAATTCTTTCAGAACCAAATAACAATGTTAAATTTGATTTAAGTTAAAATAAAAAATAATGAGCTGAAATTAGATCCCTGAGGCATATGTATGGTAAAACCATGTATGACCGTGTGAAAAATGTGGATACGTGCAAAGAATGTACGGCTGATGTAAGCGAAATGAGAAAGATTAAGAAAGGGACCCTCAGATGGTTTAGGCATGTAGAGTGAATGGACGAAGAAAGTAATGTAAGAAGAATATATGACGCAAATGTGAATGGTAGGAGAAGTTGGGGATGCCCGAGGAAGACGTGGCACAATCAAGTGCAAAATATCAACGGAAACTAAGTGTTGCCACATTAAAAAAATTCGGTGACGAATTTTATACAAAAAAATTATTTATTTATTTATTGTAAGAAACAAACAGCAATTTATATACGGGATGAGTTATACAAGAGGTTAAACATGAGGTAAGCCAAAATGTGATCATGATTGTGAACTTTTACTAATTGACGATAACGTCTATAATAAATTTGCCTAATAAAATACGTATGTTTTTTTTTCATTATCAATAATTTCTGTAAAACAAAACGTAAGGTGAGCCATTTATTAAACTTTTTTGTGTTTGCATTAAAAAAAAAATTATATTTCAAAAATAAAATTTGAAAATGTATTTCAACACCTTTCAAAAACGTTTTTTTCGGATACGTTCAGAAATATTCAATTTATTTGGAATTTATTGAAGAGTGGAAATATTCAGACCTTCTGACAGAATATGCTTGAGACCTGAGGTGTTAAATGCATGTAAGTAGCCTAACTCAGAGGGGAAAATGACCACATAAAGATGAGGTCACATTTAGTAAATCATTCGAATAGTTTTATATACAGAGATGATATTAGGTCCTTACATATGAAATTGGCGTTTTGGCGTACTGGCAAATTTTATCTCAAATATCTTCTCCTTGGTTAGGAATTCCAAATTCAAATTTATACAGCTATTTACTCATGTATTTGTGTTTCGAAAATTATAATTCATTCGTTTTTCCTTAATTGTTTTTTTTTCTTTGCGTCACTAGTTTACAAAATGGAAAACTTGAAATATCGCGTTATTTACGAGTACGAGTTCCACCGTGGCACCAGTGCTGCAGAAACGGCTCGAAGGATTAATGATGTGTATGGCGACGGTGCCGTAAAAGAAAACAGTGCGTTTTTGGTTCCAACGTTTTCGTTCTGGAAATTTCGACCTGTAGAACAAGCCCCGTGGACGGCCGGAGATCAAAGTTGATAATGAAGAATTGAAGGCTATTGTGGAAGCGGATCCATCGCAAACCACGTCCGAGTTAGCTGCAGGCTGCGGTGTTAGTGATAAAACTGTTTTAATCCACTTGAAGCAAATTGGGAAGGTGAAAAGCTTGAAAGGTGGGACCTCACGAATTGAGTGAAGAAAATCAACAAACGCGCGCTAGAACGCTAGACCACACACTGCACAACAGACGGCTACCAAATTAGAGGAGCTTCAATTGGAATGTCTAAGATATCCACCGTACTCTCCGGGCCTTGCCCCAACAGATTACCATTTTTTTCGAAATGTGGATAACTTCTTGCAAGGGAAAAAATTCAACTCCGATGGGGCAGTTCAAACCGCCTTCAAAGATTTTATGGATTCCCGTCCGAATGGTTTTTTTTAGTAAAGGGATCGATGAACTACCTATGAGATGGCAAAAGTGCACAGATAGCAATGGTACATACTTTGATTAAATAAATATATTATATTTAAAAAAATCGACTTTATGTTCCTCCCACACAAAACGCCAATTTCATATGTAAGGACCTAATATAAAACTATGCAAATAAGACACTGAATGAACTAACATACTACCATAAGAGCCCGGTAGATAGAAGGTAGCGAGTAGCAGTAGGTAGGAGCAGCATGCTAGCAGTAGGTAGGGGTTAAATGAGCGGGTAAGGTAGTGAGTAGTAACTATCACCGCGGCACATCTCTGTCCCATAAGAAGATTCCTCGGGCGCCGGCTTCGCCGTAATTCACCGGCAAGGTGGTTAAATGTAATAAGCAGACGCGGCCGCTAATTCTGCCGGTCGGCGTCCCGCGGTAACTTCATTATTAATTTGAGCTTTATTGAACGCGAACGGAAGGAAAGTTGGCTCGCTCCGGCGTGAAGTCAGACCCGAGTCGCCTGCTACACACTACCACCTGGAATAACGGCGCTTCCGGCCGACATTTTTATTTCATTGGAACATTTAATTTATAGGGTCACTGCAAAAATTGGTTTATTAAGTTATTATTTATTTTTATTTTCTTCTTCTTCTTGTGCCCTGTGCGTTCAACGGACGTTGGTTATGAGAACTTTATTTAGTGAGGCCCGGAACAGCTCTACAGTGAACTGGCCAAACCACTGTCTATTTTTATTTAAGTACATAAAACAGGCATGTTGTCCAAAAAATTATATACATGGAGGATTTTAGAGGGTATTACCAGAGAAAACCAAAAATATGTCATTTTTAAATCAGATTTTAGACGTATTGACTCTTTTCCACAAAAAATTATAAATGGATTTCGAAAGATTGTTCTTTTATCTAGCATTCGCAAGTTTTAAATTTTGAGAAAAAATGTTTATTTTTAGTATAATAAGGTTATACCATAGGTCGTTGGCAGATTTGTTCAATTTTCAAAAAAGATTCTGTATTATACCACACCCATTTCAAATCATATAATCGTGCAGTAAAATAAATCAATATATTCTCTGGCAAACGCATGTTTAACAATTTTAATTTTAGTTTGAATAAAATCATAAAAAAATATATACGTACATATGTTTCTTGACGAAAATTGGTTTGTTTGTGTATTTATTTGCGCACTTACAAACTAACATATTGCAGATTTTTTAATTTTATTTAAAGGAGAATAATTAATCTTTCTCATTAGAACCGCCCTGTACAATAACTGTACGCCCTGTAAGAACAACTTTCGACGAAATGTGGATTTTCGGCCGCTGGCTGGTTAAACGCTATTAAATACAATGCACGAGGGTAGGCTGAAAAGTAATACACACCTGCTTGTACAGCGCGAACAAAATGACCTTCAGAAGCGCGCCAGGTGGAATATGAAAGTGACATTCCTCCTCTATAGGTATGCGCATGTTTGAGATCGTTGAATTCATCCAGTGTATTTTGAGAAGCGGAAGTATGGAGACCTGTTTTAGTTATATGTCGATGCAAGGTAAACAGCGTGCTATTATCGAATTTTTGAAATAAGTGACTCATAATGGTTTAAAGGATGTTTATGGTGACGATGCTGTTGATAGGTCTACTGTAAATCGGTGGATAGTAAAATTCCATGATTGTGAGCCTGAAAAAGCAATAATTGTTGATGAAACACGCAGCGGTCGTCCGAATATTGATACAGCCAATAATCAATCCAAACTCGTCCACGATATAATAATAATAATATTTGGCTGCTTTATAAGGCGCCGTTTTCGTGAAAAATCACCTCAAGGGCGCTGTACATATAAGCATATAATCAAATAAAATTAATACGATAGGCTTACAACTAAGATTCAAAATTATAATTAGAGACTTACATCTAAGACTTACATGTGGCTAGTGACTTACGACTAAGACTTGTATATTTCTGGCTTACAACTAAGATTTACAATTATAACTACTGACTTACATCTAAGACTTACATCTAAGACTTATAGCTAGAGACTTATTTTACTGGCTTACAATTAAGATTTACAATTATAATATGCCAAAAATATGATTCAAAATGACCCACGAATCACTCAAAACATATCACAAACCATTTTGGAATATCCAAGGAACGTGTCGGCTTTATTGTTGAACAATTAGGATCTGATAAAATCTGTGAACGATTGGTACCACACCGTTTCACAGACGAGAACAAACAGCGTCGATTAGAGCCTCTGTAAAATCTCTAGTTTGAACCGATTCCAACCCTTCTCCTCTTCCGGTCTTTCGCCTTGCGATTTTTATTTTTTTCCTCTACTCAAAAGACACCCCAAGGGTAATAATTACACCTCGAACGATGAGGTGAAAGCAGCTGTCAAGTCCTGTATTTGAGGAATGTCGGAAGAATTTTTCAGTTACGTAATGAAAAAACTTGTTACACGTTGGAAGAAATGCGTTAGTCTTAGTCGGTGACTATGTTGAAAAATAAATATATGATTTTGAAGCGTAAGAATCGTACTTTAAAGTGCCTTTTGCACAATCTTGCTATTTATTTTTGTTCGTGTTTTACAAGCATGTGTGCATACTGTGCATTACTTTTCAGCATACCCTAGTATAACAGAAATTCAAACAAAAATAATTTGCTAAATATGCAAAAGTGAATGAAAAACAAGAATGAGTAAAAGGTAGAATACAAAAATATCACCAACAATTTATTATTGGCACCCTTTTTTTTTACAGAGAATACCGTACAAGAATCTCAACTGCTCCCGTCTGGAGCCAGTGAGAATATGGCATCCCCAATTGGGGTATGTTGTGAGGCTGAAGGTAGTGGGGAGGGGAAGGAGGTGGGGAAGAGGAAGGTTGGGAAGTACCTGGCTATTCAGGTTGAAAACCACTGACCTAGACAAACCTTACCCTATGAACCCGACACCCTTGCTGAATCACTAAACATAGCGAACCACTTGTGGCGACTATGGGAGGGGTGTTGGTCATCCAACAAATGGTTTCCAGGGCGGCGGTACCCATACCCGCCTTCCAAATTGAAAATAAGTATTTGAACTTTCAGATACAAAGAAGTATTTGAACTTGATTCTTTGACATATTTTAGCAGCCTGCGCTGCCACTTCGTCGCCTCAGTTCTTGTATGTTCAATAGATTATTTTAATTTTTGTTCAATCTCCACTTTAAAATTTAAAATAAAGTATAAAAAAGGATAGTTAATCACTTAACTAAGAATTATTTAAACTAATGATACCTTTATCTTTACGGAAATGGCTTTATCTTAAACACCTATCATAATATTTCATTGAAATAATGAAAGAAAACCTTCTCCTGTAAAATTTTCTAATGGTCTATTGAACATACAAGAACTAAAGCGACGATTCGTAATTGGATAATATAATTATTTAAAATTAGATTTTTCCAGCGAATAAAGCATTTCAATACTGCGTAGGCGGATGTTTCGTCACGTCAATGACGTAGAGGTTTCACAGATTTAATTAAATGTAATGATAAAAGCGTTTCGGGCGATATTTGCTCTGAAGAGCTACTAAGACGTGTATTAAAAAAAAAAACAATTTTTTTGAGGGGATCTACTTGAATTTTATTAACTGTGATATTCAGCATTATTAAAATATTTTTTTTAAGTATCTACAGTCAAGGGATAAAGTACCTACCTAATATAATTCCAGACGATAATATTTATTCGTTGTATGAAATGTGCCCCCGTAAGGTTCAATTTTGAAGGGTATTTTTAAATGTAAATCTAATCTACGCTTGGAGTAAAGTTTAAAAATAACAATTTTTATCATGTAAAAAATTTATTTTTAATTAGATTACGAACAAAATATTTTTTTTGTATTCTAGGATCATATTTTTTTTTCTAATTCAATCTGCACTGCATTATGGAACTATTGGCTGGGGTAGAGCATTTAGAAATCAACAAAAAAATAATAAAAATAATTTTTTTATTTTTATTTTAACTTTATGAGTAAAACCTCAAATTGTAATATTTAATTAAATGAAGACAATATAAGCGAAACTCAATCGAAAATCTGAAAACAGAAAAATCAGAAAAAGATATTGACACATCTGGGACATCGTGTCCCAGATGTGTCAATATCTTTTTCTGATTTTTCTGTTTTCAGATTTTCGATTGAGTTTCGCTTATATTGTCTTCATTTAATTAAATAAAAATAATTTTTGATGAGCCGTGTGATTGATACTCCACTACCAGATTATTTCATGATTTTAAAGTCGCTTATTATTAATAAAGCACTTTTACGAATTCGTAAAATTTATATCAATAATGAAAATTTAACTTTTTTTTCGAACAGCAATAGACCAAAATGAGCTATTACATTTTTTTTCTTTTCTTTTCTCTTTCATATCTATTATTTGTTTATAATATGCTCTCTTGCTGTTTCTAAAAAGTTTATATTATAAATTTGAATTTCCTACGTTTTTTTCGCCTTTCTTACAAGCGCTTTTCTCTAAAAACAGACGAAAAGACGATGAATTATTCGTTAAAAAAAACCTGATATTATTTGTTCCGATTAAGGTTTAACAAACCACGACTGATTTGTTCCGAGGATGTGTCGGTAGTTTTTTTAGTAAAAATTTTCAATTCAATCCGGAAAGTTTTTAAAATATTCTAAAAAAAAAATTCTATAAATTTCGAAATTCTCTAGAAGATGAAAACTAACCCCTTCCAGTATATAAATAAATATTCCGTGGGAAGTCAGTATTTGAGTACATTATTTAAACTATTTCTGAATTCCATGGAAATTTTGATCAGATATCAAGGATTTTTTTAAAACACAACTATTCTCCAGAACAATCGATTGCGGTCAAGATCGGTGAGCCGATCCTTTGACAGATCGAGCCGATCGCCTTAGGCGCTAAGCCCCACGGACCGAGCCATTCTGTCCATCGCATGAATACACGGATCCGTGGGTGAATTCTGCACATAATAAAGAAATTAAAAAAACCATCAAGAGACTGTATTTTTTGTTACTCTTCTTGTAACAGATTGAAATTATAATGCGAAGTATTTAAGCACCCAATAATTAAGTTGGTGGCTACGCATAAATTCAAATTAAAATTTGAATTCCTAACTGGAATTATAACTTTTGAACAAATGGCACCAAGCATTTATTTTGTTGCCCAAAACATACTACGAACAAGAGATTTTTTCATCGAGAGTACCAAGAAGAGAGCCAGAGAGTCCGGATGATTGTTTCGACGAGAGAAGACACATACGAATTCGGTGAAATCGCCATTACCTGTAAGCTAACACTTCTGTTAGTTTTGAGTTCATTGATTTACCATTTAATTTTGTGTTTTATTTTAACTGGCGCCCCCCCCTCTTTATAGTACTTTTAAAATCGTTTTCATCGTTTTAAAACATTTGATTTTATTTTTAATACGCGACAAGCTAACGATTTATTTTGTTTAGTTTATAACTATTTAGTTTCCTTTTGGGACTAAACACGACCCTGAGTTTAAAAGAATTAGAATATTATTATTTTGTTAGTCTCATGTTCTGATTTTATTATTATTTAATAATATAATTTAATTGTTGCCACAACTCTTTTATTTATAGCTATAATGTTTTATTAAGTGTTGTACTCATTTACGCAGCATTACATTCTGTGACCTTTCGTTATGAATCGCTATCTAGAAAATATATATTTTTTATTTATTCTACAGAAGTAAGTTTTCCCACGTTTCATCTTGTAGCTACATTTTTTTAACACACTACAAAGGTATTGAATTAAATTTTCATCTTAACCCTTCCTTGCCGGTGCTGTGATACTGATTTGGCAAGTCTATAATTATTTCAATACATCTGTAAATATACTAAACAAAGAGTTTATACATAAGGTGTTTTTTTTTCTTAGAAATAATTTGTGTACCGGATAAAATAATTAAAACAATATTTATTAAAAATATGTCTATTTAAAAATGTATCTTAAAAAAATCGTCAAGGGGGTGTTAAGGGACTTTGCCTGTTGTTTGGAGTAAAAATTGTATTGGTAAAAATCGGTCTACTGTAACTCTTTGATACTTTTTTGAAGTAAAACTTCTAGAGCTTCGCTATTATTTGGATTTCGGATGAAACGGGAGTGACGATTACTGTACCTGCGACGCATCAACTGCGCTCAATGACCGCTTTTTTTATGATGTCACTTTTAAAGGCTCCTATCGGTTGTGAGACATGAAACAGAAATTACGCTGGTAAAAAAAGTAGTTCTACATACATCCAAATTGTAACAACTGTTAAGTATGTATAGTACTGTCAATCTGATAGTGCTCCCTCTCTAAACACGAGAATTTCTCAATTAGGGAGGTATTGTTACCACTAATATTATATATTATATACATTGGTTAATTATATATTATATGTATTGGTTAATAAAAAAAAAAAAATATTATTGAATGTGCTCATTGGTCGCTTTGATTATGACTTCACTTTTCAAGTATTTGTTGAGATTGTTTTGGCAAAGTTTCGCTTCTACCGCTTGTAAACTGCACTCGAATTATTTAAAAAAAAAAAATTTCTTCAAAATAAAATAAAAGAAAAATTCTTCCACATGTCGTCAAAATAATCTAGGTGTTGCCTTAAAAGGGATGTGTATTCCCCTCGGAATGTTAATGATCGCGGAAAAACAAATTCGAAAGACCGAGAGACTTCTTCCCATATAGCACATCCCTAACAATGTACTATTTCTGGTCCCGATTGGAGCTCATATTTTTTGAATTGTGAATGTTTTTGATATTTTTCAGAAAATATTTATCTCATTTGAGATTTGAGTACAAGACAGATTTTTATGATGGTAAAATAGGCTTTGTTATTCAGCTCCCGATGAAGGCCTACTTTAAAAGAGTTATTAAACATCTTGTAAATGTCTTTCCATGTCTCTTTTTTAGAGTAAGATGAGCGAAATAAAAGTATGCTTTTGAAAAATAAAAACATTATTTTATCGTAATAATATATTAAAACTATTTTCCACTGAATTTATTTATGAGCGTAATTGGCTTCAGCCTGTTAAGGCCATCTTCAGACTGGTACAATTGTTTCTTATACTATGGTTTACATACATAACAGGGGGGAAGGGAAAGGGAAAGAGGGGGTGTATGACGGTGGTGGTATAAGAGTTTTTTTTTTAAATTATATGGATTTTCCTATATTTGTTGCTATGCTATCTTTGACGGTTGAATTTCGGATTACTTGGTTATATTACCAGAAGGCATGATTACCTGGGGTTTACGGAATATTTTAATATTTATTTGGCGAATACTTTTCATGAATTATTAACACTCCATTTTATTTTTGTCATGTAGGTGGCTATTAACATCGTTATTATATTTATGATAACATGGAATATTTGATTGATGTATTTTAATAGGGCATGTATTTTACATTGGAGGAGGAATAATATTATGATGAACTCTATATTTATTTATTTATTGATTCTACACATGTTAAGAATTACAATCTATAATCCAAATTATAATCTATAATCAAATTAACAATTCTTACAGACCATGGGTACCAACCAATGCACTAAGCTGGAGGTGCCTAGCGCATTACAATGTAAACAATATGGGGTAATCATAGTTTTTTGAAAAAAAAAATGTTATTAATTTAAAAAAGGACTATGTAAGATGAAAGAATAAGTATACTCGTATGTACATAATATATTACGCTATTAATTTAGCATGACCAATATGAAAAAATGATTTAGTCAATATTTTTTTACCGCACCAGATTTAAATGTCCGGGTTAAATTTTCCCCAAAAAAAAAAAAAAGAAGGAAAAACTAAACCCTTCCATACACTTTCCCAAATGATCATCTAGTGAATCCACGCTATGCAATTGCACTATATAAGTATTATAAATACAAAACAATACAAGAACAACATGTCAACCTACTAGAGACCAAATGGGAATAAAATTCACCGACTCCAAATATTTTCATATCAGAGGGTTCGGCTCTGTGGCATTTCTAATTGAACCTATAAATCCTACCGATCCCTCAATATAAATATTTAAAAAATCCTTTGTAATCCTACATGTATTTAAAATGACTGATTTTTGCATTTTTATATACAAATTCTTTGACAAATCTAATATGCTTAAATTTTGAATCAGATTCCTAGGTATTATGCCAGTGGCCGAAATAACAAATGGAAATATTTTTATAGTCCGAGAATGCCAAATTCTTTTAATCTCATTTCCTAAATCTGTGTATTTTCTTATTTTTCAGAAATAGTTTTTTGAATATTACAGGAATTTGGAATAGCTACATCAATGATATAAGTTATTTTTTTAATTTTGTCATGTAAAACTATATCAGGTCTATTATGACTAATTGTTCTGCCTGTTAGTATAGTTTTATCATAATATATTTTATAAAATTCATTTTCTAAAAATGAATTTGGTTCATATTCATAATATGGTACTATATTACGGCAGTCAATCAAGTTATGTTTAATTACCAAACTTTGGTGAATTATTTTTAAAACCTGATTGTGCCTAAATGTATACTCGGAAGGCGCTAATATAGAACATCCCGATATAATATGTTCTATAGTTTCGGGAAAAGCCAAACATTTTCTACATAAATCATCAATTTGATTTATATCTTTGATTATATGCTTTCTATAATTTTTAGTATTAATGACTCTATCTTGAATGGCAAGCATAAATCCTTCTATTTCTGCGCTCAACTCTCCAATACTATCATTATCATTACATAGTATAAAATGAAGTCGCTCAAAATGTATGTGCGCGTTAATCTTTTAAACTACGCAACGGATTTTCATGCGGTTTAGATAGAGTGATTGAAGAGGAATGTTTATATGTATAATACATGTAAATTATATTAGAGAAAAGCCGAGAAATTCAAAGAAAACATATTTTTGTGCGATTTAAAACGGCTGGCGGGCCGTACCATAGTCACTTTTGAAATTCGTTCTACGGAAGAAATTGTAAAATAGATGTCCTAGAGTAAGTAGGTATTTGATTTTCCCTTTGCAAATTTCCAAGGTGGGTTTCTTCATTTACCGAGAATGCTAAATGCAATGCTAATTGTAAAAGTAAACGGTCAAATGCATAGAAATTTCGTTAAAATTTTAAATTTCGATCGTTTATTTTTACAATTAGCATTGCATTTAGCATTATCGGTAAATGAAGAAACCCACCCCAGTGTTGCATTGCAAGCATTGTATAATTAGTGGCGATCGCTCGAATTGCATTACATAGTATAAAAAAATGTATGTGCGCATAGATCTTTTAAACTACGAAACTGATTTTCATGCGGTTTTCACCAATAGATAGAGTGATTCAAGGGGAAGGTTTATATGTATAATACATGCTTATTATAGTAGAGAAAAGCCGAGAAATTCAAATATTCAATTCAGGCAGCGGGCAGCGGGCAGCGGACAGCGGGCAGCTGGCAAGCGGGTGGTGTGGATTTTATAAAGGTTGGGTAATGGCGTTGTGTTTCGTTAGCCACAGAAACGTGTGGCCGGGTCTGTTAGTTAAGTTATAAAGGACAAAGATGAAAAAATTAATTGGCAATCCTCGGCTAACACAAATAATATAAGATTCTTTTTAAAAGAGTACATGGAATTAGATGACTTTACATGTTCTGGAAGGCTATTAAATATGAGTGGAGCCTGATAAAAATAATTTCTTTGACCAAAAGAAGATTTAGTTTGAATTGCACTAAAGTTCAGACCAGAGCCAATTCTCGTAGTACGAATTTGCGTGAGTTCTTTCTGCAATATTAATATTATTAAAAAATCTACAAAGCGTTTGCGTAATGTATAAAAAGTAAATGAGTTAGATATTTAATTTTTTTTCTTGCACATAATTGAATCATGACTATGCACGATGGTTTAGAAATAACCTTGCGGCTACTCTTTGCTAAGACGCTTATGGATTTCGATGTGAAACTATGCCCGACCACCAAACAAGAAAGGTAATTCACAATTAAGAGGTACTCACTGCTGTTGTCTCTTCTGGCTTGGTTTCCGTTTGGTGACAGTCACAGATGTGTCCATAAGCGCCCGATAAGATTGTTCTATTCGATTATTAGAACTACGATAAAGTTTGAGTCACGAGTCGATTTACGTAAGAAATTCACACAAAGCATACTATATAATACGATATGATTTACACTTTATGTAACGATAGGATAAATAACACTTCGGCGTAGAGCGAAATGTCACGATACGATGGTGGTTAGCAACGGACTAGCGATATTGCGGTACTTGACATACTTACCGTATAGGTAGGCACCCTTAATGTGCGGAATTCCAAAATCTGGATTCCTCCAATCCTGTATGGTCAATTGGAACACAAATACGTATGAAATCCATCAGCGTTATGAAACAATAATTTTAAGAATCATTTTTGGGCAATATTAAGTGGTTCTATTTATATATACGTCTTTGGGCAGGATCCCCAGCACACTATATTATAAGTTATAAGAAAGCAGTGACTGGATTATTGCAAAATAAACAGTTTTTAATTTTTCTTTGTCTAGTTTAAGTAAACAAAATGCATATTATTTTAGTTTAGAACACATGATAAAATTACAATGGATGTAGGAGAAGATATTTATTAGCACACGATTAAATTTATTCATTATAAAGCTAATGAAGAAATATTTTATCTTTCAGTCCTTTTAGTTAGTATTAACATTCTTCTTGTCTTTATTTTAAAAATATATTTCAAAAGTCTAAATAAGGATGTAATACAGATGAAAAATGGAAATCCATTTTGTGCTAATTTCATGACGTCAAAATGTCAAAATTCACTGTTCTAGAGTTTTTGTTTCGGCAAACAAACAGATTTTATGCTTTGAAGTGGAACATTCTATGAATAGAGACAAAAATAACTGTTCTGAAACTGCTTTGACAGCAACACTGTAATAAAGAAATAATAACTTACTTACATGGCTTCAAAAACAGCGCGTGATCGTTCATTAATAACAATCCCTTGAAACCGTACACGGCGTACATTTTTTCCAATAAGTGAGGCATATTTTGGTACAATTTCTCGCTTTGCCTCACGGTTTTAATGTTTTACGGTTATCTTTATGGCAAGTAATTTTCTTTACAATATTATTAGCTACTGACAAATGTATACCCATTCTGTTGTCGTTTATCAACGAATTATGGGGGAAGGAAAATTTCATCGCACTGGATGGTTAAAAACTGACGCACTGAGAAAATTATTCAGAAAAAACTTTATTTTAAAATTTTATTTTTTTGTGGTGGTGTTAAAAAACCAACATATTTATCAATTTTTATTAGTTTTTTTCTCGAGATACCGCAATGAGTTCCAAGTCCTCAGTGCAAGTGGAGCTATAGATTTCCCGATTTGGGGAATGTGTTGAAGACGATGAAATGGGAGGGGAAGAATTTAGTGAAAGTGAGTAGTCGGGAAGTACCTGTCTTGCTGAAATCTCTCACTAGGGCCATCTTATTTTTATTTAGAGTGCTATTTTTAATTTTGAAACATTTAGTTAAAGGTGGAATTCCAGTTAAAATACCCTTTCATCTTTTAACATTTTTTTATTAACGACCGAACCGGTTTCACCTTATGACGAGCATCTTCAGTATTATTTTGGTACATTTTTCTTAACATATACTATACAGCTTGTGGAAACCTCCCGAAGATGCTGTCAATCCAATGCAAAGTAACCCATCTCTTAAAAAATAATGAACCCACCAGAAGGAATATATCATTACATAGTATAAAATGAAGTCGCTCAAAATGTATGTGCGCATAGATCTTTTAAACTACGCAACGGATTTTCATGCGGTTTTCACCAATAGATAGAGTGATTCAAGAGGAAGATTTATATGTATAAAACATGCTTATTATTGTAGAGAAAAGCCGAGAAAATCAAACATTCAATTCAGGCAGCGGGCAGGGGGCAGCGGGCAGTTGGCAAGCGGGTGGTGTGGATTTTATAAAGGTTGGGTAATGGCTTTGTGTTTCGTTAGCCACAGCAACGTATTGCTGGGTCTGCTAGTATTTCATAAACAAAGCATTTCAATCAAAATAACACATACATTCTCAAACACCCTGGTAGCCAAAGAAAAGTTTACCCTTGTTTATTTATTAATCCTTCAAGCCTTATAAAAAAAACAAAGTTGTATGAGTTCAAGTACGAGCCCCTTTTTCTCCCACCGGCCAATCAATCGAACTCAACCTTTTGATAAAATAAATAAATATTGAAGTCGTAATCGAACCTTCGCATTTTCCGGCCAGCCTGTGCTTTAAAGCTGGCCACTGCGAGTAAGTTGTTAGAAGAAATGAGTCGGATAATGGGACGGACGCTTATGAGAATATCCGATTACAGAGTATTACGCCGATACTTACCGTTAGAACTTATGAAAAAGTAATGGAAAAATAATATAACCTTTGCGAACACGTACTTAAGGATTATCGCTGCTCTTTCTCTCCCTCACTATATTCCATTTTCTAAGAAAATCAGTAACTGTGGGGCATTTTAATATTTTTTTATATAAGATGGGATAAAGTGTCGCTGTGCGAATGCATTACCGATACAAGTTCAACAGTTTATATAAGTTTTGAGATAATTAACATGATTGGAAAAAATCACGTGGTTTTATCACGAGACGTATAACATAACCCTTTTATTTCAGATAAATAAATACGCTCCATAGTAGTCGAAAATACGTTAAGTTCGAAGAATGATGACGACGAATGACGATGAATGCTTAAACCAGAAGATACTTGTGCGGAAATTAGAGAGATCCTATAATGGACTAACGTTCTTTTCTATTATGAGCAAAATAAATGCCAAAAGATCTGACTAATCCAAAATTTGCGTTTTGGAAAACACTGGTCGAAGGGCATCAACTTTGAGAACAGCAACATCATCAGCTAACGGGAGGGTGAAGGAACCATAGCTCAAGCCATATAGGTACTAAATTTGGAGAACGCACTTTCGGAGTATTAGGGCCCAAGTCTTGGAATAAACTTCCTCAGGAACTAAGTTACAAACTAAAAACTTACCTTTTTAGACTTTCATATAAATAAATTCAATAAACCTGAGAGTACCTTTCTTGAATTGCTTACATGACCTAATTAAATATTACCTTATTGGATTAATATTTCCTATTAATCCGATAAGATAAAGTTTACGCTCTCCCTAAAGTCTGCGCTCCCCACACGACCATCGACGTCGCTCGTGCGCAAGTGAGCCTGCTCAATCTGTGCGCTTGTGACTGCCCGTCTGATCGCGTCCGTCGCCTCAGTTCTTATTTGTCTAACAGACCATTTTAGTTTTGGTTCAATCTCCACTTTAAAATTAAAAATAAAGTATTAAAATAATAGCTAATAACTTAACTAAGAATTATTTAAACCAATGAGATATTTTCCTTTACGGAAATAACTTTATCCTTAATACCTATCATAATGTTTCATTGAAATAATGAAAGAAAACCTTCTCCTCGTGTAAGATTTTCTAATGGTCTGTTGGACAAATACGAACTAAGGTTCCCACTCGGGCGTAGTTGGTTAGTCCTTCATCATTGTAGACGCCACAATTTCCACTTACAATGATGGGGTGGGTGAATTTTCAACATTCTGAGGTTATTTGTATATATCACATAATTTATTTTACATTTTTGAAATATCACGACCAACTTAAGTATGCGCTCGCATTGTACGGAGTGAAGCCCACTAGGGCACCTAAATTTATGTTTTCTTCACATGAACTAGATATGAAAAAAAAATTATTGTGACCGATGGTGCGCTCACTATGATGTGAAGGAATAATCGTCCGTTCTTCCTTCTGCCCTGTGGGTCAGAAGGAAGCACTACACCTCGCGGGCCACATCGGGCCCGCGGGCCGCCAATTGCCGATCGCTGGTATATAGTATAATAGATTGACTATAGTAAAATAGATAGTCTATAGTATAATAGATAGTCTATAATAGATTGTCTGTAATATAATAGATGGTCTACAGTATAATAGATAGTCTACAATAGATATACTGTAGTATAATAGAATGAAGGTCAAAGCCTTGATAAAAAAATAGTAGCACACCGCCGTTGAGATGATTTTAAATTATATAAGTAATATCAGATGAAGTCGCACAATTTTTTGAAATCTGTGTAGACCTTCCTCTTATTTTGAACCTAGATTGTGTGAAATTTCATCAAGTGTCAAAATTCTGCTTTATGAAGAGGGAAAAGGGAATGAGGCTAGTTTTATGAAATCTCATGTAAACGGTGATCTTCCAATTGTTTTGAAGTACGCGAACTTTCATCAACCTCGGAATTTGTGCATAATATTTTTTTTAGATTTGTATACAAATCAAATCCTCGCTACCCGTCACAAACAGACAATCAATTTAATATATTATATTAGATACTCATAGATGGATTGCATGTGGAGAAGATATACGGAAAATAAGTGAGAAATGTCTGACGTGAAGATGATAGGTAGAAGGAGATTCCCATATTTTTCTACCCCCGAAGTCGCAATCTGTTTTATAAATTTTGGTGGCGGTCTACCCTCTCCGCCTGGTGGTTGGTTAACGGCATTTTAAAGATTCCTATAAAAAATTAACTAAAAAAATTATTTTCATTTTATACTAGGCTGGTTCCCGGCATACGTTCCTATGCCATTTAATAAAGAAATTGTTTCTCCCTGCGTGTCCTTTCCCATTCGTCCCGTTCCCCTTCCGCCTCCCCTTTTTTTCTCCCGTTCCCACTCCGTCACCTCCACCTTCCCTCTCCCCATTCCACTCCCCCCCCCCTTCCCCCGTCCCACGAACCCCGGAGTTACCCTCCCCCCTCCCAGGTCCCCTTCCCCCCTCCCAGGTTCCCCTCCCCCTCCCTGGTTCCCCTCCCTCCCGCTTTCCATAGCAATAGCCGCAATAGCAATTTTTTTATACAAATTTAATAATGCCAGAGCTCACCGGAAATTTTATAAAAACCTTGTCCTGACAATAAAGAACACACAAAAAAAAGAATTATCCAATTTGGTGCATTCGTTCGAAAGTTATGCGCTTAGCAACACATTCAGCGATTCATTTTTATATATAAGATTATACCTTATTTTGAATTGTTTTGATTTAGCAGAAAAAAGGTTCTATTTTTGTTTTGTGTTGGTAAAGCATTTACATCGCGATAAGTCCGGATAAAATCTTAAAAAGGTACGATTTTATTTTTTAAGCAAGCATATTTAAACATTACGCGTTATTTTAGTATCACGCCGCTAGGCAGGAGTTTTAAGGGATGTCAAACAATAAAGATAAGCAGCGTAATTTATAACGATGGCTTAAAAAAGGGGAAGAAATAATGTAAGGTTTTTTGTAATTGTGTTATCAGGGGAGAATATGCAAATTAACGCTTATTGAAGGGAGATATATATTATGCTTATAAATGCATCGGTTGTTTAGGGATGGGCTTCTAAAAAAACTTGTAGCCGACCGAAGGTTTCGGTTTCGGAAAGTTTTGGCAAAAAAATCTAGTTTCAGTTCTAGGCATCAGTTCCGGTTCCGGTAGAGTTTCTGCTGAAATCGAAACATTTTTAGATATGGAACATCTCGTTCGGCTGACTTCGGGTGAGTTCGTGGCTCGTATGTCACCCGCCATCATTAGCAAAATACTCAATTAATGACGTCCTTCCTTTAAGTGTTGATTGTCGACAAATGTTTGTTTCAAGAAGTAGTTAAAGTTTTGTCAATTTTGATTTGTTTTATGGCAGTAATATCAAAAAAAAAACTTTTTTTTACATACTTCAATTATTGTTTATTATTTCATTTAACACGTATAAAAAGAATTTTGTGATTATAAACGCAATTAAAATAAAAATACTCAATTAATGAGGTCCTTCATTATTTAATTTTATTGATTTAATTTAACACGTGTTAACTGTCTGAAATAGTGTAAGAAATAATCCAAATAACGGTAAACAATAGATTTTTAACATGTCTAAAAAAGTTTTGGTTTCGGCCGAAACTGAGACAGACACCGAAGATTCGGTTTCGATGGAAATTCCTGTTTCGGTCGGACCCCAGAAAAAACACGTCTTTTGTCTTGTTAATGCAAAAATAATTTCAAAGTATGCAGGTTAAGGTTGATTGGTCGATTAAGGTCGATTGACCAACTTGTTGTTGATAAGAGGGAGCCCTTGAAGTTTCTTGGCGCTTGGGTAATCTCAGAAGATAGATACTTCGTTGCCCCTTAGGCAAAGAGAGGAATAAACCAGTATCTCAAAAGACCTATGTTGTGTAGGAGGGTGAAAATAACGGGCTTTTGTGATCCCTAATGATGAAATTGAAATGATCACGTAGAACAATTTTGCTCAAATTGCTACCATTCTGTTTGTGCATATTTGAAAATCGAATTCTGTTTGTTATTTGTACAGATGTACAGTTTTCTTCTTCCGGAAATTATAAACCAATTTGTAGAACGCAACAACATATTTTCAACTAGCAACATTATTTCACGAGCTATTTAGCTAAAAATAACCATTTTAGAATACAAAATCAGTTTGTTCCAAATAATTCATTTGGTTAATAAGAAAAATAAGTATTATGGAAAAATGGTTTCAAACTCTGGCAGAGCCGGTTGCTTTTTAAAATTTTATCTTCTTCTTTTTTCTAACTTACAAAGATGTTAAGGGACGACCGTGACCAAATATATTGAAATATAAGAGATGTGCTATCCGCAGTTTTTACTGGGTGGGAATGTGTTTCCTGGCGTCGCCGATATTGTTAATCAACACTACTGCACACCTTCAAAAAATCAACTAAATGAACGAATTCTTTCCGTATTCAAACTATTCCGAATGACAAGTAGTAGTACGTCCGCCGACGGTCGGGCGGACATCGTAGCATATCTCTTGTATTTCAATATCTTTGATCGTGACTTACTTTAACGAGTGTTTCCTGATATTATTTGGAGTAAAAAATGTAAACCAAATTTTGGTCTTTTTAATGTTTTTTTCAACAAAAAAACTTTAAAATCACATTAATGGTCAATTAGGAGGGGGGGGGGGGGGATTGTCACTTTTTTGTTTGTTTAATTTTAAGGAAAATATTAACAAAGTCATCAAAAAAGTCACCATTCACTTTAATTTTTTTACTCCAAAAAAGTAAGTACGTCAAAAGGCATCCTGTGTAGTGTATAAAACAGAGGGTCTGGTTGTGGCGGCGAGCCGGCAGCGTGGATTTGATTTGTAAAAAATTCTACAGTTTTAATCCGAGGTTGATGAAATTTTACACACTTGACCTTCAAACCAGGGGAAAGGCACACTTTACATAAAGAGATTTCGAAAAACCATCCCCATCCCCATTTCCTAGTACTTAGATTCTACTCTACGCAATATACCCACATGAAGTTCAAAATTAGAGGAATGTTTCTGTCCACATCTGATTTTGAAAAACTTCCAACTGTAATATTATAAACTGGAAGTAATCACACATCTGCCCTGATGATGGACACTGTAACGCTGTCCGAAACGTTGGCTAAAGGAGGAGGTAGCGCAACACGGCATAACACCCCAAAAACAAATAACAAAAATACTTTTGGCCGTGAAAATTTAAAATCATATCTGGAAGTAATCAGTTTCCTTTAATTAAATTATTATCAAAACGTAAAATTCTCCGCCGTAAAAATACCTGTATAAACCTTGTATTTTGCTTCGTGATATTAATGCGACTTAAAAAATATTTTCTAATAAAACTCAAATTAGAGCGGGCAACTACCTTCTGAAGAAGTCCCGGACTGATTGCCAACTTGTAATACCGGGGAAATAATTGAATTCTTGAAGAAAAGGTAAATTTAAAAGTCCCAAGATTTTACGAATGGTCTGAACTGCTCACAAAAGACCGTAATTTATAATGGATCTATTGAAGGGGATTTTTAAGAGTGAGTGCTTTTAGTGACTCAGTAGAGTCACCGAACACTTTTGTTCTTTTTGAAGATGTAGATAAAGAATTATGCGAATTGTGGCAGATTATTCTTGACAATTATTGTTGGGAGAAGAAATTTAACTACTATTATATTATTAAGTTTGTTACATAAATTTTTTTTTAATAAAGTATTATTTATGATAATAATAGCCTTTTTTCAGACAGTAAATTACATTACATTATTTATAACATTTATCATGCATCGACTCCCTGTCTGTATGTCACTAGTTGACAAAGGCCTCCTCCAACTGTCGCCATTTCTCTCTATCATTAGCCACTCTTGTCCATGTACCACCTGCTACGGCTTTGATGTCGTCAACCCACCGCCTAAAAGGTCTACCTCGCTTTCTCTTCTTGTCACTTGTGAACCAATTCATGACTAATTTAGACCATTTTTCACTTCCTCTGATTGTATGGCCTGACCACTTCCACTTTTGCTTTTTTATTGTTTTTGTGACATCTTTTGTTCTTGCTTGTTTCTTAATAGTTTCGATTTTTACCTTTAAGACCTTATTACATTATTACATTACCTTACCTTATTACATTACCTTTAAGATGGAAGGTATGGTTTTAGATTTTCACGGCCAAAAGTATTTTTGTTGTTTGTTTTTAGGGTGTTATGCCGTGTTACGCTACCTCCTTCTTTAGCGAACGTTTTGGAAAGTGTTAGGTGTCCATCATCAGGTTATGACACATCTGCCCTGATGATGGACACTGTAACGCTGTCCGAAACGTTGGCTAAAGGAGGAGGTAGCGTAACACGGCATAAGACCCCAAAAACAAACAACAAAAATACCTTTAAGATGGTTTAAAAAGTTTTAAAATACATTTTAAAAGTTCACAACAGCCAGTCCCTAGGGAGAAGGTTCAATCCTCACATTCAAAGAAATGTGATTAGATTTATTATAGTAAAAAAGCTTTGTTTTTACTTACTGATCTTTTAACAAAGAAAAATCACAATACAATCTTAAAATAGACTTTCAATGACAGCTTTCCTGAAGAATAATGCAGAAACCTGTGGGATCTGTTAATCCCGATAATAATCAAAGACTGTTTGAAATGTGTTGCGAGGCTTCCAAATAAAATCGAGGTTCATTACAAATTGATTTATTTACGTTATCGTTAAGTTTACAATGAATATTGAACTGGACTAGACGTCCTTAGTCTAGAAAGCTCTAAGATATTCTGGCGCTCCGAGTTGCTAGACTGATGATGTCTGCCTGGCTACCAGATGTCTTCGGGTATCGTCGGAACAGTTCGTACATTAGACACGAATGACGTTAGATGATACCGTTTTAAAACAATACTTAACTGACATCTGTTGAGATACCATAAAACTTTGTATAACTAACGACATCTATTGAAGGGTGTTGAAACTATATGACAAACATATACACTACAAAACCATAAACGAACAGCTGATAATGGAAAAATACATAATTGAATTCTACATGTTTAATAGAACATTGACACACTTTATAAATGGACGAAACTACCAAAACACGATGAAATAATACGCGGGGCAAATAAAAGTTAAACTTTTAGATGTATTTGATTTTGACGGCATGTTCTCGTACCCCTGAACTATGGGGACTAAAGCCAGGAGTAAGTAAATTATGCAATGACCAAAGTCTCCGATATTCTGTGGTTCACCTTGTGTAAACTTTCTTGGCTACGATTTTTTCTCGTGATATGAACACGAGTTTCATCTCACTATACTCCCAAAGTACCGACTGCAGATTAAGTTTTTAATATTATTGACAGTTTTTCTATTATATGCAAAATTAATATAATATATTATAAACAAATAAACAAAATAAACTAAACAAAATATCTTCAAGAAACTGTTCAGAGCTATATATTAGGCAACTTTGATATCAAATATCTTCTCTTTGGTTAGGAATTCCAAATTCAAATTTATACAGCTATTTACTCATGTATTTGTGTTTCGAAAATTATAATTCATTTGTTTTTTTCCTTAATAGTTTTTTTTCCTGGCGTCACTTAGTTTACAAAATGAAAAACTTGAGTTATCGCGTTATTTACGAGTACGAGTTCCACCGTGGCACCAGTGCTGCAGAAACGGCTCGAAGGATTAATGATGTGTATGGCGACGGTGCCGCAAAAGAAAACGCAGTGCGTTTTTGTTTCCAACGTTTTCGTTCTGGAAATTTCGACCTACAGAATAAGCCCCGTGGACGGCCGGAGACCAAAGTTGATAACGAAGAATTGAAGGCTATTGTGGAAGCGGATCCATCGCAAACCACGTCCGAGTTAGCTGCAGGCTACGGTGTTAGTGATAAAACTGTTTTAATCCACTTGAAGCAAATTGGGAAGGTGAAAAAGCTTGAAAGGTGGGTACCTCACGAATTGAGTGAAGCAAATCAACAAACGCGCGTTAGAACGCTAGACCACACACTGCACAATAGACGGCTACCAAATTAGAGAAGCTTCAATTGGAATGTCTAAGACATCCACCGTACTCTTCGGACCTTGCCCCAACAGATTACCATTTTTTTCGAAATTTGGATAACTTCTTGCAAGGAAAAAAATTCAACTCCGATGGGGCAGTCCAAACCGCCTTCAAAGATTTTATTGATTCCAGTCCGAATGGTTTTTTTAGTAAAGGGATCGATGAACTACCTATGAGATGGCAAAAGTGCATAGATAGCAATGGTACATACTTTGATTAAATAAATATATTATATTTTAAAAAAATCGACTTTATGTTCCTCTCATACAAAACGCCAATTTCATATGTAAGGACCTAATATAACTGCAGTTCTATTGTAAATAAATGAGCACCCTTCTTAGTATTCTTATTAGATTCTCACTTCCTATAAGGGGATTAGGACCGCGCCCGTTCCAGCGCTTGGTTAGGGTGCCCTCAGGTGGGATGCATTGCGGGTGGTGGCATGTAACAGCATGCATAATACGAGCGCGGGGTACCTACTGCAAACGGTATTAGTTCCTAGTTTCTCCGCATCACATATGCATGGACCGCGGCGGCCGCATTCCTCGACGCGGATGATGCGACGCGGGCTGCTTGAGACGCTCGGCACGGACAAGTAAATAAGAGCCGACATCTAATAGCGGGTTCCACACTCCGCACCCGGGAAATTGTGTCTTCCGGGGCGCCCTGGGTATTAGCGCGCTAAGACGCGGGGTACGCGCCTGACTAAGGGTTGACAGGATAGGGGGAAATGTAACACATGTTTATGGCTATTTTATGGTTTACTTCACTGAAGGCATTAATTTGATAGAAGCAATGTGTTGTTGGAGTTCACATTTTCATAATTTCCATATGAAAGTCAACCAACATTTCAAAAAGCGAAATTCTTTCTTGTGCAGAATTATTTGGCCTGTACGGCCTAGGACTCAAAGTTCTTAAGTTAATAATTGTCAAAATAGGTTGTTATCTTTCAAATCTTTTCAATGGTTTATTTTAACATGTAGACCTAATTTTTGAAGTGAAACTTCTTTGCGCCGTTAGGGATTTAAAATTCGGATGAAACGGAAAATGTGAAAAGGTGTCACAACCCAGTTCTACACAAATACTCGGTTCTAATATAAAGCGGGAAATTACCTTCGACAGAGCAGTGGACAAGATGCCTGATAAGTCTCAACGGCCAGAGAGACAGACATCAAGCGAACGGAGGTTCGAATCCTACGAAATCCAAAAAAAACATTTTTATTTTGTGAAATCAATATCCAATCTTCAAACCACTTTAAAAAAACAGGCAAAAGAAAAGAAAGCGATATCTAGCGACTTTCTAGTTTCTCTGATTTTTTTTATTTACTAAGATTACAGTAAATCTATAAGTTTGAAGATAAATCGTGTTAAAAATATATTAATAATTGTTCCCTACTCTCCCTGTACAAACTTGCCCAAGGTTCAATCACCTTTATAAAATGAAAACTCATTTTAGAAATCCGTTGCTCACGATGAAAGTAATAAATTAATAATTTCTTTGAATAAAAAAAATCTAGAGTAAAATGTGAGCAAATTTCACAACGTTCGAGCTCACCGTTTGAAAGTTTTTGGAGATTCAGATTTTCACAGAAATAAACTTTTTGAGACTGTAATAATATTTTCATCTAGTTGATACAAAACGAACGCATACCTACAAATTTTAAGCGTGATCTACACAAAAAGTCTGTATGTGGTGCCTTCTGACTTACTTTTGCAGTATTACATGATTATTCTCAAAATATGTTGTCTAAATCTTTCATTACTCAGGCACTATTATTATTATCTTTCTGGGCCAGCACCGACTTAGGAGCTATTTATTAATATCAAAATAGCAGTAGTTAACCTTTAACGTATTGGTAAATTGCTTGTAAATTTGCGCAATCCCGCTATTCCGGGCGCATTTACATATTACCCGGAGTTCCATAATCCCTTTCCAGGAATGGTGGAGACTGGAGACTTACTCCAGCACTTGACTCTGGAGATTGCCCCCGCCCCGCGGCTCTACCTTCATATATCTACTGATAAGGCAGTCGCAGTTCTGCCCTGCTTGAAATGGGCCGGATCAGAGTACGTCCTGAAGAATGCCTTAGAGTAATTATTGGTTCGGTCTACATTACAGAGCCGCACATTGAGGATTATTGATTAATGAACATTGACTGCTTAATTGTTAATTCGCTAGTTGGGAGCAACTCAGTACCTACGTTGTGCGGGCATGGAACCATTCATGGATGGAACCATTCATTCTTACGGCATTTGAAAAGCTATTTTAAGATGTTCAAGGTTTATGCTTAAAAATCAACATTTCAGTCCTGGTAGCATTGATAAGTAAGTATTGAACGGTATTAACATTTTTCGGGCTGTGCACTGCAGGGATGATTAACTAGAGTCAACTTTCTAAGCAGGTTAACGTATTCACCATCTAATTTGAATATCTGTATTCTTATGACGCTTTCAAAGCAGAATATGATTTTTGCCTTTTGAAATTGGTCTTCTTTTTGAGGTGTTAAGATCTCCTAAGGCTAAATTTCCCTGGTTTTCCTAAGGCATATCTCTTAGTTTTTTTATCCAACTTTTTAAATCGTTGTATTATTGGGCGAATAATAAACATAGCTATTAAGCTAATAAACATAGCTATTAAGGGCCACTTCACTCGAAACTCTCAAATTATTCAATGTCCGATTAAAGATTGCTATTTTAATAGTGCATATCTAATATAAAATTATGTATATGCTAAACCTAACTCTCTTCGCGACATGCAAATATGACGCTGGGCTTCCAGCCGCCTCTGGCTAGGATTTAGGATTACCGTAATATCTGCTGCAAGAAGTTAATGATGCGGCTCGTCTAGGAAGCCAGGACGCCAGGACGCCGCGCCGGGGCGCTGACTTTAGCAGCTCCGGAGCGACTGAAGATTTGTTCCCCCGGCGCCCCTCCCAGTGAAAACCCACTTAAAAGCCAATTACGAGCGTGTCCCAGTTAAGGTTTCTATTATCCTGAAAGATGCGGAAAGACGCTAGAAGTTGTGGCGAAAGAAGATGACTCTTGATCCTTAGTCAACTTTGTGGTTGGCTTCGCTATAAATTGGTGTCAATCGCTTTTAATTAAAGTAAAATGCTATTTTCGCTTCTGTGTCTATAACAGTGGTTCAATTAACTATAGAACTCACATTTGCTTTGAATTATATGTCATCATTTTAGATAATAGAAGTGCTTGTTTGGAGAATTCAGTGATAAAGTAATCTGTAACGTAATATGCCCCGCGTATTATTTCATCGTGTTTTGGTAGTTTCGTCCATTTATAAAGTGTCAATGTTTTATTAAAAAAATGTAGTATAAAATTATGTACTCATTCTTAGTAAGTAGTCAAGTCGAATAAAACTCCGCGATCTGGTCCCCTCATTTTAAAATACATTCAGATTCAACCGAAAAAATTCAACACAAATTCATAAGACACATTAATTTTAAACTCAATATTAATTTTAAACTCGAATTTTATATTCCCACGAGAACAACTCATGCAACAATAATCGGACTGAGTGTACGAAACACTCGCTTTTACCTAGGTTGCATGAAGTTACTAATAGATTTGCAGATGTGATAGATCTATTTAACTGCACGGAACGTAGGTACAAGAAGGCTATGCCATCACATTTTTTAATCAATATTAATTTTATTTGTATTATAGATTTTTGCATGTAAATGTATCTCTGGTGTCACTTCCCAATGTAACGTCACAATTAACTGTTATACACACTCATTTTATTGTTACTAATATTTTTCAGATAAATTTGTGACATGTAATTAGTGTTTATGGTGTACTTATGCCGTTTGTGTTATATAAATAAATAAATTTGATCTGGTCCCCTCATTTTAAAATACATTCAGATTCAACCGAAAAAATTCAACACAAATTCATAAGACACATTAATTTTAAACTCAATATTAATTTTAAACTCGAATTTTATATTCCCACGAGAACAACTCATGCAACAATAATCGGACTGAGTGTACGAAACACTCGCTTTTACCTAGGTTGCATGAAGTTACTAATAGATTTGCAGATGTGATAGATCTATTTAACTGCACGGAACGTAGGTACAAGAAGGCTATGCCATCACATTTTTTAATCAATATTAATTTTATTTGTATTATAGATTTTTGCATGTAAATGTATCTCTGGTGTCACTTCCCAATGTAACGTCACAATTAACTGTTATACACACTCATTTTATTGTTACTAATATTTTTCAGATAAATTTGTGACATGTAATTAGTGTTTATGGTGTACTTATGCCGTTTGTGTTATATAAATAAATAAATTTGTGTTTTCAACATTTTTATCTAAATTCAAAGTGGTTGCGGGTGTACTAAATATTAACATACGCTTTTAATACTTTTTATTTGAAATAAGTACATGACAGAGCATAGTTCCCACGTACACCGAATTCGATATTAAGACAAAAATATCGATACTAGACCACTCCACCCCACTATATACGAGTCAGGATTTAAGCCTTAGAAAACAAAATTACTATTCTTACTATTAAGGTGCACAATTTTTAAACTTTTGATAGTTACGTTTAAGTCGTAAAAAACATAATTCGAATGAAATATCACATCTGCACCTACAATATTCTGTTGGTGGTTTGATGTGGGTGCAAAGTTGGCCTCTGAGACCCGAATAAATTGCATCTAATTATTAAATCAAGCTTTAAACTGCCAGGGTTCACTCAGAAAGAGCAGATATCATGTAGTTCCAGCTGTTGCACGCACATACAGTACCAGTGGTGTCATCGAAATTTCCGTAACAACGCGTTTTCAATTGTTAAATAAATTGTTCCGTTTCGTATAATTTACAAAAAGCGCACTTTCAACCGGAAACCTGCAGCGAATGCTTTAACTTATTATTTAATGTTTTCATTTATCCAGAAACATACAAAAGTGGGTACTAAAGTTTTTTTTGTGAATGCTACAAAAACACAAATACAATTTGTGAGTCCTAACCACCCGAAGCCAGCCAACCCTTCCTTAAAGGGGTTGTGAGGCTGGAGGGAGTGGGAAGTGAAGATCAGAAAGATGAAAGTTGAGAAACCAGATTCATTTTTTCACTCAAGGCAGTGTAATAGGTCCAACGCTCTTCCTAATATATATTAACGAGTTATGCAACCTAGATATCGATGCCACTATTGTCAGTTTCGCCGATGACACTGTCCTACTCTTCCAAGCAAAAGATTGGCCTACCGCATATTCCAAAGCGGAGGAAGGAATTCAACAGGTAAAATACTGGCTTGACTCGAACATATTAACTCTAAATGTACAGAAAACCAAATACTTACTGTCTAGTCTCACCAATATCCCAAAGTCAAACCTAGCCCCGCCATTAAAAATAGACAAATGTAAAAATTCATCTCTAAACCGGAACTGTGACTGCCCATGCCTAGAGCAAGTAAACATTATCAAATATTTAGGAGTAACCTTCGATACACACCTGAATTGGAAGCAACATATACATAATACTACAAACAAAATCCGAAAATCTATATACTTTTTCAAACAAACATGCAATTTCCTTAACCTAAAACTTTTAAAAACAATATATTACTCATTGTGCCAATCTCACATCGAATACGGAATTCTAGCCTGGGGTAATGCATATTCCAATGCCCTTGATCCCATCATGAAAGCACAAAAACTAATCATAAAAATAATTCTTAAAATGCCGCTTACTACCAGCACTGATACTATCTTCAATTCCTTCAACGTTATGGACATAAAACAGCTCTACTCAAGATCCATATTACTTAATTTACACAAAAACAACAAAACACCATACAAAGCTACACAAACAATACACAATACCCGAGCCAAAAACAACGAACTTCTCCAAACTCCTTTTTTCAAAACCACCTTCGGGCAAAGACACTCTAAATACATAGCTTGCAAACTATACAATACACTACCAACTATGATCAGACAAAGTGACTCCTTTACAAAATTCAAACAAGATATTAAAAATGGATTATAAGTATTGGACGCCACACTATCACAAATATATGTAAAATAAATCACACATAGACAGAAATAACTATTCACATACAACCTAACCCATATAAAATAAATAAAAATAATGGAATTCTGTCAAATTTAACCTATAAATAGATTAGGCAGAATTTATTTCATTACTCCATCTCCAACATTTATCTCTTTAAAAGATTTACCACCCTTCCAATCACCCTTCTGTTTTCATTCTATTCATAATATGTATTTTACCTGTAATATCCTTGTAACTACTATATTCATTTATATACCTGTACGCCTGTCTCGACACAGGTATACCCTAGTGAGACAGGCATACAAATAAAACCATTGTAAATATATTTTATTATAGATAAATAAATAAATAAATTGTGAGTACCCCATGTAATAGAATATCTACTGTCTCAATCATTTTCTCAGCAAATTGGTTTAACCGGGTATAGATCAATTTAGACACCTTCAAAAATTGAAATTTAGTGTTATAAATAAGTTGTCTCAAAGTGGCTTAATCACAGCGGTCACAATAATAAACACTAAAAAACTTACAGAACTAATAACGCTATAAAATTTAATTAAAAAATATTAATTTATCTTTTTAAATTCGATATAAAACAAAGTCGGGTTAGTTACACCATTTATAACTCAAGAACGGCTGGACCGATTTTTATAATCTTTGATTTGTTTGATTTTTCTCCGCTCCGAATAGCAGAATAGCTATTTAAACACCGGAAAAAACAGGAAAAAGAAATTATGAAGATAATTATTATTTTCCTCGTACATTTTGTATGGAATGAATTCCCATCGTTTGAAAGAGCTGCAGAAATCTATCTATCTATCTATATATATATATAAATAAATAAAATAAAATTAGCCTTTATTGATAAAAAATGAATCGCTGAAATGTATGTACGCGCATAACTTCCGAACGACAGCACCAAATTGAGTATTTCTTTTTTTTGTGTTCGTTATTGTCAGGAAAACACTACTGGTGAGCTCTGGCATTATGAAATTTGCAATAGGTTGCACGCAAGCTGTTTGATAACTGAATGTAGAAAGATTGAGGAAGTGAGGGGAACCAGGGAGGGGGAGGAGAACTCGGGAGGGAGTTGGTGGGACGGGAGGGAGTGGAATGGAGAGAGGGAAGGTGAAGGAGGCGGAGTGGGAACGCGAGAGGGGAAGGGGACGCGGGAGAGGAAGGGGAGGCCGAAGGGGAACGGGACGAATGGAAAAGGACGCGCACGGGACGGGAGAAACAATTTATTTATTAAATGGCATAACAACGCATGCCGGGTACCAGCTAGTTTAATGTAAAATTATTAAATAAAATAAAATTTTATTTAAATTAAAATAAAAAAAAATTAACAGGTAGTTAATGTAAAAAAATAATCCCTGTTGTGGCCAGAACAGATCAAGCAGGAACTGCCATTGTTACTGATAAACCTACCACAAGATATTGACTTAATTTCACTGAATGATTCCTGTCGTGTTGAGGCACATTATCCCAGCTTCAATAAAGAAAAGAACCACCCTTACGCGCGGTTAACAATCGATTTCAATCAACTTAGTATATATTTAGATGGACGTAAGGACAACAGTTTAATCTTTCTAAGACCAGATGACGAGTAGGTTCTAGGCATAAATTTCTTAAAATTCTGGTAAAAATTTACATTCCAGATGGTTCGCTACAGCGAACCGGATTCTCAGGCTTTACACTTATTATCAACAGCCACCAGATAATATGTTAACTTTAATGAATCTATTTTTATTAACCATTGTGGGTACTCAGGTGTCGTGGCTGAAGAAGGAAACGAGATTGCGTGTAATAATAGCCTTTAATGAGACCACACAATAATTACAATCACATACACAATTGTAACACGGTCACGTAACGGTGATAAATACTACAAACGAATTTACGCACTGGGTCAAGGTTGATCGTGGATAGACGAGGCAACTGCTCCGTGGTAAGTTGAATGAATACTAGACTTAAGACTGAGCCGTGTGCGGCTCGCACCTGCTTTTATACTCCGCCGGCCCGGCAAGTAGATTCAATGACAATAGGTAACGCCGGGTGAATTCACGTAAAGGCGAGATATCACCCGAACCTTCTGCGGGCACTTGAACTGTACAGCCGTACGTTCTAGCTCTTTCGCTTAGGTGGCAGAACTATCTCTTTAGTAATTTCGCATACCATTGAACAACGGCGACGCCTCTGGAATGTGCGCTAGGTAGGTAGTTCGACTCGGTGTATTAGCTAGCTGCTAGGTGGGAAAGTTCTCGTGAATTCGTTTGCATACAATTTAAAACCAGCGCTGTTTCTGGAGGCACCGATAATTTTCGGGGCGATCCCAATGCGTAGTAAAGCCACGGCTGGTTGCTACAGGACTCCCTCCCCAGACAACGCAGACATGGCTGCGGTGGAAAGAGGAATGGTCAGATACCGAGGTGATCGGGAAATCGAACCCGCCTTCCAGAACGAGTGGTTGTGTGTGTCCGATCCTTACTGCCATCGAACAACGGAAGGGTTGGTTGTGATGTGGTGGCTGGTGACTCTGATTCGGTTTGCGATGCGAATCTCTCAAGATCTTGAGCAATGTATGCTGGTTTGAGGCGGTCGATGCTCACGGTGATTTCCTTCCCTTTTACCAGTATGGTATATGTTCGTTCGTGCCGACGAACGACTTTATGAGGGCCGCTGTAGGGTTGTTGAAGCGGGCTTTTGACGGTGTCGTCCCTCAGAAAGACGTGAGAAGCTGTGGGAAGATTTTGGAAGACGAAATGATGTCCATCACCATGGCGGGTACCTTCAACTGGTCTCAGCTCGTTGAAATGTTTCCGTAGTTCCTTGAGGAAACTTCCAGTATCGTCGTTGACATTAGGTCGTGCTTTACATAGGAATTCGCCGGGTAATCGGAGCGGTTCGCCGTATACTAGCTCGGCTGAGGTTGTAGCGAGATCATCTCTCCAAGCTGCTCTGATTCCCATGAGAACGGTGGGAAGTGTTTCCGTCCAACGGTTATTCTGATGGCACTTGATCGCTGCCTTCAGTTGACGATGAAATCGTTCCACCATGCCATTTGCTGCGGGGTGGTATGCAGTTGTATGGATTTGCGTCGTGCCTGCCAGGAGATTCAACTGCCTGAACAGCCTCGACTCAAATTGTCTCCCTTGGTCCGTAGTAATGCGGAGTGGAGTGCCGAATCTTGTTATCCAGCCCTTGTAGAAAGCACGCGCCACTGTTTCAGCCTCTTGGTCTGGGATCGGGAATGCCTCTGGCCATCTCGTGAATCTGTCTACGCACGTGAGACAGTATCGGCATCCTTCTGAAGAAGGCATGACGATTATGTCGATGTGGACGTGCTCGAATCTAGCGGAGGGTCTGGGAAAGGCTCCCAGGGGTGCTGACACGTGCCGTGTAATCTTGCTTCGTTGGCATTGAAGGCAATTGCGTGCGAGCTTAATAGTCTCAGCTTTAATGGCCGGCCAGACATAACGTTGAGTTATGAGCTTAACCGTGGCCTTAATTCCTGGGTGAGCCAGCTGATGGACCGCATTGAATGCCGCAGGTCTGAACTTCTTCGTGACGAAGGGTCTGGCTATGGTAGTTGAGACGTCACAGTAGAGATGCGCGTCAGTACCTGGAATATTAATCTTTTTAAGTTGTAGGCTAGAACTTCCCTGCAAGTGTTGTTCCAGTTCAGGGTCGCACATCTGGTCAGCTGCCAGCGCTGCGTAGTCCAGAGGAGTATCTATCGTCTCGACCCTGGAGAGAGCATCCGCGACGATGTTGTCTTTTCCGGAGACGTGTCGGATGTCAGTTGTGAACTGGCTGATATAGTCCAGATGGCGGAATTGCCTTGGTGAGCATTTGTCTGCTTTTTGTTGGAAGGCGAACGTGATAGGCTTATGGTCTGTAAATATGGTGAACGACCTGCCTTCCACCATATGGCGAAAGTATTTCACAGCGAGATAGATGGCTAGTAGTTCTCTGTCGTATGCGCCATATTTCTTTTCAGCTGCCGAAAATTTCTTTGAAAAGAATGCTAGAGGCTCCCAGTGACCTGCGACGAATTGGTGGAGTGCGGCACCGGCTGTAGTATCAGACGCGTCGCTGACGATAGAGAGTGGGGCGTCACACTTCGGGTGAACGAGCAGGGTTGCCTGGGCCAGAGCTTCCTTGCACTTGCTGAAAGCTTCTACTGTTTCGGCAGTCCAAGACACGAGTTGTTTGCCTTTTTGGTTCCCTTTTAGGAGGTCATTGAGTGGAGCTTGTGTCCTCGCGGCGTTGGGGATGAATCTCCTATAAAAATTTATAGCTCCCAGGAAACGACGGAGATCCTTGATGGAAGCTGGTTGGCTGTAGTTGTTGATGGCCTCCACTTTATCTGGGAGGGGTGAAGTGCCAGCGTCAGACACCAGGTATCCTAGGAATTTGACCTTAGTCAGGCCGAAATGGCATTTGGCGGCGTTGATGACAACACCATATTCCTGCAGGCGCTGAAATAATATCTTGAGGTGGGCTAGGTGCTCTTCCTCTGACGTTGAGGCAATAAGAATGTCGTCTATGTAGGCGTAACAGAAATCTAAGCCTCTGGTAACCTCGTCCATGAAGCGTTGGAAGGTTTGGGCTGCGTTGCGGAGGCCGAAAGACATCACCGGAAATTCGAAGAGTCCGAATGGCGTAGTGATTGCTGTTTTCGGAATGTCCTCGGGAGCCACAGGGATTTTATTATATGCCCGCACCAGATCAATCGTTGAGAAGATCTTGGTGCCGCTCAGTGCCTGTGCAAAATCTTGGATGTGGCGAACGGGGTATCTGTCCGGAATAGTTCTGGCGTTCAGTCTTCTATAATCGCCACATGGTCTCCACTGGTCGTCCTTCTTGGGTACCATGTGCAAGGGAGATGCCCAAGAGCTCTCGGAAGGTCGAGCGATTCCGAGACGGACCATGGCCTCGAACTCCTTCTTGGCGCGTTTTAACTTGTCAGGAGCAAGGCGTCGTGGGCGTTCGCCTGTTGGAGGTCCTGGCGTGGTGTTAATATGGTGCAGTGTTGCGTGACGAACTTCCCTCCTGGCACCGTCAGGGCGAGTGATGTCAGGAAACTGTTGAAGAAGCTTATGATACGGGGACGTTCCTGTGACCGTCTTAATGGAAGCGATCTTGTTGTCGCTTCGTTTTCCCGTGATGGTCAAATTCGTCACCTGGTCCAGCAGCCGTTTATTTCGGACGTCCACCAGTAGCTCGTACTTGGCGAGAAAGTCTGCCCCGATGATTGGCCTGGAGACGTCTGCAATGACGAAGCTCCAAGTAAAGTCGCGTCGCAATCCCAGATCCAGGTTGAGCGTTAGGCTGCCATAAGTAGCGATTGTGCTGCCATTTGCTGCTGCCAGTTCGTATGTCCCTTTAGTGGGGCGTCCCTGGACAAGGCGTCGTGGGAAAATGCAGAGATCTGCGCCGGTGTCTATAAGGAATTGGGTACGGGTTACCCTGTCGGTAACAAAAAGGCGACTGACTTGGTTGGGGCTGGCGCTGGTCGCCATCAGTTTGGGCCCCGTGCGTTTCCCTGTTGGAAGTTGCAGGGCTGGGTGCACTTTCTTGCCTTCGTCCCATGCTTCCAGTGATACCAGCATGTTCCCTCGGGCTGACGCCCTCTGGGCTGACTGCGGGAACGATTGCTCCAACGATGCGGGGTGTTGCTTTTCCTATGCTGGCGAGAGCGTAGTGTGGAAAGTTCGCGCCTCAAAGTAGCGATCTCTTGTTGAAGAGGCTGCATCAACCGCTCCATCACTCGGTTGATGTTAGGTTGCTGGTTGCTTGTCGTTGGTTGCTTGTTGCTGGTTATTGGTTGCTGGCTGTCCTCAGATGTTTTTCAAGTGGTCCGTCTGAGGAAAATAAAGGGGGCTGGGATGGCCCTACAAGCCAGGGATAAAAAGGGACTGGAGAACATTAAGAAAGCGGAAGCCAAACTTTCGGCAAGTGGCCTGAAAATAGTTAACCCTATGGGACGATTACCTAAAATAGTTATCTATAACGTCCCCAAAGGGGAACCAACGGAAGACCAAGCTCTCTTCACAGAGATATTCGCAAACAACTTGGCGGGTAACACTTCGCTGACGCTGGAGGACCACCTCCGCACTATGAGGAGAGTGTCTCTCTTCGGAAAGAGAGACACGGGAACTATGAATATGGTCCTGTCATGCCATCCGGCTGCCAGGAAGGTACTTCTAGACAGCGGGATGTGCTTCCTTGGCTGGAACGCTTGTCGTACACGGGACTATACTGGGGCCACTCGTTGCTATAAGTGCCATCAATATGGTCATATATCAAAGAGTTGCTCCCAAGACCAAGTATCTTGCCGCCATTGCGCCGCTGTGGGGCACGATTTTGAGACTTGCCCCAAGAAGGCACTACCCGCTGTCTGCGCAACGTGTACGCGTTTCAAGAAGCCAGCAGATCATCCGACGGGTGATAGGGACTGCCCGGCCCAAAAAGCGGCAGTGGAAGCAGCCTTCCGTATGACGGACTATGGATCCTCATAGTCCCCTTTCCCTAGGTCAGATTAACCTCCAGAGATCCCGGATGGCCACGCTAGAGGTGCTGCGGGTCATGTCTGATCTGAACATTGACATCATGCTCATTCAGGAACAGTACACCTGGGAAGGTAAGACCCCCATTAATTTTCCGGGCGCGGTACTCGAAGTCGGCCGCTCACCAGGGGCGGGTGTCCTGGTCAACACCTCGTTGGTCAGTCCCCTCCTTCTGGCTGGTTTTTCTGATGAGTACCAAACCTGTGTATGTATTAGACTTGGCGATACTGAGATCTTTTTGATCTCAGTTTACTTTAAATTTGGGAACCCGGTGGGACCCCACATCCTGAGTCTGACGCGCGCGCTCAACGCGCTTAAAGGCCGTAACATAGTTATCGGAGGTGACTTTAATGCACGCTCACCATTATGGTTTGACACTAGCAATTGTAGGACGGAACGATCAGACGCCGTGGAGGACCTGATTGCTGCGCAAGGTCTCAGTATCATGAATGAACAGAGTTCTTTTTTTACGTTTTCGAACATACATGGTGAGAGCAACATTGATCTAACTCTTTGCTCTGGATCAGTTGCGACCAGGATTTCAAAGTGGACAGTCCATGAGTGCGAGATTAATTCGGATCATAGGTTAATTACTTTTACGGTTGGTGTCAAAAAAACTGAAGCTCCAAGATCCTCCTGGTATTTCAACACCACTAGGGCGAATTGGGATAACTTTGGGGAAGCGCTACGAGATACGCTAAGGGATTTTCACCACGTAGCAGCTACTGATCCGGATAATTTGGGGAACTTTTTTAATAAGGCGGTTGTATCGGCTGCCAACTCGTCTTTGGGAAGATCAAACCCGAAGACTAGTATCAGGACGCCGTGGTGGTCACCTGAGCTGACTTCGCTGAAGGGGGCCTATAAGAGGGCCTACAGGGCGCTGGGGCTGTCCAGGAGTGGCAACTGTACGGAGGAGGAGACGGTTGCACTTCAGGCGAGCCTCAGGTCTGCCAGGTCGGCCTTCAAACGGGCCGTTCTCCTGGCGAAACGAGCTGCTTGGCATAATTGGGTTAAAGACGTGGGTAACGCCAACCCGTGGGAAATCCACAGCGCGATTGCAAAATCCGGTAAAGGCTCTGACCGGTACTTATCAACAGTAATTGGGATAACAGATGAGAGGAACGCTGAGACAGTGGATGTGGCCTCCACTCTCGAAACACTCTTGGGTGAGTTAGTTCCTGTAGATTCAGTAATTGGGGAAAGTGACCACCATAAACAGATAAGAAATCTGTCACGGCTGCCACCTAGAAACCTTGCCCAAGAGGATAACTTCACTAGAGTCACTAAGGCAGAAATTGAGGTGATAATTAAGGGTTTGGGTCCTAAGAAGGCACCAGGGCATGACAGGCTCAACGGCGTGATTGCGAAGCAAGTCTGGGTCCACGCCAAGGAGGAGCTCTTCCAGGTGATGGACACGTGCTTGAGGAGGGGAGTTTTCCCCTCTGAGTGGAAGCGTGGCGTGCTCCGGATTATACCAAAGGGGAACGGAAAACCACTAACGGACATCAAGGCCTACCGGCCGATTACCCTCCTTCCCGTTTTAGGCAAGATCCTTGAAAAATTGATTAGGCAGCGACTCCGACAAACCCTGTCTCCGGCCAGTGACCTGCAGTTCGGCTTCGTCCCCGGTAGATCCACGGTGCACGCCCTGTCGTATGCGCTTGAATGGGTGAAGGCTTGCCCAAAGAGGTATGTAGTTGCAATCTTCCTCGATATCACTGGTGCCTTCGATCATGCGTGGTGGGCAATGATACGTACAAAGGTGAAAAACAGGCGGTGTTCAAACTTATTGTTCCAAGCCATCGATGACTACCTTTCTGATCGTACCATTACGATCAGTTTCGGTGAGTTTTGTATCCAGAGGGAAGCAGACATGGGATGCCCGCAGGGCTCCATCCTTGGACCTGACCTGTGGAACATCTCCTTTGATGACTCCTCCAGGTTACCCTTGCCTGAAGGATGTATCGCTGTCGACTACGCTGATGATAAGTTGTATCTGGTCGCTGGGGACAGTAGAAAAGAAGTGGAGAACAAAGGCAGTGAAGGTTTGCAGATGTTCCTAGACTGGGGTGAAAGAAATAAGATGACCTTCGCTCCCCACAAGACCAAGGGCCTCCTGATGAAGGGCTTTCTCAGTAGAGAAAGAAATCCTACCATCAGAATGGGAGATTCTAACATCCGCTTTTTTGAAACAGTGAAATACTTAGGCGTCACTCTAGATCGATCGTCCTCTTTTCTGGCTCACGTCAAAGAAGTATCCAGCAAAGCTCAGGCTCTCTTCTTGAAGCTGAGGAGACTCTCCACAGCTAAGTGGGGATTGCGTAATCCGGCTCTGCGAACGCTATATAGGTGCGTATATGTGGCGCAAGTCTCGTATGCCGCCTCTGTGTGGGAGCACCGCCTGGAAAATTCTCTGATACTCTTAGCTCTCAAGCGAGGCCAACGAACCCCCTTGCTGGCACTCTCTGGTGCGTATAGAACCGTTGCTTCGGACGCTTTACCCGTTTTGGCTGGCATTTTGCCTATCGATCTGGAAATCAGGGAAGTGCTTACTAAGCAGAAATTAACCAGAGGAACCCCGGCCACTCACCTAGGCGTTGTTCTGACACCGGGAGGGCCGGGAACTCTCCCTGGGCTGCTACGTCAAATGAGGGATCTGTCGCTCCAAGAGTGGCAGGTCCGTTGGGATAGATCGAATTTGGGAAGATGGACCTTCTCCTTCTTCCCATCAGTTAAAATCAGAATGGAAGGGGCTTATCTCAGACTGGATCACCACATTACCCAGCTTCTGTCCGGGCATGGGGAATTCAGGGGGAGACTTCACACCCTCTCCCTGTCCCCCCACCCGAACTGCGCATGCGGATCAACCAACCAGTCGGCCGAGCACATTCTGTGGCACTGCGAGATCTTGACGGACGCTAGAGAGGAAATGCTCGATGGTTTGGACGTACCTATCAGACCAGTGTGGAACACTGATCTGGTTTCGAACAAGACGAACTTCGAGTGCTTGAGGAATTTTACAAGGATCTGGGTTGAGAGATGGCCTGAGCTTAGAGTCGCGGATTAATAGATTTTGGCACCAGGTGTACTTGTTCCTGACCAACCATGGACTTTCTTTGCTTCTTACTCTCTTACCAATATTGCCCAGGATGTTCAGTTTTATATTTTATTTTACATTTTATGTTTATTATTTACACCTTTACATTTTTATGTTTTTTTTTTTGCTTTTACAGTATTTATACATACATATACATATATACATATATATATATATATATTTTTTTTTTATTATTTATTCTTAAGTTTATTATTTACACCTTTACATTTTTATGTTTTTATGCTTTTACATTTTTATGTTCATGGTCTACTGTTTACAGATGCCCTGCGTAATTTAACGCTCATGTCTATTTTACGTTTTTTCTTTTTTTTTCTAAATCGCCATTTTATTTTACATGTCTATGATTTTTAGTTTGGTTATATGGTGCATTCACATGCCCAGCGCTGACTTCCACACGCTCTTGTTTATTTTTTTCTTTTTTTGCGATTTACTATGTTATCAATAAATTTTTCTTTTTAGTTATGTTTTTTTTTGTGAGAACTGAACTCAGTTGCTCGTTTTGTGCCGTCCTTCTCCCCATATAAGGGGTTGGACCCTGGACCGTGTCCCCGCCTACGTACCATGGCCGGTCTTCTGGAACTGGTGGAGCTGCACCTGTCTGCCGCGCCACCCCCTGTGACATGAAGAGGATGGGGAGAAGGCTGAACGACATCTGGAGGCTGTCGGTCCCGCCTCCGGCGATCCGACGCTTCTCTCCCTAGGGTCTTCTTCTATGATTTCCAATTACTCTCGTCTAGGCACCACCGGCTAGCTGGCTTACGGACGACGCTGCCGGTTGTCGGGAGGCCGGACAATCAGCCTCCTTCACTGTCTCGGGGACCGCCGGTAGCCAGTTTGCGGTAACATCAGTTCTACTCTGTACAAATGTTATTTTACTTTTGTTGCTTTTTTTTATGAACAGTACTCGGTGCCGCCCGCTGGATTGCGTATGGTCTTTCGCTGTCATGAGCTGATTACTCATGACGGCTGCTGTCTATTTTGTTCATTTTACTTTTTTATGTCGATGTTACTAACCACTTGTTTGACTGTCCACGAAGCTCACTGCTTTGGCGGTGACTACCTCCATGGGCTTTAGAATTGTAGAAATGACCATTACAGTACAGTCCTGTAGGCGCGACCGCATACCGCCACCTAACACAGTATGAGGGGACATTGAAGGTCTAGATTCGTTACATTAAATGTAGAGCCGTTTATTCAAAAAAATTAGATTCTTGTGAGAACTCCGAAGGGGCGACCATAAGTTGCCTATACCGGGGTGGGACAGTGGTGGGTACTTCAATGTCCTCAGATGTTCCGCTCGCAAGAGACATGATGATGATTGGTGTGCGAAATTTATCACCGAAGAGTTTATTTCGTGCGCGACGTGCTCGCGGTAGACGTACTTGCACGCGTCGTGCTCACTGTCGAATTGTCCGTGCACTTCGAAGGTCACTAATGTGAACGTCGGTGTCACCAATGTGGGTACTCAGGTGTCGTGGCTGAAGAAGGAAACGAGATTGCGTGTAATAATAGCCTTTAATGAGACCACACAATAATTACAATCACATACACAATTGTAACACGGTCACGTAACGGTGATAAATACTACAAACGAATTTACGCACTGGGTCAAGGTTGATCGTGGATAGACGAGGCAACTGCTCCGTGGTAAGTTGAATGAATACTAGACTTAAGACTGAGCCGTGTGCGGCTCGCACCTGCTTTTATACTCCGCCGGCCCGGCAAGTAGATTCAATGACAATAGGTAACGCCGGGTGAATTCACGTAAAGGCGAGATATCACCCGAACCTTCTGCGGGCACTTGAACTGTACAGCCGTACGTTCTAGCTCTTTCGCTTAGGTGGCAGAACTATCTCTTTAGTAATTTCGCATACCATTGAACAACGGCGACGCCTCTGGAATGTGCGCTAGGTAGGTAGTTCGACTCGGTGTATTAGCTAGCTGCTAGGTGGGAAAGTTCTCGTGAATTCGTTTGCATACAATTTAAAACCAGCGCTGTTTCTGGAGGCACCGATAATTTTCGGGGCGATCCCAATGCGTAGTAAAGCCACGGCTGGTTGCTACACCATTAACAGTGTACGCATCTATATGGATTAACATTATGAAAGACCAATATGCACTTTTGTTGCCTGACATTTACATGAGACGGTAGTAGTTCCGCGATATTTATCCATCGTTAAGATATTATGTATCCAGTAATCCAGCATCATGTTTTTTTAGGCCTCATAAAAACATATTATTAGCCATGTTAGCTGATAACCGAAAATATTATGTAAGGGAGTTGGCGCTGAAAAGGATATTGAAAGCCCGACTAAGGAAAACGCAAATAGATGTTATTCGTACTTCCAAAGTGTGTGTTTTTTTTTATTTTGTGTTAATAGATGTTATAAAATAGAAAAATTTAACCGATCGACTGCTCATCAAATTTGAAATAATGAGAAAATTTCACCGGCCATCACAACGAGCACGCCATAATTGATGATCTCTTACCACCAAAAGATTTTTTCTTGTCACACTCAAGCCGCAGGTAGATGCATAAAAATTGTAACTGAAGCCTCAGCCCCTCTTTGTGGATCCTTGAGACGAGATGGCTTATTAAAAACAAGGTTAGAATCAGAAAAAATATGCCTATTTTCAATATACCATAAACTTTCAAGAATTTAATGTTTTTCGAAGTGGTTAATATTATTATCAACAAGTATTTATCTCAACAAATGTTCTATTCTATCAGTTCATAAATGTATTATCTGTAAAATAAACGATATAACACAAACATAAAGTGTGATTTATTTTGCATTCACGAATCATAAATATTCTTGCTTAATTATTCGTACTTCTGCGAGAGTGCAAGAATAATATATATCAAAATGAAATAACTACGCAGTTTTCATAAAGATGCCAAATATGACGATTTGAAAATTCTGAAAATAATAAAATTCATTCCACCTTACATGACCTTACATTACATAACTTAATAAAATCTTGGGGTGCAGTAAAATATGCACATCTTTTCCTGCCTTGAACTCCTATTAGTCCAGTCAAGGAAAGAGGTGTAGAGTGCGTGAGCAGGCACCTAAGCGATTCTTTCAGGACTTGTTAAGGGTGCTTAGGGTGTGAACATACTAAAAGTCCTGACGTCTAGGTGGTGAGCTAGGGGGGGGGGGGGAGGGGGGGGAAGGTCCCAATTGTCAGGTTTCCGCTTGTATCTCAAAAACGGTGCGTCGCAGAGGAAAATTTTTTGAGAATAAGTAAAAGCTTATAAAATTATCTACAACTTTTATTCTTTATATAATTTTCTAAATCCCAGCTGTTTTTGAGTTACACGCTCCACAAATGTGGATATTTTCGAAAAAAAAACATTTTACCTCACATTTTTCATCAAACATTACTTCATATCGTCTAAAATATTCATCACACATAGAAATTTGTTTGAAAGAAGTTGTAAAAAAATTTATTTCCTTTTAGAATATATATATATACATATGCACATAAATCTCCAACCAGTAAATATTTATAGCTATTTAAAGTTTTTTCGTAAAATGTCGTCATTTTCAGAAAAAGCTGTTTTAATCCTATTACCTACTAACCCACAGCTTTTGTTCGTTCACCTAATAAATATGTGTGACCACACTTTAAAGCCAGTTATTAAATAAAGTAGACAAAAATCATATTACTTAAAAAAAATTCAAATTGTGTTTTATAATGATAATGATAATTATGTCATGATAATTTTATAATATTTCGTTACATCAAGCACATAAAATTATAAACCTCATTGTTATCACTATTCTCAATAACATAATGTTACATTATCATCCTCTTTGGACGTGAGGGTCCTGATAAGCGTTGTTCATCCATGGCATCTTCATCCTCAGTAGTGGATGGCTCTTGCTGAATAGGCTCTACGTTGTCTTCATCGTCGTCCTCGGCAACGCTATTGAGGTATCTCCCTTGGCAGTAGAGGCACGCTGTAGAACAGGTCAGCATTGCTTTTCGGCATCCACATTTGCCAATTGCAGCGGCAAAATATCATATTCAGAAGGATCTCCGATGCTGGTGGATCTTCTGTTGTAATTGGCAACAGGGTCTCTCCTTCATGATTCCACCCCCATTCTTCAGGGGGCAGCTCAATCGGTGCACTGGGAATGCTGTTTAGCTGCACTCTCTGTTGGAGGAAGGGAGCTGATGTCAGGCTTCATATTTGCCCACTTATTAGGTCCCACATATTAGGTCCACCGACCTTGTGAACGAATGGAAGCGGTACTAGTTAAGGGAGCTCTGTCTTGTTGGCGCCGCATACGATCTAAGGAAACATTTATTTCCAGCCTCTTCAACCTCGTCGCGAGTAGAGGAGGGATTGTAAAAGAACATTGCCGCTTGCTTAATGATTTTTGACTCCAAGTACAAGAAGCCCACCTTGCTTCTCCTGAAAGTTGCAGATGTTGTATCGCAGCCAGTAAATGAATGTAATGTGTGTTCAAATCCACGTGCTGCATCTCTTGAGTGTACAGTGTCATTGTTTCGGTTTTCCCTCGTCCAGGTTTCAGCAGCAGAATATCTTGAATGGGAGGAGTGGAAGCAATCAATAGGACAGTGAGTTCATACCTTCACCAATGACAGTCACAGAATTGTGAGAGGATTGTTCCACAGCAGTCTTAACGACAAGGACATCGGCATCATCGGTGGCTTGAAGATTCTGTGTCCCATTCTCCTGAAGCTTTGTCTGTAGGAGATGAAGTTAATTTTGTTGGTAGGATTGGATAAAAAATCTCCCTATTTAACAGGTGTTCCAAGTCAAATTGATGTCTGCTGATCTTCTCAGTCTGTATCATCGTATCTGTTCTTGTGATTTCGTACTGTTGGCTGGGTTTGAATACCCATCAAATACCACAGTGCGAGTCATCCAGGATAGTGTTGGTTGACGTAGGTGATGTAACGATCACAAATTGTGGCAACGGAGGCATCTTTTTGCCAAATTACCCTGTGTAGTAGAAATCCTCCGTCCACAACTATGTTCATCTGAGGCAGTAGATCAGTTTTTTAGTAGGTTCGAATAGGCTGTACAGGACAGATTTAGTGGTCTTTCGCATCCCACTTTCATTGAACAGTGCCAAAAGAAATGTGGCCAACTTATACCTACTCAAAAAATTTAATCAAATCCTCATCTGATCGTCTGCTTATCAGTTTGCTTGATCGTTTGCATATCCGCTGAAACAGCAATGTTGGGTCAACTGCAACCTTTTTTATCGTGAATTTTTATCGACGAGCTGACAGAAGACATTGGGAATTGACATTATTTCACTGGTTTGTGGGAAGGGAGGATGTGCATCAAACCACTGACCGAGTGGTTTGATGCACATCTACTTCGGTGGGCTTGTCCGAGGTCTTTGTGCTGTTCACTTGACGTGAAGAAGATTCCACAATACTCTTCAGGGGAAGTGCAGATCTCATGAGTTGCGCTCATACCAACTAACCAATTGCTGACTATATTGTACGAAACATCTCTGGCTCCTGTTATGCCTCCTCTTTTGAATGATCGCATCAATGTGGTTTCAATGATCATATCTGACCATACGTCTGACTAAAAGCGATCAGAGCATCGCATAATCGTCGTTGCGCGTCAGTGTGTCAGTAATAAGATGAAAACAGCTTTTTCTGAAAAAGGCGACATTTTACGAACAAAATTTTAATTGCTGTAAATATTTACTGGTTGGAGATTTATTTGTATATTTATATATATTCTAAAAGGGAATTAAATTCTTTACAACTTCTTTCAAATAAACTTCTTTGTGTGATGAATATTTTATACGATATGAAGGAATGTTTGATGAAAAATATGAGGTAAAATGTTTTTTTTCGAAAATGTCTACATTTCCGGAGCGTGTAATTCAAAAACGGCTGGGATTTAGAAAATTACATATAGAATAAAAGTTGTAGATAATTTTATAAGCTTTTACTTATTCTCAAAAAAATTTCCTCTGCAACGCACCGTTTTTGAGATACAAGCGGAAACCTGACAATTGGGACCTTCCCCCCCCTCCCCCCCCCCCTAGCTCACCACCTAGACGTCAGGACTTTTAGTATATTCATACCCTAAGCACCCTAAACAAGTCCTGAAAGAATCGCTTAGGTCCCTGCTCACGCACTCTACACCTCCTTTTGGAGCATTCATTTACTGGACTATATGTAAATGTAAAGTTCCATTAATTCGTAAAATTTTCACTCCGAGGTAGGAATTTGGGAAGTCCTCATTTTGCCCGAAAATAAACATGGTTTCTACATTTTATTTTTATGTATTAATTTTATTTTAGTAATTTGTACATTTAAGTTTACAAATTTCTAATTAATTATAATATTTCATATTGCAAACTAAATGTTATGTAGTTTTATGTAGCTCCTACAATACGTCTTGAACTTTCGAATTTTGGTTTTGGTATTAGTTTATTTGAGAAGTATTTTGGTAAAATGTTGTTAATTATTTTATGTACAAATATCATCATATTCAAGGTTAGCATCTGTTTCACGGTTAGCCAATACAGTTCCTTTAAGATTTCGTTTACTTTTGAAAATCTATTTCACCGTAGTATTATCCGCATTGCCCTGTTTTGGAGAATTTGAAACTTATTTTGTTCTCGTTCGTTACATAGGAAAAGGATAGTTGAGCAATAGTAAAAATGTGGAGCAATAATTGATTTATAGATAGTGAATGCAGTTTTACTAGATAGTTTTTGCCGAATTCTTCCCACAAAAAGGATTTTTTCCCAATTTTCTTTTGTGTATATTCAGCATGCTTGTTGACTATTAGTTTGGTAATTCAGTAACACTTTCAATAATTTCACCATCAATTTTAATTTTGATTTCACTTGGATGTCTTCTTATATCCAATCACCAAACATTTTGTTTTTTTTTTGTATTTAATTTACAATGTATATTAATAATAATGTTAAAATTTTCTGAGACCGTGATTATTTATAGAATGTCCCTTATGTCCTTGGTACGTAACCTTCCAGGTTAAGGTTTTATTGTGATATGTTATAGTGGTATAATAGTCAATGCACAGTGAATTATCTCGGATGACAGGTCGTAACGAAGAAAGGCCAGATAACCACACCATCTCAAGAGTGGTCGCGCTTTCATGCCATCTCTCATACAAGGCTACAAAAATACCGATGTTATGTGATAAATGGATTCTTGAATATTGTTATGTGTAATATTAATGCGACGAATTGTCCTCCAATCATGGAAAAAGTTTGATTTGACAAATAACGGGCAGAGAGAATGTATTCACAGTGAGTTAAGTTACCAGTAAAGTTGCGACCAACTAAGCCCGCGGGTGATGTGTGTTTCTCAACAGTCATAAAAATGTATTAAACGCGGGGGAAAAACAAACTCGGAAAAGTAATTTGGAGAATGTATTGTGACGTAATTCACGCGGGAATAGTGCCGTGGAAGCGGGCGCGAGCTACGACCGCACTTTATGTACGGAAAAGTACCTTGTTAACGAACTTGTACGATTATTGGGTTCGCCTTCCCCTCCCTCTCTCTCACTGTGCTCCTTATGCCTTGTACCTGGTACCCGCTACAGCTGATAGAACGTGCCGGGTTTTAATGCGGGCACCTGACAATGTGTTACGGTGAGACGTAATCGCTAAGGGGAAGATCTTTTAATGGGAGTATTTGAATTCGACGAGCAGGTTTCTTGGTCTACATGACCTACATAAAGTCAGTAAAATCCAATCTCGTGATAAAATAAAATTTTAAAAAATATATATTTCTAATCTTGCTACGACGCAACGTAACGTTATAAAGCTCATTTTGCGACAAACATAAAATGCATTTGTGCAAGCGATACTTAATCATAATATTACTTACTAGCTGACCTGGCCACGCGTTGCTGTGGCTAGTAAAACACAACGTCATCTACTGGATGGTTATCCAACCTTTATAACCACCGCCGTCTTTGAGTTTATCGCGAAGACACACACAGATGCCGCGGAGGACTTTAATTTATAATACGTAGAGATAGTGTGCAAGATTATAATAATGTGCATGAAATGCTTGGGGTAACTAGCGTATTTAAGGCGGTACACAATCCTAATAATTTTTGTACGCTCAAAACTTACATTTTAATCATTTCCGGCGAATCCGTAACTAAAATAACTTTTTTATTTCCATGCCGCACAAGAAATGCGAATTATTTATATACTAGATTAATAAAAACAGTACCTCACCATTAATATATTTTACGTACAACGATTTGAAAACTATATAACCCGTTTTTCAACTATAAAGCTAGCGGTAAGCACTAGATTTTATTTTTCTAGACGATAAATTAATAATTTCGGGAGGACAACATGTGTTTACATTTTTAATATTTGTAGCACGTTCTTCAGAATTAATTAAAATCAACGCTGCAGAAAGGTCGAATCTCCAGGCCTGCTAGGGTGAATTCGACCGTACGTTCGTGCAATACGCCGTGCCGCGGCGTATATTTGTTTACACGCTTTCTTCACTTACGTCGTTAAGATTCCCGCAATATTTATCTTCTTCCTCTTTTCTTTGATACGGCAAATTCGACAGTAGGTTCGTCCAGAGCACGGGTCGCGAGTAGCAATTTGTATACACGGTTTCTTTACTTACGTCGTTAAGATTCTGAATATATTTTAGGGTATATTGTCATCTTAAGTTAATAAGGATTAATACTGTATCCGTCTAAATAAGTTTTCAATTACCGCAATGTACGTGACCATTTTTTTAGAAGATAGTATGGGTATATTAAGCTATCCGTAAAAGATAGATATATGCCTTCGTGGACTTTTTTGTAGATCTATAAAAGAGGAATATCCCACCATGCATTGTTTTGTTATATCCCAAAAGGATTAGGCAGCGTTTTCGATGAAAGCTACCAGGCGGCTTGACTTTTTCCGACACTTCTAACAATTATCGTTATGTTTCAACCAATTTACACAAATCCTTGACAAATTACATACTTAAACTTTCCTCACGAAACACTCTATCTATTGGTGAAAACCGCATGAAAATCCGTTCAGTAGTTTTCGAGTTTATCGCGAACAGACAGACAGACAGACGACGCGGGGGACTTTAATGTATAATATGTAGAGATAGAGATGTAAAGAAGAGATGTAGAGAAGATGTGAAATTATTTTCAAACGTGAGAAATCGGTCGTTTTTAATACTCCGATAGTCAAATTGAAAAGTTTTGTTTGTAACTCGATAAGTTAGCTTGACAACCTTCGAGGAAGAGCGTCAAGTTCCTTGTTTCTTGACTTCTCTTTTCAGAGGTCGGGGCGCGAATTTCAGCATTTAAAATTTCGATAAAAATATATGGGTTTATTTATTATTTTATTTTGCAGAGACACACAGTACATAAATACATAGAAGAAAATAGTAACAAAGTTATTATAATAATTGTTACCAACGACATTTCTTTTGTTTGTTTCACACAAAATATGGTTTAGGTATTATACATTCGACCCAAAGATATTGGAATATAAGTAGATGTGCTATCTGCTGTTTTTACTATGTGGGTCTGCGCTTCCGGGTGTCGCCAATATTGTTTACCAATTAACAAATAAACTAAAAGAACAAATAATTAACGAATAAACCAAACGAACGTTAAACTAAATGAACGAATTCTTTCCTTGTTCAAAATATATTGTTAACCAATATTAATGCACATTTTCAAAAAATCAACGAAATGAACAAATTCTTTTGGTATAAAAACTATGCTAATTAGCGCGTAGTCCGGCGACAGTTGCGCGGACACCATAGCATATCTCTTCTGTATTTGAATATCTTTGATTCGACCTAAATTATGTTAGTAAATTATGGAATGAGAGAGATGGGTGGGTGTTTGAGTGCGTGTTTGTGTAAGGGTGAGGGTGTGTGTATGAGGGTGAGAGGGTGTGTGTGTGGGTGTTATGTATGCGAATTCAGTGTGTTAGAAAAGTTTTTCTTAAATAGAGGGATTGAATCAAAAAATATATCAATATTTGTGCTTGATTGAACTGAGATATTGAATTATTTCTTCTTCTTCTTCTTGTGCCCTGCCCGTTCAACGGACGCTGGTTATCATGTTGGCTATGCGGACTATGTTTATTGCGGCCGGGAACAGCTCCACGGTAGACTGGCCAAACCTCTGTCTCAGGTTTTTCAGCCATGATGTTCTCCTTCTTCCAGGGCCCCGTCTTCCAGCAATCTTTCCCTGCATTATGAGATGCAGGATCTCATACTTCTCTGGATGTCTCATCACAAGTCCAAGATATTGAAGTTTTCGGATTTTTATAGTTTTAATTACTTCTTTTTCTTTATTCATCCGAACCATAACATCTTCATTTGTAACCCTGTCCATCCAGCTTATTTTAAGTATTTTTCTGTAGATCTACATCTCGAATACCTCAAGTCGCCTAATTAGTTCTTCAGTAAGCGTCCATGCTTCCATTCCGTAAAATAATATCGAAAACACGTAGCATCTGACCATTCGCACTCGTAATCCAAGGATGAGATCACGACTGCAGAACATTTTTTCATACGGATAAAGGTTGCACGAGCTTGCTCAATGCGGCATTTGATTTCAATTGAAGGATCCCATCTATCATTTACATTGCAGCCCAAGTATATAATACTCTGTATCTTCTCTAGTTTTGTTCCAGCAATATAAAGATTTTCATCCAATGCGTTATTTTTGCTTATGAGCATGTATTTTGTCTTATTTATATTCAGTTATAGCCCAAAATTAGTTAATTATATTAAATAGGTAAAGTATATTATATATAAACATACAAGGTGTTAAGGGACGTATTCGACTTAAGTCGGACTTAATTAATCCAGTGATTCTTGGCATTACTTGGAGTAAAAAATGTTAACCAAATTTTAGTCTCCGGTGACATTTTTAATATTTTTTTTTCAACTTAAAACATAAAATTATCAGTAGATTTATCAGTAGATAGATAGGGTAAGGGTGGGGGATGGGTGATTACTCGACTGGGTGACCTGTGGAGATATGTAGAGGAGTTTTTTTTTAGTTACCGACCGAAGGTTCGGTTTCGGTTTCGGCAAGTATCGATAAAAAAATCTATTATCGGCATCAGTTTCGGTTTCGGCAGAAAATCTGCCGAACCTTCGGCCGCACCGAAACTCTGCGATCGTGAATTATCGCGCGTCATTCGGCTGACTTCGGGCGAGTTCGTGGCTCGTGTGTCACATATTATATGCATATTTTATTTATATATTTATTTTGAAAACATTACATATTACATCTTTAATGATCTTTGGCTGTCCAACTAGGCAATTTGCCCGTTTTAGAACAGTCAACATTATAGTTCGTTTTAAAGCAGTAATGTCAAACTAATAAATAATAATTTTTTTACATACTTACTTCAATTAATGATTTTTTTGTTTATTTCATTTAACACGTGTAATAAGAACTTTGGGATTGTAAACGCAAATAAAATGAAAATAATCATTTAATTAGGTCCTTCCTTTATAATGTAAGTGTTGATTATTAAAAAAAAAATTGTTCCAAGAAGTAGTTAAAATGTTTTGTTAATTTTCATAATTTTTGTTTGTTTTATTTCAGATTACTGAATAAAAATTTATATTAATAAAAAAATATATTAACATATAATCGTTTTTTTTATTTCATTTAGCAAGTGTAAAGAACAACCCAAATTTCAGTAAACAATAGATTTTTAACATGTCTAAAAAAGTTTCGATTTCGGTTTCGGTTTCCGCCGAAACTAAGACAGACTGGCTGTCTTAGTTTCGGTCTGTCACAGACACCGAAAATTCGAAGGTTTCGTTAGAAAATCCTGTTTCGGTCGGACGCTAGTTTTTTTTTGCTTCATTTTAATAAAATAAAAAAAATGACGTTGAAGGTATTTTTAGTGTTTATTATCTCAGTAAAGAAAAATGTTGAAAATCATAACGTTCGATACGATATATCCAAGTTATTATCCATGGTTATGATGTCCACAAAACTACATATACCCTGACACTTTACACCCTGATTGGTCGTTGTCATTATACATAATGTAATAGTCATATATTTTAAATGAAACCAATATTTGAGCTGCATTGTAATGGGAATTGAATCCCATCCCCGGCTATATACGTAGACTATTAAATCACTGAGGTTACCATTTTTTTTATTTTTTTTTTAATTTTTTTTTTTATTTCATATATTTTTTATTAGTAACAGATATTTGGGTTTTTTTTGGCTACCACACTAGGCTAAGCCCGTGTTGTGGTAGTCGTACATTTAATATTTTAACATTTAAAAAAATATTAAGAAATACTTAAAACTAAAGAGAAAAAAAGACCATATTTTAAAGAAAAGTAAAAATGAAAATTCAAATTCAAATTTTGAAATACAAAAATTAATAATAAAAATTAAATGTTAAGAACTCAAGTGTTCTGTATAAATTAAAACATATAATTATATAAATCAAAATTAAAAACATATATAAATTTAGTGAAAAACTAAGAGAAAAAAATAACAACATTTTAAAGTAAAATAGAAATACAAATGGAAATTAAAATTTTGAAATGCAAAAATTAATAATTAAAATGTAGTGTTAGAACTCATGAATTCTTTAAAGTGCGTTCGTCCCCTTTCAAAAATCCAATGTTGTACACGTGTTATAAAAAGAGAATTAGAATTACTTGACTTTATGTCAGTACTCAGAGCATTATATATTTTAGGAGCGATGAACCAGAATTGTCGTTGAGCGAATGAGGTGTTAGTTTTTGGGACCACGCAACCCAGGTTTGATGAAAAGCGGGTGTGTGCTTGATGTTGTGGAGCAATTAATAGATTATTTTTTCGTATATAACAAATGCTTGTTTTAGTAAATAGCTGTCGAATATCTAAGACCCTGATTTTTGTTTATAGATATATTATATATTATATATATATATTTATATTTTTATTTAGACCCTGATTTTTGTTTATAGATATATTATATATTATATATATATATATATTTATATTTTTATTTACATATATATTATATATATATATTTATATTTTTATTTAGACATTGCTTATACATTACTATAATCGCAAGCCATAAAACTTTCAAAGCAACTCAACAAAATCAATATTCCTCCAGAAAAGCACAATAAAATGAACCGAGTGCAGGATAACTTCGGATTACAAAATTAATTTGAAAGCATTGCAATGCTTTATGCGAGGAGTTTATTCCCCATATAACTCCTCGCAGCACCTCATTTCGACACAACAGTATCTGCGAATTTCTCAGCTTTATCTGTAGAGCCAGAATCTCATTTCCCTAAACGTCTTTTCATCCCTCTCTTCACACCTCACCAAGAGCCCATATATCGTCATAGATCCTCACTATGGGATTCTAACTCCTAACATGTAGCGTTCTCAATTCCACTGGAACATTTTCCCTTTCGTTTGATTTAATGGAACAATAAATCTTCCCCTAGTACTGCTAACCTCCGTGTAGTTTTCCTGATACCCGACTCTTGAAACAATTATCGAACAATGTGGAAGTTTTATTTTTTTTCCTCAGGAATTAACCCGGAGAACCGCTACATGTCAATTATGGGTTCCTCAGATTTAGGTGCTTAACCATTTTATACAAAAAATTGCGTCTGAATTATTGGCCTACTAATTTATAAATAATGTATCGTTAGCATTTATTACCAAACCGAGGGGAGGAATTGCCCCGGGCAGGCTGCTGTTTGGCTCACCGCGGTATGAGAATACATGAACAATTCGCTCGTTTTATCTTGCGAAGAATAAACTTGATGCGAAAATTAAAATAGAATTGCCAATTTGTGAAATGGGGACCCAACTTGGCACCGCAAAACAAAATCAAGGAGACGAGATATTTTGCAAAAAGGCTTTTATTTAGATTACCACAAAATTAAAGGATTTTTTAAATGTTTTTCCCTTTTTACTCATGCATAGCATTTTGGGTGGTAGTTTTGATTTGACAACTTCCTGCAAATGAGTCCTCTGAGGTTACGTTGTGTGAACATTATGATAGTGGATTTATAAAACATTGGTGTAATGGCGGATACTTTTTAAAGAGATGTTTAAATTGAAAAAATAATGGCCGTGTTACTTAAACAATTCCGCAACATTATTATAGGGAACATTTTGGACAGTGGAAGCGATGTATGGATATTTGTAATACATATATTTATAATTTTTTTTGTGAATAAATAAATTCTTTGTTAAAACCACAAAGTTCATTTATATTGTCGACCAGTTTCGTAAGCACTTTCGGCAGTACACAAATTAAACAATTATGAAAATCTGTTATAATGAATGATCATTCAGTACGAGTATTCTTTGTGTATATTATATTCTTTTATTTATTTATCTATAAAAATTATATGTACATTGGGTTTTTTTTATGCCTGTCTCACTAGAATATACCTGTGTCGAGACAGGCGTAGGTTAGTGGGATTTGTTGTTCACTAAAGGTGGATTATTTAAAAACAAATTTAACAATACTTTAATATTAAAAAGTTAATTTTTACATTCTGTGAAAGTTCTATTCAAGTTCTGTGACGATTTCAGATTTATGAAGATATGATAATAATATGACAGATCTCGAATAAAACTTACACAGGTCATGAAAATTTACCTAAAAAATTGACGAATTGTAAAATTTTTTTTTTACAACCAGTCTTAAGAGCGTTTAACCAGCCAGCGGACGAAAATCCACATTTCGTCGAAAGTTGTTCTTACGATCGTGCAGGGCGGTTACAATGAGAAAGATTAATTATTCTCCGTACCAGCTTTTTTAAATTATAACTCAATATCGAATTTATTTCAATTCAAATTAGGTTTAATTTATACCTTCATCCAAAAATGTTGAAAGGCGTGATGATAAAACTATTAAAATAATGTACTTTTGTAGTTATTTTTTGATTATAAGTATTTATCATTTTTCAATAATGACTAAATTTAATAAGAATGTTAAAAAAATCTGAAATATATTAGTTTGTAAGTGCGCAAATAAATACACAAACGGACCAATTTTCGCCAAGAAACACATGTACGTTCATATTTTTTAATGATTTTATTGAAACTAAAATTAAAATTCTAAAACATACGTTTGCTAGATAATGTATTAATTTATTTTACTGCATGATTTTATTATTTGAAAAGGGTGTGGTATAATACAAAAACTTTTTTTAAAATTGAACAAATCTGCCAACGACCTATGGAATAGCGTGTGTCGCTCTCCATAGAGAGAAAACAAATGGCCTTATATTTAAACGCCCGGGGTCTCAAAAGTTTTGTATGATCTGTAGCTATTCGAAAACGTAAAAAAAAATGAAATTATTGTTCACTATTAGCCCGCTAAAATGGCCGGAAGTTTCGAAAAAAAATAGATTTTGTGATTTGGAAAAAAAAATAAAACAAAGGGTTCATATTTTATATTTTGTACAAAACTTATTTTTCATTACATAACTGCAGTACGAATAACCAAAAACAATTTTTTTTTAAACATAATATGTGATGTGTTGGTTAAAAAAATAAAAGGGGAAAATAACACTTTTTCTGGATAAAATCAGAATTCTTGTTGACTTACTTGTATTCATAAAGTTGAACTTTTTTTTCATTTTTGTCAGTTATACGCATTTTTTAATAATAAACAAACCTTAAAAGGTTAGATTACTGAAAAAAAAATATTAAAAATTTAAAAAAAAAGGTTTTAGGTTTGTTTTCTGATTTTCAATGCATTTTAGCGGGCTAATAACCATTTTAAAAAAAATAATTTTAAATGCAGTTGTCATTTTATTTGCAAGACGCAACTTTTGAGACCCCGGGCGTTTCTGAATTCAAAAGTTGAAATAATTGACACACGCTACTATGGAATAACCTTATTATACTAAAAATTAAAAAAAATTTCTCAAAATTTATTACATACGAATGCTAGATAAAAGAACAATCTTTCGAAACCCATTTATAATTTTTTGTGGAAAAGAGTCAATACGTCTAAAAACTTTTTTGAAAATGACGTATTTCCGGTTTTCTCTGGTAATGCCCTCTTAAGAAAGGGTGCTTACGAAATCGGTTCAAACAAATTATTCATTTAATTTAAACTGACTTTAGCAAGTGCCTTTTTAATAAAAACAATTTTTTAATTATGTTTACTGAAAAACGGAAAGAACAGTGAGTTTTTCTCTCATATTTTAAATAAACATATAACACACTGAAACATGACGAAGTAGTACTTGCTAAAATGTTCAAAAAGACAAATTATTATGCTTATTACAATGTCAGCAGTATTGATGTTCTGAAATTCTGAAACGTCCCGAAACGTACAGCAAATGTATGTTTGAGCTCAGCAGAAATGTGGTTGGCGCTCCGGTCACAATACAATGTTGAATGTTGGGTCGTTCCATACTTATCTACATTTCTATCCCTTTGTTGTTAAAATGGAACGAAGCAAGCAAGCGTGTGGTGTTCTTGCACAAGGTAAAATTAGATGAAGCTGTGAATGTTAGTTTTAAACACTTCATATTGAGTTTTGTTTGCTCTTGTTGATTTACAAACTAAGAAGTTGTTAAAATAGCAGAGTAAACAGACTTTGTAACATCAAGTCGGAAATTAGTTGTTGTGTTTGAAATTTTGATTAAAATCCTAGAAAATTGTTCTTGTCGATATTTAAGCACCACGAACTGCGTTTGAGATGCGAAAAATGTTAAAATATTTTTACACTTGAAATTTTGAATCTTCCGTTCTTTCGTTGTTATCTACAATGTGATTTCGTCTGTGGCTATAATTTCATATGCCAGAATTTCCCGAACTTCTTGACTTATCCCATTTTCCGTTACCTGCGAGTACACTTTTTCATGAATTTAGTAGGTATGCAGTATGCCTTTATTTGCTTTTCACTCGCTAAAAACAAGGAGTAAAAAAAATAGCTTGGTTTTTGTTAAACTGTTTGCGTTTATTATTTTAGAAAGCAATCACTTTGTGGTTTGACATATTTAAGAAAATAAAATCCTTTTTTTGTTTAAAACCACGAGATTTATTAATTTATGAACCGACCGGTTTCATTTCGAGCATCTTCATGGTACAAATTAATACTAAACAAGAAATACATAATGTGTGCTTATATATAACAAAATATAGAGGAAGACAACATGATACAAATATAACAAACACATAGACGGCCATAAAATATATTAACATAAGCACTCAAGTAATGGGAAAAACCGAAAGATAATTAGGTAGACTAATGGGTTGTAATTTATAATAATAAATTTGGAGAAACAAATCATCAACTGGCATGGTGGTAAGCAGCACTGGGAATTTTTTTTAAGGTTTTATTGGAAACGGACCTAATATTGGACTACTTGATGATTATCAAGTAATCCAATATTAGGTCTGTTTGATGATTATCAAGTAGTCCTATATTAGGTCTGTTTCCATTAGTCTACCTAATTATCTTTCGGTTTTTCCCATTACTTGAGTGCTTATGTTAATGTATTTTATGGCCGTATAATATGTGTTTGTTATATTTGTATCATGTTGTCTCCCTCTATATTTTGTTATATATAAGCACACATTATGTACTTCTTGTTTAGTATTAATTTTTACCCTGAAGATACTTGAGTAAAGCGAAACCGGTCGGTTCATAAATTAATAAAACTTGTGGTATTAAACAAAAAAAACATTTTATTTTATTAATTATGTTTGCGTTTAATATAATCCAAGCGCATGAAATACGGTTTGGTGAGAATCACGCAAACATTAGTTTGGAAATTTTTCCATTTCGTTATTTTTATCCTGAATACGCACGAATGATGTTATTTGTGCTGGCGCATCCATGCTTCATATGTTGTTAACGTCAAAACGGATAGAAATTGAAATTCACTGGCGCAGTATGATTTTAGGATGAAAGGCGCTTTTAAAAGTTAGAAGGGAATGCGGTTGCAAAACCAAACGTAATTTTACCTTTGCGGTTTAGTGCCATCAAATTACCAAACATGTACCTAAAACATTGGTAGATACAGTCAAGTAAAAGGTAAATTCATTTGTTAGCTTTTAGCCAAGGAAAAGCGTTGAATCTAAAAAAGGGTTAAAATAAATAACGGGTGCCGAATTGTTAATCGTGCGAATGGTAAGGGATTTTTGTTTGACTTCTCATTTTTCTCCAGCATGAGTTATGGTCGACCAAAATGGTCGCATGTTTTGTTTATTTTTTATACGTGTAGATTTTTGTAATGCCAACGGTGTGTTGATTTATCGTCGCCGTTAATACAAATTCAAAATCAACAGTAAGCCGCAAATTGCGATCAAAACAAATAGAACGCCAAATGAAAAAAAAATTCGACGAAAAGATCGCTATTCGGAAGCGTGGGAATTTAAGTTATAACACGAATAAAGGCATACGTACTTTAAATTCAAAACAGGAATTTCCTTTATTGAGGAAAGGTGTTATTAAAGAAGATTGTTGTTTAAATTTTCATTTCAGTTTTCTCGTTTACGAAAGGAAACTAAAAGGAAAACCTTCCAAGTACATAATAACGTTACGCTATTTAACAAAAGTATTCTATTTTTGCAAACTCTGGAATACGAGTGTTTTTTCCATAAACATAAAAAAAGTTCAATTGCTGAAAACCCAAGTGTTTAAAGTGCCACAAAATGTTTTCTACACTTCGGTTCCATGGCAGGCATGATTCATTAAAATAGTAAGTGTGTAATTTTCTTCAAGTGTGTGCTCTAGGAACAGTTCACGTATTGAATTTTTAGACGGAAGGCGGAACGGACCATTCACATTTCATTAAAAGCTCTCAGAACTACCTGAACCATTGTGCGGTGCTTCAGCTCCACGTTCTGGATTCTAGATGCTTTAAATCCTTCCCTCGTTCTGGAGGAGAGCTGGAAATTTTGGCAGGTGCATTGGCAGCGGCCCCATTTTGTGGTCCTTGGAATATTAACGCAGTTATTACAATTTTTTACAAAAAAATTATTACCGAATCTGGACCCACGTGATTGAATTAAAAATATAGCAAAATTTTAAAAAATCTATAAGTAACCAATTTATTCTTTAGTGATATTTCTGGTGTACGAGGAAAAACTTTAATATTGTTCTAGTTAGAGAATGCCTAATAGTAATGGATAAAAGAATGTTGAATTACCATGGATGTAAATTGCATGAAAATGTAATAGAAGCGCAAATAAAAAGACTTATTTGTATATGTTGCAATAAACAATGATTCAGATTTTTCGGTTTTTCTACAACATACAGATTACTTAAGAGCGTTTAACCAGCCAGCGGACGAAAATCCACATTTCGTCGAAAGTTGTTCTTCCGATCGTGCAGGGCGGTTACAATGAGAAAGATTAATTATTCTCCGTACCAGCTTTTTTAAATTATAACTCAATATCGAATTTATTTCAATCCAAATTAGCTTTAATTTATACCTTCATCCAAAAATGCTGAAAGGCGTGATGATAAAACTATTAAAAAAGTGTACTTTTTGTAGTTATTTTTTGATTATAAGTATTTATCATTTTTCAATAATGTCTAAATTTAATAAGAATGTTAAAAAAATCTGAAATATATTAGTTTGTAAGTGCGCAAATAAATACACAAATGGACCAATTTTCGTCGAGAAACACATGTTCGTACATATTTTTTAATGATTTTATTGAAACTAAAATTAAAATTCTAATACATAACTCTGCTAGATAATGTATTGATTTATTTTACTGCATGATTACATTATTTGAAATGGGTGTGGTATAATACAAAAACTTTTTTGAAAATTGAACAAGTCTGCCAACGACCTATGGAATAACCTTATTATACTAAAAATTTTAAAATTTTCTAAAAATTTATTACATAACTTCACTAGATAAAAGAACAATCTTTCGAAATCCATTTATAATTTTTTGTGGAAAAGAGTCAATACGTCTAAAAACTTTTTTGAAAATGACGTATTTCCGGCTTTCTCTGGTAATGCCCTCTTAACGTTTCTTAAATTTTATCAACGTTTTCAAGTTTCAATTTTTTATAAGAAAAACTTTCTTTTTATAACTTTTGTAGGTTATTCCCATCAATGTAATATATCATTGAAGAAGAAGATAACAATAATAATCTAAATGAAAATATGAAAGAGAACAAGACACAAAAAATAGAAAAAGGTAATGGTCGCAACTGACGAGAACCTCTCGTCTGAAAAATTAGTTGATGATAATATTGTTAATTCTAAAATTTGAAATATGAGATTGACTAATATGACGGTTTGACAGAAGGTGGCAATGGCGGAATTGGTAAACGTGCACCTCCCGGTTAGATGAGAGGTTCAGGGTTCGAGTTCAAGTTGCGACCACTATCTTTTTCTATTTTTCTGTGTCTTTGTGTGTTTCTATTCTCTTTTATATTTTCGTTTAGATTATTATTTTTATTTCTTCAAATTTTGCAAATTCACTTTGTGGCACCATTTTATTAATGAAATAATTAAAAACACTTTGTTTTTACCACGATAATCTTTATTTAAAAAATCAACATATTTCGAGAACGATGTTCTCTTCATCAGGACATTGTTTGTACGAAAACTAAATGATCAAATATAGAAAGACAGGCGTGGGTAGAAATGGAAGTAGTGGGGGAGGAGAGAGGTGGAAAGGGGAGGTGCTTAGAAGATCAACAGGGGGGAGGGGAGGGGGGAGAGGTGGAAAGGGGGGTGCTTAGAAGAACAAAGACAAAAAATTACAGTGGAAATATGTTTAAGATAGGGTTATTCACAAAATTAATTTGATTATTATTTTTATTTTCTTCTTCAATTTTTTCAAGATTAATGATGTATGTAAGTACCACGTAAACAGGGCATCAACATTGTTCTTCAATTATTGAGAAATCTTAGAATCGCACTGAAAAGTAATCAATCGCATAAATTCATTGGGAGTAAATAATGGAGCATCTGAAATTGTGATGAGGTACCTCAACTCCTCATTTCCTCGGAGAGCCACTCTTGGCAGCCAGAACCCAGCAGCAGGGAAATTAATGCGGAATGGAGAGCAGTAATGGGAAAACATGAAGTTGTAAGGGTCTTGCAAGTGCGAACAAACTTCCAACGCCGTACAAATCCGCTCAAGTGATGACGAACTCTGAACAACTAAAATTGAGTGCCAATGAAACTTTAGACGCTTGGACGAGCGGGATTCATTCAATTTGGCCAGTCTCGTAGACTGCTTAGGGGACACCTTGAATTCTTTGTAATTTCTTTTTAGTTTTCGTTTTTGAAAAGAACCCCTTTGTGAAGTTTCTTGGAAACTTCACAAAGAACTGAACGTCCAGCACAGCAAAAAAAGATACTATAAATTAATGTTACTAAACAGAATGACCAAAACACAAAACTAATGGAAAAAATTTACTCGTGATGTGCAAACCTTCAAAATTTATAAAAACAGAGTTTTTCTTATAAAAAATTGAATATTCATTTAGACTTTTATAAAAAGTCAATAGTTCCATATGAATAATTTCGAATATATTTATCCGAGACGCTATCCAGGTTACAAACCAATTCTTAGAATGATCGTTTCCAATAAAAATGGTAGTTGCCCGTAATATGGCAAAAGAATTAATTGAAGATAATATTGTTAATTCTAAAATTTGAAATATGAGATTGACAAATATGACGATTTGACAGAAGGTGGCAATAGCGAAATTGGTTAACGCGCACGTCCCAGTTAGACGAGAGGTCTGGGTTCGAGTCCCAGCTGCGACCATTGTCTTTTTCTGTTTTTCTGTGTCTTGTTCTCTATCATATTTTAGTTTAGATATCATTATTATCTTCTTCTTCAACAAAAATGTTCCCTAGAGTTATAAAAAAACGTTATGTAAGAAACCATCTAATTTCCGAGCGTATATTAATTAGTTCTTTGATAACAAAATCGTTCCCATTCCCGCTTTGTTCGTCCCTTACTAATGAGGAGCGGGGGATGCTATTGGTTAGATTTTTCACCCTGCCGCTGCCGCCTAAACTTACAGATGTGATCCCTGGAAGGGATGACACAGTTTTGATGACCGATATGAGATTGTGTATCAATACTAGAGAGTAAGTTGCTCTTCGGTTCTTACTGCGCATCTTCAGGAAAAACTCCGGCAGGACTGAAATTATTTCAGCTAACCTAGAGTGAATGTATATTCATTAACGAGTATTCGTTGAAATCCTTTTGGTAAAAGTATGTTATTGAGACGTAGCTAATTTGATACATTTTTATCATTTATTTTCTTATTGTTTATCCCAAAAATTTTGAGAAAAAATTTAAATATGCCTTAAATTATAAGTTTCTCATATAGAAATAATAAAAAATTAAAATAGGCGCATATTTCACAAATTTATTAAGCATTAAAAAATACTGATTACAGTATTTGACGTTTGACCTAACATTTGTCGAAAACATGTCTTTTAGAAAGAAAAACTAATAAAGCCGATAATTTAGAGATCAATTTAAAATCATCAAGGATATCCCAAAAATTATAAAACAAACTTTGTGTATTACCAACATTATTAACAATCAAACTTTGTTCATTAACGATAAATTAACGGATCGCGCTCGCGAAATGTTGAAAATTATTCAGAAACCTATTTAACATAACCAGAAAGGTTTTCAAATATTTTTTTAATTAAAAATAGATGGGGAAAGCAGGTTTGATAGATTATTCCGAGGAGACTACCAAATGCTACACGTATTTCTAAAACATCGCAAATGTTGTTTCGTTTATCATAATTCACAGGAGACTTATGAAATTATTTATCTTTGTGGCAACGAATTTCGGTACCTTCTTGCTACGGCAACACTATTAGTAGGAAATGTACGACTTAGGGTTTTCGCGGTTGCTAATTATGACATAATATTCTGAAGAAATTATTTTCTAAGACATCGTTGTTGAAAAATAAAATAGGATCGAAAAATTATTTTAAGTTATAAGTTTTGCAACGGTATTCGTTTAAGTTAAAGTTTTGCAGATTGTCTCGATTTATGCAAATAAGTTTTTTTGTAGAGTTTTCTAAATAAATATTGGTAAATGTAGAGGTTTTTTTCTATTTTATTTATTTATTAGAGATAATATATTACAAACTTATTATATACAATTTATAATACATTACTCCTAATGAGTTTAATGAAACTCATTTCGGGAAGGACCACACTATACATCTAAAGGAATTTTTTTTTTCATAAGGACACGGAAATCAATGAAATAATACATAGATTTTTAAATGGACTAGACACACTTGACACAGGTAATTGATGAATATACAAGAGTTACAAAGGAAGACAGCTAAATTCGTCACTGGTTAATAAAGTTGCTGAGAAAATATCCTTTTAGAGCCTTTGCCAATAGTTTTTTGTTTGATTCTGGTATTTCATTAGTAAGATACATAATTGTAACGTATAATAGTTATTTTTCATACAAGTAAGGTTCTGCAACCGGGCCCGAAAATAAGAAGATGGAGAGATACGAAATGACGAATGTTAGAGGAGAGCACTAACATTTACAGCGACAAAATCGATGCGAAAATGTTTAATTAAACACGACTCGTTTAAAATAGAGCGAAAATCTTGCGGGCATTATCTTAAACAGCATTTAAAAAAACACTGTGATTTTTTTCATACATATAACTTGTAAAATAACTGAAACAAACGTGTTAATAATAATTTTTGGAGCATACTTTGCGATTTTTTTCTATCGAGGGAATTTTATATAATTTGCGTTTCGGCGCGGAAAAGTCCAGATATTATCTTCAAGAATAACATATATTTTTTAAAGAGCTTTAAAACTTACCGTGTTTAAGGGAAATATGTAATAAATCGGTACAAATCCGGGTTGCGGACCCTTAAGTACTTCACACGTGGATCGATGCACGCGTGCGATGTTTTGGGATTGCGGATTTTCTACCTATGATCTGTCTACCATTCTACCATTGTCTTGCTGCATGGACTCTTGAGGAGGACGGTTCGACGATAGTTGTATCTCGATATTCCCAGTCGGAGGGAGGATGCTGTTGGGTGCGCTTTGTGGGGGACTGATGAGGGGCTGAATCTGGATGATGACATTGTCCTCGGAGTATTAGCCAAACTTTCTTTCGTAGAACTCTTTATCTCTTGTGCGAGGTATTTAGCCGTGGTTGGTTATTGATAACCATTCTCGAATTGATGGCAAAATTGTTGGAAATAATTATAAATATAAAAAAATAATTTTTTTTTATAGTAGTGATTTTAAACCTCCCTTTCCTTCTTAACATGAAACATAAACCATTATTACGAGATTATCTCACGCGAAAATCATCTAAAAAATAATAAATATTTATGCAAATTGCTCGATCAAGAATATGGAATATACTGCGGAGCGTCACCTATAAATTATAAATGAACGAACATTTTTTTACTGAATTACGCGGAGTATGACCCCATTCACGACCGCTCCAATCCGCGATTTGGATATCCGCCCGCGCCAAAATCGAGCAACCGCTCCACCGCTCCACCGCTCCACCGCTCCACCGGTCCACCGCTCCACCGCTCCACCGCTCCACCGCTCCACCGCTCCACCGCTCCGCCACTCCGCCGCTCCACAGCTCCACCGCTTCACCGTACCACCGCTCCGCCGCTCCACAGTCATCGCGAATATGAATATCATCATCGACACCGTAATGTTTTTTTTTTTATTATTATTAAGTTAAAAGAAACATAATATTTCACTTTCTTAACTTAGATACAGAGCATTTATAATACATTAGTAAGAAGTAAAATTTTGTTCTAACATTTTGAGTTTAAATAGTTTTTGTTTAAAGGTTTTTATATTAGTTTCCATTTTTAGGTGTTCTGGAAGGAGATTATATATATGAACTCCCTCGTGACCAATACTTCTCTTGCCACTTTCAGTCTTGACGGTATTTGTGTACAATTTATTGTGCTGTCTAGTATAATGTTCGTGTACTTGTGATGTTAACGTGAAATCGCGCCCCAAATGTACGCTAGTTGCTCGAATGACTGGTGTGGTGGAGTGGTCATGAATGGTGATTTGCATCGACATAGACATAAGATGGTTTTTTCGGTGATGTGAAGTTTAACGCAATGCATTTGGTATAGCTCCATTGGAGCGGAGCGGGCGAGCTTTAGGGCTGTTAGAACTGTTTGTATCATTTCTAGAAAATGCCATCGGATTGCAAACATTACAAAGGGTGCAATGCAATCGTTCAATTGCAAAGTTATTTCCCATTTATCAGATCCTGAATTTAAAATTTTCCGCTCTGTCAACAGCAACCAACCCTAGGAAGATACTCTTCAAAATTGGTTTGACGGCTTCTTCATCTCCAAACGATCAGATTCCTTCAAGCGTGTAATCGAAAAACTTTCAGAACATTGTCAAAGAATACTTCATTGATTAGGTTATGTTTGTTTTAAAAATAAATAATTTCCGCATCGAAATTCCAAAAATAGCATTTCGTAGACAATCTAACAAAAGGCTTTAGATTAAAAACTTAATAAAGAACTTTGGCATTCATTTAATTTTTATTCTGCAATACGTGTATCTGCAATAATTTAATAATTTAAAATAATGTTAGGCGTGTTTGCGGCACGTTCCAGACCGGCAAATTCTCTCAGTATCGCCCTGGCGTAAGACCAACATTCAAAATTGAAGTCACTTGAAGTGGCTTTAGCCATATTTCGTGACCAAATCTGAATAGCCAGGAACTTTCCTCTCCTTCCTCTTCCCCATCTCCTTTCTCTCCTCACTACCTTCATCCATACAACGTACCCTAATTGGGAATGATAATAGTCTCACTGGTTCCAGGTGGTTGGGCGCAGTTAAGAGCCAAATAAAAAACATATTACCGCCTCTGATAAGAGATTCAAATGTTTGATTAGTTTGGAAAATTAAACCAAACATTCTCACAAAGAATATTGATAAAATCTACACATTTCACCATAAAAAGTACGAACTGCGACTTCGAACAAATAAGGAATTTTTAGCATTTCTTCACTAGAACACCTGCCGTATTACGTATTGGGAACCTGTCTTCTGGAATTTCTAAGCAAACTTAGGAAGACAGAAAAGGGTTGAGTAACTTAACACGACATGTTATAGGACTATTCCAGGCTGAAAACTACTTACGTACGTACATATTTCCATCTATGAAATTTGAGACTCGTGAGAAAATTCACATCCCCGTTCCATTCTGAGGACTCCCTTTCAGAGTTTATAAAATCTTTGCAAAGGAATTTCAAATCATATAGGCACCTGTATAAGCTCCATGCAAGTGGAAGCGTAGCATTATTTTAATATAATACAGTACATTCTTTGTGAATAAGTCCAACTGTAAAGAGTTTATGTTACAGATACCGCTTCAATATTTTACGCTCATTACGGCAAAAGTTTAATTTAAATTTAATGCGGCAAGTTTAAGTTTTGCAAAAGTCTCAAGCTCGAGATATCTTTAAAAAAAGGCGCGAGATGCGACACCAGGAGTTTTGGCACGGTGGAATCTATTACAATATCGGATCGATAGGCGAAACTTTCGATGATTTTATATCGATGTCCCGAGCACAGTTTCATCGTTGATAGCCGAACCGATATTGATATATAATAAATAAGTAATCGATACATGCTGGCAACACTGCAGATATTTTCAATGAATTTACACTAAGAAATGTCAAACGCAAAGCAATTACTTAAAAATAATAATAAATAGGTAATGTTTAATTGAAATACTAACTTGAATTTGCATTGGCAGTCCGCATTTACTTTTTGACACTAAACAGGAACTAATTAGTTAATCAGGTCTTTAGTCATATTTCAGGTGTAGTTGGTCCTGCTCTTAATCTATTCAAATCATATCTTAGCAATATAAAGCAATTCGTAAGCATTAACAATCAAAATAGTAAGCACCTTCCAATAAACTATTCCGAGTTCCGCAAGGATCCATACTAGGGCCACTACTGTTCCAAATTTATATCAATGATATTTCGCAATTAGAATAAAACGGTGAAATTTTCTTATATGCAGATGATACTGCAATATTATACTGGGGTAAAGATCTAAACATACTACTAGAAAATGCACAAAGTGACCTAGAAAGAATTTGCGGTTGGCTCCAATCAAATATCCTAACAATGAATATAAAAAAAAACAGGATACATGATTTTAAGGTCAAACCGTAAAATAATTCCTCCACATGTACCATTAAAAATTGAAAATAACGATTTGCAAATCCTGAAACAGGAAAAATATTTTGGGCTGTGCATCGATAAGCATTTAACTTTTAAACAACACATTCAAAATGTAAAAGATAAAATCACACCCTTAATTAGCGTTTTTAGCCGGTTATCATATCTATTACCAATTAGATTAAAAAAAAGTTTATACTATAGTCTCGTACAATCACACCTAAATTACCTGATTGAAATCTGGGGAAATGCGTATGAAACATACATCAATGAATTACAGGTAATTCAAAATAAGAAACAATCAAAAAAGTATTTCACTACGAATCCAAAACATCCACAAAAAAATTATATTTGGAAACAAAACTGCTAACATTAAGAAAACTATACGAGTATAGTATATGTGTCCTTATATACAAAATAAATAATAAACTCATACATACAAACACAGAATTCATTAAGACGTCCCAAGTACACAAACTTTTTACACGACAACACGATAACAAACGTTTAAACACCATTCATACTAACTACGGTAAGCAATCAATTAGTTACGAGGGGGGCAATTTATATAATTGCCTTCCAGATGATATCAAAAACGAAAAAAGTGTGTGCAAATTCAAAAAAAAATTGTTCATGTTTATTCACAAAAAACAAAGTAGTGATAGTGAATAATATCGTATGAATATCATGTAAAAATCTAATGTAATCTAAGGTTATGAAATGTAAAAACTATGTAATATAATGTAAAAAATACATAATTCAATATTCTAGTTAAGTAAGTGAAAATGTTATTTTCTTTTTTACTGGAATAAAAACTTATGAAAAAAAAAAAAAAAACCACTTATCTGATGCTATGGAGTCCGGGCTAAAATGAATCAATCGTCGCGTTGGTCGGAATATGTGTTAATAATCGTAGACCGGAAATGTGAATCTTACTTTAAAAAATATTGATAAGTGACGAGATGATAGATTTGGTTAATATCGTAGGCTTTTATCGATCAACCATACTAGACCTTGCTAGCATTGGCGCTACTTGCGGCCAACGCTAAACCCAAAACCTGGAAAGGACATGCAATAAACAAGCCGGCGGCTAGCTCTGCACAGCCGGCGCGAGCAAGGTCCCTCTTAAACCCAGGGCGAGTGTCTGTGGTTCGCTTGTTAATTCCTACTCCCCTTCCTTTCCTCAAAATCTCCAGGTCTCCTTCCTCAATCAGAACACAGTTGTTATGCACGAAAAAGGGTTTTATTCAATTAAAGGTGAACAGGGTTCTACAAAAGGCCAGCATCGGCACTACACACATGAGTATTTGGCTATCTCTAATTAATTCTATCATAACGGGGGGAGCTTCTCTCAACTCTCTCTACACGTGTTTAGTGAATTTAAATGTCAGTTCTTAGCACACAGAGGGGTAGCAAGGTTCATTGGTACTCACAAGCAGGAGATAGGCGGTCGGCAGACAGGATTCTGGGTAGGCGTAAACCTCTTTAAGCACAATACACAATTAAAGTAAAACATCGTGAGCGTTTACGGAGAGCGCCTAGCGCGAATCACGGGGAACACAGTTATTCTGCCGAAGGCCGGCGAAGGAATGGGAGCGGGGAGCCGCTCGGCGCTTGGCACGGGCGCCGCGCGGTGCGGGGAGAGGGGGCGGAGGGCCTGTGCAAGGGGTCAATTCGCTATTAGCTCGCACGGGAAACAATTCCGTAACGTAACACTTCCCCCCTCGCCGCAAAAAAGGCGACGTGGTAATGGAGCAGTAGGGCTAAGAAATCCTCTTACCCTTCTAGCACTTGTGCCAAAAAAAAAAAACATCCAAGAGAAAGGGGGGAGAGAGAGAGAGAGAGAAAAAGAAAAAAGTTGCTAGCTACAAAATAGTAGAAACAAAAACAAAAGAGAAAAAAAACATGGTGAACAAAGAATTATACATGAATGTACATGAAAGAGCAGTGGCATACATAAATATAAACAAGGACCTGCTGGAGAAAGATACAAGGGTTATGCAGTGATAGAAAAAAAATGACTCTAAATTGTATCATTGGTCTGTGAGCTAAGTTTGCGTAGCGTGGTTTGCGTAGGATGTTTGGGGTGTTTGAACGTTGCACTGAAGTTATAAGGTTACTTTGTCACAGTAACCTGGCCCGTTTGAGATTACACTCAAGGAACACTAGGGCCTTAAAGAAAACACGAAGACGAGAACGCAGGATGAGGCTTCTTGGTGGTGGAGAGGGTTCTACCTGTCACAGAGGTCAAAAAGGTAGCTGCTTCCGGATCCTGTGGGTGGGCCAGTATGACGTCATTGAGGTACTGGAGAGTGGAATTGTAATTGGTGGTTGGTCCTTTATAGAGGAGGTGGTTTGTGTGCATGACAGCCGTTGTTGTGATGGTGGTTGGTACACTGGTTTGTATACAGTGGGATTGTTGGATGAACAATTGTTGGTATTGTTATTTGCGCAAGGGCACAGGAGCATTGGCATGATGGCAACAGAGCAATTTGCAAGGTGCAGCTGGAACATTTGCAAGATGCAGCAGGAACATTTGTACAATGGCAACAGGAACATTTGCGAGATGCCGCAGGAACATTTGTACAATGGCAACAGGAACATTTGCGAGATGCCGCAGGAACATTTGTACAATGGCAACAGGAACATTTGCGAGATGCCGCAGGAACATTTGTACAATGGCAACAGGAACATTTGCGAGATGCCGCAGGAACATTTGTACAATGGCAACAGGAACATTTGCAAGGTGCCGCAGGAACATTTGCACGATGGCAACAGGAACATTGAACCAACTTAGAGCTGACGTGCTCGGGTTTGTTTGAGTGATGGTTTTGTGATGATACAATTCGCAACTACACGCACGACTCACACTAGGTTATGTTAGGTGTGGTCGGGTGCTTTTGGTACGTAGGGTTTGAAGGCATGGGACCTCCGTGACGGTAGTGAAGGCAGCATGAAGAGAGGCGCAGGTGTAGATAGGGTGAAGAGCTGCTGGTCTTCTTATTAATCCGGCGAAAAATTATTATTAGAACAAAATTCTTGAAGTTTACCTGCCTGGTAGACCAATGATGAAAAGGTTTGGAGAGAAACAAGGTGTGCATGTTGAGAAAGATTGGATTAGTTTGACGTGTAGAGAGAGAGAGAGACGGAGAGAGAGTTAACTAAGTGTAACTACAGACTTATACATATTACAAAGGTACGTATTCAAGGAAGGTTCTGTTTAACCCATTTAGCTTTTTTTTTTAAAACTAAATACATTTCCAAGAACACGTTGGTAAGGGTTTGTACGTATGACAAAATGCCACGTTCGAAAGAAGTTGGTCTTCCATGACCTATGCTCACGTCTATACGGTAGCATTTTTTCTACTTTCGAAGAACAAAAACATTGAGTACAAATAAGTTATGAAAAGTGGGAAAGGAGTAGGAAGTTGAAAGGATCCGTGTATGAAGGTTGTCCCATTTGACAAACGAAACGCCAAGTGCGTAACGCATATATCCCCATTCACGGATAATTTCGAGGAAGGGAAAGGGTGACAATTGGGAACATTTGAACGAAGAAAACTGCTGAGGACTCGGCTATTTCCGAAATTCGACCTCTGAGTGGAAGGTGAAACAAGGTCTACAGCAGTTATCCTGGCACATTACAATACCATTTGGTAGTGTGGGACAAAAGGAATACACTGACATAAAAGAGTCTAATCCTCCACGTGTATTGGGTAGAAGATTAGAGGGTCGTTTTATTCTCCTACTTGTTTGCGAGAAATGACAGACCCTTGCTCAAATCTCACAAACCTGGGGGTTTTCTTGTTCGTCCCCCAGACAACGAGTTAGGTGTTTTTGTGTCCATCAACTTAACTCATACGACACGATGCCCCATAATCATGAGTGAAGCGTATGATTAGTCCTTTTGAGATAGTGGATAGTTCCTGGGTTCTTGTGACAGGAAGTCCACGGGCATGTTAATGAGTACTCTGCTGCAAAAGCAATAATTTTCTGATAACAGAAAATAAAAGGCGTGTGATCTACGCTTGGTAGGTCACACAAACATGGGGTAGATATTATTTCGTTCGCACGATTCATGGTGAGTATTGTAACGTCTTCACGTCTCATGTACAGGAATGAACGATTTACAACAAATTTTGCCCAGTATTGAAAGACAGTAGCCCAATTACGTTCGAAAATGTGGGTCCCCATTCAATACAGACGGCGGGTTAAGCGGTTCTCATGCCAAAGGACACACGACCAACTTAGTAACATTTAGTTATGAGTATAAAGTAATTATAACGAGCTTCTCGTATCATGGCGGATGTTTTGAGGATCTCTCCTATGATGGTAGATATTGTCACGTTTTCACGTCTCACGTGACAGGAATGAACGATTTACAACAAATTTGCCCAGTATTGAAAGACAGTAGCCCAATTACGTTCGAAAATGTGGGTCCCCATTCAATACAGACGGCGGTTTTGCAATGATGTAATTAATACGGCACTGCTGTAGCTTAATAATTTCATATTAGCATACGTTACAAGACTTGCCAAAAGGCGATAAACACAAATTTTATTGAAGATCTGGCCAAGATTTTAAACTTCAAACAAGAATAATGGTACAATAAAGGACAAAAGAAACTGATGTCATGATAAAATATTGTACCTCATAATGAAGTTGTATATGTACAAAGAACAATGTTAATGAAGGGACGAAACGTATTGTCACTTTTATAACAAATATTTTTCTCAGAATCCGACAAAATACGATTCTGGAAAAAAATAGAGCAATTGGGTTGAGCGCCATTCTAATTTTTGGAAAAAGAAGAAAAACCACAAGTAGCAACAAGGTTGCCCTTGAATTGTTTCGAATCCAGCGAATGTGACCTGATAGGTGTGTACATTTGGTGTATTCGAAACGATCCCCAATATACAACATTACTATGAATGTGTTAGGATGGGGTGAAGAGGAAAAAGAAAAAAGAAAAAACGGGAGGATTTCCTATTATACGGAAATCGTCGCGACATTCTTACAATATGGTGCTGTGACCATAGTAGTGAGCTGCGGCAATGGTCTGAAACCAATGGTTATTATACAGACTTGCACTTATGATTTTATATTTACAACATTAGGGTAGGGACGTACTGGTACGGCAAAAACCCGACACAAAACAATTAAAAAAAGGTGATATGACAAGATGAGGCGATGAGGTGAGAAAAAAAAAACGCGCGGATGCTGCAAGAATTGTGAAAAGGAAAGCGACGTCTTGGCGCAGGAGTTTTCCGGAACCGTTGATGGTAGGAGGAAAAGGAGGCCCTTTCCCGAAGTGATCAATTTCAGGAAGAGGATGCATACAAGTATGAAAACGGTGCCCCAAGAGGTGCTCTTGTGGTACAGCAGGCAAGGCACGCAGGATGTACAAGAACATATAAAATTATGCAAAAAGAAAAAGAATGTACAGGAGTTAGGCTACCGTTGACATTAATGTGCCTTCGGGTGTAAGGATTACCTTACGAATGCCCATATGGGTGATTATTTACATTTAATATTTACAAGTAACTCACGTCATTTATGACAAGAGTTTTGCCAATTTGATAACGCCTGAGTACTTGATGTGATGGAATTTACTGATTCCGTCACAGTAAGGCATTTTGGAATTATTCCTAAGAGAAATCTTTCTATTTCTCAGGGCCTGTAGTAATTCTTCCTTTCTTGAAGTAAAGACGTGCGGGATTATACCCAGCGTAACTTGAGGAACTTCCATGGTGTATAAGATCGTATCAGAGTGACCTTATGTTGGAAAAAGTGAGTACTAGACTCGCAATTGGAAAGAAATTGGGCAGAGATTGACCACTGGGGACGTATTTTTACAAAAAGTTTTTGAAAAAAAACGCGTTTTTTATAAGTGTTTGGTTTATTTGAAAATTTGGGCAGGGGTTTCCCTTAAAAAACGTGATTTTGTGAAAAAATCCAGATGTTTTGGAAATTTGTTGAAAATTTTTCAAAGTCCAAAAACGAGAAAAATTTGGGCAGCGGTTTCCCTTAAAAAACGTGATTTTTGTGAAAAAATCCAGATGTTTTAGAAATTTGTTGAAAAATTTTCAAAGTCCATAAACGAGAAAAATTTGGGCAGCGGTTTCCCTTAAAAAACGTGATTTTGTGAAAAAATCCAGATGTTTTGGGAATTTCTTGAAAATTTTTCAAAGTCCGAAAACGAGAAAAATTTGGGCAGCGGTTTCCCTTAAAAAAACGTGATTTTGTGAAAAAATCCAGCTGTTTTGGAAATTTGTTCAAGTCCGGGTATGAAAATTTCACGGGCCGGGATTCACCTTAATGAAACACGTTTTTTAGAATTTATTCCGATGTTTTTGATAAATGTTTGCAAATTTGCAAAAGTCCGGAAATAAAAAAACGGAAACGAGGTTCGCCTTAAACGAACATGTTTTTAGAATATTTCCATTTCCTTTCCAAAGGGGGGTTCTTCAGAAAAGGAAAGAAATATTTTTTCTTTTATACAAGTTTTCGTGGAAGTATTTGTTTGAAAATTCAACAATGTCTTGGGGAATCGTTTCTTTATTTACGTGGCTAGACTGTAGCCTGATTTGAGCATCACCAATTATTGGTATTTATCCGCCGACTTCCTTTTGTCATAACAAGTTATATGCAGAAATGTGCATACGTAATGTAATGCCTGACTCGAGGAATCGACGTCAACGCGAACCGAACGTCTTTCAAATTATGTCGTCTGTTTCTTACGAAAGAAAAAAAAGCTAAATGATGAAACAGGCGGCAAAATTAGAAAAATGCTCAATTGTCAAAAGGTAGAAAGAATTTAATCCACTTGTTTCCCTTAAGCTGCAAAATATGCCGTTATATATACAGGCCAGTATTTTGCGCGAAATAGTCCCCTATTCGCAGAATATGTCGATATCAAATACAGACCAGCACACTGCGGAATAAGTTTATTAATAAAAACTGGTTAATTAACTTTCGGGAAACGAAGCGGGTTATTGGTTTATCATATACAGGATTTTAATTGTTGAATAACTTTGTTTTAAATATTTGTGTACATTTCCACTATTAATCTTGTATTTGAAACTAGCAAATTTAGTCGGTCGACACTTGTAAACACTATATTATTCACGACGGCAACTTTCTTGGTTGAGCACTTTACGTAGGAATACCGGTGATAATGTTTTGTCGAGTGACGACTCGAAAATGAAGGAATCGTGCCCGTGATAATTTAAATTGCAATTCGAAGTTACAATCGCGCCGGGGTTCTTGATGGAAATGCTAGACAAATTGGGAGTAACAAGACAAAACATTATACATTATAAAGTTTAAACAATTGCTGATTGAAGAACGAGACTGTGGGACCGTGAAGAGGGAGGAAAAAAAAATGCCACACGTCGGGCGACAGTGCTAGCATCAAAACGCAAAAAAAAAAGCACCACGTTGGGCCCAGTGCTAGCATTGGCGCTACTTGCGGCCAACGCTAAACCCAAAACCTGGAAAGGACATGCAATAAACAAGCCGGCGGCTAGCTCTGCACAGCCGGCGCGAGCAAGGTCCCTCTTAAACCCAGGGCGAGTGTCTGTGGTTCGCTTGTTAATTCCTACTCCCCTTCCTTTCCTCAAAATCTCCAGGTCTCCTTCCTCAATCAGAACACAGTTGTTATGCACGAAAAAGGGTTTTATTCAATTAAAGGTGAACAGGGTTCTACAAAAGGCCAGCATCGGCACTACACACATGAGTATTTGGCTATCTCTAATTAATTCTATCATAACGGGGGGAGCTTCTCTCAACTCTCTCTACACGTGTTTAGTGAATTTAAATGTCAGTTCTTAGCACACAGAGGGGTAGCAAGGTTCATTGGTACTCACAAGCAGGAGATAGGCGGTCGGCAGACAGGATTCTGGGTAGGCGTAAACCTCTTTAAGCACAATACACAATTAAAGTAAAACATCGTGAGCGTTTACGGAGAGCGCCTAGCGCGAATCACGGGGAACACAGTTATTCTGCCGAAGGCCGGCGAAGGAATGGGAGCGGGGAGCCGCTCGGCGCTTGGCACGGGCGCCGCGCGGTGCGGGGAAAGGGGGCGGAGGGCCTGTGCAAGGGGTCAATTCGCTATTAGCTCGCACGGGAAACAATTCCGTAACGTAACAACCTCAAAGTAGGCTTTTTTTAAATTTCTACGGACTTTGAAATCAACGCCGAACGTCGGTCGCCTCAACCAAAGTTCCTCGTGTGTGCCTGGACTATATTTATAGTATATTTTAACCAACATTTTAACAATTTTTTTTTTAATTCAAGAAATTACGTGTACTTTTTTATTTGCCTTGAGATGGACTGAATAAAAAAACCCAACTTCTTTACTCGTTATAAAAGGTAGGAATAGAAAATATATAAAGACAGATTCTTTGAAATGTAATAAATCGCTTGAATCGAAATCGAAGTTTTCTGAAAACTTATTTTAAAAACTCTCAAGGAAATGTAAGTACCTACCAAGGTACATAAGTGAATCAAATCTTATAAATTTCATTTTATCCTTTAAGTAACTGGATTCCAACTACGATAGCTTTGGGAATCATAAATAAAGAAGGCTATTTGGTTCCACCTGTCGCCATTTGGTTTATAATTTATGTTAATGGCCCTCCTCTCTGACACTTCGAAGGAAATCTCCTCCCTAAGCAGAACATTTTCTGCCAGTCATATTTTCATCGGCGTAGCCTCCTGAATTAATTAATAAATACAAAACTTATAAATTCCTGGGAAAAAATAATGTTAGGGCGATGATGAGAGATCATTGATTTATTATAGTGAGAATCAAGAGAATATATATTTTTTTGAAATATGTGGTGCAAACTAAACAACTCATTAAAATGATACGTTTTTTTGATCTGCCCTGATGATGGACACTGCAACGCTGTCCGAAACGTTGGCTAAAGAAGGAAGTAGGCACGGCATAACACCCCAAAAATAAATAGCGAAAAAACTTACTATAATATTTTTTAAAAAGTTTCCTTACGAAAACAATTTTCTATGACTGTTCCTTCATTTTTCTGCATATCATTTTTCATTAAGTAAATCACTCGGGTGCGTATTTCCACTACTTATGCGCAAATTACCTTACAAACCCTGTACTGTTTTAGTCGCTTACGCGCTTCGTTGCTATCTGTTAGTAATTATAGAGTAGTTTTTGGTATAATTAAATGTGTACAATATGCGCATTATGTTCGAAAATATAATTCCTATATAGCATGCATTATATTCCCAAAAGGTAAAATACCCATTGTGGGATCTTTAATAGTACAGTGACAGCTTGTCACTGACAGTGACAGTACATGTAGATATATAATTAAAACTCGCAATACATATTTCGTCATTTACTGCTTACTCCTTGCTTCAGTGATATTCATACATTGTCACATTTACTTACAAGCCCACTGGTTCAGTTACCCCAACATACTAAAATCAAATCAAAAAATATTTATTGTACAAATAAAAAATACAAAAGGTGTAGCTTTTTGGTAGAGCCCATTTCTTCCAACTGACAACATACATGTTATATTATAATGTTTATACAAATAAGAATAATACAAATTCAAATACAAAAACAGGTGTTTCATTTATCTGAGGTATTCACTTAAGGTGTAATGACATTTGCTTATAAGGAAAGTGTTTAGTGACGATTTGAATTTGTGTGTATCTGGTATTTGTTATGTGGAAGGTTGTTGTATACTTTAACAGCCTTGTAATACGGTCCTTTATGGAATATTGTTTTGTTTGCTTTTGGTATTAATTAGTTTTCTGTGAACCTTGTAGCGTATTTATGTGTTGAGTTTTTTTATGGGAACTTGACTTGCATAACTCCATTAAAAATATATGTCTGTGACTGTCAGAATTTTCAGATTTTAAGACTCGGGTTTCAGATTGTTATACTAGGCGAGTACTCGTTAATGATAAATAATACAGTAATACACTATTGCAACTGAAACGCAGTAGTGTTTGTAAGGTGATTTATTTTATTTATTTATTAATTTTATTTTAGTAATTTGTACATTTAAGTTTATAAATTTCTATTTATGCATAACTATTATACCATAAATACGCCACCCGGGTTAAGAATGATTTATTTTATTTATTAGGGAAAATTAACAGATATTTTACACTTATAATAATAACACTAATAATACAAATAATATCCAATTAACAGATTTTAACATAATTTTTTGATTGTTGATATATTATTTTACAATATTTCATCGTAAAATTCAGTAATGTTGGCCTCACTGGGTTGTTTACCTTATTATTATTTACTAAAATTATAATTAAAAAGTAAACAAAAGTATGGGTCCTGTGTCCTGTACCCGTAAGGTCCGTGTCCTGTACAAAAATATATCCTTGAAAATTGTAAAAAAATAAAAGCTATAAAAAACAATACAAACTGTAATATAACCAAATAATCTAATGATGTACGTTGCTCCTGATTATTAAAGTTCAATGAACTCAAATTAGCTTGAAATTTAAGTGTAATTTTTAAAATTGGAATTTACTTGTGTGAAGAATAATTTTGGCAAGCGAAAAAGTAATTTATTTTGGAAGGCGGGTATGGTCTATCGGCGTCCCGGGAACCCTTTCTTGGATAACCAACAAGCGGTTCTCTACGTTTGGTAACTTAGCAGGGATACCCGGATTTATGAGGTGAGGCTTGTCTAGGTCTTGATAGCGAATGTTTTTGCCAACCATGGCCCGTGGTAGGCCGAATCGGAAGAGACTGGTTGAGGGAGACCTTTTGAACTCTCCAGCCGGACTCTCCCGACCCATCGCCGTGCAATGCAGTTAGGTCACTCCTGGACCCCAGATTCCTAACCACCTCTCATAACTTTTTCCTTCCCAGAACTTTCTCTCCTTTCTCTCCGTAAAAAGACCCTCCACGCAGAATCCCCAAAAGGAAAGTTTTTTCCCCTGGGCCTCCTGAGGAAAATACTGTAAAAAATTAATCGTGATTTTTCTTATCGGGTACGGAAATCAAAACATCAATGATACCATTTTTTTCCTTAGTTCTTCTTCTTGTGCCCTGTCCGTTCAACGGACGTTGGCTATCATGTTGGCTATGCGGACTTTGTTTACTGCGGCCCGGAACCAGGATCTCACACTTCTCTGGATGTCTCATCACATGTCCATTTTCCTTAGTTGTGAAGAGATAATGTAAAAAAATAGGTAGGTTCCTACCTACAAAATAATATTTGAAGAGAAATTTATTTTGAGTGTCTGTTTCAAAATTGGAATTATAATATCCCGTGATGTTTTAGGTGTCTTCGCTAGTATTATTAATAATGTGTTATTTTATTTGAAGTTTTCACTATCAGCTCTAATATCATTTATCCTGCACAAATCAGTACAGCTTGTTGAATCTTGTAAAATCATATTAGCTTTGATATCGAGTCATAACTTTCCTGTAATATTGAACACTTATTATTATTATTATTGCATTATGCCAATAAACCAAACGGACCATGAACATTGCGCAAATCCACTGCAATAATATTGCTTGTTAATATCAGGAGAATATTGGAAATGCTTGCATCGTGCGCTAATGGAAACTAGTCCTTTACTTAGTAATCTAAACTAATAATTTTAAGCAAATACGATAGGTTAGAACAGAGGTTCCCAAACTTTTATTCTCGTAGACCACTTGTAACGGTAGGTACCGTCAAGGCAATTTAATGCTCTATGGATTTAACCGTTGTGGTTGGCAGCCTTGCACTCTGAATGCACGAGAGAGGTGGGAACAAGCTTCTAGAGGAATCGACGCGGCAGTTGACGGATTTACCAGGATCGGTGAGGGTTATGTGGCACGAGCAGTTATATGGCTGGACTCAGGACATTTTGGATCACGAGAAGTGAGATTTAAATTACTTATATTTTTAACAGATCGAGATTGTGCTTTTTAGATTATTTTTAGGGATTACTGATTCATAAATATGTTACGTTTTACGTCACAGGCGCCCATCAGTAATTTTCTTATGTCGTTACAATATAATTTCTTTCTTATTGACACGTGTCGAGAAACTTTAAACATTTACAGCTGGGTACGATACATCGTAACCAGTCACCCCTGATGATTATTTCCGTTGTTTAACTTAGAGTCTCATAGCTAATCATTATAATATGTTCCAAGGGCAGGGTTTGATTTTTTATAATAAATTATACATTGTTCCCATACCTACTTATTATTGCTACCTTACCTCATGGCTTGCTTGCTGGCTTTGTATGTGATTATTTATTCTATTCATGGATGGATGACCAGGTTTGGAGGTTATGAATTACAAGTAAGTATTGAACGTTACATTGGCGCGCTTCGGCTGAACCTGTCTATGTTTGTTCTTTCTCGCACATGTTCGCGGTAGTGTTGTTCACGATTATCATATGGTTTTTACATCTCGATCTGTTATTAATTTAATTCTCACTTTTCCTTGGGTTTATAACTGCTCGTCCCACAAACCAACCTACCGATCTGTTTATATTAATTTATAGTTTTACACAGTTTGTTGCTTGGTTTCCGTCAACTCGCCGGCGTTATTACGCTTTTAACTCATTTTTGCTGTTCAGTTCGCTGGCAGCATACATTATTTTTTATTTTCCTAGAATTGGTGATTGCATGTGCATTGTCATTTTTCATGTCGTGTTGTTGCATGTATTCTAATAATTTTCTTTCTACCCTACAATCGAGAAATAGGTTATGGATGAAGGAGTAGGTACAAGAAGTAGAACAGCGGCAAAATTCATCATGGCGAAACAGGATGATACACCGGCGGGGTCCGGTTCAGCTTTGTCAATTCCGTCACTTCCGTCGTTTCCGGTACACAAGTGGAACCTCACCTTTGATGGCTCTGCGGATGTCAGAAATTTCTTAGAACGGGTAGAAGAACTTGCTGTCGCTAGAAACGTAAGTTATGCTTCTCTTTTTTCTTCTGCAGTCGAATTGTTTTCAGGCCAGGCGCTACAATGGTTCAGAGTAAACCGCTCTGCTTTCTCATCTTGGGCGGACATTTTGGTTGCGTTAAAAAACGAATTTGAACTGTTAGACCATGAAAAGAGGTTATTGGCACAAATAAGATTGACGTTTCAAGGTCAGAAAGAGAATTTTAGTTCTTTTATCACTCGTGTTTAATTGCTGAATAATCGTTTGTCCACTAGGTTGCCGGATGATGAGATCCTAGACATTTTGCGGAGTAATATGTTGCCAAGATATATTCAGAAACTTTCTCTTTCAGAGATCCCTGATTTGTTAACCTTAAAAAAATTAGGTAGGATGATTGAGTTGGCCGACAGCCGTTCAAACGACAGATCAAACACTAGTAATTCTCATCCTATTAATTATTCTAGTAACAGAGGCAATGAGAGGAATCACAGTAAATCTAATTTTTCTAGAAATAACTTTTCTGGTAATAGAGGCAATGAGAGGTATTCGAATGATTTACATATGTCTAGGAACAACCATGCTGGCAATAGTAATAATAACAGAGATTGCAATAATTTGAATTTTTCTAGAAACAATTATTCTAACAATAGAGATGGTTATGTAAATTCTGCCGATCCTAATTTCAATTTCAGGAATAACCGTCGTAATTTTTCGAATGTTTTGCATAACCCGTCAAATGTGAATTCTAGGGAGGTGCACTGCTTTCGCTGCGGGCGTCCGGGGGTCAAGGCTCCTCTCTGCGGCTGCCGTCCTCAAAAAAACTGATGGCCCGTGAGGTCCTGTCGGTGGGCGCTATGACGTCTGCGTTTGCCGAGATTACTTCACGGGAATGGGTTTTGTGGCTGGATACCGTAAGAGATTTTTATAAGAATTTAAGGACTTCGAAGGAGGTGCGAGCGGCCAACAGGGACGGCCGTCCTTACATCTCTTTCCAAGTTTTGAGCACAGGCTACTCTGGTCTTCTAGACTCTGGGTCGCACGTTTCGATTTTAGGAAATAACTTTCATCGTAAATTTTTAGATTTAGGTTTCAATTTGTCAAAATTGGACTCTGATTTCGCTCTAGTATCGGCGACTGGTCATTCGGTTACCTGTTCTTACAAAATAGCTCTCCCGGTGCGTTTTGAAAATGTTGTTAGAACGTTCAATTTTGTTATTATGCCAGACATTAAATCTGACATTATTCTGGGTTGTGACTTTTGGAAAGTTTTCAACATCTGTCCTAAGATTTCAAAATTAATGTCTTGTAATGATTCTGTTAGTAGTGTTCGAGCATCGAATAGTATTGGGCTGGATAGTGAGAAAAATTTATCTCAATCCCAACGCTCCGTCTTGAACGTTGTAGTTCAGGAGTACATGGATTACTCAGGAGATCGGTTAGGCAGGACAGGGTTAGAACATCATGTCATAGACACGGGTGATGTGCCTCCTATCAAACAAAGGGTTTATCCCATTTCTCCGCACTTACTTCCGGAAGTACATAGGGAGCTTGACAGACTCCTAGAGTTAGGTGTGGTAGAACCGAGCAACAGCTCGTGGAATAATCCCATTGTTCTGGTACCTAAGAAAAATGGCACATTCAGGCTATGCCTCGACAGCAGACGTTTAAACGCCGTCTCGAAACGCGACGCCTACAATTTACCGTTAATCTCAGACATTCTCAATAGCTTAGGTGGTGCTCGTTTTCTATCAACTTTGGACTTAAATGATGCCTTTTTCCAAATTCCGCTAGACGAAAAGTCTAAGGAGAAAACCGCGTTCACGATACCCAAGCGAGGGTTGTTTCATTTCGTCACAATGCCGTTCGGTTTACATGGTGCTAGCTCCCGGATGATGCGGTTGATGGATAAAGTGTTAGGGCCTGAATTTGATGGCAAAGTCTTTTGTTACTTAGATGACATCATCATTATTAGTTCATCTTTCGAAGAACATATTTATCTCTTGAGGAAGGTTAAACAGAGACTACAGGCCGCCGGTCTTACGATTAATGTGCAGAAATCCGTTTTCTGCAGGGACTCACTCAAATACCTAGGTTTTGTCATTGATGACAAAGGTCTCCGCACAGATCCGGATAAAGTCAAGGCAATTGTTGATTTTCCGACCCCTACGTCACAAAAGAGTTTACGTAGATTTATTGGGGTACTCTCGTGGTATAAGAGATTCATTTTCAATTTTTCTAGCATTGCGTCACCTTTGTATAATTTAACAAAGAAAGAATTCGCGGGTAAGAAATTTGTGTGGAATGATCAAGCGCAATTAGCATTCTCAAAACTTAAAAACATTCTTGTATCTGCTCCTGTTCTCGCATGTCCTGATTTCAAGAAACCGTTCACGATTAGCGTAGACGCTTCAAATGTAGGGCTCGGTGCATGTCTTTCACAAATGGATGATAAGGGGTTAGAACACCCTATTTCTTTAATTTCAAGAACACTTTCTGCTCAAGAGAGGAACCACTCTACCACAGAAAGAGAGTTAAATGCTATGATTTTCGCGTTGGAAAAATTTCGGGGTTATATTGAGGGTTCGCCTATTCCGGTTAAGGTTATAACAGACCACTACAGCCTGAAGTGGTTGACCAGTTTAAAATCGCCTTCAGGACGGCTCGCGCGCTGGGCAGTCAGGTTACAACAGTTCAATTTTGAAATTATTCATAGGAACGGTAAGGACAATGTAATTCCTGATGCGTTATCACGGGATCCTTTACAGGTTAATACGATCAGTCAAAATTTTTCTACATCGGACCAATGGTACGTCAAATTAAAGGAGAAAATTTTGGCCAATCCTGAGAAGTATCCGGCGTGGAGAATTACTAACGATAGGCTCTATAAACATATCCAGAGTATGGAAGCTTTACATAGGTCCTACGACTGGAAAGAGGTAGTTCCGAAGGAACTCAGGAATAGTTTAATTGTACAGCACCATGTTCCTCCTACTTGCGCCCACTTTGGGATTTTAAAAACCCTGAACAGAATTAGACACAAATATTATTGGCCTAAAATGTCTGCTGATGTAAGAGCCTTCATCGGTAAATGTCAGATATGCTTAGGTTACAAAAGTACTAATTTGTTACCGCCAGGTCTAATGGGAAACCCCAAGTTGGTTCAGCGCCCTTGGCAAATGATTGCAACTGATTTACTTGGGCCTTATCCGAGTTCATACAAGAAAGGTTATACTTATCTCTTGGTAGTTTCTGATTTCTTTTCTAAGTACACGAGGCTGTTCCCGCTGAGGAAGGCTACTGGGTTGAATATTGCTTCCATTTTAGAGAATGAAATTTTCCTGAAGTTTGGAGTTCCGGACACCATTGTGTTGGACAATGGTCCTCAATACATTTCACGTGATATGAAAGCTTTAGCCAATAAGTTTCATATTCGTCACCTGTTTTATAACTGCAGATATCATCCTCAGAACAATCCTGTGGAACGGGTTAACAAGGTTTTGGTAGCAGCGCTTGGTTCGTATGTTGGATCTGACCACAGAACCTGGGCGAATCATCTTCCAGAAATTGAGTTAGCCATTAACACTGCAGTCCATGAAGTCACAGGTTACACTCCGTTCTTTCTCAACTTTGGCAGAGAGATCATCATTTCAGGAAAAGATTATTTAGGCACTGATTTCAATGCTGAAGAAATTACGTTTGCTAAGCGTGACTCTTGGGCGTCAGGTTTAGAGGAATTAAATGACATTTTTTCACAGGTACGAACATCATTAAGGCAGTCATACGAACGTAACAAGCTGAACTACAACTTGCGTCGTAGAGATATTCAATTTAGGGTTGGGGAAACCGTATGGAGGCGATCATTCGTATTATCAGATGCAAGTAAACACTTTTCAGCAAAATTAGCACCTAAATTCATTAGGAGCAAGATTATTGGGAAAATTTCTCCAGTAGCATATCAGTTAGCTGACATGAATGGCAAAAAACTGGGTATTTATCATTTAAAAGACATTATTAAATCTGAAACTCCAGTTGATCATTAGGGTTATTTCAAGAGGGGTTGGGTTTTCTTATCTCCGTTGAGAGATTTTCTTGTCATTTTATTTGTATGTTATATGTGTTCTAAGTATTTGCATGCATATCCAGCAATTGCATGTGGATCATTCAGCGTGGTGACGTGACTTATCCTTACGTCCTCACGTTGATTGCATTGTCCTTGTGAGTGTTTGTGTTTTCAGATATTACACTTATGTGTTGTTCTTTGCAAGTGTAAATGAGTATACTTGAAGTTATATGAAGTTCAACGTGTGAAAGTGACTGATCATCATTTTCATACATTGAATTTACTTGTTATTTCGGTTTGTTTCCCTGTAGCAAAACCGTTTATACATAGTTTTCAAAACCTTTTATATTAATTTTTATTGAACTATTTTCTGTGTATTTTGCGGATTTATAGAGGTGTTTAGCGTAGTATCATTAATGCTATTAGTGTGTAGAAACCTAGAATACCTTATTGTTTCACTTACATTATGTTGGTGACTTTTGGGTTAATTTCCATGGGAAAAAAAAAAAATAGATTTATATGAAAAAGGCTATAGCTTCAGAAGCTCAAAATTATCTATTTTTCATATCGTTTTAGGAAACGTATGGCATGGGCGTTGATCCAAATTGTTTACCCTGGTTATGGTGATGGCTGTTTTTTTCACACGCAATAGTGAACATTTTCCTTAAGGTTCTATTCTATCATACTTAAGTTTATTTTACGATTAAACATAATATCGGTACATATATTTTATGATTAAGCATAATATAAATCCATTTACTAAGTTAATTCCGCTGTGGATTTTTGTTTTAAGATTATTATAAAGGGTTTTGTAATTGTTTTGTTTTACAATATTGGTTAAACAATTATTAATTCAATGGTCAATTTCTGAGTGCATTTTATCCTCTATTTATACTAAAGATTTTGAACTTAGTTTGTTTACTACAATTTTATTTCCATATTCAACTGGTTGTTGAAGTTCGCTTAGAGCTCGAGCGAATTTGGACACCCTGTCAAATGTGAGAAAATTAATTCTGAGTTAAATATTTATTACAATAAATTATTGTCTTATATTTAATTGCTGATTACAATTATGCTATCTAATACTAGGGGAATTATTCATGTTCACATCCAATTTTTTTTTGGGAACTTCTATTTTGGGTAACTTTTTTTTCGACAGATGTCTTCATTCTGTAAGTGGGGTCACTACTTTTTGAAGTTTAATGGTTTGATTCTCGGCTATTACTTTATTTTTTGATCGACAGGTGTCAGGGGTGTTTTTTCAAACTGGGATTTAAGAATAAATGTTTGTGTTTGGACTTTAGTATTTTATGTAATATCTTCCTCATTAAATTGAACTTTAGAAGGTTAATTAGGTATTCAGTCTTGTAGGTTATCTATGAGAGTTATGTACTTCCTGTTCATATAAATTTTTTTTTGGATAGTTTTCCTTTAGTAGGTAAAGCACATTTCATTCTTAATTTAGTTTAGCTTTTTCATGCAATTTTACTCAGTAACATTATGTAAGCTTTAGTGGAGCGGTTAGTTAGAAATCTCACTTCTGAATACTCTTCAGCGGCGCATTGTCAACCCTCATCAGAACGGGGAAATTTCTTCATTGTATGCAGAACCACACTCAAGGATTTTCTTCAGTTTCACAAGATGCAGTCTTGATCATCATACATCTTCATTCTTTTTGGACGGCAGAGCTAGCAGCGCGGGAAAAATTTCATCACCTACACAGAACCTCACTTAATGACTTTCTTCTGCTCCAATTTGAGATTTCATCGCTACCTTGGGCCATCTTGGGTCATCAGTTTTGGAAGAAATTAATATCAGAAGACGCTGAATTTGAGATTTCGGACCAGATGTTTCATCGCTACCTTGGGCCATCTTGGGTCATCAGTTTTGGAAGAAAGTAATATCAGAAGACGCTGAATTGAGATTTCGGACCAAATGTTTCATCGCTACCTTGGGCCATCTTGGGTCATCAGTTTTGGAAGAAATTAATAGCAAAAGAAGCTGAATTTGAGATTCCGGACCAGATATTTCATCTCTACCTTGGGCCATCTTGGGTCATCAGTTATTGAATGCATCATAATTGGAGAGAAGCTGCATAGATTGATGCGTCTTTCTGTTCATCGCATTATGTCATGGCTTCAGTATTGCAGTACGGTGGTCACCGCTTCTTCCATGAGATTCATTATATGGATTGGGCGTACCTCAATCACCAGGATCCTTCCGGCTGACAATTTTTCAAGTTTGGTGTTCATCCAAGTCGAACATTTACGACCAAGTTGCACATAGTATGCAGTTCTATTCAGAAAGTGACATGGACCTCAGGATTTCCAGGAGGAAATATTTTCTCTTTGGTGGAGGGGTAATGTAACGGTAGGTACCGTCAAGGCAATTTAATGCTCTATGGATTTAACCGTTGTGGTTGGCAGCCTTGCACTCTGAATGCACGAGAGAGGTGGGAACAAGCTTCTAGAGGAATCGACGCGGCAGTTGACGGATTTACCAGGATCGGTGAGGGTTATGTGGCACGAGCAGTTATATGGCTGGACTCAGGACATTTTGGATCACGAGAAGTGAGATTTAAATTACTTATATTTTTAACAGATCGAGATTGTGCTTTTTAGATTATTTTTAGGGATTACTGATTCATAAATATGTTACGTTTTACGTCACAGGCGCCCATCAGTAATTTTCTTATGTCGTTACAATATAATTTCTTTCTTATTGACACGTGTTGAGAAACTTTAAACATTTACAGCTGGGTACGATACATCGTAACCAGTCACCCCTGATGATTATTTCCGTTGTTTAACTTAGAGTCTCATAGCTAATCATTATAATATGTTCCAAGGGCAGGGTTTGATTTTTTATAATAAATTATACATTGTTCCCATACCTACTTATTATTGCTACCTTACCTCATGGCTTGCTTGCTGGCTTTGTATGTGATTATTTATTCTATTCATGGATGGATGACCAGGTTTGGAGGGTATGAATTACAAGTAAGTATTGAACGTTACACACTTTCAAAATTTTACTGGATTCGGTGGACCACCTGCTGCTACATTTCTATCATATTCCCTAAACACGTCAAAAAGTGTGAAGATTAGATCTAACGATGGAAATTTGCGTCGCGGTTGAGTTCCAACTCTAAATTCGTAGAAAATAAAAATAGTTTGCTTTCTTTTGTTCTATTTATTAAAATAATATGATTACTGACTTAACAGAATTAAAATTAAACATTAATAACGTACCGTTAACTTGAACAATAAAAAAATCATGATTTTAATGGAAGGGATGTTCTTGACGGATTAACAGCAAATTATCAATATTTGGCTTCAGTTTTTGTTCTTTACTACCGAAACCAGATTAATTTTCGGGAACCCCTACTTACAACTTGTGAACCCCATTTTTATCACGCCAACCTAGACCCCCGTCGTCGGGTCTCCACTGGACCCCTGGGGGTCCACCTCGACCACTTTGAGAATCACTGTGTTAGAAGCTTAGTTTTTAAGCTCATCGGGAACCCATGTCTATTGGGTTCAATTCATCTGTTTTCCTCCATCATCGCACATGCAATATTTTATTCTTATAGCGATGGATGTGGAGTTAAAATAATATGAGGTTTAACATCGTGATTTATTTTTGAGGTATTATGACGAGTTCAGTTGCCATCTTCTTTAGCCAACGTGTTGGATAGCTATACACTACTATCCAGTATCCATCGCTAGGGCAGATGTACAATTTTATGTATTCGTATTTTTTTCAATTCCTCCGCTAGTTAAGTCCTCCATTATCGCAAAATAAATATTTTCTTCTTATATTGATGGATCTAGAACATAGATTCTCAACCTTTTTTTGCCCATCGCCCATTTGAGAATATTTTTATTTCTAGCGCCCCCTAACTCGGAATCAAATGTATCCGAAACAGCGCAATTGTTGAATTGTTGTCATGATTATATTTTCACAACGGAGGGGGCTTAACGGGATATCACGACGAAGGGGGCGTAATGGGATACCACGACAGGGTTCTATTTGCCACAACGGAAGGGGCGTTATGGAATAGGGAAAATATTTTTGTAATTGTGATGTTTAATTTACTAAATTTCACAAACATATTATATATATAATTATGTAGTTTGATTCACAGTTCAAATAGATTCTTTGATTTGTAATTTGTCGGATTAAAGGTAGGTACTCTTAATCAAAAAATTCCGTGCTACAGACGGTCTTAGGCAGTACTCTATAATCCGACAAATTCGATAATCCGACATCGCCCTGCAAAACGTTTGTCGGATTACTGCGGGTTCACTGTATTCAAAATTATTCACCTGATAATCCGGGTTAATATGACGAAATCGTTGCAGATGAAGCCACAATGTATAAAGGCTTTGAAATCTACATAAATCTACACAATCAGCAGAAGTGCAGTATCTGTGAGTTATTTAGGGAAGATTACCAAAAATCGAATTATAATGTCGGATATTTTGAATTGATGTAAACATCTCTTGCAAATAATTCCACTTTCATCTCACAAATAAATATTCATGTCGTAGTCTTTTGTCTACTGCCTAATGAATGCCGAAGTGTAAATTCGTGTGATAATTTGAAAACGTGCTGTCCAAAGCACCCTTTACCCGGAGATGAACACGGCACCATTGTTTCCCGTGAATTTGTTCCTGATTCGGGATGGCTAAGTGTAATGAGGCACCGCCGGCGAAATTATAATTCACTGGCCGGTTTTTAATTGCTTCATTATTTCAGTCGCTGAAGCTTCAGATATACATTCGAGCTCTTTGATAGTTGAACTGTTGAGAGTACTACAATTCTATGAAAATAATAACTTTACCTACAAACTTTGCTTTAGTTTCAGCGTTCCCTTCGAAATCATTTTTCTAATAGAAAAAAAAAATGATAAAATGCAATGACACTCTATCGGAATGACCAACTTTTAATCTAAATTTCAAAACTTCAATACAGAAGGACATGCACTGATAAGCGATTGTACCAAGATATGCAAAATATATGGTTCCGCGACTTTTCATCCCGTGACAAAATATCACCGGAAAAATTTCCTACGGACAAAACATCCCCACCAAAATATCTACTAAAACCTAACCTAACCTAACGTAACCTAACCTAACCGAACCGAACCTAACAAAAATGGGAACAAAATAATAAATACATAAAGACAATAAATTATTGTTCAAAAATAGTGAAATGGTACAAAAATGATACAGACATCCTGTAAAGTTAGGTTAGGTTTTGTTTTAGTAAATATTTTGTTGGTGGATGTTTTGTCTGTATGATATTTTGTTGGGGATATTTTATCGGGGATATTTTGTCGGGGATATTTTGTCGGGGATATTTTATCGGGGATATTTTGTCGGTGATATTTTGTCGGTGATATTTTGTTGGGAATATTTTGTCGGGCATATTTTGTTGGGTATGTTTTGTCGGGGATATTTTGTTGGGGATATTTTATCGGGGATATTTTGTTGGGGATATTTTGTCGGGGATATTTATCGGGGATGTTTTGTAGGGGATATTTTGTTGGGGATATTTTATCGGGGTTATTTTGTTGGGGATATTTTGTCGGGGATATTTTGTCGCGGGATGAAAACGCGCATTACGAAAAAATATACTGCCAGATGAATGAATCCGCGTGTTAAGAGTACACTAAAAATAATATTTTCCAAGCTGAACATAATAATGAACTTATAAAAATACTTCTTGAGAATAAAGCAAGCTCTTCAGTGGGAAATGTTTTTTTTTTGCTTTCACGCGTGACGTTAAGGCGTTTAGTCCGTTGAAGGTTTTATAAAACTTAAAAGATGTAATAATATAACTCCACAATATAATTCTTACTCGTAAAACGTAAATGAATCAAATAAATGGCTCATGATTTTATTTCTAAAATTAATCACCGATCGTCATAAATTAAATTGGTTTACATTTTAATGAAGATTATGTTGTCTTCTTGGTTGTCATTTTGATGAATAAAACATGTTAACCTAAATGACTTTAAGGCAAACGAATACGATGAAAATTTAATATCATAAAAAAATAATTGTTTGCTTCTTCATCCACTCATAAATATCCTCCATAAATATTTAATCGAGCTCGAGTCTTAATGAATTAAGAGATGAGAAAGCTTTTGAAACGCGAAAGCACTTTTTAACATTTATTGTCAGAATCATTTGCATAACCGTAACGGTAACAATTCAGGTGTTTTGCATACTATTATTCAGTTCCACAAACTAGAAGAGTTTCATAAACTGGAACAATGCTGAATGAATTCAGAGGTAGAGAGCAAATCACAGCTAATTTCATTTATTTAATTCATATTGAACGATGTTCCTGAAATTTTAATATTGGAATTAAATTTAGGTAGGAAACGTTTTGCTGAGATTCCCCTTTTGATATAAACATATTTCATTTTTTAAAGCATTTATTTGTCAAAAGTTTTCCAGACAGATATGACACAGGTAAATTACTCATAGTCAAATTAATACATAAGGTAACAAACAATATCAATATAAAAAAGTCTTGATCTATTAGTATTTTTTTTAATACAGGGTGTCCGGTGGCAGAATTAGGATTTAAAACTTAAATATAAAATAAAGTACTTAGGATATACATTTATTTCTATAACTGTTACAAAGAGGAGGAGTGCGGATTTTATTTCTTTAAAAATTATTTCGTCTAAATGTAGACCATCACGTCGGACACACTCTTGGAATCTGGCCTCAGTATTTCGTGCCACTCGCTGGAGAAGTGACATCGGGATACCATTAACTTCGCGAATGATATTTTCTTTTAGTGCAGAGATGGTTACGGGGTCGGTTTCATACACTTTACTTTTGAGGTACCCCCATAGAAAAAGTTCATAGGAGTGAGATCTGGTGACCCCCTTGGCCAGGGGAAGTCACCGAAACGGCTAATCATTTTTTTAGGGAACAAATCACCAAGTAGCGCCATCGTCTCTCTAGCAGTGTGAGGCGTGGCGCCATCTTGCTGGAACCATTTGTGTGAATTGGAGGCAGGATGTTCTCTCATTTTTGGCAAAAAATAATTTTTAAGCATGCCCCGATAAGAATCCCCGTTTACAGGAATGGCTTGCCTTCGACGATTTAAAAAAAAATAAGGTCCGATTATTCCACTGCTAGACAATGCATGGGGGGAGGGGGGAAAGGAACTCAGGAAGGGGGGTTAGCGGGACGGGGGAAGGGGAGAAGTGGAGTGGGGAGAGGGAGAGGGAACGCGAAAGTGGAAAGGATACGCAGGGAGAAACAATTTAGATCAATTCAGCTAATAAGTTGACAACAGTTTTTGATTCTGAGGCGGTACGAAGTTCGCCGGATTAGCTAGTATATAACCCGGCTCAGAACAGATATTGTCTAGTGAGTCGGGTAGCGCATATATATGTAAATGTAAACAACTCTTGATATTAATAAACGCCCGGGTTACCGGCACCTTAAAAAAAAAAAAATAATATAATTTTAAAATTGAATTCGATTTTCATATTCATTTTAAATGCAGTAGGGACAAGATAAGGGAATGTCCGTTGCTGGTAGTTATTCGTATTTATTCATAATTATCCCTCATCTTCTTATATATAAAAATGAATCGCTGAATGTGTTGCTAAGCGCATAACTTTCGAACCACTGCACCAAATTGGATAATTCCTTTTTTCGTGTGTTCGTATTGTCAGGACAAGGTTTTTATAAAGCTTTCGGTGAGCTCTGGCATTATGAAATTTGTATAAAAAAATTGTAAATAAAAATTGGTGGCACGTGAAGAAGCGGCTATTGCCATGGAAAACGGGAGGGAGGGAGAGATGGGGGAGGGGAACCAAGGAGGGGGGGGGGAACCTGGGAGGGGGGAGAGGGACCTGAAAGGTGGGAGGGGAATTCGTGAGGGGGGTTCGTGGGACGGGGGAAGGGGGGGGGGGAGTGGAGGGGGGAGAGGGAAGTTGGAGGTGACGGAGTGGGTACGAGGATGAGGGCGAGGGAAGAGGACGCAGGAGAAGAAGAGGAGGCGGAAGGGGAACGGGACGAATGGGAAAGGACACTTAGGGAGAAACAATTTCTTTATTAAATAGCATAGCAACGCATGCCGGGACCAGCTACTTTTTACTAAATCTAGTGCCATGTGCATGATCTACTTATTATTTGTATATTAAATCCGACAATAGGTTTTGGCATACAAACATTTTAAACCATAATTCACGTAATCATTTAATGTCTCTTCCTCTTCTACTCATAGAGTTCTGAATGGTTTGAATGTAATGACCACCACAACACGGGCATGTGCCTAGCATGGTGGTCGAAAAGTCCCCTATGTGTGTAATGAAAAATTTAATGAATAAAGAAAACTTAAAAAAAAAAAAAAAAAAAATCTATATTTGTCTTGCACGAGTTTTTTAGGACGTCATTCCTGGTCTGAGAGTAGATTCCGCTAGTGACAAATAGATCGTTTTTAACGTACTTATGGGCATAAAATATTTAATTTTGTAAGTTCGCCCTACAATAGCTCATAGGCGTTTGCAAATGTTGTTTTTATATGTGAATCCCATTTCATATGCGGGTCTACAGCTATCCCCAAATATAATATACTTTTCTACAAGTTCATTGGTTCCGCATTTGCAGGACTTACTAAAATATCGTTAAAATTGTTGTTAACCTTTATTTCATAGATAAATTTACAAGAAAATCATTTCCGTACGAATTTATAGAGTCATAGATAGCAATTATAATATCATTATATGCATAAAAAATAAAATAATTATTTTTAAGCGTATTATAATATTGTGGGAATTAATAGTTCGTAATATAACTTCCGAGTAAATGCGAGAGACAGGTAGATGGTAGGGTATTTAAACCATCGTCATAGGAAGTCCCACTCCCTCTCAGCTAGTCAATACCCATCGATCAACTGTATTCGTTATATGAATAAAAGTAATCTATTAAACTACTCAGATTACTTCTTATCAAGTATTCTGTAATACAAGTACAGGGTGCGGCAGCATAACTTTCTTTTTCAAAACTTAATAAAACCCATTGTTTGAATCAGAAATTTTTAATTTCTTTTTTATAATATAGGCACATACCTAAAGTTTTGTTTTACTTACTTTTGAAGATCAAATCATCCATACACCGAATAAACCGATTTCTGGCGTTTGTCATGACTCTTGCCAGCATATAGCTCTGGACAGCTCTATAAAACACTATGGACTCAAAACTCTAAAAAGTAGGAGAGATATTACTGATATGACTTACTTACATAAAATCTTGAATGGTCATATTGACTGTCCGGCTCTTTTGTCATCAAGTAATATTAGAGTTCCGAGTAAGAAAACTAGGGACAAGTCATTGTTTCATGTCGAAATTGCTTCAACTAGTCTCAGGCAAAATTCTTTCTTATTGAGAACTTGTAATCATTATAACAAAAAATGTATCGATGCTGATATCTTGTCATGTACTTTTAGCTCTTTCAAACATAGAGTTAATGGAGCCTTATAATAACCAATTCATTACCAAATACTCGTAGATTAATTCACTTTAACAAAACTAAATAATTATTACCTTACTTTTTATGTTTTTTTTTTTTTTTAAATTTAAAATAATGTAATACGTGTATGTGTATATACGTACATGTGCGTATATATAATATTTTTCCACTTTAAATCTGGTGTTTTTTTTCTTCATTTTTTTTTTGTTGTTTTATAAATATTTTTTTTCAATTTTTTTTTTTTTAAATAGCCATTAAACTGGCACACTATATTTTACTATTTTTTATCACTTTACTTTTATCTTACTTTTACTTTTTTTATTATTAATGTACATATTTTTTTCTCGATCCTACATCTAGTGTTTTTCAGTTTTCATCATTATTTTTATATATTTGTTTTTTCTACTTTCATTGTTTTTTATCTTATCTTATCTGTATCTTTTATGTATCACACAGTATTAGACAGTATATACCTATAGTCTATGTTTAGATTGTTTATATAGTTCCTATCTCTGTAATATTAGGCATAAAAAGTTAATAATTATTAACTTTTTATTTATTATGTGGGCATGATGTGAACATTTGTTATTGGGTTGTAACCTAATTATTATAATTTATTGTTTTGTTTAATGCATGTAATGTTATTAACCTGTAAATGTTCCTAATAAAATAAAATAAAATATCAGGCGTTATCCTGGCAATTTCTTCCTGGATGTTGGTCTTCAAATCTTGTAGGGTCTTGGACGGTTCACATAAATACGGGATTTCAAAAAAAACCATTAAAAAAGCACAAGGGGACAAATCGGGAAAGCGGGCCGGCTACTCCAAATCGCCCCTAATTGAGATGAGGTGCTCTGGGAAACAGCCATCAATGCTCGGTGATCTAATGGAACCAGGGGCTCCAATTCTCCTTCTTGTCGCACTTGCAGATTGTCTGAATGTAGTGACCCATATAACAATTGATTTCCGGTCCGGGACAGAGGCTAAATTAACGCGATTCCGAAAGGCGCGCTGGGTAGCGATCACAGAACATCCGTTCAAAAAGTAGGCCTCATCGGCAAACATACGCCGATGGCAATTAAACTGTGTCAGGACAAAACTTTAAAATTCCGCCTCTCGAACGAGATCACTAGCGCTCCGCTACCGATTGAATGGCGCGCATTTAAAAAAAAGGAAGTTATGCTGCCGCACCCTGTACAACAAATATACTCGGAAATGTTAACATAAGCAATTGATTGAGAGTCGGCTAGTTGCCTCATGCCCGTTTAATATTTGAAATTGCATCCGCATTTGAGTACGATATTCAGTTAAATAGCCTTCAATAGTAATATGAAGTGTGGAGTAGTCACATCACTACAGTAATTACAGGATCAATAGTAAATAGAATTGCAGAATAGAATAATAGCAGAATACAACTACCGCTAATCAAAGGGTTAATCATAATATCGAAACGGGATCATATTGGGGGATATAAATGATATTTTGAAGGGTTGTTTCGTGGAAATTCAAATGTAACGTCGTCATCACATGGCCATTCAGCGCCATTTTCTTTTTTTGATAGTTGAAAGATCTCCGTTTAATGCCGATTCGAAGTCCGTTTCAGCTTGTGAACAAATTATGATCAGCAGAAGAGAACAATTATGATGTTGTTAAGCTTTATTACAATTTGAAAGCTTAAACGCATCTAGAATTAACGGGGTCATTTTAAATGTAAAAAAAATACAAAATGGCGCTAAATGCCACCTGATGTCAATGTTACATTTGAATTTCTGTGAAACAAATGAAATAATAACATAACTTGTGCAGAACTTGAAAATACACTTTAAAATTTCATAAATTGTTCAAATTCCGTGAAACAACTGGTTCTAAGAATCAATTCAAGCGGCCTGCAGTCGTGCTCGGGAGCGATGGCAAGTTACCGACATTTTCGATAAAACCTATATCGATCGACCATGCTAGGGGGACAGGAGTCGTTATTTTAGCTCATCATCGGACATCTTTAATCGATTTGATTCTAGCCTTCAATTTCTTCATATCCATTCCCATAATCAACTTCTACTCATTGAATTCACTAAACAAACTTCGAAAGATTTCAATTTTTAATTTCGTGTTGCAATGGTCTTTATCTTTTATATTCCATAACATAGGATACTGCTGATAGATGTTAAGAAATGCCACAATTTCATTTACGTTCTACTTCATTTTTAACGCTAGAACACCCAGAAAATATGGCAACACGTGATTTCAACTTGCTAGGTAGTTCGCTAATGAGCGAGTGGACAGTTTTGTGTGTCATGACAATATCACTCGCCGATTCACCCGCTTTTAAACTTAAGCGTCGATGACACACGTCTAGTTTACAAGCTACTATCTACTAAGTTTAAAAGCGGGAAAATCGGCGAGTGAGAATGTCATGATGACACACAAAACTGTCCACTCGCTCAGAAGCGTAGGAAACTGAAGTCGCTTTTAGCGCCAATAACAAGAATAACGACGCCTGCGTAAACTAATTCTTCAGATGTTTGATAGTCGAAATCAGCTGTTTATCGGAAGCCATGTTGGAAACATAAATAAACCAATCACGAGCAAGCGGAGCAAGCGTGTAGGCGAGCAAAGTTGACGACCTTTCAACTTTTTTCGTAGATTGTCAACAATCTGCTAGTTGCTGCTAGTTAGCAAGTGACACGATTACAGTGGGCAAGTTTACTAACAGATAGTGAATTTCCCAGATAGTAGCTTGTAAACTAGCCGTGTGTCATCGACGCTTTAGTAACTATTAGTTTGTAATCTCGCTAAATGTAATTGAGGCTTTAGAGCCAGAGGAAAAAAAGGATAGACGGCCTCGAAATGTGGTATTGGCGAAAAATGCTCAGAATTCCATGGACAGCCAGACGCACAAATGTGTCCATTGTGGAAGAGCTAGGCACCCAAAATAGACTTTCAACTATCTACCTTTAAGATACTTTGATTACTAAACTGAAGACTCCAACTTAGAGAGACTCCTAGTCCCTAGCAAAGTGGAAGGCAGAAGAAGAAGGTCACCGATGGGCTGGAGTGACCAAGTATAACTGGCTTCTGGTACTAAGATGTCGTTGGCTCTCCACGCCGCACAGGATTGCGAGGAGTGGAGGAATCTTATCCACCACGGACATAGGAGTAGGGTTCACGATCCTCAGTAATGAGGTACATACTTGAGAAGAAGGTAATAATATAACAGAGATTTAAATAAACAGCTCCCTTACTACTTGTTAAAAAGTTAATAATTATTAACTTTTTATTTATTATGTGGGCATGATGTGAACATTTGTTATTGGGTTGTAACCTAATTATTATAATTTATTGTTTTGTTTAATGCATGTAATGTTATTAACCTGTAAATGTTCCTAATAAAATAAAATAAAATAAAATAAAATATCAGGCGTTATCCTGGCAATTTCTTCCTGGATGTTGGTCTTCAAATCTTGTAGGGTCTTGGACGGTTCACATAAACACGGGATTTCAAAAAAACCCATTAAAAAAAGCACAAGGGGACAAATCGGGAAAGCGGGCCGGCTACTCCAAATCGCCCCTAATTGAGATGAGGTGCTCTGGGAAACAGCCATCAATGCTCGGTGATCTAATGGAACCAGGGACTCCAGTTCTCCTTCTTGTCGCACTTGCAGTTTGTCTGAATGTAGTGACCCATATAACAATTGATTTCCGGTCCGGGACAGAGGCTAAATTAACGCGATTCCGAAAGGCGCGCTGGGTAGCGATCACAGAACATCCGTTCAAAAAGTAGGCCTCATCGGCAAACATACGCCGATGGCAATTAAACTGTGTCAGGACAAAACTTTAAAATTCCGCCTCTCGAACGAGATCACTAGCGCTCCGCTACCAATTGAATGGCGCGCATTTAAAAAAAAGGAAGTTATGCTGCCGCACCCTGTATACCAAATATACTCGGAAATGTTAACATAAGCAATTGATTGAGAGTCGGCTAGTTGCCTCATGCCCGTTTAATATTTGAAATTGCATCCGCATTTGAGTACGATATTCAGTTAAATAGCCTTCAATAGTAATATGAAGTGTGGAGTAGTCACATCACTACAGTAATTACAGGATCAATAGTAAATAGAATTGCAGAATAGAATAATAACAGAATACAACTACCGCTAATCAAAGGGTTAATCATAACATCGAAACGGAATCATATTGGGGGATATAAATGATATTTTGAAGGGTTGTTTCATAGAAATTCAAATGTAACGTCGTCATCACATGGCCATTCAGCGCCTTTTTCTTTTTTTGACAGTTGAAAGATCTCCGTTAAATGCCGATTTGAAGTCCGTTTCTGCCTTTGAACAAATTATAATCAGCAGAAGAGGACAACTATGATGTTGTTAAGCTTTGTTACAATTTGAAAGCTGAAACACACCTAGAATTAACGGGGTCATTTTAAATGTAAAAAAATACAAATTGACGCTAAGTGGCCATCTGATATCAATGTTACATTTGAATTTCTGTGAAACAAATAAAATAATAACATAACTTGTGCAGAACTTGAAAATACACTTTAAAATTTCATAAATTGTTCAAATTCTGTGAAACAACTGGTTCAAAGAATCAATTCAGTAATCATATCCACTTGTAGATAGAAACATAGTAATGTTTTAATTGAAACACCCTATTTGGAAATAGGTCTGAACTGTAGTTTGAAATTAGTACTACGTTTAATGTTCAACTCCGGACGAAAATGAAATCTTATTCCGAACCTTTTATCAAGAGGTAGGTAATGATATTAATAATAAATAAAAATTCGTATGAAAAAATACGCCATAAGTAGATAAAATGCAAAAGATATGGAGTGACGGAGTGACAGAACGAAAACGAAAACGCAAGTTGAGACTCGTTCGGGCATTGATTTTGCATGGAAACATGGATACTAAAGCCTAGATGACATTGAGAGAGTTTACAAGCTACTATTTGGAAAATTCACTATCTGTTAGTAAACTCGCTCAGCGTAATCGTATTACTTGCTAACTAGCAGATTGTTGACTATCTACGAAAAAAGTTGAAAGGCCGACAACTTTATTTGCTGCTCGCTTACTCGTGATTGGTTTATTTATGTGTTCAATATGGCGGCCAACAAATAGCTGATTTCGGCTGTCAAACGTTTGACAGAATTAGTTCACGAAGGCGTTGTTATTCTCGCTACTGACTAGCTGTGGCGCTAGCAGCGACCTGCGAGCTCACTTTCCCGCATTTACATTAGTACATTTATGCCACAAAATGTCGTCGGAATTAGTTTTTCAGGAGTCGTTATTTTAGCTCATCATCAGACATCTTTAATCGATTTGATTCTAGCCTTCAATTTCTTCATATCCATTCCAATAATCAACTTCTACTCATTGAATTCAATAAACAAACTTCGAAAGATTTCAATTTTTAATTTCGTGTTGCAATGGTCTTTATCTTTTATATTCCATAACATAGGATACTGCTGATAGATGTTAAGAAATGCCACAATTTCATTTACGTTCTACTTCATTTTTAACGCTAGAACACCCAGAAAATATGGCAACACGTGATTTCAACTCGCTAGGTAGTTAGCTACTGAACGAGTGGACAGTTATGTGTGACATGACAATCTCAATCGCCGATTCACCCGCTTTTAAACTTAAGCGTCGATGACACACGGCTACTTTACAAGCTACTATCTACTAAGTTTAAAAGCGGGAAAATCGGTGAGTGAGAATGTCATGATGACACACAAAACTGTCCACTCGCTCAGAAGCGTAGGAAACTGAAGTCGCTTTTAGCGCCAATAACAAGAATAACGACGCCTGCGTGAACTAATTCTTCAGATGTTTGACAGTCGAAATCAGCTGTTTATCGGAAGCCATGTTGGAAACTTAAATAAACCAATCACGAGCAAGCGGAGCAAGCGTGTAGGCGAGCAAAGTTGACGACCTTTCAACTTTTTTCGTAGATTGTCAACAATCTGCTAGTTGCTGCTAGTTAGCAAGTGACACGATTACACTGGGCAAGTTTACTAACAGATAGTGAATTTCCCAGATAGTAGCTTGTAAACTAGCCGTGTGTCATCGACGCTTTAGTAACTCGCTAAATGTAATTGAGGCTTTAGAGCCAGAGGAATAAAAGGATAGACGGCCTTGAAATGTGGTACTGGAGAAAAATGCTTAGGATTCCATGGACGCAAAATGTGTCCATTCTGGAAGAGCTAGGCACCCACAATAGACTATCTACCTTTATGATACTTTGATTGCTAAACTGAGGACTCCAACTTGGAGAGACTCTTAGTCGCTGGCAAAGTGGAAGGCAGAAGAAGGAGGTCACCGATGGACTGGGGTGACCAAGTATCACTGGCTTCTGGTACTAAGATGTCATTGGCTCTCCACGCCGCACAGGATTGCGAGGAGTGGAGGAATCTTATCCATCACGGACATAAGAGTAGGGTTCACGATCCTCAGTAATGAGGTACATACTTGAGAAGAAGGTGATAATATAACAGAGATTTGAATAAACAGCTCCCTTACTACTTGTTAAAAACCACGTTAAGAGACTAGGTAATAATTAATTTCTTCGTTTAATATGTATTTAACGAAATAAAAAAAATAGCGATGAAGGCAGTAAATTACGTAGCTGGCTTGTTGCAACAGCATTAATTAAAATGTACCGCGAGCTCCCAATTTATTCGCCTATAAATTAAGGGTAACTTGTGACCTGAAATTATGCCATAAAGGTAATAAAAATTAAATTATGGTTTCATTCCTTGTTAATAAATTTCAGGTTTCATACTGGAATATTTCAAAATATTCCTAACGACACAATTAAATCCTAAGTACTAATTAGGATTCGCAGAAATAATAATAATATTACTGAACGTATTACTCCACCATTACACACCATCCCGGGGAGATTATTAAGAAATTGCGTGAGATTGTACCTGTAATACACTGTATTACGAAGCAAAGGGCTGATTATTTAATTTCTTCCATACCTACGTTTGTTTATATCGCATTACTTTCAAGCAGTGTGTAAGAGCAATGCCAACTGAAAATCGCAAGAAACAATTTAGATTTCAAGCATTTCAAATTCATTTACTAATGGATGATTACTATGTGTACTTGTGTACTACAGAAGTAGATCTATGTACATAAGATGTATCACATACTAATAAAGAGAACGACACTAATAAAAAGTAAAACTATATTTTATATAAAGTTTAAAAAACTATTTGAGCAATATTAAAAGAAAAGTGTGCTTGGAATAAGATTAGTTTTTAGAATTTTTTTACAGGATCTTAACATTTTATGAATTAACAATTGACCTACTTACTATTTATACTCCTCTAATATAATACACTATATCATCGTACATAAAATATTGTGTTAATGCACTATATCATCGTACGTATAATATTGTGTTAATGCACTATATCATCGTACATATAATATTGTGTTAATGCACTATATCATCGTACATACAATATTGTGATAATGCACTATATCATCGTACATATAATATTGTGTTAATGCACTATATCATCGTACATATAATATTGTGATAATGCACTATATCATCGTACATATAATATTGTGTTAATGCACTATATCATCGTACATATAATATTGTGTTAATGCACTATATCATCGTACATATAGTATTGTGATAATGCACTATATCATCGTACATATAATATTGTGTTAATGCACTATATCATCGTACATATAATATTGTGTTAATGCACTATATCATCGTACATATAATATTGTGATAAAGCACTATATCATCGTACATATAATATTGTGTTAATGCACTATATCATCGTACATATAATATTGTGATAATGCATTATATCATCGTACATATAATATTGTGTTAATGCACTATATCATCGTACATATAATATTGTGATAATGCACTATATCATCGTACATATAATATTGTGTTAATGCACTATATCATCGTACATATAATATTGTGTTAATGCAGTGTTCCGCAAAGTGTGCTCCGCGGCACACTGGTGTGCCGTGGTCATTTGTAAGTGTGCCGCGAGTCCCGCGTCACTTCGCACAAAGTGCTCTGTAAATCGGTCTTTACTTTTCTGTGCGGCGCGGCGGCCGGAGGTGGCGTGGGTGGGACTCGATCGCTGCGAAGTGGCCGTGTGCTATGCCGCTACGCTACATTATCACGTGATTGCGCACGAGTTATCGGGGTGCATGCGCGTGACAACATAACATTACGAATTACGACGGCGACGTTGCGCCCGCTTGTTTAGTAGTCATTCGTTAATGCTAGTGTTTGGTTGTGTCGTCGCGAACTTAATTGACTTTTTTAATTGCAAAAAAATATCCCATATTACGTGTATATAATGGATAAATTCGTTAAACGTACCGCAAGTTTGTCAAGTGAAACTAATGATTCCCAAGAAGAAGCAGAGTCAACGAAGAAAAAACCTAAGCTTTTTGATCGGAAATACGATGAGAGCTATGTGCGTTATGGCTTTATATATTGCGGTGACGAATCGTGCCCAATCCCAAAATGTCTTGTTTGTGGAGAAACTTTGGCTAATAATTCGATGGTGCCCAGTAAACTTTCACGACATTTAACAACTAAACACCCATCGGTGGCTCACAAAGATAAAGCCTTCTTTCAACGTATGAAAGACCAGTCTAAGAAACAGGTAACTCTCATGAGTTCGTCTTTCAATACATCAAGCAAAGCGCAAAAAGCAAGCTACGTGATCGCTAATATGCTGGTTAAATCGAAGAAACCTCATTCTCTCGCTGAAACTTTAATTTTACCTGTCTGCAAAGAAATTGTCAAAATTATGATTAGCCAAGAAGCCGCTAAGGAAATCGAAAAAATACCTGCGTCAGCAGATACGATCTCACGTCGCATTAATGAAATATCCACCGACATTCAATCAACGTTAATTGAAAAATTAAGGCTAAGTGGAGTTTTCGCGCTACAAGTCGACGAGTCTACTGATATCAGTGGTCACGCGCATCTCATCACAAATGTGAGGTACACGGATGGATATGAAATAAAAGACGAGTTTTTATTTTGTCTGCCACTACCTGGTTATACCACCGGAGATGAAATATTCAGAGTAACAAACCAGTACTTCAGTGAACATAATTTGGAATGGCGCAACTGCTTAAGCATTTGCACAGACGAAGCAGCAGCTATGACAGGAAAAATTAGGGGATTTATAACCAGGGCTTCTCAAAAAAAATCCTAATATTAAAAATTTACATTGCTTTTTACACAGAGAGGCACTGATGTCGAAGTCTCTGCCTGATGAATTGTTGTCTGTCTTAAAATTGTCAATTACATCAAGTCGCGACCGCTGAACTCTCGTCTGTTTAATGCATTGTGTCAGGAAATGGGAGCAGATCATCAGTCACTTCTGTTTCATACAGAAGTACGATGGCTTTCTCGCGGAAAAGTGCTTTCTCGGATTTACGAGCTGAAAAATGAGACCCAGACATTTCTAGAAACCCAGGGTTCAGACTTTGCTTCTCTATTTAAAAAAGAAGAATGGGTAGCAAAACTTGCATATCTGGCGGACATATTCGCTCAATTAAATGAGCTCAACAAAAAAATGCAAGGAAGAAATTGTAACATTTTAACGTCTTCGGACAAGATTGAAAGCTTTCGCGCTAAGTTTGTGCTATGGATCAGCCACGCTACCAATGGTAGTAACGAAATGTTTCCAAATGTCATGGCTGCCGATTCAGAAAAAAAGTGCAGGATTTGATAGTGAAACACTTGGAGCTTTTAGCAGAAAAAATGAACTCATATTTTCCTAAGTGTGACCTGCAACCTATGGACTGGGTAAGAAATCAATTTTCGGAAAGCATTTCCCTTGAACATTTACCAATAAACGAGCAGGAAGAATTCATGGAGCTTAAAACTGATCGGACACTAAAATTAAAATTTTCTGAAACAGAGTTAGCACATTTTTGGCTCCACGTAAAAAATGAGTATCCACTGCTGTCAAAGCGAGCTATTGCAATTCTATTACCATTTGCCACGACCTATTTATGCGAATTGGGGTTTTCAACTCTCACTACGATAAAGTCAAAAAAAAGAGAACGCCTGAGGACGATCGACGAAGAGATGCGAGCAGCGTTATCAACGATTGTTCCAAATTTTGATCGTCTGTGTTCAGTTAAACAGGCTCACATTTCGCATTAAACATCTTTTCATGTTATATTGATTTTAATAATAAATATTAATAAAATATTGTTTTTGGTAAATTTTGGTTCGGAGTGGCCACGCTTATTACGAATAATTTTTAGAAAAAAACTTTAGATATGCCGTAATTACTATAAAAGGAAACTTTTTGGCTTGGTGGCGGCGGAAAAAGATGCATTTTAATTATCAATTGCGTAAAATTAAAATTCACTTCTCGAACCGATTCGGTGACAGTTCGCGGTCATTCTGTCACTGTCATGTGATAAATATCAATCATAATTACACAAACCCGCTAGACAAACCCTGCTTTGCCAAACAAACCATTCAAAACCTGGGATGTTTTTTTAAATTATGATGACATGCAGCTTTCGTAGTTTTACCTCAAAGTTCGCCGTTATTCGTAATAAGCCTAGCCAATCCTATCCAAAATTTACCTTTTTTTTTTCTTTGGTGTACCGTTAAAATTTCTTGATTAGTTAGGTGTACCGTGAACATAAAAAGTTTGCGGAACACTGTGTTAATGCACTATATCATCGTACATATAATATTGTGTTAATGCACTATATCATCGTACATATAATATTGTGTTAATGCACTATATCATCGTACATATAATATTGTGTTAATGCACTATATCATCGTACATATAATATTGTGTTTATTATATATGCTTTTTTATTTTTATTTAAACTATTATTGAATGACAGACTAATCAGTCTAATCACACTTCAAAGTACAATAATTCTTATTTTAACAATTTATCATTTGGGAAGACCAGCAAAAAAAGTTTTAAGTTTAATCTTAAAACATAATCAAATATATCGATTGTTTTAGAAATTTCATTCAATAGCATCATTCTTCTTGTCATGCTATGTTGTGCTAGAAAATCCGTTCCGCTGTGCGGTATTTTGTTTTCTACAATAGCTCCAAGGAAAACAATTTCCCTCGGGGCCCACATCATCTTCGTGATGCTGTATGTAGGGTCTTTTTAGGAAAAGGAAGGAGAGGAAGTTGTGGGATGGAAAAAGGTATGAGGGGTGGGTAGGAATCAATGTGTCCAGGAGTGACGGACGTATAACGTAACACCCACTGCGGTGCAAGGCGATGGAGTACGGCTGGAGAAATCAAAATGTCTCCATCAACCAGTTTTATCGGATCCGGCCCGCCACGCAGTAGGTGTTCAAACGCATCCGCCGCCAAGACCTAGATAAACCTCACCCTGTAAACACGGGACCCCTTCTAAGTAACCAAATGTGGCGAACCACTTGGGATGACCTATGGCAGGGGTGTTGGTTATCCAATAAATAGTTCCCGGGGCGGCGCGGGAGGTAGGTACCCATACCCGTCTACCAGGTTATTGGTGGTTTCGACTACGGCCGATGTTTTCACATGTCTGTTTTATTTATTTGAGTGTGCCTCCGTACATAATACATAGACCAATGCCTTTGAGTAAGAGTATGTTAAATATGTCCGTGTTACATCTTTGTACTGTAATTATTATTTTATCCTAATTTTATTGTCAATGGGTACTTGAAGTGTAATAAATGAGTCTTCCTTCTCTATTTTCTTAATGTTGCATTATAATTTTTTGTAATAGATACCTTACTGATAAAGTTGTTATTTTGCCCTACTGTCAAATTGCTTTGGAAATTTAGAGGGTTCTATTATTTATAACTTACTAGCTTTTGCCCCCGGCTTCGCTCGCATAGTATCCGCCTCCCCCACCTTCCTTATCCCACTCCACTCCCCTTCCCTCCCTTCCTCCCCCCCTCACTCCCCCTCCTCTCTCCCCTTCCCCCCATCCCACCAATTCCCCTCACCGCCCCCTCCATACCCGTTACATTCATTTTTCAAACAGCGCGCGTGTCACCTATTAAAGCGTAACAATCAAACATACGCAGTTTCGCATTTATAAAATTAGTAAAGATCAGCGTAATTTTAACCATCGAAGGGATCTCCATAAACAAAATAACAAAATGACAGCGCACGTCAAATAATTACTTATAGTTACCTAGCATCGCTTTGTGAACGTATAATAAATCATTTCTTAACGCCAGAGCTTCTTCATAACGCCAGAACTTACCAAGAAATATAGCCTATATTACTCGCAAGTAATGTAGCTTTTTATTAATGAAATAATTTTTAAAGCCGATTCAGTATTTTTTGCATGCAAGAGCGACAAACATCCACACAAACTTTCGCCTTCATAATATTATTTTTATTATAGCTTTTGCCCCCGGCTTCGCTCGCATATTCGCCATTTTAATTAATTAATTAATTAATAATAATTAATAATTAATAGGATATCGTAGAATAAAAAAAGTAAGTAGGTGTGCATACATTGTTTTACAGTTTTCACGCCTTTAAACCTAGAAACAGTGTTTCAATAGAGTCGTACGAGCTTACAATTAATTTATTATATATTTCGCAAAGAAATCACAATCGATTATCCGCAAAAAATTTTCAAATCATACACGATGAAAACTTCCAGTTGAGCATAACTGCTGTCTTAAAGTAATTTAATAGAACGGCGGACAAATTTCCCAGCATTTCCCTCACGTAATATGAAAATTCCGTTTGCGACCCTCTGTGAAGTTGCCCGATAATAATGAAAAACTATCGAAGTCTCTGAAAGGTGGTTCTTTTGTTCAGAGATAAATGGAAGCTGGATAGCACTGGCCCTCAGGGTTGGGAATAATTTGGAAAAAGTGACATCTTTTGTGAGTTTCCGGTCCACCGCCCCTACACAATCGTGGACATGCCAATTCCCTCCGATAACACATCGCCCTTAATCCGATTACGTTTTCGACTTCATTGAAATACGGCTTCGATCGGTGATTTTCGCCTAACTGAATTTTGCTTTTGGAATAATCAAATTGGAAATGAAACTCTTTATTTACTCAGGTTTCAAATGGGTCCTGAAGGATATTATCGGAGGTATTGGACCGTGAAATGGAGAGGATTGATGAATTTGGGTTTTAGTCTGTGGACCAACTTAAATGTTCGAATGATTTCGAGCATAGTTAATTGGAAGTTAATAAATTCGAAAAACATAGTAGTAAATTCTAAGACAAGTAAGATCCAACTTATGGGCGTTTAACCAGCCAGCGGCCGAAAATCCACATTTCGTTGAAAGATGTTCTTATGATCGTACAGGGCGGTTCCAATGAGAAAGATTAATTATAGCTTTTTAAAATTATAACTCAATATTGATTTTATTTCATTCTAAAATTGCTTTAATTTAATATTTTTGAATGTAGCTATTACTTTGTGGTTATCCATTATAGAAAAATGAAATAATTCAACTTTGTATAAACCACTTATATGATGCGCAAATCCGACCGGTTTCGGAACAAACGTTCCTTCGTCAGGGAAAGCTTATACTAATTTGACAGTTTCGAACAATGTTTTATTATGGTAGGGGTGGAGCTGTTGCTAGATAATAATGTAGATTGGGTGGGTAGGTATTAGTGTAGAGTGGGTGGGTAGGTATTAGTGTAGAGTGGGTGGGTAGGGGAACAAATCCATGATTGGGCTATATGACAATGTTTTTTGTTTGTTGATAATAGATTCATTATTTTTAAGGGATTTTTTAATTTCCAAGGCCTCTAAGTTGTCTAAACGTTTTCCTTTGTGATTAATATGAAGAATATTTAACACTGTATTTTTTTTCAAAACTATGGTTATTTTCAATGAATTTTTAATGAATTTTTAACTCTACACTAATACCTACCCACCCAATCTACATTATTAACTAGCAACGGCTCCACCCCTACCATAATAAAACATTGTTCGAAACTGTCAAATTAGTATAAGCTTTCCCTGACGAGGGAACGTTTGTTCCGAAACCGGTCGGATTTGCGCATCATATACGAGAAGTGGTTTATACAAAGTTGAATTATTTCATTTTTCTATTTTGCTTTAATTTAAACCTACATCCAAATGCTGAAAGGCGTGATGATAAAACTATTAAAATTAGGTACTTTTTGTAATAAATTTTAATCAAAAATATTTATCATTTTTCAATAATGTCTAAGCAAAATAAGAATGTAAAAAAATCTGAAATACATTATTTTCGTTATTTGTTTTTGGGGTGTTATGCCGTGTTGCGCTACCTTCTTCTTTAGCCAACGTTTCGGACATCGTTGCAGTGTCCATCATAGGGCAGATCCGACAGATCCAGCAGATCCGGTAGATGTGTCGCAACACGGCGTAACACCCCAAAAACAAATAACGAAAACGTATCTGAAATATATTAGTTTGTAGGTTCGCAAATAAATACACAAACGGACCAATTTTCGTCAAGAAACACATGTACGTATATATTTTTTAATGATTTTATTTAAACTAACATTAAAATTCTGAAACATGCGTTTACCAGATAATATATTGATTTATTTTACTGCATGATTATATGATTTAAAATGGTTGTTGTATAACAGAAAATCTTTTTTGAAAATTTAACAAATCTGCCAACGACCTATATGGTATAACCTTGTTATAGGTACTATAAATAAACATTTTTTCTTAAAATTTAAAACATGACTATAAAACATTTACTAGATAAACGAACAATCTTTGGAAATCAATTCATAATTTTTTGTGGAAAAAGTCTAAAATCTGATTTAAAAATGACATATCTCTGGTTTTTTCTGGTTATACCCGCTTGCGGTATTTGTTTTTGGATTTTCTGGGGTTCGATGTCTCTAAAATAACGCACACAACGCACACATTTTTCATGAAAACATTCGATGAGATTATTTGTTGAATGGTAATCAATAGAATGAGTAGGCAGTTAACACCGGTAAAATTTTATTTCAAATCCCCTTTAAAATTGACGTAACAGTTGACGTTAATTGTATGATCCAATAAATCAACTCTAGCTAAAAACCAAAATTAAAAATTGCATGTAATTAATAACATTTCTGGTTTATAGCGATACCAATCATAACGACACTAAAATCCCACATGATTAGTATTATTAATTGCCGTAAGTCACGGTTTGCGTAGATGATTTTACGTAGACCTGTTATATGCACCTACCCTATGTCGTTGGCGCTTTGAATGATAAAAATGGACATTAAAAAATTCTGGTACAAAGTACAATTACATGTTTTTTTTACGTTAGCTCCATACAGGAGGCTAATTTATAAGACAATAATTTCCCTCAGGGCCTATGTAATCTTAGGGGATGCTTTGTGTAGGGTCTTTTTAAGGAAGGGAAGGAGAGGAAGTTCTGGGAAGGAAAAAGGTATTAGGGGTGGGGACGAATCCGGGCGTCAGTGTGTCTGGTAGTGACGGACCTATGAATTTATCTCTCCAACTGCGGTGCAAGGTGATGGGTCGAGAGAGTCCGGCTGGAAAGGTCAAAAGGCCTTAATCAGTCTCTCTCGATCCGGCCCGCCATGTGGGTTTTTTTTCTTACATGAAATACCGCACAAGAGTCCTAACTGCTCCCATCTGGAGCCAGTGGGACTATGGGGTATGTTGTGAGGTTGAAGGTAGTGGGGAGGGGAAGGAGATAGGTAAGAGGAAGGTGGGGAAGTACCTGGCTATTCAGATCTGGTCACCAAACACGGCTAAAGCCATTTCAAGCGACGTTTCCATTCTGAATGGTGGTCTTACACAAGGGCGATACTGCGAATAGGTATCTTCCACTCAGGAACGTGCCGCAAATATACTATATATTATTTTTTATTTTTTTTTTTTTCAATTATTTCTGGCTTTCACCCTTCAAGGGTGTTCTAGGCCATCATTTATAATTACAGAGAAAGGAAAGGTGAATTTATATATTAATTTTATTTAAATGTGCAAATTTCAGAATTTTATGGAAGATTGGAATAGAGTTCAGACTTAGAAGAGATGAGATGTTGAATGGAGGAGAGGCAATTTTTGATAACGCTTGATAGAAGAGAGGATATTTATTTAGAGAGGGACAATCAAAAAAATATGTGATCTAAAGTTCCCACATCTAGACCACAGAACGTACAATCTGGGGAGTCAAGCACATGAATTTTATAAAGGTGAGAAGGAACGGAACAATGTCCGATTCTCATACGAATAAGTAAGGAGATTTCTTTTTTGGAAAAATGAGGGAATTTTTGAAACCACGGTTTTGATGGGATAGTCCTTTGTATTGAGGCGTAGCGGGCACCCTTGGATTGACTAGCAATGTTCCAATACTCTGTCCAATCATTGCGGGATCTATCTTTGATGATGGAAAAAATATCAGACAGGGGAATATGGTTTACGAGGGTAACGGTAGGGTTAGACGCTCCTTGTTTTGCCAAGGAATCAGCAATATCGTTACCCACTATGCCAACATGTCCAGGAATCCAAATCAGAGTGACAGTTTTTCCAGAGCTTTGAATGGAGGTTATCAATACTCGAATAAGACATACAAAGTGATCATCAGGATGAAGAAGAGGACTTGTTTTAAGTTTTTGGAGGGAACTGAGAGAGTCAGAGAGAACAAGAGAATGTTCAAAATTATTTTTTATTATATATTTGAGAGATTCAATAATCGCAATGCACTCGGCAGAAAATATTGAAAATTGGTTTGAAATTGAATAAAATATTCTTTCATTAGAATTATTGTGGTAAACGTTAATACCAATACCACAGTTAGGACTGTTAGGAGAGTCCGGAGATTTGGAGCCATCAGTAAATAAAAGAGAAGAGTTGGGCCATTTAGAAGAAATAATGTCATTGAACATATTATTGACAGTACGGGCTGGGAGATTGGAATGACTTTTAAGGATGCCGATCCCTTCTAAAATCGTTGGGGATAGGGTGACTTGACTATATTTTAATTTGTACAAAGGAAGAAGATCATTTTTGATAATTTGAAGCTCTGAGAGAGAGCGAAAATTTTTACAGATGGCAGGGAGAGGTTTAGTTCGAGCTCTGATTGTAGATGAATGTGTTGAGTCGTTGAACAACGAGACTCTGGGAATAATCTGATGACTTTTAGAATTTAAACATTTAAGAACAAATTTGTCAGCAAATAATTGACGCCTTAAATAAAGAGGAGGATCAGAACATTCTACTTGAAGGGAATTGATGGGCGACGATTGCATCGCGCCAGTTATTATTCGCAATGACTTAGATTGAATTTTGTCTAATTTACTGAGTGCATTTTTGGATGCAGTACTAAAAAGTGGGCAGGCATAGTCGAGATGACTTCGAATAAGTGCATTGTAGAGCAACTTAATGCAGATAGGATGAGCACCCCACCAAACGCCAGTCAATGATCTGATAATATTTAAATTTTTTTCACATTTAGTAACTATATTATTAATGTGGGAAGACCATTTAAGTTTCCTATCAAATGTTACTCCCAAAAATTTTACTTCGGAAGCATTGGGGATTGGAGAGTTTTTAAATAAAATTTGAACAGGGGGGTTATTATGACGATTTGAGAAGGTAACACACCGACTCTTTTGTACTGAAAGTTCAAGACCATTTAAGGTAAGCCATGTGCAAAGGGCATCCATGGCTTCATTAAGATATTTGACGGCGGAAGGAATGATTTTGGATGATAAGAAGAAAGCTATGTCATCTGCGAACTCAACAACTTTTACTTGAGGGGGAATGGTGACATGCATATCGTGTGTGTATATATTATACAGTAAGGGGGATAATACATCGCCTTGGGGTAAACCCTTCCAAATTGACCTACTCTGAGGACTAACATCTGGTAGCTCAATGAAAATTTTCCTATCGAGAAAAAGATTAATAATAGATTGGACAAACATGAGGGGTAAGCCAAGGCCTAAAAGTTTTTTTTTAAGAATTGGGATGGAAACATTGTCAAAGGCGCCTTCTATGTCTATAAAGACTGCAAGACATACTTCTTTGTTAGAAATGGATAAATTAATATCAGTGCTGATGATGGCGAGGTTATCTTGTGTAGATTTCTTTTTCCTAAATCCAAATTGGGATGGAGAGAGAAGATGATTACTCTCGACAAAAAATTCTAACCGGTTTTTAATTAATTTTTCATAAATTTTACTAAGGGTGGATGAAAGAGCAATTGGCCTATAGTTGGATCCAGAATTGGGTGATTTGTTTAATTTTAGAATTGGGATGATTATTTGAGAACTCCAGTCATCAGGTATTATGCCAGTCTGGAAGATTTTATTTAAGATGCTTAAAAAGTGATTTAGAACATTATCATTACTATTTTTGATAATGCTATAAGGTATACCATCTCTGCCTGGAGATGAGTCCGTGACTGTTGATAAACATTTTTTTAATTCAATTAAAGTGAATGGAGAGTCAAGCCAATGATCAGACATAGGAGTGTTGTGGATTGGAGTTATTTCATCTAAGTTAGGTACAGAAGGGGGGGCAATTTTGTCCAAGAACTCGTCTATCCATTTAGAATGAGAAGCTCGAGGAGATGTTGGACTGAAGGAGGATCGAAATCTTCGAATCATAGACCAAACTTCCGAAATTGGAGTGTTCGGAGATACTGAACTGCAGAAGTTGTACCACCCGGATTTTTTTTTTGACCTCAATACCCTTTTGGCATTGGCTTCGGCATTTTTGTATATGAGATAGTTCTCCATAGTCATATTGTGACGATAGGAAAGAGATTTAGCTTTCCGAATTCTCACTACTTTGGAACATTCCTCATCCCACCAGGGAGATGGAGGGAGTTTTTTGAGAGATTTGGTTTTAGGGGGAGGATTTGATTTATTGATTGCAGTTACGAGCATTGATTTGAAGTTATCGTAGTCATCTTTGACAGATAATGTATCGGTATAGGATAAATTTTGTATAAACTTATCCATATGTGAGTTAAATTCGTCCCATTTGGTGTGTTTTGTTTTAATCTTTGTCGAAATATGGGCCTTGTCTGAATGGAAAGAAGTTTGATAAGTGATGGTGATCGGGAAATGATCACTGGAGCAGGGGTCGGGGGACACCACCCACGAGGAGAGAGGTGCCAGATTAATAGAGCATATGGAGAGATCCACTGCACTGGGGTTTGTGTTGGGGCGAGAGATTCTAGTAGGAGATCCGTCATTCAAAAGAAAAAGGTTGGATTCATCTAGGAAATCCATCACACTTCGACCGTCTCGATCACAGAAAGCAGAACCCCAGACGGGGGAATGGGCATTAAAATCACCCAATAAATAGAAAGGAGGGCTTAGTTGACGGACAATTTGCAACCACGCTTGTTTATTGAAGTGCGATGTTGGGGGAAGATAGATAGAAACAAAGGAAGTGTCCTTTATTTTAGCTGCAACCATTTGAAAGTCAGCATTGGGGGGTTTGATATTATTTATTGGGAAAAACGGAAGGGATTTTTTAATAAAAAGGGCAGCACCACCGCCCGTACCTTCCGGGCGATCATCGCGGAGACAGGAGTACCCTCCCACATTAAAGTGGGTGGATGGAGTAAACCATGTCTCCGAGACAGCAGCCACAGAAACAAGGTTTGAATTTAATAGGTTAAGAAGGTTTGATTTGTTAGAAATAGCACTGCGGCTATTCCACTGAAGAATTCTGACATCTTGAAGAGCCATTTTGAATAAATGATTTTAATGTGGAAATAATAGAAGCAGCGTTGGACGGTAGATTAGTTTGAGAAGAAATTAGGTCAATTAGAAGCATAATAAGAGTTTGAATAAATGAAGAATTATCTTGGGAGAGTTGTTCAGAAAGCTTTTGATAGTTTGTTGAAGATGAATTATAATTGTTTGCGCACCCATTTGTGGCGTGTGAAAGAGGAGAACCATTGGGATTTAAGAGAAGTGAGTTGTGTTGTTGCTGATCGTATCCACGAGCCTGTTTAGAGATAGGGTTTTTGTATGTGAATTTTGTTGAACGGGAAGATGTTGAGGAGGTGGCGAGAGGGTTGGATGAAGAGTTACTGGCTAAAACCTCGGAAAATGATTTTTTGACAGGCGGGAATAATTTAGAAGCCTGCAGAAAAGACAAGTTCTCAGAGGCCATAGAAATTTTTATATTTTTTTGGCGAGATTGTTCGGGGCAAGAAGAGTTAATGGCGGAATGAGCGCCTAAGCAGTTAAAACATTTAGGTGAAGAGAGAGAAGAACATTGGTCAGCCGAGTGGTTTTCTCCACATTTGAAACATCTGGGAGGGGATCTGCATGCAGCTTTGGTATGACCAAAACGGCAGCAGTTGAAACATTGAGTGGTGGGATAAGTGTACATTTCAACTGGTAAGGAGTTGAAAAATAAATAAATATGGGAGGGAAGAGATTGTCCTTCGAATGTGATGACGACAGATTGGGAGGGCTTCCAGGAAACGATGCCCTCAGAGGTGTCCTTATAATTTAGCCTCCTGGCTTTTATGGGATTGCCGATATGTTGGGGGGTTGAAAGTGAGGATAGGATTTCTGGAATGGACAGATCGGTCGAGATACCCCTGACCAGGCCCATTCGAGTGACATTGAAAGTTGGGATGTACGCCTTGAATTTAGAATTAGATGAAATAAATATATTTTTGATAAAGTTGTTGGCGGCTGAACCTGACATGAATTCAACAGAGATTCGGAAGCGACCCTCGGCTTTAACACCTCCAGGTTTAATCGAAAGGTTCTTGTTATTTGAAAGAAATTTACCAAATTCAAGAGGATGGATGGTTTTACCTTGTTCAGTTTTTTGCGCATATACAATGTAGGGGCCACGGGAATGAGTAGAGTAAAAGATTGTTGGAGGAGGTTGAGGAAGAGCTGGAGGGGACTGAGAAGACAAAGGCGAATCATGTTTTTTTGGGGAAAGGGGACTAAATTTTCTTTTTTTAATTGAGGTTAGGATGACAGATTCATTGTCTGAAATGTTTGAATGTTCTGAAAAGTCTATTTTATCTGAAATGTCTCCATCTGGAGGGTCAGGAGGGGGATCTGGGGGCTTTGTAAGGGGTACAGGAGGGAAATCCTCCTCCATTGTTCAAAAAATTACAGCTTATATAAAAAGAGACAGAAGTAAAAAAATTATATAAATATCTGAAAATGAGCAGCAAGAAGTGACTCCTGGAAGATCAGGGGGGAGAAGATTCCAACACACTAAACTTTTTACAGCCAAAACACAATAAAAAGATTGGTTTAAGAATATTTTTTGAAAGAGCAAAACAAAAGAACTGATGACAGCCAAATGTTATTGTTGCGAGTCAATATATTATTTTAAATGAATAAATTGTGAATAACACAAATTAACTAAATAAAATTTATTTGCCACGCCGGGATTCGATCCCGTGACCTTCGGAGTGCGAGTCAAGAACCTTACCGCTGCACTACGCGGCCGGGTGGACGCATCCGCCGCTAAGACCTGGACTAACCTCACCCAATGAACCCAGGCACTCCTACCACTTGGGGTGACCTATGGCAGAGGTGTTGGTTACCCAATAAATTGTTAAATGGTGGCCGTACCCATTCTCGCCTCCCAAATTTAGAATCTTCCCATGTTTAGACTGGGAAAGTGATATGTATATATCAGCGGTCGTCACACTTTTTGGGTCAAGGGCCACATAAGACAATGTGAGATATCACCGCGGGCCGCACACTTATGATTTCAGGGGGGGGGGGTGTTGTACCTTTTTGTTTAGCAAGTTAAAAAAGCAATTATTTTTATTTAAGCACCGGGTTGCTACTTCCTTCCTTCTTGTGTTCATGGTAGTGTCAATTCTTAATAATAATAATTATATAAAAAAAAAATAGTGTATGTATCTGGAATGGAATATTTCACTTCAATTTTCATCCACTTCCCCGAACTATCGAAATGTGAGAATTTTCGCACACGTGATAAAAATGATTACTATGCATACAATGACAAAAATTAATCAATATTAAAGTTTATTTTACTTTATTGGTACGTGATAAGCGTGTTTTTTTTGTCTTTTTTAAACCATTTTTTTACCTACCTACACCCTCACTGTGACATCTCTACGCCCTCTAATTTTCTCGGGGTCTTCTACCGCCCCCCTGAAAGTCTCAAACGACAATATAATTAATTGTTAAAAAACAGATAATATAATTAATTGTACATGAAAAAAAATATATTTAAAAAGTAAAAGGCAGATATTTGTGCGAGCCGCAAAAAAACGGATAGTGTAATTGTGCATGAAAAAAAATATATTTAAAAAGAAAACGGCAGATATTTGTGCGGGCCGCAATAAAACGGATAATTAATTGTACATGAAAAAAAATATATTTAAAAAGGAAACGGCAGACATTTGTGCGAGCCGCAAAAAAACGGATAGTGTAATTGTGCATGAAAAAAAAATATATTTAAAAAGAAAACGGCAGATATTTGTGCGGGCCGCAATAAAACGGATAATTAATTGTACATGAAAAAAAATATATTTAAAAAGAAAACGGCAGATATTTGTACGGGCCGCAAAAAATGGATTGTATAATTGTACTTGAAAAAATATATATTTAAAAAGAAAACGCCAGATATTTGTACGGGCCGCACAAATATACGCCACGGGCCGCAGTTTGACGACCACCGGTATATATAATTAAATTGATCGATTATTAAGATTGTAAAACAAGTTATTCCAATTTTGCGTAAACTTTTCGATGAAGACAATCCAATAGTTCAGGAAAAAATCGAAATCGGAATTCACGCCCTTTATGGGAGGAGCTTAAAAATACTTGAGAAAAAGCTTTTGGAAAGGTTGGAAAAGGTATTTGAGAATTTTTTTTGGTTGATTTCGTAAAGGTTGATTTCGTAAAGGCCTGTAAAAAATATTAATTCCTGTTTTACGCATTGTTTATTGTAAGAAAACTGAAATTTAAAATTGATTTCATGAAACTAAGCGACGCGGAGTCACACGACTGTCTCCCGCGCCGGTTGGAGCGTGACTGATACGAAATAGGTGTTGCCCAGTGCATGGTTCTTGTGCCCATGCCATAAGGGTCACTTCAAGATTAAAAAATTCGTAGAGTGCGGGCCGTATTGATTGATGTCAAAAATAACAACGAGAAAATGGATATTTTATTTTATTTTGTTCGGGCGTAAATATCATTTTTTTGCGATTATTATAAAAGAAATTAAATTTGCCACATTATACAATAAAACTAAATCCGAAAAGGGGTTTATAAATAGGAGAGTTTGGACTTGAAAGTGTTTTTTATAGACCTTATACTTAATTTTTTTAAAGTCTTGTTAAAAGAAGATATTTTTAAGGGTCAAGGCATGTTGCACACACAGTATTTGAAACATCTATAATACTTCTAAGCTATTAAATTTTCAAAACAAAAATATGTGATTTTGTATGATTTTGCATTATTTAGTATGAAATTAATTCGAAACATTCTGTAAATTTGAATGGATTCCTAAAACGATGAATCAAATTAAATACATTCTCTTCGACAGTTTCATCCCTTAAAATGTCAACGATTTTAATATTCTGGAGTCGTTCGGCGGCCGTCGTTTTGTTATTTTATGAAGAAAAATCGACAATCTCGCCCGTGTCCGAACGATTAATTCGAAACATCGTGCGATTAACATAATGGATCGATCACGCCCATCTCTAGACTGGCTCAACTTGACCTTTCCTAGACCATTATCTCAATCTGTTTCCTTTCGCCGTTTCACTTTTCTCTTGCTCACTGGTCGTGTTATAAAGATCTTATACATATACTAGCTGACCCAGCAAACGTCATTCTGCCATTTTAATTATTTATGGTGAATATTTTGGTTGTTAAATAAAAAATAACGAATGTATTGTAAGTGTGTCGGGATGAGATCTATGACAGAAAGAGGAAGGGAGCGCTGTAGACGATGACCGCCGATCAAAAAAAAAAACACTAACTAAAGTAGGAAAATGAAATAAAGATAATCAATATGAATTTCGAAGAGCAATTGAGTGTACGATATTTTTTGTCAGTCCGTCTTTAGCTAACACAAATAATCTCGATGGTTTGCCCATGCGAGAACATGATGCCGAATGTAATATCAAAATGACGCGACACTTCTCAATAATGTCTTGCTCATGTGTTGATGAAAGTTCGATGAGGCGGACGTAGCGCCATCTGTCCTTCAACAACATAAATAATTTCGTTCTGTTTGAAATACGAAAGACGGTTAAATTTGTTCATACAAGAATACTGACGTGAATGTGACGTTGAATACTTACTTGTAATTCATACCCTCCAAACCTGGTCATCCATCCATGAATAGAATAAATAATCACATACAAAGCCAGCAAGCAAGCCATGAGGTTAGGTAGCAGTAATAAGTAGGTATGGGAAAAATGTATAATTTATTATAAAAAAATCAAACCCTGCCCTTGGAACATATTATAATGATTAGCTATGAGACTCTAAGTTAAACAACGGAAATAATCATCAGAGGTGACTGGTTACGATGTATCGTACCCAGCTGTAAATGTTTAAAGTTTCTCGACACGTGTCAATAAGAAAGAAATTATATTGTAACGACATAAGAAAATTACTGATGGGCGCCTGTGACGTAAAACGTAACATATTTATGAATCAGTAATCCCTAAAAATAATCTAAAAAGCACAATCTCGATCTGTTAAAAATATAAGTAATTTAAATCTCACTTCTCGTGATCCAAAATGTCCTGAGTCCAGCCATATAAATGCTCGTGCCACATAACCCTCACCGATCCTGGTAAATCCGTCAACTCCCGCGTCGATTCCTCTAGAAGCTTGTTCCCACCTCTCTCGTGCATTCAGAGTGCAAGGCTGCCAACCACAACGGTTAAATCCATAGAGCATTAAAATGCCATAGCGGTACCTACCGCTACATTACCCCTCCACCAAAGAGAAAATATTTCCTCCTGGAAATCCTGAGGACCATGTCATTTCCTGAATAGAACTGCATGCTATGTGCAACTTGGTTGTAGATGTTCGACTTGGATGATCGCCAAACTTGAAAAATTGTCAGCCGGTAGGATCCTGGTGATTGAGGTACGCCCAATCCATATAATGAATCTCATGGAAGAAGCGGTGACCACCGTACTGCAATACTGAAGCCATGACATAATGCGATGAACAGAAAGATGCATCAATCTATGCAGCTTCTCTCCAATTATGATGCATTCAATAACTGATGACCCAAGATGGCCCAAGGTAGAGATGAAATATCTGGTCCGGAATCTCAAATTCAGCTTCTTTTGCTATTAATTTCTTCCAAAACTGATGACCCAAGATGGCCCAAGGTAGCGATGAAACATTTGGTCCGAAATCTCAAATTCAGCGTCTTCTGATATTACTTTCTTCCAAAACTGATGACCCAAGATGGCCCAAGGTAGCGATGAAACATCTGGTCCGAAATCTCAAATTCAGCGTCTTCTGATATTAATTTCTTCCAAAACTGATGACCCAAGATGGCCCAAGGTAGCGATGAAATCTCAAATTGGAGCAGAAGAAAGTCATTAAGTGAGGTTCTGTGTAGGTGATGAAATTTTTCCCGCGCTGCTAGCTCTGCCGTCCAAAAAGAATGAAGATGTATGATGATCAAGACTGCATCTTGTGAAACTGAAGAAAATCCTTGAGTGTGGTTCTGCATACAATGAAGAAATTTCCCCGTTCTGATGAGGGTTGACAATGCGCCGCTGAAGAGTATTCAGAAGTGAGATTTCTAACTAACCGCTCCACTAAAGCTTACATAATGTAACTGAGTAAAATTGCATGAAAACGCTAAACTAAATTAAGCATGAAATGTGCTTTACCTACTAAAGGAAAACTATCCAAAAAAATTTATATGAACTGGAATTACATAACTCTCATAGATAACCTACAAGACTGAATACCTAATTAACATTCTAAAGTTCAATTTAATGAGGAAGATATTACATGAAATACTAAAGTCCAAACACAAACATTTATTCTTAAATCCCAGTTTGATAAAACACCCCTGACACCTGTCGATCAAAAAATAAAGTAATAGCCGAGAATCAAACCATTAAACTTCAAAAAGTAGTGACCCCACTTACAGAATGAAGACATCTGTCGAAAAAAAAGTTACCCAAAATAGAAGTTCCCAAAAAAAAAATTGGATGTGAACATGAATAATTCCCCTAGTATTAGATAGCATAATTGTAATCAGCAATTAAATATAAGACAATAATTTATTGTAATAAATATTTAACTCAGAATTAATTTTTCTCACATTTGACAGGGTGTCCAAATTCGCTCGAGCTCTAAGCGAACTTCAACAACCAGTTGAATATGGAAATAAAATTGTAGTAAACAAACTAAGTTCAAAATCTTTAGTATAAATAGAGGATAAAATGCACTCAGAAATTGACCATTGAATTAATAATTGTTTAACCAATATTGTAAAACAAAACAATTACAAAACCCTTTATAATAATCATTAAAAAAAAATTCCACAGCGGAATTTAACTAAGTAAATGGATTTATATTATGCTTAATCATAAAATATATTTACCGATATTATGTTTAATCATAAAATAAACTTAAGTATGATAGAATAGATCCTTATGGGAAATGTTCACTATTACGTGTGAAAGAAAACAACCATCACCATAACCAGCTTAAACAATTTGGATCAATGCCCATGCCATACGTTTCCTAAAACGATATGAAAAATAGATAATTTTGAGCTTCTGAAGCTATAGCCTTTTTCATATAAATCTATTTTTTTTTTTCTCATGGAAATTAACCCAAAAGTCACCAACATAATGTAAGTGAAACAATAAGGTATTCTAGGTTTCTACACACTAATTATAAGCATTAATGATACTACGCTAAACACCTCTATATATCCGCAAAATACACAGAAAATAGTTCAATAAAAATTAGTATAAAAGGTTTTGAAAACTATGTATAAACGGTTTTGCTACAGGGAAACAAACCGAAATAACAAGTAAATTCAATGTATGAAAATGATGATCAGTCACTTTCACACGTTGAACTTCATATAACTTCAAGTATACTCATTTACACTTGCAAAGAACAACACATAAGTGTAATATCTGAAAACACAAACACACACAAGGACAATGCAATCAACGTGAGAGCGTAAGGATAAGTCACGTCACCACGCTGAATGATCCACATGCAATTGCTGGATATGCATGCAAATACTTAGAACACATAAAACATTCAAATAAAATCACAAGAAAATCTCTCAACGGAGATAAGAAAACCCAACCCCTCTTGAAATAACCCTAATGATCAACTGGAGTTTCAGATTTAATAATGTCTTTTAAATGATAAATACCCAGTTTTTTGCCATTCATGTCAGCTAACTGATATGCTACTGGAGAAATTTTCCCAATAATCTTGCTCCTAATGAATTTAGGTGCTAATTTTGCTGAAAAGTGTTTACTTGCATCTGATAATACGAATGATCGCCTCCATACGGTTTCCCCAACCCTAAATTGAATATCTCTACGACGCAAGTTGTAGTTCAGCTTGTTACGTTCGTATGACTGCCTTAATGATGTTCGTACCTGTGAAAAAATGTCATTTAATTCCTCTAAACCTGACGCCCAAGAGTCACGCTTAGCAAACGTAATTTCTTCAGCATTGAAATCAGTGCCTAAATAATCTTTTCCTGAAATGATGATCTCTCTGCCAAAGTTGAGAAAGAACGGAGTGTAACCTGTGACTTCATGGACTGCAGTGTTAATGGCTAACTCAATTTCTGGAAGATGATTCGCCCAGGTTCTGTGGTCAGATCCAACATACGAACCAAGCGCTGCTACCAAAACCTTGTTAACCCGTTCCACAGGATTGTTCTGAGGATGATATCTGCAGTTATAAAACAGGTGACGAATATGAAACTTATTGGCTAAAGCTTTCATATCACGTGAAATGTATTGAGGACCATTGTCCAACACAATGGTGTCCGGAACTCCAAACTTCAGGAAAATTTCATTCTCTAAAATGGAAGCAATATTCAACCCAGTAGCCTTCCTCAGCGGGAACAGCCTCGTGTACTTAGAAAAGAAATCAGAAACTACCAAGAGATAAGTATAACCTTTCTTGTATGAACTCGGATAAGGCCCAAGTAAATCAGTTGCAATCATTTGCCAAGGGCGCTGAACCAATTTGGGGTTTCCCATTAGACCTGGCGGTAACAAATTAGTACTCTTGTAACCTAAGCATATCTGACATTTACCGATGAAGGCTCTTACATCAGCAGACATTTTAGGCCAATAATATTTGTGTCTAATTCTGTTCAGGGTTTTTAAAATCCCAAAGTGGGCGCAAGTAGGAGGAACATGGTGCTGTACAATTAAACTATTCCTGAGTTCCTTCGGAACTACCTCTTTCCAGTCGTAAGACCTATGTAAAGCTTCCATACTCTGGATATGTTTATAGAGCCTATCGTTAGTAATTCTCCACGCCGAATACTTCTCAGGATTGGCCAAAATTTTCTCCTTTAATTTGACGTACCATTGGTCCGATGTAGAAAAATTTTGACTGATCGTATTAACCTGTAAAGGATCCCGTGATAACGCATCAGGAATTACATTGTCCTTACCGTTCCTATGAATAATTTCAAAATTGAACTGTTGTAACCTGACTGCCCAGCGCGCGAGCCGTCCTGAAGGCGATTTTAAACTGGTCAACCACTTCAGGCTGTAGTGGTCTGTTATAACCTTAACCGGAATAGGCGAACCCTCAATATAACCCCGAAATTTTTCCAACGCGAAAATCATAGCATTTAACTCTCTTTCTGTGGTAGAGTGGTTCCTCTCTTGAGCAGAAAGTGTTCTTGAAATGAAAGAAATAGGGTGTTCTAACCCCTTATCATCCATTTGTGAAAGACATGCACCGAGCCCTACATTTGAAGCGTCTACGCTAATCGTGAACGGTTTCTTGAAATCAGGACATGCGAGAACAGGAGCAGATACAAGAATGTTTTTAAGTTTTGAGAATGCTAATTGCGCTTGATCATTCCACACAAATTTCTTACCCGCGAATTCTTTCTTTGTTAAATTATACAAAGGTGACGCAATGCTAGAAAAATTGAAAATGAATCTCTTATACCACGAGAGTACCCCAATAAATCTACGTAAACTCTTTTGTGACGTAGGGGTCGGAAAATCAACAATTGCCTTGACTTTATCCGGATCTGTGCGGAGACCTTTGTCATCAATGACAAAACCTAGGTATTTGAGTGAGTCCCTGCAAAAAACGGATTTCTGCACATTAATCGTAAGACCAGCGGCCTGTAGTCTCTGTTTAACCTTCCTCAAAAGATAAATATGTTCTTCGAAAGATGAACTAATAATGATGATGTCATCTAAGTAACAAAAGACTTTGCCATCAAATTCAGGCCCTAACACTTTATCCATCAACCGCATCATCCGGGAGCTAGCACCATGTAAACCGAACGGCATTGTGACGAAATGAAACAACCCTCGCTTGGGTATCGTGAACGCGGTTTTCTCCTTAGACTTTTCGTCTAGCGGAATTTGGAAAAAGGCATCATTTAAGTCCAAAGTTGATAGAAAACGAGCACCACCTAAGCTATTGAGAATGTCTGAGATTAACGGTAAATTGTAGGCGTCGCGTTTCGAGACGGCGTTTAAACGTCTGCTGTCGAGGCATAGCCTGAATGTGCCATTTTTCTTAGGTACCAGAACAATGGGATTATTCCACGAGCTGTTGCTCGGTTCTACCACACCTAACTCTAGGAGTCTGTCAAGCTCCCTATGTACTTCCGGAAGTAAGTGCGGAGAAATGGGATAAACCCTTTGTTTGATAGGAGGCACATCACCCGTGTCTATGACATGATGTTCTAACCCTGTCCTGCCTAACCGATCTCCTGAGTAATCCATGTACTCCTGAACTACAACGTTCAAGACGGAGCGTTGGGATTGAGATAAATTTTTCTCACTATCCAGCCCAATACTATTCGATGCTCGAACACTACTAACAGAATCATTACAAGACATTAATTTTGAAATCTTAGGACAGATGTTGAAAACTTTCCAAAAGTCACAACCCAGAATAATGTCAGATTTAATGTCTGGCATAATAACAAAATTGAACGTTCTAACAACATTTTCAAAACGCACCGGGAGAGCTATTTTGTAAGAACAGGTAACCGAATGACCAGTCGCCGATACTAGAGCGAAATCAGAGTCCAATTTTGACAAATTGAAACCTAAATCTAAAAATTTACGATGAAAGTTATTTCCTAAAATCGAAACGTGCGACCCAGAGTCTAGAAGACCAGAGTAGCCTGTGCTCAAAACTTGGAAAGAGATGTAAGGACGGCCGTCCCTGTTGGCCGCTCGCACCTCCTTCGAAGTCCTTAAATTCTTATAAAAATCTCTTACGGTATCCAGCCACAAAACCCATTCCCGTGAAGTAATCTCGGCAAACGCAGACGTCATAGCGCCCACCGACAGGACCTCACGGGCCATCAGTTTTTTTGAGGACGGCAGCCGCAGAGAGGAGCCTTGACCCCCGGACGCCCGCAGCGAAAGCAGTGCACCTCCCTAGAATTCACATTTGACGGGTTATGCAAAACATTCGAAAAATTACGACGGTTATTCCTGAAATTGAAATTAGGATCGGCAGAATTTACATAACCATCTCTATTGTTAGAATAATTGTTTCTAGAAAAATTCAAATTGTTGCAATCTCTGTTATTATTACTATTGCCAGCATGGTTGTTCCTAGACATATGTAAATCATTCGAATACCTCTCATTGCCTCTATTACCAGAAAAGTTATTTCTAGAAAAATTAGATTTACTGTGATTCCTCTCATTGCCTCTGTTACTAGAATAATTAATAGGATGAGAATTACTAGTGTTTGATCTGTCGTTTGAACGGCTGTCGGCCAACTCAATCATCCTACCTAATTTTTTTAAGGTTAACAAATCAGGGATCTCTGAAAGAGAAAGTTTCTGAATATATCTTGGCAACATATTACTCCGCAAAACGTCTAGGATCTCATCATCCGGCAACCTAGTGGACAAACGATTATTCAGCAATTGAACACGAGTGATAAAAGAACTAAAATTCTCTTTCTGACCTTGAAACGTCAATCTTATTTGTGCCAATAACCTCTTTTCATGGTCTAACAGTTCAAATTCGTTTTTTAACGCAACCACAATGTCCGCCCAAGATGAGAAAGCAGAGCGGTTTACTCTGAACCATTGTAGCGCCTGGCCTGAAAACAATTCGACTGCAGAAGAAAAAAGAGAAGCATAACTTACGTTTCTAGCGACAGCAAGTTCTTCTACCCGTTCTAAGAAATTTCTGACATCCGCAGAGCCATCAAAGGTGAGGTTCCACTTGTGTACCGGAAACGACGGAAGTGACGGAATTGACAAAGCTGAACCGGACCCCGCCGGTGTATCATCCTGTTTCGCCATGATGAATTTTGCCGCTGTTCTACTTCTTGTACCTACTCCTTCATCCATAACCTATTTCTCGATTGTAGGGTAGAAAGAAAATTATTAGAATACATGCAACAACACGACATGAAAAATGACAATGCACATGCAATCACCAATTCTAGGAAAATAATAAATAATGTATGCTGCCAGCGAAGCGTAATAACGCCGGCGAGTTGACGGAAACCAAGCAACAAACTGTGTAAAACTATAAATTAATATAAACAGATCGGTAGGTTGGTTTGTGGGACGAGCAGTTATAAACCCAAGGAAAAGTGAGAATTAAATTAATAACAGATCGAGATGTAAAAACCATTTGATAATCGTGAACAACACTACCGCGAACACGTGCGAGAAAGAACAAACATAGACAGGTTCAGCCGAAGCGCGCCAATGTGACGTTGAATACTTACTTGTAATTCATACCCTCCAAACCTGGTCATCCATCCATGAATAGAATAAATAATCACATACAAAGCCAGCAAGCAAGCCATGAGGTTAGGTAGCAGTAATAAGTAGGTATGGGAAAAATGTATAATTTATTATAAAAAAATCAAACCCTGCCCTTGGAACATATTATAATGATTAGCTATGAGACTCTAAGTTAAACAACGGAAATAATCATCAGGGGTGACTGGTTACGATGTATCGTACCCAGCTGTAAATGTTTAAAGTTTCTCGACACGTGTCAATAAGAAAGAAATTATATTGTAACGACATAAGAAAATTACTGATGGGCGCCTGTGACGTAAAACGTAACATATTTATGAATCAGTAATCCCTAAAAATAATCTAAAAAGCACAATCTCGATCTGTTAAAAATATAAGTAATTTAAATCTCACTTCTCGTGATCCAAAATGTCCTGAGTCCAGCCATATAAATGCTCGTGCCACATAACCCTCACCGATCCTGGTAAATCCGTCAACTCCCGCGTCGATTCCTCTAGAAGCTTGTTCCCACCTCTCTCGTGCATTCAGAGTGCAAGGCTGCCAACCACAACGGTTAAATCCATAGAGCATAAAAATGCCATAGCGGTACCTACCGCTACAAAATCGCGATGAAAAAATGGGAGGGAGGAGGTGGGAGGGTTAAATTTGGGGTTATAGGTATTTTTTGATGCCAAATAATAAAAAAAATCCAATAAAAATTTCGTCAAAAATAGATTTTTTTTTCTGGATAGGGACACCCTAATCACCTAGCGGTATGAAATATACTTTAAAACCTATTCTCATACCTACCAAAAATACATTAAAAAATTCATAAAAATCGGTCAAGCTGTTTCGGAGGAGTGCGACCACAAACATCGTGACACGCGATTTTTATATATATAAGATATTGTGGGCATGATCGTCTGCCCGAAGTAGGGGTAATTTTTTCAGACTTTGGGTGAAATTGATAAAACGTTTTCAAATTGAAAATCTTTATTTTCTATTTTTTTTACCTGCCAAAGTAGTTTTTCAGCACGGATGATCAATTTTATGAACCTGTGTGGGGCCCAAGAATTGAAATGTCTTATATTAATTGTCTGTCCTGGAACGAGAAACTTTCCTAGTTGGACAGGTAAAGCTTCCTAATATGTTATTTGTACTTTCTTTTGTATCTATCTATAATAAAATAAAATAATAATAAATAAATAATTGAAAAAATAAGTTCAATATTTTATGAATTCTTACTTTTGACTGAGCGTAGCAGAGTCCTGTCTTGACTCGACCGTTTTGTATTTTGTCTGTCTGTAAATTTTTTCAATAGAGCTATTTCCGTTTCAAGATAGTGACCGTTTTAATGGTTCACTAAAGATTGTTTTTATCAAAAGTGAAATTGTTGTGATTATTTGGACTCTATTAACATTTTTCCATAGCATGGTACCTACCGGCCCGAAAAAAGAACTGTCATTGAAATAGTGAAGTTTCTTTCGATAAATGTGAAATAAAAAAGTGTTACATAAAATATGTGGTAAATTTTTGGATTGAAATGCACAAAACATTATAATTTTATAATAAATGTCGGGGGATAAACTTTCGGGTCACTAAATACGAGTATGCGTACATTTTTATTTCTTACTCAAAATCACGCGCGCGGGGACACTGGAGGGTCTAGAATAGTTTTAAAAATAAATGTTCCTAGCTTTCTTTTTAGAAAAAATAGAGCCCTGACGTGTGCGGCTAAGGAGGTTAAATAATCAGTTTCCTCACACAGTCGTTGGGAAAGTGGTGGGTGCCCTCCAATGTTGGAGCGATGAGATTTGAATTTCCTTAGGGTTATTTTTGTCCAATTCTACCCACTGCAAAGATTCGAACTCTCATTACTCCCGGTCGTATTAAACTATCTGTACCTCATCCTTCCTGTAACAAGGGTTTCTATAGGACATGTTCACCCCTTCCTCTTCTCAAAAAGACCATCCACACAGCGTCCTCAAAGATAACAGTCCCCCAGGAAAATCATTTTACTTATAGCCCTCTGTGTACAGTTAATTTTAAAATAAATCAAAATGCTTCAGATTCCACCTAGGTAACTTGGGCCTTATTCTTCGGCTGGATATGTCCTCCTTCATTGTTTTTTTTATCATCTTCCGTTTAAAATTAATAAGGTATTAGGAGATTTTTTAAATATTAAAAGAAAATTTCCGTACCCGAGAAGCATACGGATGCAAGTCTAAAATTTGGAGAAATGAGTTATTGAAGCAGACTTAAATAAATTATCATTTTTATCAGTTGCAGAAAGATGAAGGTCCAATCATGAAGAAAAATAGGATTTTCAAAAATTTATACGCATGCAACAACCTTTGATGCAACAACTATCTTAGAAGCAGAAAGATTGTAATAATTCTCTCTTCCTCCTACATTTAGATTTAACTCGGTTTAATATTAAATATATAAAACTCTCCTGGTCATCGGCAAGACAGTTGTGATAATTCTATCTTTCTATCTTTTGATGCTGATTTATTTTATTTTTGGAATTCTTTCATCCCTTCAAGTTTTCTTGAACTTTTCTTTTGGCTCTGATCGATATTTAAATTTTTAAGGCTTTGCATGTGTGTAGTAGGGATGGAAAATTCCTTCCCTACGTCACACAAGCCTTCATGAAAATTGGACCCTTATTTTCTTTGATAACTACAGAAAGCTACTTAAAGCTCCCTTGCACTATATACCTTTAGAGATATATGTACTTAACTAATTAATACGTTATTTACGACCTTGAACGTAAATATTTTCGTATTTATGTTGTAATTAAACTCCATCAAACGTTGTGTAATTTTTTTGATTTATGATATGGGACTTTAATTACTTTCATTCTTTGTGGTAACTTCTTGATTCTAGTCAGAGCGTTGGGTTTCAAACTGTATTGGTCTCTCTCTTGCAAATCTAACTTTAAATACTTTCTCTAAATGAGCTAACTTTCCTCCGTCGTTTATTATGTTTTCCTACATCCTAACGAACTCGTAAATAACCTGTACTAATCGAAATCACGCATGTTTAATTGAACAGATAATTAAGTATGACTCAAATGGTTAATTGTTAGTAAATTTGATTATGATTGTTTTGTATCTGCTTGTCATCTCTCCAATCCGATTCAGCTGCTATAAGGTACATATAAAGATGGGTTTAGTAGGTTAATGTAATTAATAGATTGCATATTAGACGAACTCAGAATACCCTTTTTCTGCCGAAAATTTGGCTCCTATCCTCCTGCAAGTAAACAGGATGGTCAAAGATCAACTAGAACTTCGCACAGTCAGCCGACGCGATTTTCCAGAGGGTCTTAGTACCTTGTTCTGTCAATCTTCCATGTCGTCGTGTACTCTATTCAGGCCTTTCCTCGAGTCCCGAAACTCCCAAATTCCATCTCCTCCAAGGTCTACTATTTACTTAGGGCGAACCGGTTTCGTCCTATCTGCAATCATATACTCACGGTGTTTTGCAGAGTTACGGGTCGTGAATCCTCCCTCCACGTACAAGAAATGATGTGAGAGTAACTCTGTCGAGTCTAAAACGCTAATTGTAAGCGGGTCCACATCATCCAATGTACAGTACATAGAAAGATATATATGTAAACATACGTTTGGGTAGGATTATAACTCACAATATAAAACTAGCTAGTCTTATATTCCGAGCTCGGATTTCGTGGGAAGGAATTCTGCACAAAACCTTAACCGATGACCGAATATATACATACCAAGAGTGGGAAATATTAATAGATACTAGTATAATAAGCAATTATCTCGGTTTGTTCTGGAGTGCCGAAAATTCCAAGCTTTTGATTGATTTGGTTGACAATTTTCTTTAAGAGATTGCCATCTCTATTGTGTGTTTGGTTAATGGTCCTTGGGTTTTTTAAGGAGCGACCACTGCCTCCTATTGTTGAACTGTTTTCTAAATTTTCCCCCAAGGTTCAACTTTTGGTAAAATTTTTTCTCTCCCGTGATTTTTCAACTGCTTCGTAAATTATTTATACCTGTAAGAGCAATTATTTCATAATTTTTCCCCGAATTTTTCATGTAGTTCTTTAATAATCTTTTATCTGACTATCCCGTGATTTTCAAATGTTTGATGTACCTATTAGCTACCTAGGAGAGTAGTTAATCCATAAAAAAATTTTCTCAAATGTTCAATGATACTCTTCAAGTTCTTTTATTTGACTAACCTATAATAAATCTAATTACTTTCAAATTGTTCAATCCTAAATTTCTCTTCAAGTTCAAATTAAAGATTGTGTTTAACCCCTTTTTTTTATATATAATTGCGCAACGTTATGGTGTTGCCCTATCCTAAGATTGACATCTTCCTAAAGCATTCAACACAGTGCCCTACTGACCGAGTTGTTTTATAAACAATTTTAGTTATGTCAACATTCCCACTGGCCTCGTGACCTAGATCCAAGAACGCGTGACACCCGTTTACCTTTAAAACATTCCGAATTCAATAATGGTTATTTTTTTCTCGCAAATGTCTTAACCTGATCCCAAATAAATATAGTTATAATTTACATATTTATGTCTCGATACATAAATACACAGATATATATATATAATTTTATTATAGTTGAGGTAAATTCTAATTTCATAACTCATTTTTTTGATCATTTTATATTAGCTGAGGTTATAATAAATAGTATATATACTAAATAAATACAAAACTTTGACTTGGAAATTTGTCAAACACATAACTATTTTAAATAGTTACGGATAAATGCAAAGATAGACATTCGAAATCGAAACCTTTACTTTTAATATAAGTGTGTTTCTTTTTGATTAAAACTTTCTTGGAATATATATATATATACATATATATATAAATATATCTATTTTATATATAATATTTTAATATAGGTACATATCACATATTAAGCAAGTAATACTTTGTTATAAAATTAATTCAAATACCAACTGTCTGCTGCATGCCGCTATCTCCTCGGAACCTAGAAAATATTTTATTTTAATTTTTAATAAAACTTACCCCTTTAAGGTTTTTATCCGACCGGGAGCTACACGGTAAACCTTGTTATGTTTCCTTACCTAATACCTACTCCTTTGTTATCAACTAAATTCAAATAAAATTCTCCGACTTCAATTTTATTCCATTCTCGTTTAATCTAACTAAATTAATTGATGTTTATCGTTCTAACTGCATTTTTTTTTTTCAAAACTCGTTGGTTAACTTAACACTTTTTAAATTAAATTTAACAATTAATTAATTATTTTGTGTTCGTTTTCCCACCGTACTTTTATTTCGCAACAAAGCGTTATACAACTAAATACCGAACAGATTATTATCATGCTTATTTATTTATTATTTATTTCAACCTCCAGATTTATTATTATAATTATTTCATCGTTAAAATAATACTCCGTTTAAATTATAATTTTAAACAATAACTACTTCACAATTATTTACGAAATAAAAGATTTATTATTTTATTTTGTTTGTTACCGAACTCTTCTATTTTGCAGTAAGATAACGTATTTCACTATTTATTTAAACTTTCCGAAATAATAATTATTATTAAGTTACCACAATCTCATTCAACAACAATTTAATAATTTGTATTATTTATTCTAACGTCTATATTTATTATTATTATTTTATCTAACACTAGATTAATCCTGTGATAAATTATTACGTTCGATTTGCACTTTATTTAAAGGAACTATCACCGTTATGATAACTAACACTGGTTTTTATTTTTTTTATTTCGCTACACCAACAACACTTTGATTATAGTACTTTATTTAAAACACTCAGTTTAATTAAAGATTTTCATTGAACTTTTCCGTTTAATTGGATGCACTTAATTTTTTATAACTTCTTTTCACTTTTTATTATTATTACATCACTTTATTTAATTACCACACCGACACTTGTCGCGAGATTACTAAGTCCCAAAATATGATATTTATTGATTATAAAAACCGAATTTTCCACTAATCAAATTGTATCTATTACAGAACTTTTTAACTTTTCACAATTAAACAAAACGTAAACTTTATTTCTATTCCCACTGATTTTAATTTCTTTAAATCTTTATAAGACACTGGCTCGAATATGAAATTTTTCTAAGTCCTGTGATTCTAACTAGTTAGGATTTTTCCACCAGTACATTACCGAACGTATCGTCACGCCTCACAAACTTCCGCTTTTCAAAACCCGCGATGACTAACTAAAAATCACTAAGTCCTGTCTTTTAAACCCCTACCAGGTCCAAAAGATTGTATCTGAATTTCCTGTGACAAAACAATCTCAGGTCTACCAACTCGCAAACCCTTGAAATTATCCCACCACTATCGAATAATGTTCCTTAAGCCCTATTTCCATTGTCTCATTGTTTCCTGTCTCTTATTTTCATACTTACAAGGTACGGATTCAGTTACTTTGTTTTAAATTGCCCTATCGTTTTTTGTGCCGTTGGTCATACAAAATTAGCTTGAATTTCATAATTTTTTAGTTATTTTTTTTCTCAATTCGTAAAAGGTCCGTCTTCGATAACTATATTTACGTCTCGATTTTTCCGTACCTATCACAAATCATGATTATCTCCATATCGAAATGTTTACTATGCAATTTCGAGTTGCAATTTTTATAAATTCTACTCTATCTCACTGCTACTTGTATGAATTTTTCCATTAAAACCCGTATTTTCTCTATTTACGTAGTATATCTGAATTTTCCCCTTTCCCCTAGAATTTTCTTGTATTCACAACACTCTTCCTACGAATTTCCTCTTTTATCCTTATGTTATTATCCACATCTATATGATTAGTTACGTTCCAAGCCAAATTTATTGTTTTCATCGATACTTCTGAATTTTCATGAGTTTTCCTTACGGAATCATCTTTTAATTGTTTTTATTTTCTTTTTTACTACCCCCCGTTTTGCCTCCGATGTATGTCACCTCTTAGAAAATTTCATTTTCTATATACTACTACTTTTTATGTTATTTTCCACATTTTTTATAGGAGAAACTTCCACTTCGGCCCTTAAATATATGTCAATTTTTATTACTTCATATGGATCTTCCCCCAAATTCCGTCCCTTTCTCCCCTAAATCTACATTAATTTAAAATTTGACATCTGTTTATGTCTGGACTTCGATGTACCGACCGATAACTCAGCGTTTATTCGAGGGTCATAAAATATGATGGTTTTTAGCTAAAGTAAACTGTCCCTAAGACCAATGATAATTTTTATCGTCCCAAAAGCCATTAAAATGGGTTTAATCGCCTAATACCATGTTCGTTTTCTGGTTGTTTTAATAACAAAATCACGTGTGGGGTCGTCAACTCAAATAATGTTTCATTTTTCCTTACAGTCTGTCCTATTTCCCATAGAACTTTCGTCAAACAATTGACGTAAAACAATTCCTTTGTTTGCCTTATCTACTGTAATGTAACTAGAATGACCTCCCTATCCCAAATATATAACGATATCTATTTAAACTCGTCTGAAAACGCAAAATTAAGTCGAAATCTTATTTTGTCCAATAAACACTTCCTTTTAAACGTCCATTTTTTTCATTAGATTATCTTTACCAATCGTTTTTCCTGACGTGACAAAAGTGACATTCCAAATTTCCAGCGTTTTTCTTCCTTTTAAATGTTAAATGCACGCTTTCCTCTTAATCTGGCCTCCTTGACTTTCTATGTACTCGTTATACGGCTGAATAACCCTACAGTAGCTTTTCTTACGTTTTACACGTCTTTTCTTTAACCTTCCTCTGATCATAATTTTCTTGCTATTTTCTTGCCTAGTTTTTCCAACATAATATGGGTTAATTGGTTCGTTAACGGCGGTCGTCAACACCTTCATTGCACTGATTGTTTATCTTAAATCTAGGGTCATTGTACCTGATGCACCGGGCGTGAGACCCTGTTTACATTATAGTGTATTGATCTTTCGGTTGATGACGATATTTTTTTCCATAAATCTCAGGTTAACTGCCTAGTTCAAAGTCCATCTCTTTGTTCAAAATATGAATACGCCCTCCACTTTTGTGATTGGTTAATCATTCTTTGTGTTTATTTTCGCGCCTAAGAAAGGGTCTTTCCCTGTCTCGTGACGATTTTTAATACCATCTGTGGTTTTTTTATTAATACTCATCTCAATCTACTTAATTGTAGATCCCTATCGTCAACAAGAATTCAATTTACTTTGATCCGGTAGATGTCGCAGGTGTGTCTGTTTTATAATTAATTGGTATTTTCTTTTTGAATTAAAGTGGGAAGCTACGATATTTTCTTATTTTCACTGTTGATTAATGCAATTCATCACAAGATGCACATGGACTTACATCTTAACGATTTAGTAACATTTTGAGTATTATGACTCAAATCAGGATTTGACTTCCTCCTGCTTCCAACATTACCACGTTTTCTTTGGAAGTAAACAATGATCATGTCATAACAAAATATTCCACTTCATTTTGAAGCAGAAGGACTCAAGTTCGTGTTTTAGTTTGACTCGAGTCAGCGTTTTTTTTTATTTGCTTGTTTTTAAAACAAAACTAATTGATTTAATACCTTTTTTTTGTTATCTATGAGCGTGGATTTCCGAAGAAGTTATGAGACCATAGTTAAAGAAAAAAAATGTTTTTTGGCTCTCTTGAACATTCACCTTTTTGGACTTGCATCCGTATGATTCTCCTGTACAGATTTGTATCCCGGGAATGTTTGTTTTTCTTTTTAAAAAAGTAAAAGAAGAACTACTATAATTTCTCCAATAATCCGTTAACGGCGTTCCGTGCCTAGAAGAAATTGTGTTTAAGTTAGAGGATCATCCTCTCTTTAAAAGCCGGCTGCGAACAGCCTCCTCTTCCTGGATATTTATTAAAATAAACTCACATAATTAACTACCATTTTTTGTTATCCTGACAGTTGAAATTGGAAGGAACGGACGCGCTCGTGGCCCCTGTTCGCTGCCAGATCTCCCGCCTAACAGATGATGAAATGAAATACCCGTGAGATTTTGAAAGTAAGGCTAATATGTTTTAAATAAATTTATCTTTTATTTGTGCTAATTCATCGCAATTTTAAGTATTTACCTGACGTAAGTTAATTAATACGGGGTTTTTGTATTGATGATATTATATTGTTGTATTAATCATTAAACTAGCAGTTAATAACCCGCTCCGCAGGTTTTTACTCCTAACGTGTCAATCAGTGATGGCTAGTCACCACGATAAAGTAATCGGGTTGCACGAAGACGTCATATGTAATATACAGCCGATTGAAACAACTTAGTATTTCCGTAAATCTTTCGAAATCCGGGAGATACTCCAGGTTCACAAATTCGTAGAACTTTTACCAAGGAAGGTCACGTCTCTATGCGTCTTGCCAATGAAAGTGGCGACATCTTGTTATGAATTCTTGAATTAGAAACCGAATTACTACGGTAGCTTTGTCTGAAAATCCATGTACACAGATGTAATTTGTGGCGCGGTGCGCAAGGCGTGGCGTTGGATATCAATCGAAACCGGGTTCTGAAATTCAACCACGCAGACGCTACGGTATTAATAACGTTCGATGCTGTATTAATCAACGCAATCTTGAAATAAAATGAAAATCTTATTTTCTATACAAGTTTTTAATGTGCAACGTACGTCTAAATATCACAATTTCAAAACAAAAACAAACTAGTAGTTTATTCACGTTTCTTTTCATTTTCTCTTATAATTAATAAAAACCATAAATTCCTCTCACAGAGATCATAAGATTTATAAGCAGGTTCCTACTTAAGTACTTATATACTTGTAACCGACGTGTTGCTCTCCCTCATTTCTTAATTTTATAATTTATATGTTTTGCTTATGTACAATGCCCCGGTGCAACCAATAAAGCTTGTGTGCCAAGTTTGCACCGGGAGACATTCTAGAATCCTATAATTTTAATACATAATACTTTATTTATGCTTATTTACGCCTCCAAAGGCAACCAGGCTGACTAGCCTCCTTTTTAGTTATGTCCCTGAGAAGGGCCGTTTTTCCGGCTTCGAAGGAAGCAGCTACTCCGCCAAGCGGACTGCCTTCCCTCCCTTGCCGTTCGGCCGTTATGGCTCAGCAGGAAGCGGCTGCTCTACCGAGCAGGCTGCTCTCTATTTTTAATTATGGCCCTTTTCAGGGCCTTTTTTCGTCCTGGCCACTAAGTTCAATAATACCGTGCCGCCAGCAACGATCTTTTTCAAAACACATTTTATCATTTTTAAATGTGTAGCTACCTGCGCTGTGAGAAGTACTTACTTAAGAATTCAAATTCAAGCAATTCAAATTCCAATTCTTTTGAACAGCAAGCTGAAACAAATTGTACTGTTTTATTTTTTTGACTGTCACACTCCATATGTTGATAACATTGTGAAAATTTTAATGGCACATAAAAAACTATCAACCGATGATTCTAGAGCTTTCTTTTAACTGTGTTTACGTAGCACGTTCAATTGCTACATTGGTGACACCGACGTTCACATTAGTGACCACGAAGTTTACATTTGTGAATCCGACAGTGAACACGACGCGTGCAAGTACGTCTACCGCGAACACGTCGCGCACGAAATAAACTCTTCGGTGATAAATTTCGCGCACCAATCATCATCATCATGTCCCTCACGAGCGGTACATCCGAGGAAATGGGTAAACCCATCAATCAGCCACTACTAACACGGATGGAGCGGTTGATGCAGCCTCTCCAACAAGAGCTCGCTACTTTGAGGCGCGAAGTTTCGACACTACGCTCTGGCCAGCATAGGAGGAGCGCCACCCCGCATCGTTGGAGCAATCGTTCCCGCAGTCGGTCCAGAGGTCGTCAGCCCGAGGGAACATGCTGGTACCACTGGAAGTATGGGACGAAGGCAAGCAAGTGCACCAAACCCTGCAACTTCCAGCAGGAAAACGCGCGGGGCCCAAACTGATGGCGACCAGCACCAGCCCCAACCAAGTCAGTCGCCTTTTTGTTACCGACAGGGTAACCCGTACCCAATTTCTTATAGACACCGGCGCAGATCTCTGCGTTTTCCCACGACGACTTGTCCAGGGACGCCCCACTAAAGCGACATACGAACTGGCAGCAGCAAATGGCAGCACAATCGCTACTTATGGCAGCCTAACGCTCAACCTGGATCTGGGATTGCGACGCGACTTTACTTGGAGCTTCGTCATTGCAGACGTCTCCAGGCCAATCATCGGGGCAGACTTTCTCGCCAAGTACGAGCTACTGGTGGATGTCCGAAATAAACGGCTGCTGGACCAAGTGACGAATTTGACCATCACGGGAAAACGAAGCGACAACAAGATCGCTTCCATTAAGACGGTCACAGGAACGTCCCCGTATCATAAGCTTCTTCAACAGTTTCCTGACATCACTCGCCCTGACGGCGCCAGGAGGGAAGTTCGTCACGCAACACTGCACCATATTAACACCACGCCAGGACCTCCAACAGTCGAACGCCCACGACGCCTTGCTCCTGACAAGTTAAAACGCGCCAAGAAGGAGTTCGAGGACATGGTCCGTCTCGGAATCGCTCGACCTTCCGAGAGCTCTTGGGCATCTCCCTTGCACATGGTACCCAAGAAGGACGACCAGTGGAGACCATGTGGCGATTATAGAAGATTGAACGCCAGAACTATTCCGGACAGATACCCCGTACGCCACATCCAAGATTTTGCACAGGCACTGAGCGGCACCAAGATCTTCTCAACGATTGATCTGGTGCGGGCATATAATCAAATCCCTGTGGCTCCCGAGGACATTCCGAAAACAGCAATCACTACGCCATTCGGACTCTTCGAATTTCCGGTGATGTCTTTCGGCCTCCGCAACGCAGCCCAGACCTTCCAACGCTTCATGGACGAGGTTACCAGAGGCTTAGATTTCTGTTACGCCTACATAGACGACATCCTTATTGCCTCAACGTCAGAGGAAGAGCACCTAGCCCACCTCAAGATATTATTCCAGCGCCTGCAGGAATATGGTGTTGTCATCAACACCGCCAAATGCCATTTCGGCCTGACTAAGGTCAAATTCCTAGGATACCTGGTGTCCGACGCTGGCACTTCACCCCTCCCAGATAAAGTGGAGGCCATCAACAACTACAGCCAACCAGCTTCCATCAAGGATCTCCGCCGTTTCCTGGGAGCAATAAATTTTTACAGAAGATTCATTCCCAACGCCGCGAGAACACAAGCTCCACTCAATGACCTCCTAAAAGGGAACCAAAAAGGCAAACAACTCGTGTCTTGGACTGCCGAAACAGTAGAAGCTTTCAGCAAGTGCAAGGAAGCTCTGGCCCAGGCAACCCTGCTCGTTCACCCGAAGTGCGACGCCCCACTCTCTATCGTCAGCGACGCGTCTGATACTACAGCCGGTGCCGCACTCCACCAATTCGTCGCAGGTCACTGGGAGCCTCTAGCATTCTTTTCGAAGAAGTTTTCGGCAGCTGAAAAGAAATATGGCGCGTACGACAGAGAACTACTAGCCATCTATCTCGCTGTGAAATACTTTCGCCACATGGTGGAAGGCAGGTCGTTCACCATATTTACAGACCATAAGCCTATCACGTTCGCCTTCCAACAAAAAGCAGACAAATGCTCACCAAGGCAATTCCGCCATCTGGACTATATCAGCCAGTTCACAACTGACATCCGACACGTCTCCGGAAAAGACAACATCGTCGCGGATGCTCTCTCCAGGGTCGAGACGATAGATACTCCTCTGGACTACGCAGCGCTGGCAGCTGACCAGATGTGCGACCCTGAACTGGAACAACACTTGCAAGGAAGTTCTAGCCTACAACTTAAAAAGATTAATATTCCGGGTACTGACGCGCATCTCTACTGTGACGTCTCAACTACCATAGCCAGACCCTTCGTCACGAAGAAGTTCAGACCTGCGGCATTCAATGCGGTCCATCAGCTGGCTCACCCTGGAATTAAGGCCACGGTTAAGCTCATAACTCAACGTTATGTCTGGCCGGCCATTAAAGCTGAGACTATTAAGCTCGCACGCAATTGCCTTCAATGCCAACGAAGCAAGATTACACGGCACGTGTCAGCACCCCTGGGAGCCTTTCCCAGACCCTCCGCTAGATTCGAGCACGTCCACATCGACATAATCGTCATGCCTTCTTCAGAAGGATGCCGATACTGTCTCACGTGCGTAGACAGATTCACGAGATGGCCAGAGGCATTCCCGATCCCAGACCAAGAGGCTGAAACAGTGGCGCGTGCTTTCTACAAGGGCTGGATAACAAGATTCGGCACTCCACTCCGCATTACTACGGACCAAGGGAGACAATTTGAGTCGAGGCTGTTCAGGCAGTTGAATTTCCTGGCAGGCACGACGCAAATCCATACAACTGCATACCACCCCGCAGCAAATGGCATGGTGGAACGATTTCATCGTCAACTGAAAGTAGCGATCAAGTGCCATCAGAATAACCGTTGGACGGAAACACTTCCCACCGTACTCATGGGAATCAGAGCAGCTTGGAGAGATGACCTCGCGACAACCTCAGCCGAGCTAGTATACGGCGAGCCGCTCCGCTTACCCGGCGAATTTCTATGTACAGCACGACCTAATGTTAACGACGACACCGGAAGCTTCCTCAAGGAACTACGGAAACATTTCAACGAGCTGAGACCAGTTGAAGGTACCCGCCATGGTTATGGACATCGTTTCGTCTTCCAAAATCTTCCCACAGCTTCTCACGTCTTTCTGAGGGACGACACAGTCAAGAGCCCGCTTCAACAACCCTACAGTGGCCCTCATAAAGTCGTTCGTCGGCACGAACGAACATATACCATACTGGTAAAAGGGAAGGAAATCACCGTGAGCATCGACCGCCTCAAACCAGCATACGTTGCTCAAGATCTTGAGAGTTTCACATCACACTCGCAAACCGCATCAGAGTCACCAGCCGCCACATCACAACCAACCCTTCCGTTGTTCGATGGCAGTAAGGATCGGACACACACAACCACTCGTTCTGGAAGGCGGGTTCGATTTCCCGATCACCTCGGTATCTGACTATTCCTCTTTCCACCGCAGCCATGTCTGCGTTGTCTGGGGAGGGAGTACTGTAGCTACCTGCGCTGTGAGAAGTACTTACTTAAGAATTCAAATTCAAGCAATTCAAATTCCAATTCTTTTGAACAGCAAGCTGAAACAAATTGTACTGTTTTATTTTTTTGACTGTCACACTCCATATGTTGATAACATTGTGAAAATTTTAATGGCACATAAAAAACTATCAACCGATGATTCTAGAGCTTTCTTTTAACTGTGTTTACGTAGCACGTTCAATTGCTACAAATGTCTTTTTTCTTAATATACAAATGCCCCGGTGACACAAATAAAACTTGGATACCAAGTTACCACCGGGAGACATCCTAAACTTATTATTTTATCGCCTTCAGGGCTATTTCTCCGGCTACAAAGCCAAAAAACCAGTTTGGGCGTCCCCAGTAAGGGCCTTTATATTGGTCAAAAATACACCATATTTTAATATAACTTCCTTTACAAACCCCATAGGACGCTGAAACTAAGACGTTTCAGTGCAGAGTCCTACGGGGCATCCATAGAGCCATAAATAAACATTGTAACTCTTAAACTGCCAGCGCTATCAGCATTTGAGCAGATTTTCGAGACTTTAGCATCATTTCACTTTTTCTCCATTTTAAAAATCCCAGGACCTCGTAAAGCGACGGAACCAAAAGGTTTCGATAGCCAAGCTTACGGGGGACCTAGGAAAAATAGTAACTTCTTTATAACTATTCAAATTCCCCTTTTAAATGTAAATACCTACCGACAAAATGTCAAAACTCATTAAACTAACTCTAAAATCATCAAACAAAAATTCTACGGATAAACAATATCCGTAGAAACCCATTAGCATTAAGAAAACCATTGTATTAGTTATAATTTAAGCTGTATAATTAATTTAAGAAACCAATTTTAATCGACCACTTTCGAGGAAATGGTCGGCAAAACCAGCGGCAACAGAAAACCGCACCTTATATACAAAACGGGATAGGTAAATCCCCCCACTCTAAAAATGTACCACGTGACCGTTTTTTCACACGAAAACGGGTATAAAAGGCGTGATTTTTTGAATAATAAATTAGTTTTTATCCAGTAAAGACTTTTTTCCTCACGATAACATTAATGTAAAAGTAAACTCAGTCAATTAAATAATCATCTTCAGAAGGTAATAGTTATAAGGCCAAATGAGCCGTAAAACTAGTTAGTTAGATCATGAAAGGGCATTGCAAAGCCCTAGTTTAGCTAGAGGATTACGAAAGAATCCGTAGAATCAAAAAAAAAAAAAAATAATAAATTAGTTCTTCCATCAACGTCAACTCGTGTTCTTATTTCCTACTGGGAAAAGTTTATTATCACCGCTGCCTCCCGCCGACCTCTGCCTAGGCTTTGCTCCTGGTGCCATCAGTCTCCTCTAGAAAGCCGGCCCTACTTCAGGCAACCGCCACGCACCAGGACTGGGCAGAGGATTAGGCACATCCAGTGTCCTCAAATCATCAGGCACTGGGTGCACGGGAGGTCAGTAGCATTATTATTTTTCATTTTTCATCCTATTCGTGCACTGAGACCCGGTACTATTTTTCAGTCTTGTGGCGACGCTGATACGTCCGTTACAATACTTATTTATAAACCATTTCTTTTAATTTCATTTTTTAAACATAAAATAAGGAATTATACAATTGGTCCAAAGAAGTATCACCATCTCAATGACAATTCTTGTTTAAATCTTATTCAGGTAGGCACCATAATATTGATTATTCCGATTTGGCAGCTCTTACAAAGGATTCACGTTCATGCGAACTCTGGCGGAATAAACAAGCAGTATTGAACATGGTCACCACCGTGAAACGGAAATGGGACGTGTAAATAACTTTACGGACAGACGCAATGCAAAACATGGTTTTGTAAAATGCATTTATCATTAACTTTTATAAAATGCACATACACCAAACTACATTTCTTAGGTTCTAAAAAAAAGGTTTGCGAACCTGAGATAAACACTATAATTTCACTCAGTTCCCGTAACTTGCACAATGCATTTTTGAATTTCCTTGGCTTGAAATGGCAATACAGCTATCTCACGTAGTAGGAGCATGTTCTCCGTGTTTTCTTCGACCGTATTCTTTGGGAAAACGTTTAAATCTCGTCCCGAATATACCTGAAAATTAATAGTCAAAGAAAAAGTAACAAATCATAACTTAGGCCTAGACAAGAAACTGGTTGAAGGTGAGATTCTTTTGACTTGGTGCATCTGTTTTACTGTCTGTGAGAAATGGATTTCAGGATCAGGATTTAAACAGCACGTATAAAGTAGTTGCGGTCAGTAGAGGCATTGTTTATTTTTTTTATTTCCTTCATGGTGCAATCAGAATCTGTACTGAGTCGTCCCTTGGCCTCCTGGCAGTCTCTTCTTTTTGTTCCGGTGGACTCTAAACTGTGTGACGTGATTGGCATTATTGCCGGACAAATAAATACAATGAAACCACGAATTACATTCCTTTCTAGTTGCTATTTTTACAAAAAAAAACCAATGAAATAAAGTAAAATTGATTAAGTTAAAACAACAAAATAAAACCAAGCGAGACTGACGTAAAGGAATATTTCTGTATAAAATAATCCATTAATATATTTCAGATATTTCAAGAACGGTCCGAAAATTGGAAATACTTCTTGCCCCGGTTTCGTAGACAGAGGTGGGAAAACAGGCTTTAAAAATCAATCCCAATTTTCAATTTTTTAGGAAGATATTGGTATCGCCGCCCCGGGTACCATTTATTGGATAACCAACACCCCTGCCATGGGTCAGCCCAAGAGGTTTGCCACGTTTGGTGACTTAGCATGGGTTCCCGGATTCATGGGGTGAGGTTTGTCTAGGTCTTGGCGGCGATTGCGTTTGCCCACCTACTGCGTGGCGGGCCTGTTTGGGAGAGACTGTTTTAGGGAGACCTAAACTAGACCACTCCAGCCAGACTATCTCGATCCATCGCACTACACCGCGTTGGGAGGAATGAATTCATACGTCCGTCACCCTTGGAAACATTGATCCCCAGATTCCTACTACACTCACACATTTTTCCTTTTCAGAACTTTCTCTCATTCCTTTCCCTGAAAAGACCCATCACACAGTATCCCCAAAGATGACATAGGCCTTGAGAGATTTCGTTTTGCCTCAGGGCCTCCTGTGTGGAGCTAATTTAAAAAAGGGGTTTAAAAGTGATTTTCGTTTAAAATATTTGCTTACAATTATGGAAGTTGTGGGTATTTTTTTTTTACATGAGCTCCACACAGGAGCCCCTGAGGAAAATAATTTCCCTCAGGGCCTATGTCATCTTTGGGGATGCTGTGTGGAGGGTTTTTTTTAAGGAAAGGAAGGAGAGTAGAGTTCTGGGAAGGAAAAGGGTTTAAGGGGTGGGTAGGAATCTGGGGTTCAGTGTGTCTTGGTCATCCGCCTCCAAGACCTAGACAAACCTCACCCCATGAACCCGGGCACCCCTGCTAAATCACCAAACGTAGCGAACCACTTGGGATGACCTATGGCAGAGGTGTTGGTTATCCAATAAAGGTTCCCGGGGCGGCGGTACCCATTCCTGCCTCCCAAATTGTGGGTATACAAATAATATCGTGTTATCTAAAAGATATTTAAAAAAGTTTGTGATTTTCTCTAAAAAAATATTTTTGCAATGTATTTATGAGGAGGTCAATAAACGAACATCGATGAACATGCAAAAATGGGCTATATTTATAGAGAGTAGTTCCGAATTCATCGAACTTAAGAACTGTAGCCAGGTATAGGTCTCGCAAGTTAAGTTGACTTCATCACAGTACTCACACAGATGCAAAACTTTCATACAGCATGTTTCGTTTTAGGCTTTAAAAAAAATATATATTATTTCACAATTGAGAATTCAAATTCAAAGTGTGTTGAAATCGGTAACATAAAACTAATGTTGTTTTACAACACTTTTATTGAATACTGAAGGTTTAGGAAGAAAATTAAGTTTATTAACTAAATGTGATAACTTTCAGGATTGAATTCAAATGGGTAGGTATTCATAAATAATGAAAAGGTTTAAAAAATATAGTGTTTATTAAAAAGATTAATTCATTATAATACATACTTACATAATATTTTATAAAGTAAAATAATCCACAACGCGCCACATGGCGCTACACCTTTAATAGGCATAGATTTTGAAAATTTTTAAAAAATACCTACTTTTAAACATAATTACCAAAAGAAACATCCCATTTCGGTCGGGATAGATGGAAAACCATCCATTAAAATTAGATTTTCATTCAAAGTTAAAAATTTCCCATATAAAACATTTCCATTGCCGCCATTTTTTTTGTACGGATTTGACATTTGTAAAATTTCGGTTCAAACTAAATACGCATGAATTACTTAGTTAACCTAAACCAAGAATCTAATGTTGAAATGAAGTGTGATTTCCATAATCTGTGCTTAAAAATTTGGCTGCTTATGGATTATTTAATTTTTATAATTATGTGTTAGCAATCATCAGCAACACTAATTATTTAATTATGTTTCAGTCATCATCAGCAACCATCTATACGTATATTATCTAAAATATAACAGATTTCTAACACAAAAGATTAACTGTTGAATACTAGTCTGTGATACTCCAGTTGCTTTAGACGTCAAATCATACAAGTCATTAATGCTTAAGTTGACCACCATTTTTTTATATTATGTATAAAATAATTAAACACGCGGAATAAAATTTCACGAGTTTGTCCATTCAGTGATTTTCCACGTTCCGTTTCGTAACAGGACTCCATGATGTCGTAATAAATATTAAACTTGCACACTTTACAAACACTCTGTAAATCTACTAATAAAGATTCGAATTAAAAATAATGAAAACTGTTTATTATTTTTAATTTAAAAATTAGTAATTATTTCACTTGCGATATGTAGGTGCACGTACGTTTAAATCAAATTACGAACTGAATGAATAGCACACCCTGTAAGTGCAGTCCTAAGCGGTGTAATAAAAACTTGCCTCTCTTCTAACTAGTTGCAATAACCGGGCGTAAGCAAGACAAAGAGCCTTATCGGTTTAGTGGGCGTCGCTTGACATTCACACAGATAGACCAATACATCAATTCTAAGCATTTTTATTGCTTCCAACTTAAGTTGATTCACCTATACTCGAAACTGTATTATTTCGTCTGACCACACCGCTGGGGTAGTGTACTCGTATTATTGCCGCTAGGCAGCGCGGGCCTCGCAACATTGACATTACTTGCAATTTTGAAACTCTCACGACGGGATGCTTACAAATATTTGTATTCATTGTAAACTACCGTGCAATAAATTATCCAAGTTTATAACTACCCTCTTTATTATTTAAAACCCGTGTATTTTGACGTAGTGCTAATGGAGTCAAATTAAATCATCAATGGTAATATTTACAACAAAAGCCACACGTTAAAGAACCAATGTCCATCAAAATGCTGATTTAGAGAATTAATTGTGTGACAACCAGCGGTTGCCTATCACCTGGATGGAGTAATTTCTCAAGACCGCTGACGAAGTAGTCAAGTGGGATAAGACAAAGGAGTTTGGAGTAAATTCTATGATAGTATTGGGGTTAAATGGATGGAACAGGTCGTGGGGAATATTTACTATTAAAGGCGAGAAAAGCAGTCCCGTCTCCCGTTCACGTCTTTCTCTGCCACGCGTATGTTTTATGCATCTTTCAACATACTAATTTGACGTCTTTTCGTAAGTAACCTTAAAACTTTGATTTCAATAACAACAATGGCCGCCAAATGAACAATCGATTTTTATTTTAATGAAATAACTATTACAACGCATTATTTTTCATTTCAGAAAACTGAAATAACTAATTATTTTTGTAAATGTTTGTTATTTATTTACAAAAAATGTCCAAGTTACCTCTAAAATCATGAAAAACTATAATCTTTCATGGCTGATATCTTATAATTTAAAGCAAAAATAAATGAAGTAGTTACACCTTTTGATAACTAAAATAATTTTTCTGTTTGGTTTGGTACTTTGATCTCAAATCCAAAATTAAGATTTCTATGAAACTGGCCGCGCAAACGTTCCACTTAATAAAAAACATGTATTTTATTTGCTCTGCGATAATGTTAGTGTATGACTGTACCTGCGCGAGGATGGATCGTATCGAGTTCAGGTCGGCATTAATGTTTGGAGCATACTATACAGCGCCACGACCATAATCCGACAGTTACATTTGTATGTAGGTGTATGCTTGCAGGATGGTGGGATTGAACCAACAATCTGGAAAAAAACGTTATTATTATTGCTAAAGATATACAATTTACTTTAGAAAACCTACATGTTTTTTTTACATTAGCTCCACACAGGAGATCCTGAGAAAAATAATTTCCCTCCGGGCCTAGAGGTGGCTGCCAAATTCAACAGTGGGGTGCACTTGTGATATGTACAGGGTCAGCAGTTGTGAAAACACGTCTACAAAAAAGAATATGATATATTTCGTTATACAAAATAAGAGTAAAAGTGAAACACATAAAAGCAAAATATCTTTTCAAAGTATTGGGGTTCAAAAGGTCATTTTTGCAATGCTAGGAAATATTTTTAAATATGGCCATTTACTATTTTTTTAATAAGTAATTCATTGAGTACATACTCGTACTTTCCAAATGTACATACTCGTACGTTCCACATACACATACTCGTACGATCTAAATATACATACTCGCACGTTCCAAATATACATACTCGTATGTTCCAAATATACATAATCGTACGTTCCAAATATACATACTCTCAAGTTCCAAATACACATACTCGTATGTTCCAAATATACATAATCGTACGTTCCAAATATACATACTCGCACGTTCCAAATGTATATACTCGTACGTTCCACATATACATACTCGTACGATCTAAATATACATACTCGCACGTTCCAAATATACATACTAGTATGTTCCAAATATACATAATCGTACGTTCCAAATATACATACTCGTACTTTCCAAAGTTGTCAAAAATGAAGTAGTTTGAGCCAACATAAACTGATTGAGAAGCACTTCCTTTGAAAGCGTTTTATTCAATTTTGAAAACTAAATTATTCACGTTCTTTCAAAGAGCAATCCCCATCTAATTGCATTTAGGTCCTTCGAGGGACATTGGAGTGCGTTTAGTGATTTACATAATTTAATACCAGTAAAAAATGTTTTCGGACAACTTGTACAGACTTTACGAATTTTCATGAAGCCAATATTTTTTATTATTATTTTCAAATAATCCTAACATTTTCATACCTACACCGATCGTCCAGTTGTTAAGTCAGACATCTCCAAAAAATGGAAATTTAAGTTGAGAATGCATTTATACGACCTCCGTAGTCCAGTGGCTAAGACTCTTGACTCACATTCCGGAGGTCGCGGGTTCGAACCCGGCATGCGCAAATAAATTTTATTTGATTAATTTGTGTTATTTCACAATTAATTCATTTAAAATAATATATACTATATTTGCGGCATGTTCCAGAGTGGAAGATACTATTAGTATCGCCCTGGTGTAAGACCACCATTCAGAATTGAAACGTTGCTTGAAAATGGCTTTAGCCGTGTTTAGTGACCAGATCTGAATAGCCAGGTACTTCCCAACCTTCCTCTTCCCCACCTCCTTCCCCTCCCCACTACCTTCAGCCTCACAACATACCCCAATTGGGGATGCCATAGTCTCACTGGCTCCAGACGGGAGCAGTTGAGATTCTTGTGCGGTATTCACTGTAAAAAAAAAAAAAAAAAAAAATACGTAATATCTAACCAGTTTTATTTGAGGAATAATCTGCGTAGGAGTCCACCAGTCCACCAGCTTAACCCGGCGAGTCTGTGGTGAAAAAATAACAAGAAGTATGTGGCAGGGTATGACATACCCGTTTAAAAATTTGACTGTAAAACTTGGTTCTTCAGAAAAAGCATTTTATTAAATATTTTTTATTATAGCAATAATATATTATAATGTATTGGAAATAAAACATTTGTGCCATTTTAACATTTTTTATATTTTACTTAAATGGAAACAAGTCACTACGAATTTCAAAAAAATTTTCACCCTAAAAAAATACTAAGGAACTAAAGAAAACAAGTTTTATGAAAAAAAAAACTTAAAGATTTGTTTTTGCAAAACAAAAGGGGCATGTTCCATACAGATAGCCTCGCCTCATTGGAAGTATTTTCTAATACTTCTTCCAGCATTGAGCGAAGTCGGGTTTCTTTACTGCCAACATCCATTTTCTATTAAAATCTACAATGCAACTAAGGAAGTAAGTTAAAATAGCAGAAAAAGTAATGTTAGTTTTTGTCACGAAATATATACACCAGCTATGTGGCAGGGTATCACATACCCGAACGCAGTATGCAAGCGTATAACTCGAGCGCAGGCTGCCGCGATACTGCGATAACGCCTGTCACGTAAATAATTATCAATTTGTGATATAATTATTTACCTGACCACTAACCTGATAATTTGAACAGCACGGAATGGATTGGCAACACTTTTTTTTTCTCTCTGGTTTTTACTTTTTGAATTCGCACCGTACGGGAAGCCGGTGTTGATTCGACTTGTCACTTTAGTGATAGTTTTGGATTTAAAAAATGGGATAATCTCTTCGTTACAAATTGTTTTAAACGATTTTAATCGCGAGCCGGGCGATGTACATTTTGCAAACGCTTCTTTCTGATGTGATCGGAACGCTGTTTCTAATGTGATTGGTCGCCGCCATTGGGACCGATATTTATCCGCGAAATAACGGTATTGTAAATTACCTACATAATCGCGACTGGCATATTGAAAAGCTTTGCGAGGGAGAGTCCTTATGACCTGGTACGGTTATTGCTGCTCATATTTGTGACGGATGGTCACTCGGCGTTCATTTCCTGATGAGGTGTGCTGACGGAAATCGTTTTTCATCCGGTGGGCTCAACCGGAGCACTGGTGCTGATCTTGGATACTACTCCCTAGCGGGGAGTCCTCATTCTCTGGCCTTCCTGGGGGTCTTTCCTGGTTCCCATCCTGGAGATTGCGAGAGAATATGGCCCGCGGTTCATCAACGCGCTATATTCAAGTAAATTAAGAGTTCGTGTCAGTGTAGAATTAGATAAAGATCCATGGTCCGCAGGTACGATATTTCTTTCTGCTTAATTATATTCCTGTCAAATCTGTTATGAATCTGTTATGTTTCAGAATCTGTTATGTTTTTGGGGATGTGAAACCCGGCCCCTCAAAAGGGCAACATTGTTATGTTCTTTATAAAATTATACTGGGCTTTGGTTGTTTTGGAAATGAACTCTTTTATTACTGAAACCAATTTAACCTCACAAGTAGAAACCTGTTTTCGTTTATTCCCAAACATTCTTGTTCTTTTTTTATTCTGGAACAAAAAAAGCAGAACCTTCCTACATTACGGATCGCTAGGACCCACATAACCTGAGAGAGAGAGAGATAACCTTATATTTGGCGCTCCCAACGTTTTAAGTTGAATATTCTGCTTTTGGTGCCCGTATATTCTAACGGTCTGTTATGTTTTAAGTTTCTGCTTCTTTTTCCGAATTTTCAAGGTTGGATATGTATTATTCATTAATATCTTCATACTGTTATAATGGTACCAGTGTGTGTGTGTAGATGCGTTATAAATGTTATAATGGATTATATGAAATATTTCGCGGTAGTTTGAAATTTTGTGCATATTATTATGTCATTTTTTTGCTTTGCTTTAATTTGTATTGGTTTCCGGTTGAGCTTCGTTCGCTCTCAAATTTTGTGTAACGTAAACATAAATATACCTTCTAGAACAGCTTCGTTCTTTTTTTTCGGATAATATTTTTGGGACATTTTTGTAGGCTGGCAAGTTTGTCTATGGTTATGTCAGTTGTTATTACAGATCAGCTGAGAGCGATTTTTGTTGACATGTGTCGGATGTCAAACGGTCATTATTATACTTCGATAGTGTTATCGTAATAACTTTATAAACAATTTTCCGGACTTAATATAGTGTTATTCGGTTTATTTCATAAATATTAACTATTTTATATGGAATCATTTGGAATTTTTTCTTCGTTTTTTTTACATAAATAAATTCCATTTGACAAAATGTCGTTGTCTAACATCAACGGGGCCTCAAAAGAGGAAATGATTCAGATGCTTTCTGACGTTAATATTACTCCAGAACCCACTTTGTCCGCCATGAGAGAGCGAGCGCGAATTTACAACAGGAACCTTAAACAATCTAGTGGTACTTCTTCTCAACAAGAAACAAGCAGTGATGAAAGTCCTAATACAAATACCAACATAACTAATAATTATTATCAGAATATAACTACAAATCCTTCCGTACATAGCTGGGGTGTTAAGTTTAACGGATCTTCAGACATCCGTGACTTTATACAACGTGTGGAGGAGTTATCTAGGTGTCGTCGTATTGAGTTGCCGCTTGTTGTCACTTCGTTTGCTGACCTTTTGGAGGGAAGAGCATTGCTATGGTATCGTACCATTTATAAAGATGATTTGTTTACAAGGTGTCCGGTACATAATGCAATAAAAATTTTACGAATTTAATTCATATTATATTATTTTATTTGTCTTTTTGCAGCGACAACAACTTTTGTCAACAATAAATGCGTTATTACTATTTTGAGGGCATTTTAACAACAATTATGGAAATTGTTTTGAATAAATTGAACACTTTTATTGTCAATCGTGACATATTCATAGGTTTGTTAAATTTTATATAATTACAGGCATTATATTTTTGCAGTTTTGTGGACTTAGAGAATTCATAATTTTTTCTTTTTTGAAAAAATTTTTTTTTTTGGTGTGGACATTGATGCTGTTTAACTTGGGTTCTTGTGTTTCCTGCCGTGCTTTAAGTACCGCAAGATTCATTTTATAACACCCAAGTTAAGACATCATTTTTTTTGGATTATGGGAGTACACGGCCCCGCCACCCTTCCTAATCCTATTTTTTTTGTGTTCCACCGTGTAATGTCGCGAGTTCGTTCGGGAATTGTCGATTTGTGTTTTTTTTACAATCCCAACAGCACGCATCCAATCATATTACTCCTTTTCTTTAAAACGAGTTGTGGTTGCATATCACATTACTACTGAATTCTCGAATCAAGTCTCATTATACACAACCTCGCCTGTAATTTTTCTATACCTATCGAGCTATTGGAAAGACCAGTTCATTTTTGTTTTGCCCTATACATCCAGTAAACTCAGCTTTTGATAAAAAAAAAAAAAATTTCACAAAATTTCCTCATTCTTACTATCTCATAATATATTTTTTTTTAGGAGGCGATGTTTGTAATGAATGTCGTTTCCTCTGATCTATGTGATCAGTGGCGCCCAAACCTTAAGTCATTATTTTTTTTTCTCTCTCCTTCACATGACTTATTTTTTTTTTTTTTTTCAAGTGATATATATGATTAGATTGGATATGAGTATTTCTCGTTTTTTTAGTAGACACCCTGTCTATATTATTTCTGTCAGTATTATCACTGCAATGCACACACGCACACACATTGGTATCGCATCTCTACTCCGTCAGTTAACGGATATTTTGTAATGTTCCCTACTTTTAAATCTAAATCCATTTTTTCTCTAGTTCAGTGGAGCTTTCTTTCCATTTTGTCGTCCCTCCGACATGCCTTATAACCAAAGATCCTCCAAGGAACTAGAGAACAAAATATATTCTTAAGTGTAGTTCTTTGTGTAGCAGAGATTTGAGCAACTTTCTGGTATACAAAATGTGTATATTTTCATAAATAGATTATATTATATAATAAATAGATTATATTTAGCTAGTATTTGTTACAATTAAGTTTGGTTTAGCTTTCCTTAAAGTGAATAATGTTAAGTCGTAGTTTATTAACAACATTGTTATGTCTTTCTAACAAAGGTAGTACTGCTTCGGCGTACTTTCCTATTAAGTAATTCCAGCATGGAATATATAATACTCTACCTCTAGCACAGGAGAGCGTATTTTTGTATAGCTTATAGTCATAAGTAAAATATTTATATTAGTCTCACTGCTGAAACACCAGTGTTTCTCTACACAATTTTGTACCTAGTGTCATTCAAATGTTTTGATTGATCACCAATTTAGATAGTGTCGATTATCACAATATATTCGATCACCAATACATATTGTCTGTTCAAGAAATTTTGCCTTTTGCTTACTTTTGAAGTAATATTTTGAAGGATCTCCGTCTACGGTGTGATCTCAGTCTTTTTTCTTGTGCAAACTATTTACACTGTTTTAGTTATTAAAATGGCTTGTACTTTATATATTTAATCATACTGGTTCACTACTAGGTTTTTTTTTGTTAAATTGTAATCCCTATGCATTCAGCTAAACATTCTAGATTCTGTTTCGCTTGTCTTGGTGTTCCTACTGATACTCAATGTTACCACTTGTAGACAGGTATATTTTTGGTATTGTAAAACCTGATCTAATTATTTTTTTAATTTTGAAACATAGGTATTTCTTATTATGTAAACCCTATTGTAACCACCTGTACGGATAGGTATTTCTAAAAAATGTAAACCCTAATCTAACCACTTTTAGTAGACAAGTTTTGCAATCTTGGTCTAACTAATTCATTAATACACAAGTACTACTCATATACTTATGGTTCTACATTGTTATAAATCTTTTTTTTAAACTTAATTAAACTAAGTTAAATATCTGTGAAAGATATTCCTCATTCTAGGTTTAATGTCTGTTCTGTATTTTGTTGAATAAAATTCTATGTTAACCTATTAGACCTGTTGGACCTAGGTAGATAGAATAGTTACCTTTTCGCTATTAATAAATAGCCTAAATTCAGTGAAGTGAGGGATGGTTGACCACCCTAAAGTGAAGCCTCTTTTTTAATGGCAAAATTTCCTGCTGAAGGAAAAGTGATGCTTTGTGCATAATTTTTTTTCTTTTCATTGATTGTGTTCTTTATTTTTAAGATGTTCCCGATGTTAGGATGTCATGAGAATAACAGGTCTGGACTTCAGCCAGTAATGCCAGCACCCAGCTCCATCGTTGCTGAAGGTGTTGTAGACTCCTTATTCTCGTACCATCCTATTCTCATTGTTCTTTCAATCTATCTAGATTTATATGATTTATTGTTTATGATTGCTAATGGTTACTTGTTGTAAAATTTCTAGATACCTGATGGACCTATCTTCTAGTTAGTTAGTTAGTTAGTGTACCTTTATTTTTTTATTTGTTTATTTTTTTTTTACATCGGAACCGTGGATTTCATGTTTGGGGCCAAACATTTTCGTGAGAAGGGGGGAATTGTCACGTAAATAATTATCAATTTGTGATATAATTATTTACCTGACCACTAACCTGATAATTTGAACAGCACGGAATGGATTGGCAACACTTTTTTTTTCTCTCTGGTTTTTACTTTTTGAATTCGCACCGTACGGGAAGCCGGTGTTGATTCGACTTGTCACTTTAGTGATAGTTTTGGATTTAAAAAATGGGATAATCTCTTCGTTACAAATTGTTTTAAACGATTTTAATCGCGAGCCGGGCGATGTACATTTTGCAAACGCTTCTTTCTGATGTGATCGGAACGCTGTTTCTAATGTGATTGGTCGCCGCCATTGGGACCGATATTTATCCGCGAAATAACGGTATTGTAAATTACCTACATAATCGCGACTGGCATATTGAAAAGCTTTGCGAGGGAGAGTCCTTATGACCTGGTACGGTTATTGCTGCTCATATTTGTGACGGATGGTCACTCGGCGTTCATTTCCTGATGAGGTGTGCTGACGGAAATCGTTTTTCATCCGGTGGGCTCAACCGGAGCACTGGTGCTGATCTTGGATACTACTCCCTAGCGGGGAGTCCTCATTCTCTGGCCTTCCTGGGGGTCTTTCCTGGTTCCCATCCTGGAGATTGCGAGAGAATATGGCCCGCGGTTCATCAACGCGCTATATTCAAGTAAATTAAGAGTTCGTGTCAGTGTAGAATTAGATAAAGATCCATGGTCCGCAGGTACGATATTTCTTTCTGCTTAATTATATTCCTGTCAAATCTGTTATGAATCTGTTATGTTTCAGAATCTGTTATGTTTTTGGGGATGTGAAACCCGGCCCCTCAAAAGGGCAACATTGTTATGTTCTTTATAAAATTATACTGGGCTTTGGTTGTTTTGGAAATGAACTCTTTTATTACTGAAACCAATTTAACCTCACAAGTAGAAACCTGTTTTCGTTTATTCCCAAACATTCTTGTTCTTTTTTTATTCTGGAACAAAAAAAGCAGAACCTTCCTACATTACGGATCGCTAGGACCCACATAACCTGAGAGAGAGAGAGATAACCTTATACGCCACTATCCCCTTCCGCGCCCTTTTAACTCCAGCTACCTAAAGCAACAACAGGTTTGAAGGTCAAAAACAAAAAATTTATTTATTTATTATATATAAATAAATAAATAAATACACGCAAATAAGTAACATGGTGGGTATGACAAACCCTGTCACACTCTCGCCGGGTTAAATTATATTGTACTCAGAACGCGTGAATGGTTTTCCTGCATTTTACAGCAAATTTATTGACTGCAATAATTTTTTTGTAATTTTATATTTAACAACCACGAGTTTTTACCAAAATTATATAGAAGTATAATATAATAAATTTATATAAATAAATACATTTGTGGAGAATATATATGACTTTCTTTTTCCTCATAAATAAAACCCAGTGACGAACGCACGACGTTTTCACGCAAAAAGTAACTAAATTAGCGATTCCTCGTAGAAAAGTTAAAGGTAGTTTTATAAAACAGTTTCAAATAAACTACCATGGATTTTATAAACGTATTTCAAAACCGAAACTTTAATTTGATTAATCAGCCTAATGGCTCCTATGATAATATTTACATCGGAAACTGGTTCGAGAAATGAGACCTTTATATAAATAAATTCACCCTCAGAAGGTAAATTATGATCTAACCCTTAAAACTAAAAGCCTACCAATAACAAGCATTTGTCATTAAACTCTTACATTATTTAATAGTTTTGTGGAACTACGACCCCTCTCAATAAATTTTTAATTCCCCAAACAATACCTTTCCCCGGTCATTGTTTGAAGTAAGTATTAAAGTTACGGGTTTCAAAAATGTAACACTCGTGTTTATGGAATCTTTACAATAAACCACAAATTTTCTATTTTATTGGAGTAACATTTTGTCGAATGGTGGGCTCTGGCGTCATACAATTTGCACATTTTTCTGTCTGATATTGCTGGGCATATTTTCAGCTTATGACATCATTTTCTTCGTGAAGAGCGTTCTAGGATTCATAAACCGCCACAAAACGGGCATCTGCCAAGTCTGGAGGTTGTAAGTTACAAATAAATATACTGGTACTGGTATTACAGCAACATATATCGTAATACATCATATTTCTTTTAAATTGGGCATTCAACAATAAATTACACGTGTCAGGGTATTAATAAAATTATTCATCAAAAATTAATTTTCCATAATTCTGTTTTTCATCAGCGTATATTCCCCCCATAAAATAACAGCTTCTGAAAAATTACGTTACACCTTTCATTCGTTTTTATTTTGGCTGAAACATTTTCGTTTATAGGTAATAAATAATTTAAGCCTTCTGAAATTGTTAAATTAAACTTTTAGTATTCACGTATAAAGGTATTATGATGGACACGTGTGTTTTCAAATATTATGGTTAAACGGGGTACGTGAAATTACAGAATACGTGAAAAACTGAAATATAAAACGTAATTCGTGAGTTGTTAGTATATGTAATTATTATTTTTTGGATTATCTGAAAATATGTTCATAACTTCAGTATATGGGAAAGGGGGGGGGGGGGGGGGGGGGGGAGGATAGTGAATGTGAAAAAAGGTAATTTTTTATTGTACAGTTTTTGTGAAAACTCACAGCAGAGCATGTGTTTTTTATTACGGCATTCGAGATGTTCCGAGTTCGCTTATCATTTTTTGAAAATTGATCAAACTTTTATTGTAAATTTAGAGCTAAAAATACTTCATGCAAGGTATCGCGGATAAAATAAGAATAAAAAAATAATATTTTGGAATAAGAGAAAAATGTTAACTTCAAAGCAGATATCGCACACCTAGATAAAGAGTAGTACAACTCAAAATACCTCTTTTTTCAGGAACAGCGAAAAACGTTTTACTCGATTTCTATTTGACTGATTAAAAATATTGTTATATGATGTTGTATGTTATTTTACTAGGATATTTATTTGCTTAATTACTTAACCATCAAATTCACGTGTCACGCGTTTATTGATTAATTTCGTGTTATTTTAGTATTTGTGACAAAATCGTTGTTTAATAATTTTATCAACTCAAATTGATTCCATATTAGTGATAAATTTTGAATTAATGCACTCTTATTCTGTATATTTTGTTTCATAATCTTCACAATACCGGAGTAAGTGGAATTGATATGTAGAACGCCCGAGAAACAAGACAAGTTCAATCACGAATACCAAATCAACTCAAAATATTCACGCACTATGACTACGGTTAATCACGAATACAAGACTGAGTCGAAATAATCCAGTCTTTGTGCGTATTGACAGCTCCTTTCCCTACAGTTGGTATGTCTTAACTGGTGATGCGTTACTATTGTTGGTGAGGGTTTTCGTAGAGCAATTCAGAAAGACTGTCTTAAGTGTCATCTACAATTTTATTGATGGAGATTTTTAAATTGGTGTCTTTGTGGTTTGTGTAGTTTTCGACGCAGATTCCGAAAATGGCAATAACTCGATTTTGAATTATTTCGAGTTGTGCTAGTCTTTATCTAGGTGTGCGATATAATTAATTAGTAAAAATATATAAGTCCTCTTTTAAACATTTTCTCACTTAACCAGTCTTTCCCTTGTAATGACGTTGTAATTCCTAATTTTAATAAACTAATTCCCGCTCTCCCTACAGTCCCTACACCCCTCCTCTGCAAAGGTGATGTTTGTTTAATTTTTAACTTAAGTATACATTTTCTCTTGGGGATGTGAATATTGTACGAAACAAATAGATTATATGTAGATAAAAGTAAAGTGATGTAACCTAGGTCATTTGTCTTTTTAATATAATTAATAATGCCACCATAAAGTGATAACCATTTAGAAGAACTTTTTTCGAAAAATTTTAAAATAAATTTAGTTTAGTTTATTGTAATGGCTGATTAAGTTCTTTAAAGTACGATTGGAAAACACTTTAAACATTTTTGAAAACCTTTTATGCTAACGATTCTGATATTTTTTGTATGCCTCTACTGAAGTATAAAGCTGTACTAATTAAACAATTTAGCAGTACGTTTTTTAACAAGGTCACCATATACAAGTATTTTCTGTTTGCTTCTTCTTCACTGCTTTCAATAACTTTGTATTAATATGTATTATTTTTCTTTTGGTTTATTTATAATTAATAGGTATTATTTTTCTTATGTGGTATTTTTCTTTTGGTAGAATGTATTATTTTTATTTTGGTAATATGTATTATTTTTCTTTTGGTAGAATGTATTATTTTTATTTTGGTAATATGTATTATTTTTCTTTTGGTTTATTTACAAGTAAACTTATAATTTTACATTTCTTTCTTTTTTCTATATTGAAAAAAAAACATGTACGTAAAGGACACTTGTGCATAATTATAAATAATTAATAATAACTATATTAGTAAATAATTAAATTATGCATACATTATAAATAATAAAATATATTTGTGCCTGAACTTTAGTAAATAAGATAAAGTTTTTTGGCGATGATTTGTTGATTTGTGTCCCAAATTGGTCATTTCTAAATTAAATTTACGCCTATCAAAATGTTTGTCATTTGACTGTCCTAGAACAGGAGACCTTCCTAGTTGGACAGTCAAAGCTTCTTTGTACTGATGTATTCTCTATAACAAATAAAATAAAACAAATAAAAAAAAACAAAACAAATAAAAAAAACACCACTATTCACAAATCTTATTATTTTAATCATTTTACTCATGCAATGCTCGTTTTGAAACGGAAGTATGAAGTTCGGTGTAAACACGCGTACATATATTATAACATTAAAACGTGTCCTGAAAAAGATGTTCCCATAACAACTCTTCACCCGATGGACACAACAGATCAGTCACCGTAACGCTTCTACTTCTAAAGGCTGTGTAATTTACTGAGCATAGAAAGGCTTAGAAAGCTCTGGTCCGCGAAATGGAAAGCCCTGAAAACCACGACCCTTAATCCCGTACAAGACGACAAAAGATAAGCAACAAATTTGAGTAGAAAATTCGGATTATCCCGAGTTTGATATTTTAATTTGGATAGGAAGTAATGGATATTGGCAGTCCTGGATTTGTCAATAGGCCTTATAGGCCGCGGCCTAGGGGCGGCAGAGTTCAGGGGGCGGCGCTCGCTCGCTTTGGTGAGCCGTTAAGTTTGTGTGCGATTATAAACAAGTCACTGTGGATAGACAGAGTTTTCTATCTAGTAAACGTTAAATCTCATTTGGTAAATGTCGCTAATACCAGTACTCATTCCTATCCCATGTTAGATAGTTACTTATTTTTATGCTTCTACAATATGGTATGATCTAATGCCTAGATCACACGTACCGAGTACATGGGCGAGACAGCAAAATAATACTAGGCCGAGAGAGTTGGGTAGACGAGTAGGTGTTAACACGGATTTTTTAAGTTGGCACCGAGTAATTAGTCAGTTCAGTTTCGGCATTAGTTTATGAAATAAGAAGAGGAAAGACACTCAAGAGAGTAAACCTCACGCGAAAGTCTGCAAGAGCAGATGCCTGTAAAATTCTAAGAGATTCCTATGATGAAGTAATTACAGTTCTTAAAAAAAAAGCTATTCCAAAACAAAATAATATGCACTAAAAGTAAAAAAATAATTGCGTATTCTTTTACAACTTAATAATCAACATACTTTTTCTACTCATCAATATGTAGGTACGATTGTTATTTTTAAAGTCGGTATCAGCAGCTGCAGACTTAATAAAAGCTAAAAAACTATGAAGATATTATAGACGATTTTTCCAGTGAAAAATCCGGTAAAATATAATAATTCTTGATTCATGTTGCACTTTTACTTTATGACTAATTCATTCCTTTATTTCATTTTTTAATACCTACTACCTACTTAACCTATATTTGAATATTTATTTTGAAAATTGTGTGTTACCTAATGGCAGCCTACAAGAGAGTGATTATGATAGGTGGCAACTTCTAATAAGGAGGAAGGGGCGGCGCAATTGAAGTGGCCTATACATATGAAAAGTATAAATACGGCCCTGGATATTGGATCTAGTAATCAAGTGTTTAATCGTTTAATGTTGGTTTCAAAGTAATAAACGATCGAAAATCATGAAAATACTTAACTTTGTATTCATTAAATAATATAAAGTTTGTGGCTTAAATCTTGTTACGTTTACTTTTCCGTAAATAAACACACTTCAGACTCAGCTCAAATATTATTTTAATCAAAAACTGTTGAAGAAAAGCCTTCATTCGCTTTTATAATTCGATGTTGGAGCTCCCACTCCGCTGTTTCGTATCTCAACGAGTAAACAAAAAAGCAATTAGTTGCCCCTTTAATTGTTTTTTAATTACAATATTTTATAAATTAAAAGTAAACATCGTACAGTCACTTTTAATAACGGCAACGACCTGAGATTTTATATAAAGTCAAGAGTCATTGCATAACCGAATTAATGAATTATTATTTAATGCTGGTGGAAAAATATTATGAAATTTAACTAGCCGTATCTCTGAATTTCAAATTATTAACTTTAATGTAAGTACTGAGCATTTTAATTTTGAATGTAAAATTACATGTAGGTACAAATTGCAATATGTTAAGTACTTCTAACACCTGCTACTGTGTCTATGTATTAAATATGATTTACAATAAATAAATACCAACATTACGCATTAGTAAATACTAGTAATGCCTTAACCACTCGGATCTAAAAGTTTGTTTTCAAGATAATTTATTGTTCTCAGACATATGTATGACGTAGAAGGCGTACCTGATTTATTAAAGTAAGATCTAAAGTATGATATACTAGCATATTATACATAATTTAATATACTCTTATAACTGAACTCGTAAATTATTTAAGAATTCACATACCTACAAGGCCAACCAGACTAAACCATTTTTTTCATTTGCCAGCGTGCAGAACCAACCTTAGAAAAAATTCTCCAATCCCCCGTATATGCGCGCAATATAACACGCAATTTAATAATATCGATATTCTTAATAACACTCCTGTGAAATACCGAAACGAAGTCAAACGAACGACCACAAATGTTAATTAAATTAATGCACAACTATAGAAAAGGTACAGCATGAGCATCTCCTGTCCCCATCCCACTTTCCTCTGCCTCTTGCCCTTTCCTCTTCCTTATAATATCCTTATATATATATATATATATATATATTTTTTTTTTTTTTTTTGTTGTTGTTACTTTCATTTTCATTTAACGGTTATTACCAATTACAATTGTATATTATATCATAATAACGAACATTAGCATAAGAAACTGTTTTGGCTTACCTCATGTTTAACCTCTTGTATAACTCATCCTGTATATAAATTGCTGTTTGTTTCTTACAATAAATAAATAAATAAATAACTATATAAAAAAAATTTAACGGTAGAATTTTTTTTTATTCACAAAAAGTTACATAAATTACAATAAATTTTATACAATAATTAATTATATAATATATGTATTTGATTTATTCCCATAAATAAACAGGGCTGGTGTGTATGGGGTGTGTTATTATATTAGTTTAATATTATTTTTTTATTCAGTTAAAATTATCGGTATAATTTTAAGCTGAGTTTTAATTTTTTTATATTACTATTCATGTTTCTATTTTTTTCAGGTAGTGAATTAAAAAAATTAACTCTGAGATATTTATGTTTTAACTGTCCTATTATTTTTTTACATTTTGGAGTAGGAAGTATTGATGTTTGTCTAAGATTTCTGTTATTTTTAAAGGGTGCAACTTTATTTTGAATGTTATCTTCACAAATTTGTAAAGTTGCATGATAAAAGTATAATGCACTTAATTTTCTGACCTTAAGTTCTGACGAATATGAGTAGGGGTTTTTTTAAATTGTTTTTATTATTTGTTTTTGTGATATGTAAATTGTTTGTGTTTGATTTGTATATGTACCGCCCCAATAACATTTATACCCAAATAACATTTATACACAACTATTGGCAACCTCTCTTCTTCGGTTCATACCTTTTCCTATCGGATGTTCGCCATCACGAGGGTAATTTTTACCCCGCAGGATATAGCCCGGAATCACTCAATGGAATTGCACTGGTTTTAATTCCTGTATTTCATCCTTCGTGTAACGAAAAATAATACTGAATTACCTAATCAAATAGTCCAAGGAAAGATAGATGATCAATAAATCCGAGTAAAGGTGACAGAAATAGGTATATCGAAAGGTATTTTTTTTATTTATTTAAACAAGTAGTATTATAGACAGCAATACAATTAGCAATTTATTCCCATCAGTGAATTTTACTATTTTTCTCCATTTTATAACCATTCGTTTCTGCTAATAAATAAATCTCATGTTAAACCGAAGGGTCTAACGAATATCCATTGGTTTTTATATCCATTTTCTCTAGAGTCTCGTCTGCCTATGAAATATATGGATTAATTTTTGAAAGTTACGCTTTTTCCTTCATTACAAATTGAAAAGGTATCTGGGCTTAAAAAGTAGCACGCACGTGCAGGGGTAAGTCGGGGTGGCTTAGTTTTTCTACCGAGAGTTACGCTTCTGCGAACTCTAACTTCTCTCACTGTTATTTGCGATGTTACGGGAATGAGGGAGAGGTTATAACGGAGCTCTCAGCGGAACGCCTTTAAGCAGGCCCGGTTTAACTGAACAATGGTCATTGAAATAAATTGGGGGCGATCTCTCATCGTCATCCGTAAAGTGGTCAAAGGACCTAGCCCGGACTTTCTGTGTTACGGAATGATTATATAGTGCCACCAATCCAAAATAGCAATTTTATTTAAATAATAGGCTGAGCCGCCCGGAACTTGCGGAAAATGAGGGAGTTTTATCACTCTGAAGGGTCTGCGGACTAGAAGCTGGAAATAATTAGAAGTTAAAAATGGGCCTTCATCAAGGGCCATTACATTACGAATATTGCTATATTGAGATAATACACGTATTCGTGGAGTTTTTATTTATACAATACTAGCTGACCCGACAAATGTTGTTCTGCCATATAAATTATTTCTAGTGAATATTATTAATTTATTTTTATTTTTTTTTTTTTTTTTTTACAGTTTTTTAGAGAAAATGTGTCCTTACTGGGGTACCCCGTTCTAAGGACACATTGTACAAGTTTTATTATTTGAATTATAAGTATATATCTATGCTAGAATATTACCGAGGAAAATTATGAAGTTAGATCTAAAATAAAGTACAAAACAAGCATTATTCTTTGTTTGGTTGCAAAATTGATTCTATTTTCTTCCTTCCCATGTCCATAATCCATATTTTTATGCTTCTTTTAAAGGCGGTTATTTTTTTAATGGATTTCATTGCAAGAGGGAGTAAATTAAATAATTTTATAGAGAAGTATTGCATATTTCTTTGTCCAAAAGTCGTTTTAGTTGTAGGTTGGTAGAATGTATGTTGTAATGTAGATCTTGTGAATCGGCCCGAGTTTGTCTGTGTAAAGTTATCCTGATTTTTGAATGCGTAAATTCGAATATCTTTTATATATAATTGTTTCAGTGACATTAAATTCAGCGCTTTAAAAACATAGTCTGTAGGGGTTCTGATGGGTATTCTAAGTATAATTTTGGTTGTTATATAAAAAAAAACGAATGTAATTGTAAGTGTGTGGGATGGGACTATGACAGAAAGAGTAATGGAGAGATGTAGACCGCCGATAAAAACAAGAAAAACACCAACTAAAGTAGGAAAATGAAATAAAGAAAATCAATATTAATTTCGAAGAGCAATTGAGTGTGATATTTTTTGGAGGTCCGTCTTTAGCCAACACAAATAAGCTTGATAGTTTGCCCACGCGAGAACATGATGCCGAATGAAATATCAAAATGACGCGACGCTTCATGTCTTGCGCATGTGTGGATGAAAATTCAATGAGGCGGACGTAGCGCCATCTGTCATTCAACATCATAAATAATTTCGATCTGTTTGAAATGCAAACGACCGTTAAATTTGTTCATACGAAAATACTAAAATCACGATTGAAAATCGGAGGGTGGGGGTAGGAGGGTTAAAACTTGGGGTTATAGGTATTTTTTTATGCCAAAAAAAAATTGTCAAAAAAAACAGATTTTTTTTTCTCGATAGGACACCCTAATCACCTAGCGGTATGAAATATACTTTAAAACCTATTCTCATACCTACCAAATATACATACAAAATGGTGGCTAACGAAACACAACGCCAATACCCAAACTTTATAAAATCCACACCACCAGCTGCCCGCTGCCTAAATTGGTTAAAACTTGGGGTTACAGGTATTTTTTTATGCCAAAAAAAAATTGTCAAAAAAACAGATTTTTTTTTCTCGATAGGACACCCTAATCACCTAGCGGTATGAAATATACTTTAAAACCTATTCTCATACCTACCAAATATACATACAAAATGGTGGCTAACGAAACACAACGCCAATACCCAAACTTTATAAAATCCACACCACCAGCTGCCCGCTGCCTAAATTGAATATTTGAATTTATCGGCTTTCCTCTACTATAATAAGCATGTATTATACATATAAAACTTCCTCGTGAATCACTCTATATAATGTTATTTGATGTAACGTCAAAATTAATTTGATGTTTTGCAGCTGAAGTAGTACTGAATGCAAATTTGTGGGGCGTCGTTATCAGGAGAATCATCTAGGAGTAGTATACGAACACCTCAGCACAGGTTTTTCTAGTGAGATATTTACAAAAGATTACTTCCTGATCGTTTACATATCGTTACTGATTATTTCACACTCCAGTACAATGTTTTATTTTAGGAACTTTTCGTTTGTATTTCTTGCACTTTTCATTTGTTTACCTTTAAACTGAATGTACGAGCATAGAAAAATATGTCATGGCGTGTTTTGTCATGCAAATTCTACTTTTTACTTCTGTTTCACATCCCCCATCATCACGTATAAACGAGCCTATGAATATGAAGTCGTTCACCGATTCTTAAGTCCGTGAGAGCATTATTTGATCTTAGAAAGGTGTTTGACGATCACTATTAGTTTTTTTAGCCTTTTTGATCAGTAAACCTACATTACAGCTTTCTTCCTCTATTTTAGCACGGAGATGGTTCATTTCGGTTACCGGACATCTCAGAATCATGCAACGTCATTAAAAGCGATGAAAAAAATGGTTAAGGTTATGTTAGGTTATGTGTTTTTTCTCAATTTTTTTCATAACTTTTAATGACTTTTCAAATGGAGGTTAAAAGTGAACGATTTGAGTTGTCATAGAACCTTCATTTTTTCTTCAAAAAGGTAATAAGGATAGTTTCATTTGCGTATGGAAGATTTGAGATTTTTTGGTCACCAATAAAGCACCTTATGCATTACGTATTTACCATAGCGGCCACTTAGCCCGCTCTTGTAAATCTAATGCAGTGTAAATCTAATGCAGTGCCACTGGACTTCAACGAACATTCAGGATGTACATACCTACCGCGCATGATGCCGCTGAGTACATAGCTACCTACCTACGCCGTAAATAATAATATCGCCACCGCCTAGAAAGGTCTCAATTTAGCAGCCGCCTGAGCATTCAACACCGGGCATATTCGAGTACCTTCCAGCGTACACATTGCCGGCGAATGGAAAATTACTCCACCGGTCGCGCTAGTATAAATAAAGCTTAAATAAGCTTAGTCAGTCTCAGTCCGACAGTCGGTCAACAACTTAACATGTAACAGATCTCCGCACAAGTGTTCCTGCACGGCATCTCTACGCATCCAGGGCAGCTTCCTCGAGGAATATCACCACATCTCAGCTATAAGGCCCATCGTGTCTTCAGCTCCAGAGGACAGCTACATCCCGCGACTTACAAGGTTTGCGTCACCTTCAGCCCAGGGATCAGCTCACCGTTTAATGGCACTCCGAAGCCCACCGTGCTTCGCTGCCATGGAAACACGCTCCGCCTTGCCAGGACTACCTGCTGGTGGCTCAGCTCACAGAGCCACTCACCGTTCATCTCCGCGACTCAAAGCGTCGAGCAACGGCCTGGAAGATAGGTCATCTCCACCACCACGGTGTCGAGCAACGCGCTGACCTTCACCACACCATCTTCACCACCTCCGTGCACCTGCAGCATCTCATCTACGGCACTCCGGCATACATACCCTCTTCACCGACCCTCGCTACGTAGCACAATAAATGACTGACTCACTACTTCGACTGACGCCTTTTCCGCAGTCTGCTCCCTCATATATATTAAATAATATTGATGAAAGGATGCACCATTGACGTGTCGAATTCAATTTTTTTTTTCAAGTAATCTCTCTCTAACACGGTCGATCGATAATGTCGGTAACTTGTCATGTGCCCAAACATGCAGATCACCAACGAACAAAACACAGTTCGCAACGACTAAGCGTTGCTAACTATTGTTTGCACGTTAGCGATCTGCAGTCGTGCTCAGGAACGATGGTAAGTTACGGACATTATTGATAAATCTATTATTGATCGACCGTGCTAGATATCCAGGATGGCTACCGTTTATATATCTCACTTTGGGAATCAATGTTCTAGTTGCCATGAGCATAATCTGATGGCAACAAAATATTACTGAACCATAATTAACTCCTCGATTATTTAATCAAGTTGAAATATTTTCCCCTGACAACACGGTATTCGCGATATTAAAAATTCCTTGTTTCCTCCATAATTCTGCTGAAAATATTAGTTTTTTTTCGATACCCGTTCTCTTCCAACCGAATCCTTTGAGTTTCTCATCAAATGCCAAAATCATTAAAACCATATTCCGAACGAAGGTATTTTGTTTGATTTTTAATTTCCCAAGAGAATAACCTTCGGCCGTTTACGGTAGCAACCTGCCTATTGAGTAATTAGGCCGCACCGGCTGGAAAATAAAGTTGGAGGTAGGAGTATAACGTACGTATACGAAATCCGAAGCCGTAAAATGCCCGGCCGCATTGAATTAATCAAGAGGAATATTGAATTAAATATTATCGGAGGCGGCCTGTAACTTTTTCTTATAAATGGGATATCTCGTGTATTTTTTTTATTTATTTCAGTTCTATATCAATGATTACGAGTGAAAATTCTCGCTCCTAGAGCAATCTGTTTTTCTTACTTAATAAAATGTTTTTCTTCCTTAATAATCCGGACCTCTTCAAGACCCGCGTTAAATCCATTCAGCCCTTTCTTTCCCTGCCTTTTCACTGTGCAGACAGGGACGCTCTTGTAGGGTGTAACATAATATATATATATATATATATATATATATATATATATATATACATCCCGCTATCATTTCTGCGTCCTTTCATCAGATCGACATTACTGCGTCCATCTGAAGGACTTGATTTTACATAGTTCTAACTAAAGTATATACTATCTTTTCAGTGTTTGATTATAGCTAGGTATTTATATTTTTAAAAATAATGATTTTAAAAATATACAAAACGAAAAAAACACCCTTTAAAGTTCCACCAATCCGAACTCCTTTCATATTCAATGCAGTGAGGCATCCTGCGTATATTTTCTTCAATTTGGTCAACAATGTAGCGTCCAATTATATATTCATTTTCATGTTGAAGACAAACCGACGTCTTGCGACGTTGCCGCTTATTCGTTCAAGTTTTTGGTTGGACGACTGTAAAGTTATTAATAGAATATGAAAGTGCCAATACGACTGGCCCATACGTTGCGGACTCTAATCAACCCGGAGGCGATGCGCACGTAAAATTTATTAAATTGGTGTGGGATTTTTTTGAGACTTACCATTCCGAATTAAAACGTTACTTGAAGTGTGATTAGTTATTTTTAGTGACTAGATCTGTATTGCCGGGACCTCCCTATGCATTCTCTTCTTCCCATTTTGATTCCGCATTGCGACAGTGATTACCATATAAGGACTTTATTACTACAACACGATAATCAGTAGATATATTTTTTAAAAAGAAACCGTAGTCTTCCGAAAGATTCAATTTGGGAGGCGGGTATGGTACCGCTGCCCGGGAACTCATTTGGATAATCTTGCCATTAACACCTCTGCCATAAGTCACCCCAAGTGGTTCGCTACGTTTGGTAACTTAGCAGGGGTGTCCTATAATATTCTATGCTTATGTGTTGAGATTTATCTGGTTCTTGGCGGCGGGTGCGTCTACCCACCAGCAGCATAACAGGCCGGATCGGAAGAGAATGGTTGAGGGATTGGTTGGTTGATTCTCCAGCCGTACTCTCTCGGAACATCGCTTCGCACTGCAGTGGGAGAGATGGATTCATAAGTCCCTCACTTCTGGACACACTCCCCCAGATTCCTACCCACCCTTGGTATCCTTTTCCTTCCCAGAACTTCCTCTCCTTCTTCACCTAAAAAGTCCCTCCAAACAGCATCTCCAAAGATGGCATAGGCCCGAGGGGAATTATTATAATAATGAATGAAGAATTAAATTATAATTATATTAATGCTTATCATATAAATGCTGTCACCCCAAGTGGTTCGCTACGTTTGTTGACTTAGCAGGGGTAACCGGGTTCATGGGTTGAGGTTTGTCCAGGTTTTGGTGACCGATGCGTCTGCCCACCTGCTGCGTGGTCTGTATAATTTATTAATTAATTTATTTATTTATTTATTTACGCCCTTGGAGCATTTACATAAATCCTGTAACATAATAATAATAGAAATAGAAACAATAAAATACCAATTATTATTTCTCTTCTTTTACACTAAAAGAAAGGAAGCAGAATTAAAAAGAAATAACAACAAAAAATATAAGAAGAATAATAATAATTTGTTGAAATAAAAATGTCAACGGAACTGAATTTATTTCCAAGCCTATGTAGTCTTTGGATTGGGGAGTTAATGAAATAGTTAGTTTTAGACGGATAAACAAAGAACAGCTCTGGAAGTCTCGTGTTATGATTTGGTACTCGGAATGTTATTAGTTTTGCTAAGTCAGGTGTATAATCGAGAGAGACTAGTTGAGGGAGGTCTTTTATCCTCTCCAGCCAGAATCTCTCGACACATCGCCTTGCAACGCAGTGGGAGGATAGGATTTATACGTCCGTCACTCCTGGACACCTTCCTCAGGGCCTCCTGTGGAAATGCCTCCTGCCCCCCTGGCTAATGTAAAAAAAATCTTTATTTAAAAATGAATGTTTCTGTACCTAAAGCGTTCATACGATTACGATGATACTTTGGAGATTTGTCGTGCGCATGCCCGCGATGGTTTCTGTACGTAGTGGTGAGCTATAGCGCTATGAAATTATTTCCTTTGGCATTCATCCGATAGCGATGAAACTTTGGTGAGTTGTTATGCGCACATCCGTGAATTTTTCTATATATAGTAGTGAGCTCTGGCGTCATGAAATTTGTATAAAAAATTACAATTAGTGCGAGTTGTTGGATATGTATGTTTTTAATTTAGTTTCAAGGAGGGATGGAGGGAGGGGAAAGGGAAATTTGGGATTGGGAATATCAACGAGGTACGAGTTCGAGGAAGGGGAGAAAGCAGGGATGATGGGAAGGTGGAAAGAAACGCAAGAGGAGTGAGGGTTGCGACAGTGGAACGAGGGCGCATGGGAAAGGACACACAGGAGAGGGTGAGGGTAAGGGATGGAGGACGAGGAATGGCAGAGGGAGGGATTGCAAAGGAGACATAGTAACGGTAGGGGATAGAAGGAAGTAAATTTGAAAATGGGAAACTTTCCGAAATTCCAAAAATGTTTTAAAGATTGGAAGGCTAAAACAGTATTTAAAATATACAGTAAATGTATTTTTATTGAACAACAAACGAAAGGAGATGCTGAGAATTGGTACAAGGAGAATCAAGAAATTTAAAGGAATCGTGAACTGCAATATGGAAGTGATTTCACTTTTTTTACATGAGCACCGCGCAAGAGTCTCCAACTACTCCCGTCTGGTCCAGTGAGACTATGGCATCTTCAATTGGAGTATGCTGTGAGGCTGAAGGTAGTGAGGATGGGATGGAGATGGGAAAGAGGAAGGTGGGAAAGTACCTGGCTATTCAGATCTGGTAACCAAACACGCTAAAGCCATTGCAAGCAACGTTATACCAGGGCGATACTGAGAGTATCTTCCGCTCTGGAACGTGCCGCAAATATACTTTACCTACTCGTATTATACTATATTGCCAATATATTTTTCTGATTTTTCTGTTTCCAGATTTTCGAATGAGTTTCGCTTATATTGTCTTCATGTAAATATATATTTTATAAAAGTTTTCTTTATTCATTGAATTATTTTTTACATGTTTGAGGATTTTTCGTTACATCTTTGAGGATTTTTCGATCAACATGGTACAAACATATTCATATTTAAATGTTATAATTTGAGGGTTCATAAAGTTAAAAATAAAAACATAGGTAAGGATATATATTTTTTTTTTATTTTAAGAAAGACAAACATTCACTGGTTACGAATAACCAGACAATATTTGAAAATATCTTACTTTTTTTACATCAGCTCCATACAGAAGGCTCTGAGGAAAAAAGAATTCTATCAGGGCCTATGTCATCTTTGGAGATGTTGTATCGAGGGTCAAAGGGTATTAGGGATGGGTAGAAATCGGGGTTTAGTGTACCCAGGAATGACGGACGTATGAATCCATGCCTCCCACTGCGGTGTAACGTGATATTCCCAGAGAGTACAGCTGGAGAAGTTAAAGGAACTCCCTCAATCATTCTCTCGCGATCCGGCCTGCCATGCAGCTGGTGGGCAGGCGCATCCTCTACGAAGACTCGGATAAACCTCACCCCATGAACCCGGGCACCCCTACCATGTCACCAAACGTAGCGAACCACTTGGAGTGACCTATGGCAGAGGTGTTGGTTAATAAATGATTCCCTGGGCGGCGGTACCCATACCCGCCTCCAAAATTACCACCACAGTAAGCAGAAATTGTTGCTTGTGTCGAGATGGAGGATTTAGCCACAGATGAACTGAACATACAACGCCTGAGTGGGATCCAAACTCGGCCATTGACCGGTCGAATGTACTGCTCTGCTGGTCATACGTGTGAATAAAATACAAAAACACCATATCTTTTTTATCGGCGTCGACTAATCGTAACTTGAAACAAAAATGTCCAAGCCACAATAAAAATAAATGTTCGACTATTATGTGATAAGCGTCCTTGGGACAGCTGATCCATTCATAACTTACATCTCAAGTGTTTATGCGTATCCTTAATTATAAACAAACTGCCTCGAAAAACGTTCTAAATTCTTTCCGACCACAATTGATGCTCATTATGTGATAATTATTTATCTTAATCAAGTTATTTCATTTTTATTGTTTATCTTTCTATGGGTCATTGAACATTCAACAGTCAACCATTACATTCACGGAATTCTCGTGTCACAATAAATAAGATGGGCATTATTTTGCTTTTGCTTAAAGATGAACAAAATTGAATTAGTTACATAAAATAAAATTAGAATTTTATAAAAGCTCAAAAAATTTTTTCAATGTAGGAACCCAAATGATTTGTTTTATTCATAAAAAGGCATAAAAGCTTATAAAAATGTTAAAAGGGTATAAAACCTCTCAAAAGCTGGGCGTTACTGTACAGGGCCCGCAGATAATTTAATAGTATACAACTGCTAACCCTGTACAAATCACAAGTGCGCCCCACGGTTGAATTTGACAGCCACCTCTGGTCTGGAGCTCCAAAATACCTGAAAAATACCCTCGACTCTGTGCAAAAACGTGCGGTCCGTTTGATAGATTCTCACATCTTAATAGACGGGTTGCAATCTTTAGAGCACAGGCGTCGGGTGGGAATGCTATCCTTGTTCTACCGATATTACGATGGAAGATGCTTCGAAGAATTAGCGTAATTGATCCCTTCGGCACCGGCGCATTGTCGGGAAACACGCCAAGCGCGTGCCCTACATTTGTACACGATTGACATTTGTCACACGAGAACGGGTCGCTTCTTCGACTCGTTCTTGTGTTCAACAGCTCGGCTGTGGAATGATTTGCCGGCCTCTGTGTTTCCTCCTTCCTACAACATGGGTCTCTTCAAGACCAATGTTCATTCCTTCCTCTCCTCAAAAAGACCCTCCACACAGCATCCCAGATGACATAGGCCCTGAGGGAAATTATTTTCCTCAGGGCCCCCTGTGTGGAGTTAATGTAAAAAAAAAAAAAACAATAGAGTGTAAATCTGAAGTGGCCTCCCAGGTAAGTATGGTCCAATATGTTTTCTGCCTGTGCAGAATATAAATAAAACAATATACGTTCATTTTAATGCAGCATTACGTTCTTTGGTCAAATGTATTGTACTATAGACTACAGTTTTATTTTGGTGATCGTCGAACCGGTGAATGCAATCTGTTACCCACAAGTTGTGATAATAGTTTGTCTAGTGTCTAGTCCTTAGTTAGAAGAAAGATAAATTTGTACGACGCCTGATTAAAGGTGATTTTTCACAAAAACGGCCCTATACAAATCATCAGAATATGATTATTAGGCTTTCTGGTAAGCGCGCTAAAAGAAGAAAAAAGACGTAAGGTGTTTTGTCATACCTATATAACATGTTAAATAACGGAAATAAATGTGCTTTTTGTAATTTTCGGAGCATATTTCGAAAAACATTTTTCTAATAGGTAGGTAAATAATTAAATAATTACTTTTTCAAAATGTAAAGAAATTCATGGATTATTTTCATCAATAACATATATATTTTTAAGAGCTCAAACACTTTAAGTGTTCAAGAGAATTATGTTATATTTCGGAAGAAATTCAGAATGGAATATGGCAAAATTGTTTAAATAGACAGAGGTGATAGATACACACACATTTGTATCATAAATCTTCGACTCGTTCTTGAGCTCGGCTATGAAATGATTTGCCGGCCTCTGTGTTTCCTCCTTCCTAAAACATGGGTCTCTTCAAGACAAATGTTCATTCCTTCCTCTCCTCAAAAAAACCCTCCACACAGCATCCCAGATGACATGGCCCCGAGGGAAATTATTTTCCTCAGTGTAGAGTTAATGAAAAAAAAATAATAAAAGATGAGCAAAAATACACGTTAACGTTTTAATAAAGTAAATAAGTAAAGTAAGTAGCAACAACCGCGTGGTCTGGGGGTAAGGCTCTTGACTCGCAATCAAGGTAGCGGGATCAATTCTGGCGTGGGCAAAAAATTTTATTTTACGAATTTGTGTTATTTCACAATTAATTCCTTAACAATAATATATATCTAGTATATTTGCGGCACGTTCCAGAGTGAAAGATACTCTCAGTATCGCCCTTGTGTAAGACCACCATTCAAAATAAATTAATTGAAAAATTGCTTGAAATAGCTTTAGCCGTGTTTGGTGACTAGATCTGAAAAGCCAGGTTCTTGCCCATATTTCTATTCCCCATCTCCTTCCCCTCCCCACTAGCTTTATCCTCACAACATACCCCTAATTGGGGATGCCATAGTTTCACTGTCTCCAGACGGGAGAAGCTGGGGCTCTTGTGAGGAATTTACATAAAAAACCATAAAAAAGCGTTTATACGCAAATTAGTGCTAGTCTTTTTTATTTTTCAGCCATGTGTGTTGAATTTTTTTAAATAATCATTTAGTAAAAAAAAATATCTTTAATCCACAGTAATTATGAGTATTTTTTAATGTCATTAAAATCAACATAGAATTACATAAATGCTTATCAAATCTATCATGTTTGACAGTAGGTATCTTTTCAAATTAAAGTTAACTAATGCATTCTCGTCATAGGAGAAACAATTTTAAGATTCTTTTGTGGACCTTAAAACGAAAATATGCATTATATTCTTTTAGGAGGAAAAAAGGAAAACACAACAAAGGGAAAGCATAAAACGGTATAAGTAAACAATTAAAATAACATGCCGTCGCTAACAAATAAATAGTATTTAGCAATAACTAACTAACCATCACGCAAACAACTAGGTATTGGCATATATTTCTTTGCCTCATTCACAATTCACATTCATAATCGCTCTTCTGTTTTTCTGACTTTTGGCTTGGCCTGACTCAAGAATTTGTTTAATATGATCATGCCGTGTCTTTCTCGGGCATATTTACTACTCTAGAACAAGCTGCAAATAAGTACAACATATTATTTTTAATGAATAGGTACATTATGAAATAACACAAAACACACCCCCACCCTTAGTAATAATACATTGTACCAACCCACTGTCAAGTCATTTATATGTTTGCCCTGAGGAAGAAACGGTGGTTCCGAAACCGGTCGGCGTTAATAAAATATATAAGTGGTTCTAACAAAGATATATTGTTTAATTTATAAATAAAATGTTACTTGCGCACTCCGGGATTTGAACCCGCGACCTCTAGACCACGGAAGCCGCAATTCATGACTTTAAAGTAATTTCTGTTTACTTGCTCGTCTAAACTAACTAGAACCAGGACATCTCTTCTTTTCGTTCCATCTGATTACTTACTACACTACAAAAAATTGTCATCAAAAATTTTTTGTTGGTTAATATCGCCAAATTCTAGTTTTTTTTTTTTAATTTTCCTCCGGCTTTTTCATAAATGTGCAATTGTAGTCTCTGAAGAGCCAGTTTAGTAATATTAATTTTACATTAGCGCTGACATTTTTGGGGGTGCGTGTGGATAGTCTTTTTAGGAAAGGAACGAAAGGAAGTTCTGGGCAAGAAAAGCGAATGAAGGTTGGGTTGGTTAATCTGGGGGTTAGTGTGTCCAGGAGTGACGGATGTATGAGTCCATCCCTCCCACTTCGGTGAAAGGCGATGTTCCGAGAAAAAACGACTGAAGAAGTCAGAAGTCGTCGAAATGGTTCCCTCGACCATTCTCTCCCGTTCCGGCCTGCCATGCACCTGGTGGGCAAACGCATCTAACGCCAAGACCCGGTCAAACCTTACCCCATAAACTCGGGCACCCCTGCTAAGTCACCAAATGTAGCGAATCACTTGGGGTGACCTACGACAAAGGTGTTGGTTATCCAATAAATGGTTCCCGGGGCGACGGTACCCATGTCTGACTCTCAAATCGAAATTGAAAAGTCAGAAGGACTAGACGAAACTAAAAGAAAAATACCACTTCTAGTAAATTAGTTTAGGCAATTTCGTCTTTATTTTTAGATATAAGCATAGATGCCGTGATTAAATATTAGTTTAACAATGAATTTCAATTCATTTAGCGAGTAAGAAGTAAATCATTGCTTAAAAAAAAATGCAGCTTTGGCAAATTCAATATCAGCAAAAAACTATTATTTAATGCGTAAACAACGACGATATTGTTGCAACATTGTCTTGGTGAAATTGAAATATTAATTACACACGTTTGACAAAGATCCATCCTTATTGGAATCATACTTGGCGCCAATTTTGAATAGGTGATGAAGCTGAATTTCAATGTAATCTGTAGCAATGTGCGATATTAGTATGATTGCTTTGTTTTCGCAGAGAACAGAAGACACGCTGTTAAAAAGCGATGTTGCCAAATGTAGGAGCTGCGATACGCGAGTCAATAAAAGCCAATAAAAACGTATATTTTGCAAAAAATATACGATGGTCTACTGCAGCGCCGCGGCTCGCCGCTCGGTGACAAAGCACTGAACTAAAATAGCATATTTCAGTTGATTTAGGTACCAATACCGCGTCTGGCTTATTTTCGTTTTTGGACTGTATGAGGGTACAGGAGTGGGGAAAACTTGAAATTACATGTGTTCAATCCTGCGTCCGTATACCGGACGCAGAATGACGGTCGGACGCAGGATTGAATGAAAGTGGACCATTAGAAGACGCAGCAATGATAGCGGGATGTATATATATATATATATATATATATATATATATATATATATTGTTTATTTCATATTTTCTTAAAAGAATAGTGACTACATATCAACAAACAAGTCCTTCGAAGCCAATTGAATTGGCTTGTCTTCTTTTTCTTTGTGTGCCGTATCAGTTCCCCCCGACGTTGGCGATCACTCTTGAAAATGTCTCTCTGTCTTGCGCTGCCCGGAATAGCTCCTCCACACTTCTAATGCCGGTCCACTTTCGTATATTACGCAGCCAAGACATTTGTCTCCTACCAGGCCCTCGGCGACCCTCTATCTTGCCTTTTAATATTAAACGGAGCAAGTGATACTTCTCCCCTCGAAGTATATGACCCAGATATGAAATTTTCCTGATTTTTTTAAATATAAGCAGTTCTCTATCTGCTCTAGCCCACCTGAGAATTTCTGTGTTGGTGATCATGTCGGTCCATGGGACCTTGAGCAGTCTCCGATGAAGCCACATTTCAAAACCTTCAAACGTTTCATGGTATTTTCTTTCAAGGTCCATGTTTCACATCCATACAGCAAGACCGCCCACACATAACATTATAGCATTCTCTGCCTTAGTTTTAAGCTGATATTGTCATTGCAGAAGAGGAATTTCATTTTAATGAACGCAGTTCTTGCTGCTTCAATTCTGCATCTAACCTCTACATCTGGGTCAAGAGTCTCCGTGAGAATACTGCCGAGGTATCTAAATCTTTCCATCTTTTCGACATTGCAACCATTTAACTGTATCACTGATTCAGAGTGATCTAGTCGTCCAAATGTCAACCATTTAGTTTTATTGGCGTTGATTGTTAGGCCCAGTTGCTCACCAGCATTATTAACAAGATTTAACAGGTCTTGGAGGTCATCGATACAGTCAGCTGGTAATTGGCTTGACATATACATTTTAAAAGCTATAATTTACATCTTATATCTACAGATTCAACATTTTTTCATGCATACCAATATAACTATTTTTTTCCCACAGCCAATTTTTCACCACATATTTAACCTTATTCATAGAATTACATTGCTTTACGTTGTATTCAAACGTTCTCCATCCGTACTTATTATTAAATTTCGGAAATATTAACTCGTCGGCGTCGTTGCGCGTGAATCTAGTGCTGTATTTACAATGTTCTAATTTCTCTTTATGCTGCAGGGTAAATATATGCTGAATTATAATTTGGTGCCATAGTATTGACTTAACAGGTAAAATTTTGGCACTCTGAAACAGCAACGGTGTGTTTGAAAATATTAGGGACGACTAATAATTTTACATATTTAATTAAATGAAGACAATATAAGCGAAACTCAATCGAAAATCTGAAAACAGAAAAATCAGAAAAAGATATTGACACATCTGGGACTCGAACCCAGATGTGTCAATATCTTTTTCTGATTTTTCTGTTTTCAGATTTTCGATTGAGTTTCGCTTATATTGTCTTCATTTAATTAAATATTACAATTTGAGGTTTTACTCATAAAGTTAAAATAAAAATAATAATAATAATTTTACAATTGCGTTTTGTCCAACTTAGACTTGTTTCAGATTGGTTATAGCAGTATTTCCCCATATTGCTAATCCATATCTTATAATAGATTCTGCCAGTGACATATAAATTATTTTAAGTGTTTCAATTGATAGGAAAAAAAATAATGTGTACATTCTGCCAGCAATTGATCTGAATACATTCTGCCAGCAGTATAACAGTATAAACAGTATAAGCAATATCAATAATAACAATTTGGGAGGCGGGAATGGGTACTACTGCCCCCGGGAACCTTTAAAGGATAACCACCTCTGCCATAAGTCACCCCAAGTGGTACGCTACGTTTGGTGATTTAGCAGGGGTGCCCGGGTTCACGGGGTGAGGTTTTTCTAGGTCTTGGAGGCGGATGACCAGGACACACTGAACCCCAGATTCCTACCCTCCCCTTAAACCCTTTTCCTTCCCAGAACTCTCCTCTCCTTCCTTTCCTTAAAAAAATCCTCCACACAGCATCCCCAAAGATGACATAGGCTCTGAGGGAAATTATTTTCCTCTGGGCCTTCTGTTTGGAGCTCATGTAAAAAAAAATACTAAAGGGAACAAATTAATGTTTTAGGTTTCCTTCTCAATATTGTTGAATTTTGTATTATAAGTACTTGATAGGTTTAAAGTTTACTAATTTAATAATTATGGTGTTTTAAACTAAGTATATTATTTTACGGTGGGGATACTTGTTAGGTTATTTGGTTACTTGGTATTATTTATTATGGAAATGCTTGATGTGTTTTTATAATTTTTTTTTTTTTTAATTTTATTTATCTTAAAAAATGGAACATGTTACAGTGTTACTTTTCCTCCATTAAAAGCATTTGCTTGTGGATGGAGGAGCTTGTGGATACATTTTAAATATGTACAATTTATACAGTCAGGTATTTCACATAATGTATGCACAGATTCACAGTTAATATACTGTTAATACACCGTTAAAACACAGTTTAATCATATCGCAATCAAGATCCTTTAACTAAAAGATAAAATCATCCACATGTATTCAGTAATAAGTAAAATAGGTATAATTTTTAGTGTGACATTCATGTGTTGATGAGGGAAGCAGCACTTTTCCCGTTGGTGATTTCTCTAAAATGTTTTTTGATGGAGTTCAACAATTGTACTTTGTCATCAATGCTTCTGATTTCTACTGGAAGGTTATTAAAGAAGTATTTTCCTTGGTGTGTATAATGGTGTTGGGCAAAAGACGTGTTTAGTTTAGGGCATACAAATACATGTGTAAGTCTTGTACGATTTTCAGTTATTTATTTATTTATTTATTACACGCCCTGATGGGCTTTTACATTATAATTTATAACTTGAGTAACAAAAAATGAAGAAAATATAATACAATGAGAAAAGAAAATACACAAAACAGTGTAACAACAAAACAAATTATAAAATAAAAATACATATAATGTAAAAATGATAAGAAGTCTCTTATTCAATATAAACAAAAATTGAAGAAATTATGTAAATCTATTTGTGCCTAGAAGAATAAAAGTGATAGAATATACAACGTTTATACTGATTAGTTTTAAGATGAAATATATCACCTAGATTAGAATATTTATTTCCAAGACTGTGAAGTCTCGGAAACGGTGAATTTTGATAAGCTAGTGTCCTGGTGTTATTGAAGTAGAAGGGTAATAAATGTCGACATGATTTTTGGGGAACATGGATATTGATAAATTGAAGTAATTCAGAACAGTCAATTTTGTAATGCAGTATTTTATGTAATAGTATTAAATCTGTGCTTATTCTTCTTTCTGAAAGTTTCAATAGAGACGTTTTATCCAGGAGATAATTGTAATCAATGTTTAGTATAGGAATATGCAATTTATAGTTTATAAACCTTAGAAACTTCCGTTGAATCTTTTCAATGTTGTCTGAATGAATGTTGTAAAAGGGAGACCATAACGTAGAGTTATATTCAAGTTGGCATCTGACAAGGGTTTTATATAACATAATAAATGTGTCTAAATCATAGAAATCTTTTGCAGCTCTCAAAACAAAACCAAGAGTCTTTAGGGCTTTGTTGATAATATTATTGATATGACATACAAAGGTGAGTTTACTGTCGAACATAATGCCTAGATCCATAATTTCACTAACACAATTTAATTTTTCATCATTTAAAGAATACTGAAAAATAATAGGATTATTTATTTTGGCAAAATGAATGAACTGACATTTATTTATATTTAATGCTAGTTTGTTAATAGAGCACCATTCAAAAAGATATATCAAGTTAGTTTGAAGTATAATACAATCATTAATGTGGTTAATCTCTTTATATAGTTTCATGTCATCGGCAAACAGTAGCACATTTATGTCAGTAAATATATCAACAATATCATTTATAAATATAATAAACAAAATATGAATGAGAATTTATCTTTTTCTTTTATAATTTGTATAATTGAATTTTTCTCAAATAAGTTTTTAAATGTTGGAACTTTAAAAACTTATTTGAGAAAAATTCAATCATTAAAAATGTTAAAAGAAGTTTAAAATTTACTATTATTGTATGTATATTACATACCTAAGCACATTGTTTTAAAAATTCAATAAATATTTTCTGCAGGTTCTTCGTGGTAATAACGATAAGTAACAAAAAGTCGGGTATGTATACCGCCGCCCCGGGAACCATTCATTGGATAACACCACTGCCATCAACCCATAAACTCAGTCACCCCTGCTGAGTCACCAACGATTGGTGACTTAGAAGGGGTGCCTGGGTTCATGGGGTGAGATTTGTTTAGGTTTTGGCGTGTTGATGCACCTTCTGCGTGGCTGGCCGGATCGCGAAAGACTGATAGAGGAAGACCTAACCTATACCTCTCCAGTCGGACTCTCTCGACACCGCAATGGGAGGGATGGATTTATTCGTCCGTCACTCCTGGTCACATTTACCCCCAGATTCCACGTCAAGAGGCATACGAAAAAAATATGCGTGAACACTCATTTAGATGCGCTTAAAAATAATAATATAAAATAACACGAAATTTGAGAAAACTATGAAATCTTAAGACAGAAAACAACATTATAAATATTTAAAACATATTGCAACTCTTAAATAAAAATTTGAAATTGAACAACGGGTAATATTGTTTTCAATGAGTAAATATAACAATTTTAAGTTTTACTCATTAAGTTATTACAAAAAAATAAAATATTATTATTGCTTCAGATGGCATGTCTGTAACCAACTATCGGTAGAAAATAATTAAAAAAAGAGAAAAGTTTAGGCAGCGGCTGGGATGGAAATGGATATTATGAATTTAAACAATTTGAGACATAATATGACTTCCTAAATGTTACAACGTACCACAACACCAGTGGTTATTGGAGTGAGCCAAAATTCTGGTAATTTGTTCGCTTTTCGGTACAACTCATATAGGTCTCATAGAAATTATTCTATCTCCTTTCCTATCTTGGTTAGAAACATGATCTAAACGGTGTTAGAAAGATAAAACACCAGGCTTTATATTCAAATATTAAAATTAACCACAAAATATTTAAAATGCAAAACTTTATTATTCCAAAGTTTCCGACCGCAATTTGAAAAAAAAATGAAAGTACGGGAATTTTTTAATTAATTATTTTTCCATGAAAAGACAAAAAATGTAAAATTTGAAAAATTATTTCATCACTGTTTATAAATATTACATTTATTTGGATTTCATTGCTAAGGGGAAATATTTTGACCTTCCATCAGAATATGGCCGAGTCTTGCGGGGTTAATCAGTCACTCCGTAGGTAGTCTATTGAGTACATTCCAACCTTTCTTTAGACTTTGGAGAATGATTCTCATAAAAAGACAAAATTCCGAAATTAGTATTTGGGTTGCGGTTTAGTACCTTTAAACTTCTTAAAGTTAAATAAATGTTGAAATCATGAAACACAAGCCACTGGAGCGATCACGCAAAATATATAAATTTGCCTCGATTGCTCGAGGGTTCCGAGAAGGAACTTTTTTTTAATTTTTCGCCAACATTAAAAAAAATCATACCTCCGAATTTTAACATGGAGACATAAAAATTTATTATAGTACAATATAGTCAATGAATTAACCTGTATTTTACCGTTCAACTCATATTTGTAGGATTTACAAAAAAAAAAAAAAAAATCGTAAAGTTTATAAATGCGCGAATCCTGTGTGTTTTTTATTTGAAACTGCCGTGAGGGATACTTATTCGAGTCAACATAGAATATTTTCGATTTCTGTATGTTATCTGTGGTATACTTTATAATGAATGATGCGTACCTATGGGAAAACAACTTAATTTTATCCTTAAACAGCTGATCAAAAATTCGGTGGAAAAAATATTTTTTAAATTCATTTTTAACATCGTTCTAAAATAGTCTACGAAGTTTAGATTTGCGACATCTGTGGTTATAATAGATAAATCAAATTAATAGCTTCGTTTTAAAATAAATGGCTGGCCAAGGAAATATTTAAAATAATTACAATAAATGTTTTACGATTGATAGGAAAATGTTGTCCATTTTTGGACCGAAATCAATCGCAGAAAAATAAAAGTGGTACATTTTTCGACCAAAATCGCTCCAGTGTGCGATAAATTATTCTATTCCAGAGACCATTCACAACGGTTAATATTATTTACATGTAAGACTTGTAAGAATTTAAATTACGCATTTCTTAGATATTTTTTGGACCTGAAAAATCATTTTAACGTGAAATACTCCAACTCTTAACACGAGTCGTTGGATTTGAGTGTCACCTTTCACGCAATCTCCAGAAAAATCGATCTTAGAATTGGTGAATTGTGTCAACCGCGTGCGTAGCCCGCGCTGAAAATATTCATATATTCCCGTGTAATGTATTTTTTGACGTAACATCATAATAACATGAATTTATCATGCCATTATGGAATGTAGCCTTCGTGAGTATGGTATCTGAAAGCTCGCGTTGGCGAAAGGTACAAATTATTTACCGAAAACTTTCGTTACATTTTTCTTAATTGTTTTTACCACGAGCTCCCACATCTCAAGTGTAGAATCTATAAATTAAGTCGATATGAACACCAAATGTGGAGTTAACTAAAATTTGTATATCAAGTATTGTTAACAAAATCTCAGCATAACAATCCACGCCACAAACGTTCGCAACACCCACATTCATAATAATGCAAATGTGGGTATAAATGGAGATTTTTACGGTCAAAAACATAATTTGATTATTTATTGAACCGTCTTTTCGGACAGCGTCCTTCACATTTGCCCTGATGATGCACATTGTAACAAATGTGGCTAAAGAAAGAAAAAACGCAACATGGCATAATAAAAAAAAATCAATACATAAAACATGTAGTTAATAAAAATACACTACGAACCATAACATGATTGTAATGACCACGACGAATTAATTAATGAACTAAAATAATTTCCGCTTATATAAAGTGTCGATGACACTGAGCGAGTTTACAAGCTACTATCTGTGAAATTCACTATCTGTTAGTAAACTCGCTCAGTGTCATCGTGTTACTTGCTAACTAGTAGATTGTTGACCATCTACGAAAAAAGTCGAAAGGTCGTCAACTTTACTCGCCACACGCTTACTTGTGATTGGTTTATTTACGTTTTTAATATGGCTGCCAATAAACAGCTGATTTTGACTATCAAACATCTGACAGAATTAGTTCACGCAGGCGTCGTTATTCTCGCTACTGGCGCTAGCAGCGACCTGCAAGCTCAGTTTCCTACGATAATGAGCGAGTGGACAGTTTTGTGTGTCATCATGACAATCTCACTCGCCGATTACCCGCTTTTAAACTTAGTAGATAGTAGCTTGTAAAGTCGCTCAATGTAGTTGACGCTTAAGAGAGTAAAACATTTTTTTAAAATTAGTAATCAAAATTAATAAAGTTGAACCTACGTTGAATGTGCCGATAATATTTCCGATGGTATTTCGTTTGTTGAGAAATCGGAACTGGAAGGAAATTTGCAAAACAGATGCGTAATATTGTTAAATGATATGAGTTAATCTTGGTGGGCTGGGCGATAAAAATAGATTTTTATTTAATACTAGTGCCCCCGGCTTCGCTCGCAAGGTATTAGCAGGTTTCCCACTCCGCCTCCTCCACCTTCCCTATCCCCCACGTAGTTTTGATGTAGGCCTACAATTCTCAATATTGTGTTTATCCCCCTTTTTAAAAGAGGTTTTTTTCCGAATAGTTAGAAAATACGCGTTCTTTTGATAGAATGCGTGAACAGAACAGTAAGCAGGTAAACAGGTGCAATAAGTTGTTCAACGCAATTAAAAAAAAAAGTTGGATGTAATTGTGGTAACCGTGGCCGGTTATCCCAATTACTTCTGGACTCATTTATGATGGATCCAGATTCCTTAGATATGATGATCTCAGTATGGGGTGTTTGCCAATAATAGACGTGGGTAGACTATGTGTATTTAATCCGAAATTATTGTACAAGGTTATTCTTAGGAAGCTGATAACAAGAGAGGACGAATGGACAACATTCACGCCTTTTATACGTTCCGCATGCTGTCTCACTCATACACGCATGTCTCTTTCATACTGCAAGACATACGTTCACTACAGTAATTAAAATAATACTTACAGTTTACATGATAGGTTTGCCATTTTTTAGTATTATTAGATATTATTATTATTATCACATAGTTTAATGGAATGTAAGACACATAATAATTTTCGAAATAAGCTGATTAAAAAACCCCTTCAATTCCATTGAAAACATCAATTAAAGAACAATTTTCTGAGAAATACGCACATTTTAGTTTCTAACTCATCTAATATTTTTTCTAACATTTTGTAATCCCGATAGGTGTTGTTAGGCTTGCGAACTAAATCGACAAGTTGTTTATCTAATTCGACCACTCATTCAATTTTTATTGTTGATTTTCATAGGTGTTAAAATACTTTAACCCGTTGAACGGCAGGAGACCATATTTGTCCCAGCTCACATACTCTCACATAGTCTCTTATAAATCGCTGTAACTCCCTTACTATTAGAGTTAGAAATTTGTTTTGAAAAAAAAAACGGTGTTAGAAAGAAAAATTGCTTTATAATATTTATTATATAAAAATTAAAATTTATCAAAACAAAGTTTTGAATCGCAATTTGAAAAAAAAAATTGAAAGTTTTAGAATTTTTTATTAATTTTTTCATATAAAAAGACAAAAAAGTGAGGTAACAACAATACATTTGTCTCTAATAAAATATGTAAGTGTTTTAATTTTTTTTCGTTATTGGTAATTTTAGTTAGAAAAAAGGTGAGGTGAGTCATTTTTAAAACGTTATTATGTTTGCATGAAAAAAAAACGTGTTTATTTTGAATTACAAAATTTATAAGCGTATTTCATTAGCTTTCAAAAACGGCTCTTAGTTTTCGGATATTTTCAGAAATATTTAATTTTTTTGCATTTTATAATAAAGCGGAAATATTTTGTCCATCCGAAAAATATGCCAAATTTCTGAAGGGTTAAGGAAAATCTTTTGAAAACTTAATTTTTTCCCGACTTTGTTAAGAATATATCCGACAGGCGCTTCCACCACTTAACTTCAGCGGCTGTGAAGTAATGTGGTATTTCCACAGAACCGCTTTTCGAACGCAAGCATATCCGAGTGAACGCACAAATTCATTTAAAAATAATATGGCGCTGTAGAAATTTGAAAATTCTTCCACAAGTCCTCAGAGAATAGCAGATAAAAATTAAACGAAAATGAAATAATTCCTCCATTGCTGCCCGCAGCACAGTTTATGGTAGGAAGTTTAAAGTCTCAAGCTGTGAACACGCAGCCATAACTCAAGTGTCGGATGCATAAATATAGCTTAAACCGCAGAACTAGACTACGCAAAGTAGAAGTAACGAGTCTCTTTATGACGATCATTGAAATTTATTTGATATAAAATCCCCATTCGGCACGTTCAGAGGGAATTTTTATATTAACGCGGAAGAGTTGCATTTAGTTCTCGGTTTCCCCAACAGGGGAGATCCGCACGCCGCACAATCCGCCGCGGGCTATTTGTATTCATACGGAAGGCCACATTTAAGCGACGTGAAATAATTTTATTTAGTGGAGGGCCTCGAAGGCAAGATATTCCGCTCTAATGTATTAGCCATTGAGGCAGATTTTGCATTAAGGCCAAACACGTTTATTTTCTTATTTGCCGGCTGAAGCAAAAATTGAAAAATTACGACACCCCTAATCAGATGGTATGAATAATATATTCATGAGTGGCGATAAACGCCGGTTTTACATTTACATTTCATAATATCAGGCTGAAAATTCACAGATAAAAATAACTCAACTTTTTTTTTGGCAAGTCAGGAAATTTCATTTTGATTATTCAATTTAATTTTGAAGGCAACTTTTCACATTTTTTTGTGCGTTTAAGACCATTCGATAAGTATTGTTGTGTAGATATAACTAAAGAAGCACAGAAATAAACATATTTAAAAATTCTATGTACTTTATCTTTGTTTTGCATCCGCCATTGTATCGGATTCCGGAGCTTCGTATGAGAGGGCGAAAGCGATAGTGCTCCGTTACTTTGTTTCAATATTTGCTTCTCTCTTCAAAAGGCTAAAACGCAAAGCTTTATAAGGTATGTCAGTGTTTTTCAAACTTAGAACAATCTTGTATTATTTTATTTTATTTATTAGTCTTTCTAAATTCTTAAATGACAGAGTTGAGAATATTTATGTCATCTTCTATAATATAAAAATGAATCGCTAAATGTGTTGGTAAGCGCAAATCTCGAGATCAGCTAAACCGATTTCGCTAATTCTTTTTTTAGAATATTCCTTGATGTACGAGGATGGTTCTTACGGAGAGAAAAATTAAGAAAATTGCGCAGAAAATTGGATAATTTCCGAAAACCTATTACTAACCTAAACGACTATCGCACGTTTGACAGTTCGCGTGTTTGAGAATGACATTTTGCAAAACAATGATTGTTAAATAAGGATTCTATTTTTAAAAATCTTTAAGTTGATAAATTTATTTAAAGTAGGTACTCCCCTAATAGTTTGAATCGATCAAGAATTTTAGATATTTTAAATAGGTACCTATGTTAGGTACCAAATTTAATATACATGAAAAATGGAAATTTGAATAAAAATTGTAAAAGGTGGCACGCGGGCTGTTTAAAAACTGAATGTACTGGGATTGAATATATGGAACGCGGGAGGAGGGTTGGCGGGACGAGGGAGCGGGAAAGGGAAGAGGGAAGGCGGGGAAGGTTGAAGGGGAACGCGGGAGGGGGAGGGGGACCTGGGGAAAGGGGGGGGTGGAGTGGGGAGAAGGCAGGTGGAGGTGACGGAGTGGGAACGCGAGAGGGGAAGAGGACGCAGGAGAAGAAGGAGATGCGGAAGGGGAACGGGACGAATGGGAAAGGACACTCAGGGAGAAACAATTTATTAAATGGCATAGCAACGCATGCCGGGACCAGCTAGTTGACCAATAAAATAACGACCACCAAATTCAGGAGTGATAAATAATAGAATATATGATAATAGACAATAGAAAATAGAAAAAGAAAAACACACAACAATAGACCGAATATAAACAGATCTGATAAAGTGCATCTACTTACATCTACAAACATGTTTTACGAGGAGGTAATGTTATTCAAATTCAAAATGCTGAAAGCAAAAAAGGAAAGGAAAAATTGAAAAATTTTAAGTTTTCTGTTAAAAATATTCTATCAATGTTATTTTTCATGAAAGTTGTGAATTTAGCGAGGCTCGTGTTAAAGACATCGATGTCTATACGTAATCTATAAAAGGTGCTACAGCTTCTTCTTATAAACACATTTTGAAGATAATTAGTCTTAGGAATATTAAATGTGTCCGGAGATTGAGTGACTCAATTGACATTTGAAATGAATATAAAGTACGGTAGGGTAAGGGCTATCAATAAAATTGTGAATTATCTTATAGAGCATTACAAGGTCTCTGATATCACGGTGTTGATCAAGAAATTTAAGGATCATGGAGACAGGATTTTCAACATTTTGCATGCGATGAGAAACATATGTTTTAAACTTTTTCAGTTTTTTTTTCTTCATATTTAATTTACACGAGTATGTCGAACTATGAGCATTCCACACCCACACTGTTGAAGAGTACTACCCAACTAACCGTACTACTACCCAAGAAGCACACTCAAGGTGATTTATTTCTCAAAAACGAAACCGTTTTGTAACTTTTTTTATTATTGAATACAAATTTACAGTTCCACCAACTAATTATCTATCTATATATATATAAAAAGGAATCCCTGTTTCCCTTGGTCACGCCATAACTTCAGAACCACTTTACCAATTCCATTCATCTTTTTTTTAATGTTTTCTAATACTTTGTAGAAGGTTCTTACGGAAAGAAAAATTAAGAAAATTGCCCAGAAAATTGGATAATTTCAGAAAACTTAACGACTATTTTAACTTCGCACATTTGACAGTACGCGCGTTTGATGAAATTGAATTTAGAAGGCAGTTTTTTTTTTAAATTAAAAAATGTATACGGATTTTTGAAATTTGAGATATTTTAAATAGGTACCTATGTTGGGTACCAAATTTGATTGATTGTTCTTATAATATACAAAAATGAATATTTGTAATATACGAAAAATGAAAATTTGAATTAAAAAATTGTAATTGGTGGCACGTTGAAAACTGAACGTTCTGGGACTGAATATATTATGGAACGCGGGAGGGGGTTTTGCGGGACGGGGGAGCGAGAGAATGGAGAGGGTTCGCGGGGAAGGTGGAATGAGTACGCGGGAGGGGAAAGGGTTGCGGGAGGGGAACGGGGACGCACGGGAAAGGACATGCAGGGAGAAACAGTTTATTTCTTTGAATATGGCATTGCAGCTCATACCAGGAACTAGCTAGTGAGAAATAATTAGGACTTTCAGAAATTTTTAAAATGGTTCCTTTATTTTTTCACACAAACACTATTTAGGTTTATCATTTTAAATCGATTGAAAATTTTTAAAAGTATGGGAAAGATGAAGTTTTGTTTGGTATGAATATACAAAAGTAATTTTGCCAGGCAACGTCGAATATTCCAAATATCGGGTATCCTTCCAGTTGGACAGACAAAATATCATTTTGTAATGTATTGTAATATATATGCATATATAAATAAATAAATAAATTTAACATTTCACAAGCTATCAATAATAATTTGACGACGTACGCATTATAAATAGATAAAATTGTGAGAAACAATTTACAAAAAATTCTGCCTCAATACAGGTTCACCTAGTGAGGCAGACTACGCACAACTAAAAATATTATGTAATAATGCTACTTCTGTGTAACCGATCTTACATTACTTTCTACTTGTTAATTTTTTGTACTGATCTAATCTATTTGTAATCTACATTGAACATGTACTTTTTTAGTTGTAATGTTGCCAATTTCATTGAATAAAGATATATTATTATTATTAAAACCAAATCAGTGGATAATTGAGAGCAGGTTAACCGAGATTTAATGATCATTTACGTGTCAGATGGCGCTGGTGAAAGGTAAGAAATGTAAAACATTTTTGGTAGTGATTAAGTAGGGAAAAATAATGCAGATCGAACGCATGAAATTTATTTATTCGTTAGTTTATGGAAAGAACTAGCAGATATTGAATTCCATGTGATCGTGATTCATGATAGTGCACAAAAACCAACTTTAAAATGTTTATAGCTACAAATTTCAACAAGTTTTATTGCGTAGGTACCTATAAAACTTTCACGTACCAAACACCAGAGGTAGGCAGGCACCTACGGTTTGACAATGAAGCGTAGAAATTCAACTAACAAATTACTATGGCAACATAGATTTTGTGAAAAAAATGTAGAACACTGTTGGGGGACCTACCTGAGGGTACCTACATTCTGCCGACAGACTAGCTCAGGATAGTCAGCAGAGCGGCGGAGGCCCTCATCACCAGGGTGGTAGGATCTGTGAGGCGTTTGTGTGGCTTCCCTGAAATAAGCTCAAATCTCTACGGGCTGGGGGAAGACAGTGAAACCAGTAGGCCAGGGTGAATAACAGTTATATTGGGTAAAATACTTGCGTAAACACAATATTACAATAATGCAAACAGAGTAGTACAGGGTAGCAACAGTAATTCTGTCTAAATCGGAAGAATTTGGCCCTACAATCTCTCTGGGAGGGGTTATTTATCTCCGCGTTGAATTTACATGGAACACACGCATTTAAGGGGAGTTAAATTGGTTCAGGTACTCACAGCTGGGGGCTGAACTCTTGTAGATTCAGTGACGGGAAAGAATATAGCCATTCTTGGAGTTCCCGCAAGTCACTATGCAAAACACACTGCATCGTGGCTTCGCAGAATGTTCCGGAACTGTGCGGAACGGTTTACGATAACACGTGCGCTCAAGGCGGGCTCTGGGGAAGAATGGCTGGCGGCGGCGGCTACCGACCATGGCTTGTGTTCCGCCCGCCGACAGCGCGCGGCGTATTTGCGGCGGGGAAACGAAACTGTTTTCTGTAATTTGCAGGGGCGTATTCGTGCATCGTAACAACACTTAGATGCGAGGTTACGCCTGACTTCGCAGAAAAGCGTCACAAAGTAGGAAATCCGATCTTGATCTAATTTTTAATGTTACAACCATTTATAAATTAAAATATCAATCAATTACAGACGTATGAGTCCATCCCTCCAATTGCGGTGCAAGGCGTTGGGTCGAAAGACGACGTCAAATGCTCTCTCTCTAACAGTCTCTCCGACCCGCCACGCAGCAAGTTTGCAAATGCAACCGCCACCAAGATCTAGTTGGTTAGTCAATAAATGGTTCCCGAGGCGGCGGTACCCATATCGGCCTCCGAAATTGAAATGATTGCAGTGCCCTTCATTTTTGTCATCATAATTAACAATTAATAATAATAATAATGTCATAAAAAATAATGTGTTTTGATTATTTTTAATGTTTTTGTTGCTCGTAGGTATATGAATTGTTATACCTACGAGTTCTCTGACGTCATCCATGTGGAATTAGCATTAGATGTATTCCTATTTTTTTACATTGAGTTTATGCTTTATTTGTATATTTTGTAATCTTTTTATTTATGTTATACTGTTGTTATAAATGAAATTTGTATTTGAAATGTGAAAGCCCAATAGGACGTCAATAAATAAATAAATTAATATTTTTTTGTGTAACTGTAAGTGCGCCCTATTTTTTGGAAACACTGCGCTTGTGTTTGTGTTTGCGAAATGGATATCCCTAGTGTCTCAATTTCGTATTTTCCGGGAACCTAATGCGTGAAATCAAAATATGTTAACACAGTAAGGAAGAGAAGGAAGTATTGTGCCTTATTATTTTTTTCTTTATTACCAAAAGTCACATTGCCCAAACGAAAGTCCGCGTCTTGAAAAAGCAGAAGAAGCGTACGGTATATAATATTTTTTTGATTTATTTACTGTCTTATTTGATGTCAATTTTTAAACTGTTAATACTTAGAGGAACTCCGTCGTATTAATGAATTCTGATAGAACCAATTTAAAAAAAAAAAAAAATTAATCCACTTTCATCTTGGGGAGACCACAATAATAAATAATGTATGTCATTCCCAAGTACAAAAACCTAAAGCAATATATTTTTATTTTAAACGATTAACATAATAAGTTAAATTAAATTGGACCGATGACAGTTTCTTGTAGTACACCAAATGATGAGGTTTTGAGTAAACTTAGGGTATTATTTATATTGACATACTGAAATATCTCTTTTATAGATAACTTTGAAACCTGACGGCACTGTTCCGTCTAATCCAATTTGCAATTATTTCACATTGAGTTTAGAATGTGAAATGCTGTCAAATGCCTTGCGGAGGTCGATGAAGATACAAATAACTTTTCTCCATTTTTTTACTTTTGCATTATTGTTGATGTTAATTTAGCAATCGCATCTTGGGTGCTGAGATTGTCCCTGAACCATTTTCTTTTATGTAGTTGTTTTTCAACAATTTTTCGTAGATTTTTGCTATGTTTGATGTGAGTGCTATGGGACGATTGTTGGAAATATTTTTTTCATATCCAGATTTAAAAACAGAGGTGACAATAGTCTTCTTATAGTTCTTTAAACATATATTTATTATATGCGCAATTGTACGGCTTTCAACGTTTTTACAGTTATATTGTCATAGACTGGGCTTTCAGATCCCCGTAAACTTATTACATCGTTTTCAATTTTCTTCTTTATCAGTTACTGAAGCAAACGTGTGGAAACCTCAAAAATTGAGTTTTGCTCTGGTTGGTGAGTTTGTTTGTTGTCTGGAATAATATTACGAGCATATTTTATTTTATTACGAAAACACTTTTTTTTGTCAGTCTAATTAAAGCGCAAGTTTGTTGCGGTATTTCTTGTAGAAAGTGACGATTTTTTCATGATCTGGGAATTTTTTTAGACTGGTGGTGGTAGTATTTTTCCTTATTTCTGATTGAAATCACTAGTCCGTGGGTTATCCATTGCTTTATTAATCTGTGCATAGATTTCGGTTTAGAAACATTTTTTTGTGTAGGTAGGTTTATGTGGTTTTCGAAATTCTCAGCACAGGTATTTTATTTGGATTTTCCGATTTAAATACTGATGCCCAGGTTTTCATTACAAGATTTGCTCTTAAAATTTACACATTTATAATTTTTTTTTTCACGTTTTTTTTGTCAGTTATGTTAGAGTTGGTACTTCTTTTATCAACATTGTTAACGAATGTACATGTGTACATGTATATGTACATGTGTAGTGATCAGTTATGCCGGTTTTCAATGTACATGTGTAGTGATCAGTTAAGCTAGTTTTCCCTAATATTGACATTTTTTAAGTGTTATTTGAGTTTGCACCATATGTGATTGATGCAGGAAGGGATTTTTCCGCTGACATTTCGTGTTGGATTATTTATACATGATTTATAATTTATCAATGTCATTGAATTTATGTTATCATCTTTCGTTTTACCTTTTACCTCCTACCCATTGTAAATGTTGATTTATTAAAAGAAAATAACTTAGTTTACATCACTTTATTTTTTTAAAATATTTTATACTATCAACATGTTTCGTGAACCATGTTCACTTCTTCAGGAATATGAGTATACTTTTATTCCTGAAGAAGTGAGCATGGTTCACGAAACATGTTGATAGTATAAAATATAAAAAAAAATAAAGTGATGTAAACTAAGTTATTTTCTTTTAATAAATAAATAATGACATCACAAAGTAACAACCTTTTAGAAGAAGTTTTCTTCGAAAAATTAAAGTAAATGTTGAATACACCAATGATGATGTTATAAGTACCTTTTAGCAATAATTGTTCCATTTCTATAATAAAGGTGTTTGGATTCGGTCCGTGTGTGTGGTAGATAGCTATGATATGTTATATAACTTCATTCACTTTTACGTTCAGTTTTAGACACATCTGTCTCTGGTAGATGAAGTGATAAGTTTTAAGATTTTCACGGACAAAAAGCATTTTGGGGTGTTATGACGTGTTGCGCTACCTCCTTCTTTAGCCAACGTTTCGGACATCGTTGCAGTGTCCATCATCAGGGCAGATCCAGCAGATCCGGTAGATGTGTGAGTATTTTTTATATTCAGTCCTGATGATGGTACGGAGGTTCCGAAACCGGTAGACGGAGAGAAAAGGAAAAAAATAACAATAAAGTGACGTAAAACAAAGTATTTTCTTTTTATTTATTTAAAATGTCAAGTCACAATGTGTTCGCTTCTTTTGAAAAAAAAAAAAAAAATTAGATAGGTTCTTATCCATTTTAACCAAAAGTAATTTGCGTTCATGTCGTACATAATAATATGAAAATAACTAAAGATATCTTAAAATGTTATTCCAATTCAAAATACATAGATATCTTTGTTTTAACCACGTTTATTGACTATAAAAAACCGACATGTTTCGTGAGCGATGCTCACTCCCCCAGGGTACACTTAAAAATACTTAGAATTAAGTAAAAATGGTGCCACAAAATAAATTTGCTCTGGTTGAAGAAGTAAAATGTTATTGTTATAATCGCTAAAATATTCTTTACCAGGCAGATGATACCTACCATATATTGGGATCGTATTTTTAAACAAATATCTTGACAAATTGTCGCGTTATTCTAAATGTCTAAAGCAAAACTATGTGAGAAAAATATCTACTTGTGGAAAGATTTCAGCGTCTTGAACCGAGTAGTTAAAATATTAATATTCAAACATAATTATACAACATTTTTTATGATTGTTGTTGAAATTTACATAATTGATAATTTGTATCCATTCGTTGTCAGCGATATGCTAATAGTATCAGCAGACACGCTTCGGTGCAAGCTCCTAGTTATGAGTAAGCACAGCGGATATGGAATTTCATAAAATTTCGCTGACTAAATGTAAAGTTAAAATTAGCACAATTTTACACATTATATTAATGTTATATATCGTAGTTGACAAAGCTTGTCAATTAAAAAAGGTTTACGCGTGTTCAATTTGCTTCACATGAATTTAACACCTGTAAAATCATTGTAAAAATAGGATTGTGCTGAAATAAACATTTTTCATCACCAGTATTTTTTAAACTGATTATCGCGATAAAGTTTCACTCTAATAAACAGCATAATGCGAAACACTACGTGAGCACCTGAAGTGAAATTGCATAAAACTGCACTTTACTAATCAAAATTACGTTTTTTGTGAAGAGATTTTCAGGATTCTTTTCCGTTAGCTGAGGATGTTCAGACCCAACTGAAAATTCTTCAAACAAAAAACTGAAACATTTTCAGCTACAACAACATAAAAGAAGTCGCCAGCTCTTTCGCCGCCAGCAAAATCAATTTATTTAGCAACTATAGAAAAGTCTTATGAAGGTGGGAATAGGAAAGCGAACTGTAGTGTCCGACCGAAACGAGTTTTTACGGCCGAAACCGAAACCGAAACTGAGTTTCGGCTTCGGTCTCAGGTTCGGTCGAAACCGAAACTTCCATATAAGGTCATGTTTTCGAGAAAAAAAATAGTCAATTTTAATCAATCAGCTTTTATTTTTAAATCATATATTAATCATTCAGTCTCTGATATTTGAACTAAAAACAAACCTAACATAATGCTTTTTGAAATCGTAATCGTAAATCGCTTCGTACATAATATTTAAAAAAATTAGTAGGTATTACCTATTTGAATATTATTAACAAAAAACATAAAATAAAAGGTCGAAATTACTTTTTTAAACCTAATTTTTTTAAATACTCTAAACAAAAAATATTCTTTCATCTTAAGAACAAAATAATTTGGGAGGCGGGAATGGTACCGCCGCCCCGGGAACCTTTATTGGATAACCAACACCTCTGCCATAGAGGTTCGCTACGTTTGGTGATTTAGCAGGGGTGCCCGGGTTCATGGGGTGAAGTTTGTCTAGGTCTTGCAGCTGGATGACCGGGACACACTGAACCCCACATTTCTACTCACCCCTTTTCCTTCCCAGAACTCTCCTATCATTCCTTTCCCTAAAAAAACCCTCCACACAGCATCCCCCAAGATGACACAGGCCCTCAGGGAAATTATTTTCCTCAGAGCCTATCATGTAAAATTCGCGGAGCCAGCAAAAACAAGTGAATCAAGTCCCGACACGCAAAATGACACTTCGTGGCTCGCAGTTCAGTGCACCGAACATGTCCGATCGCAGAACGAAACCTCCCGAATTCAGTTTCGGTTTCGGCCGTTGTTTCGGCTGAATGACGGCCGAAACCGAAACTAAGCCGAAACTAGGCCGAAACCGAAACCGAAAGTTCGGTCGGACACCAGCGAACTGTGATTAAATGATATTGTCTGCTAAATTGCTAAGACTTCCAAGACTGCCACTCATGCAATCAGTGAACCGCAAACTTACACACTGGCCAGCAAAGAAATGTATTGTTTGTCTAACGGTATTATGCGACTTTGTAAGAATCTTGCGTAAATACAATGGTCATACTATTTGTTTTAGTCTCATTTTTATTATCTTTTTTCAACTTCTTCAGTCAACCCTCATTCCTCTTCTCCTTATTTCTTCCGTGAACATACATTACACTAAGCTCATTTTTTATCACCGTTCATAAAGATAATTATGCATAGGTACATCGAAAAATACCCACGAATGTAATTGTATTTTTACGTGATAAAACAAACGAAAGCATCCCATATATTTAAAGTTTTACATAATTATCAAATTAGAAGTGTAAAACAATAACTTTCCGCGTTATATTTGTACCGTTAAGGCTAAAAGTGGTCGCGAAAACAAAGCTTTTTATGAGCTGAAATGTTTTTGAAAAGACATTAACTTTTAAAATCCCAACAAGGCGCTCGAAAATAAAGTCTTTTGTTCGCCCCATTTTTGCTTTCCCCCTGTCCGGTATGATGGATTGTGGAAGGGAAAATATTAAGATGAAATGTTTTTTAATCAACGTTTGAAATTTTAAAACATTTTTTTGATTAAATAAACCGTTTGTAGGAAGCCAACTGGTCGTATCAGCGTCAGCGAAACTTTTTGCATAACTGTGATTTCTAGATGGGAACAATTCTTTAAAAAAAAAATTCAGTTTGGATGTAAACCTTAAACATGCAGCAGAAGTCTATAGAGCAACTCTCGATCGGTTCGCTCTGGCGTCACGGAACTTCTTTTTTGATGATATTTCTAGGTTGACGCGACTGATTTTAGCTCGGAAAGTAATTTGAATCGTGAGCGGTGAGTGTTAAAAACAAAGTCCCTAGGTGGATCTCATTTTTTTTCTATGGCTCCACACACGACATCTCGAAGATAACAATATCCCTCGGACCTATGTCATTTTTGTGTAGGCTTTGTGGAGGGTCTTTTTAGGAAAAGGAAGAAGACGAAGTTTTGGGAAGGAAAACGGTAGGAGGGATGGGTAGGAAACTGAGGCCAATATTTACAGGAGTGACGGAAGCATAAATTCATCCCTCCCACTGCGGTATAAGACGATGGGTCGAGAGAGCCCGAAAAGAGTGTCTCCAACAACTAGTTTCTCCCGATCCGGTCAGCCACGCAGTAGGTAGGCAAACTCACGTGCCGCCAAGACCTAGACAAACCTCATCACATGAAAACGGGCACCCTTGCTAAGTCACCAAACATAGCGAACCAGTTGGGATGACCTAAGGTAGGTTATTTAATAAAAGGTTCCCGGGGCAGCGGTACTCATATCCACCTCCCAAATTTCCAAATGTTCAATGGAAAAAACGGTTTCTGGTACAAAACATTTTTAGGTTTATCTTCGAAATCACCCTGCTCAACATTTTCCGATTATTTATGACATTTTCTAACTGTTCCTACAAATAAAACATTATAAACGCGGAAATAAGTCTAAACGACAAAAAATAATGACAAACGATGGCTATACACGGGACAAACATGATGGATGTCTTTCGATTTTCAAACCTTGCTCGAAATATTTCCAGTTTCTGAAATACCTGTACGGGTTGTTTGAAGATTTTTCATCCATTTTTCTGGAAATTTTTTAACTTTTAAACAGATTTTTTAATAATAATTCTCTCGCTAGAAGCAGCGATCTTTACTTTATAAAACAACTAGCAGACCTGGCCACACATTGCTGTGGCTAACGAAACACAACGCCATTACCCAATCTTTATAAAATCCACACCACCCGCTTGCCAGCTGCCCGCTGCCTGCTGCCTGAATTGAATATTTGAACTTATCGGCTTTTCTCTACTATAATAATTATGTATTATACATATAAACTAATTAACTCGCCACTACCTATACAATGCTTGCAATGCAACACTGGATATTTGAAAAGGGAAAATCAAATACCTACTTACTCTAGGACATCTATTTTCCAATTTCTTCCGTAGAACGAATTTCAAAAGTGAATATAGTACGGCCCGCCAGCCGTTTTAAATCGCACAAAAATATGTATTCTTTGAATTTCTCGGCTTTTTTCTAATATAATTTACATGTATTATACATATAAACATTCCTCTTCAATCACTCTATCTATTGGTGAAAACCGTATGAAAATCAGTTGCGTAGTTTAAAAGATTAACGCGCACATATATTTTGAGTGAGTTCATTTTATACTATGTAATGATGATAATGAATGATGATGATGATTATACGATGTAGTGAAGTCGGGTTAATTACACCATTTCCACTTCGAGAACGGCTGGATCGATTTTTATGATCTTTGATTTGTTGGATTTGTCTCCACCTGAATAGCAGAATAGCCATTAAAGCACTGGAAATATTCACGAAAAAATAAATTATGAAGAAAATTCTTTTCCTCATACATTTTGTATGGAACGTATTCTCATCTTTTGAAAGAGCTGCAGGAATATTGGGATAAGTATAACATTGAGTAGTTAGTGAATTCCAAAAATTCAAAAAGGTCAAATGTCAACGCGCTGATTGTTTTGCCTTTGTTCTTAAACATATAATTTTGCTTTTGTTCTTAATGTTCTTAAACATATAATGTTGCCCCTCTATCTTACACACTACATGTCAACAGTCGAAAACGGGACAAATGGTGAAAGTATGTCTGTACCCATCCAAAGGAAAAATACAATAATTATAATATATCTCCCTCATACTAGGGATGTCGAAAGCGAAGAAAAATATCGATATATCGATGTATAGATATTTATTAAAATATCAATATCAACGTCGATATATCGAGGAAAAATATCGATGTATCGATATATTGATCAAATTTTCAAAAGATTTCGCTTTTTTAAAACAATAGTGTATTCAGCTCAATATTAACAATAGTAATTTTTATACACAATTTGCATTAATTCAATGTACAAAAATCTCAATAAAAATGAAGGTCTTTTTATTAGGTAATAATTACAAAAATATCAAAACTAAAAAGCTGCCTTCTAACTTGTATGTAAACTGAGACGCATACAAAGTTTGTATGCGTCTCAGTAACATTCTATTGGCGTATTAATCTGTCAAAAAGGACTTCGTTTTTGGAACAAGGTATAGTCAATAATCATGGACAATTGGGAACCAACACATAGGAGTGGCTTAGAAAAAAATGGCGAAAAATAGCATACATTTCCATGTATGTACCTACACATATGAGATAGTATTAGTGATCACAAATACTAATGCAAAGACTATAGTTTTGTAAGCTATTAATAGTTAAAATTTCAACCGCCAGATGCCATGAATTCGTTCCTATACGGATTTTGATTCTAGTGACTTTAGTTACGTAAATTTAAAAAAAATATCGTTTTTGATACAATTTTCGATATTGGATATTTTGTATCGATATATCGGATCAAAATATATCGGCTAAAAATATCGATATATTGAATTAAAAATATCGATACGTCGATATATCGAAAGAAAATGAACCGCAATTCCCGTAAGTAAATGGAAAATTAAGAAAATCACAACAATTATAAATCCTTATTACTGATACTGACAAAAACAAAACACGGACAGTTGCGCATCGTAATTACTTCATTATGTAATTTTTAAAACTTAATTTAGTTCAGCTTATAAGTTTACACAACAAGTATTGATTCTGAGGCGTTACGAAGTTCGCCGGGTCAACTAGTATTTACTAAAATAATATTGACATTACTCAATAACATTATGAAATCGTTACAATTCTCTTTTTTCAAAATCCAGTTTATTTAAAAAAAAAATTCTTACATTAGTTCCACACAGGAAACCCTGAGAAAGATAGCGTGGAGAGTTTTTTTAAAAGAAATAAAGCAGGAGAGATTTTGGCAAAGAAAACGGTATTCGGGGTGGGTAGGAATCTACGGGTCAACGTGTCCTGGAGTGACGGACAAATGAATATGTACAGCACACTGTGGTGCAAGACGATGGATCAAGAGTTTTCCGGAGGAGAGATAAAAGAGGCTCCTTCAAGCTCTTGACTGGCCTCTTATCGTCGAGGAAATCCGGTCCTCCACGCAGTTAGTGGGCATTCACATCCACTCCAAAGACCAGGGCGAACCCGGCCATCGCTGCTAAATCCAAAATGTAGCGAACTTCTTGGGGTGACCTATGACAGAGGTGTACGATTTCCAATGAATGATTCCCGGGGCGATAGTACCCATAACCGCTTTCAAATCAAATTAATATATACAGGGCGTTAATATACACAGGAACGTACTTGACTTACTTTAACCAGTGATTCCTGACATTATTTGGAGTGAAAAATGTGAATGAAACTTTGGTCTCCAGTGACATTTTTGATGCTTTTTTTTTACAACTAAAAACATAAATAAAATCACTGGGAATTGGACATTTTGAAGCGAGTGAGTAGTTGGCGATTACTCGCCTGAGTGACCAGTGACGATGGAAGATTTTTTATTTTATTTGAAGAAAATTTTGTTTTTTTTTAAATCATCGGAGACCAAAATTTTATTTACATTGTTTACTCCAAATAATATCAGGAAACACTTAAAGTAAGTCAAGTAGATCCCTTAACTCCCTCTACAAGGAATGAAAATAATGCATACAATGTGGAGCAGTTAAAATATTATTATTGTGTAATCATATTTTTAAGTGTCGGTTAGTGACATTATCCGCCGTGATGTGACGTTTAGCACATCATTTACAGACTTTAAATAACCAGTTGATTTAATAACAATAACTTACTAGTGTTTTAAGTTGGCGAGATGAAAGTAACATTCAAACTTTTATCCAGTGTTGAAGGACACGGGATAATCTAAAACGAAACCCCAGGGAACGTGGTTACAAAAACAATTAGCAATATAAATAAGAAAGCTTCAAGCAACTAAATGATTCCTCGGTGAATTTGTTGTCTATGAAAATACCACCAATCAATTACACACATCGATTCATCAAAAACATTCATAACACAGGATAAGTTTCTGATACCTACTTGTTAGATCCATCAAAAAGTTTCGACAATTGTTTTTTCATTAAGAAAAGAATATTTCTACGCGTGACGATTATTTTGTTATTTCCCACGAGATTTCAGACCTGTTCTTTTATTTTGCAAAAGAGTCCAATCTACAGCCAACCGTCTTGAGCCCATGACACTATGGCATCCCCGGGGATTCGTTTTAAAGATGAGGCGATAAAGAAGATGTAAAAGAGGAATATGAGAAGGTAGTTGGCTATTCAGATCTGGTCACCAAACACGGTTAAACCCATTTCGAACAGCGTTTCGCTTTTGAATGGTGGTCTTACACCAGGCGACAGTGAAAGTATCTGCCACTCTGGAACACGCTGCATATGTACTTGGGTTCTATAGTATTATACTAGGTTTTGCCCGTTGCAGCGGCAACTAACGGGTTAAAACACTATGCGATTTGACGTGTGAACGTGGATGAAGCGAGGAGCGGGTGTGTGTTAAATTAAATATATGAAGAAACCTGAGGTTACAGTGACCTTTCAACGCATGCCGGGTACCCGTGGTATATAATGTTATGTAGTGCAGCGCTTGCATTAAAATGTAATTTCCCAGGAATTTGAATGGAACCATTACAGTTAAGTTGACCCCGAGGTTACAGTGACCTTGCAACGCATGCCAGGTACCCGTTGTATATAAGATTCTCCCAGCCAGATTCTCACAACCCTTCGCTTTGCACCGCAGTGTGAGGAATAGATTCATACGTCCGTTACTCCTGGCCACACTGACCCCCCAGATTCCTACCCACCCCTCATACCCTTTTCCTTCCCATATTTTCTTCTCCTTCCTTTCCCTTAAAAAAACCCACCGCACAGCATCCTCAAAGATGACATAGGCCTTTAGGGAAATTGTTTTCCTCGGTTCCTCCTGCGTGGTTGTTAAAAAAAAAAACTTCCATTTTTTCAAGTTAAGCTTAACGTTTTGTGAAAGTTCTGTTCAAATTCTATTCGAGTTCTGTAATTATTTATGATACCATAATTATTGGAAGGCTGTTTATCTCTCCAGCCAGATTCTCTCAACCCTTCGCCTTGCACCGCAGTGTGAAGAATAGATTCAAACGTCCGTCACTCCTGGCCACACTGACTACCAGATTCCTACCCACCCCTCATACCATTTTCCTTCCCACATCTTCTTCTCCTTCCTTTCCCTTAAAAAACCCTCCACACAGCATCCTCAAAGATGACATAGGCCCTTAGGGAAATTGTTTTCCTCGGTGCCTCCTGTGTGGAGCTAATGTAAAAAAAAAGTTTAGCAATGCATAATTTCATGATGCCAGAGCTCAATATTGTATATAGAAACCAATTAATGGTTCCCGGGGTGGCGATTCCAATTCCACGTTGAATGATTATCATTAAAATGCAAAATACAAAAAAAAGCGCTATGTAAATTTCATATTTTTGGAAAAAATGATCCCATTCAACTTCTAGTAATATCACATATTTTACAAAAAAAAACATACGCAATATCATCAGAAGATTCTGAGTCGTTATGTGCAGTAGCCTACTCAGATTCTGAGTAGGTACCCACACATCTGTAAAAAAAAAGTAATTAAAAATTTGTAAAATTTAGTATGTATATCCGAATGTAAATGAAGCAATCTACGCTTTTTTCTGATGTGTAAAACAAAAACTTTAGCTATTCATTTGGACAGAAAATAAGATAAAAGTTCTCTCATACCTAGTACCTACCTACTAACACACATAATATATCTGTGTTCCTAGTTACCTACGTATTTTTACAAAACAAATAATTGCACCAACCAATTACCTATGTAATTTAATTTTAGTTAAATGTACAGAATAAATAGTTCCAATACACGTAGGTACTGAAGCATTTTTTTAAATTCCATCTTTGATTACTTCCTTTTATTTTATATCATAATTTTAAAGTAAATAAGTTCCTACTCATAGTGAATATTGTCATTTGAATTAATAAGCAATAACATCTCTATGCGGACACTCTGATTGGACATCGGAATAGAATTCCAATCTCTCTCCTGATTGGCTGAAAGCTAAAAAAGATAGGGTCCGCTAATATTTCCTTACTCATTTTAAACAAACACAATTTGATGAACAAAATTTTTTTTTTTTTTTTAAATCGACCCTTTGATTTTATTTTTTGAAAATGTCATCTATCAAGTGTCCACCTTTCAAATTTAGCCACGCCAATACTATTTTCGTAATAAATAGTTATTCAGAACGAAAAATGTATTGAAATTGAAAAAAAAACTACGTATCTCATTTTGAAAAAAAAATTATACGCTGCGAAAATCTTTGTCGCAACGGCCCGACTCCATTTTCTAAAAACAAAAAAAAATAAGAAAACATTATTAATAATATTACAAAATTAATCAATATATTTCCAACGGTATTTTTTTTACCACCCTGCACTTACATTCGTAAACACTGGCAAGCAACGAAAATCGGCATTATTTTAGTGAGAACGCATTAAGTACCTACCTATCCTGTTTTCTTGATATTTTAAGTGATTTAAATGAAAGAACATTCTTCATAAGCCGGTAGGTACCTACCTCAAACATACCGGGAAAAATAATATTGGTGTAGGTAGGTACCTACGCTTATTCTCAATAAATACTTGGCGAATTTGCAATAATTCAATGGAATGGTAGGTACCTACCGCGTTATAAATTGTGTTGTTTTAAATTTTCGTATGGCCAGCGATTTTTACACTCTCAAAGAATTTACGAACACGTTTTTGACATGAAAATGTGTAATATTTGGCAGCATCTCCTGACATATTTTATATGAGAATCATATGTATTATTGTTATTAAAAGTTGCGGAATCTTTCCGGCTATCGTATTTTTAAAAAACATCTAGCCCGGAATCGGTTTTTCGGCGGCAATGTCGTTTTCCGAAAAACAACGACCCAAACCGCCGAGAGTTCCGTTTTGTTAGGCTAAAACTTTGACATCTGAGATCCTGACCTATGTCAAGTCAATAGTCCTAGCATTTTCCTTTGTGAAATAAGCGGGTTTTTTCGTCATTTTTTTTTTTCAAACGCCATCTGTCGGCGGGAAATACAACCGAGCCGGATCGAGTGATTCGAGTAGAGCTTCTAGTTTTCGCCGCCGATTCGTATAGGAGAATAAATCCCTGTATATATTTCATTTTGTCGAAAAAAATATACTCCCAGCTTCTTGTCTGAATTTGCTTCAACCGAAAGTGAACCTTAAGGTGGGTGAAACGTAAAGGGCAGAGTGGTCGTTTTTCGCGTCAAGGAAAAAGTGCGCGGTCGATAAACTGTGTATTAATATATATATTATTCTTATTGCCGAATGAGAAAGAAATTAAAGAGAAATGGATAAAATATTTCGAAGAAGTCTTCGAAAGTAACCTGGGTGACTGTGATCCCAGCAGTGAATTGGTTGTGAATGATGATGGAGTGAATGTTACCAAAATTAGCATGGATAAAATAAAAAGATCTATTAAATGTATGAAAAATGGTAAGGCTGTAGGTTTCGACAATATTTCTGCCGAATACTTTAAAGGAGATAGCCGTATTATTCTCACATGGTTGTGCAGACTTTTTAACCAATGTTTAGAGGAGGGTTACACGCCATTAGATTGGAGAAGGGCTTTAATCATGCCATTGTACAAAGGTAAAGGATCACGTATGGAATGTGGGAATCATTGGGCTATTAGACTTCTTAGTACAGTGGGCAAGTTGCACTGAGAAGTTTCTTGCAAAAAACAAGAAACTCTTTTGTGCCTTTGTAGATCTACAAAAAGCATACGAACGAGTTGACAGGAAAAAGCTATGGAAGGTATTGTCCAAGTATGGAGTGAACACGAATCTCATGCAGGCAATTGCGTCGTATGAGGGAAGCGTTGCATGTATTACAGTAAACGGCGATTTTACGGGGTGGTATGACATCACAAAAGGTGTTAAACAAGACTGCGTAATGTCGCCGTGGTTATTCAATCTATACATGGATAATTGTATGCAAGAATTGAAAGATATGGAATTGGGCGTGAAATTGTGATATCTGAAAGTATGTTGACTGTTGTATGCTGATGATGCGGTGCTGATATCTAACAGTATGGAAGATCTACAATCTCTCGTTTCAAGGATGAACGAAGTATTCATGAAGAATGAGTTAATGATGAATGTAAGTAAGTCAAAAGTCTCTTGTGTTTGAAAGAGAGAGTCCGAAAACAATATGCAATATATTTGTGAATGATGAATACTTGGAGCAGGTGAATGAGTTTGTTTATTTGGGAAGTATGTTTACGAGAGATGGGAAGGCTGATAGAGATATTGAAAGAAGGGTGAATGCAGGTAACTCTATTAATGGAGGACTGAACGCCGTTGGCACCAACAAAAAACTGTCCAAAGACGCGAAACTAGCCGTCCATAATGGAGTACCGATACCTAACAGAGGAAGGACTGAATGCTATAGAAATGAGATCCCTGAGGCGTATGTGTGGTAAAACCATGTATGATCGTGTGAGAAATGTGGAGATCCGCAAAGAATGCAAGGCTGATGTAAGCGTAATGAGTAAGATCAAGAAAGGAACGCTCCGATGGTTTGGGCATGTAGAGCGAATGTACGAGGAAAGGAGTGTAAGGAGAATATATGACGCAGATGTGAATGGTAGAAGAAGTCGGGGACGCCCGAGAAAGACATGGCACGACCGAGTGAATCAGATAGTCGGGCCATGTCAAGAGTCAGAATAATAGAAGAGCATGTATGAGACGATGTATGAATTGTGAACGAGGCAAGGAGTGTGTGCCAAGACCGAGTTGTTTGGCGGTCGTCCTCTCTGCCCACCCCTGCGGGGAAACGGCGTGATGGTTAATTAGTTAGATAGTTTAGTTTATTCTGTACCTTAAAGGATAAACCACGTATGTCCATACCAAATGCTATGAACTTACGTCTTACGTGGTGTTACGCAACACATTCCTGTTTGGAAGAAAGGAGAATACAGTAGTTGCGCGCACCCGCGAGGGGGCAGCACTATACAGCGGCACGCGTTAGCTTTGTGCCGGCGGGTCACCGGATGTTTTCGGTTCCCTACCCGCCCACACTTACCAGGCAGAGCGCTCCGCGAGCAGTCGTTTGTATTGTTAAGGAGAAATACTCCGTAGGCCATCTTTGTGGGCCGAGTCAATCGCAACGCGATATGGCGACGGGAATGTAATGCGCAAATGCGTGTTCTAGTTGCTACGGCTGTCAAGGCCGAGGCGTCATTTAAAGTACAGTGATAATGTTTACGTTTGTGGCATGTTTCACCTGGAGACTCCTGTTGGAACGAGATCCCCTCTGCAGCGGACGAGGTTCGGACACGCCGCCTCCATCGCAGTAAGCCCCATTAAATTAATGTGTTCTATTTGCCCTCGCGATTTTACCTGAGCAATGGCGATCCCAGAGAGGACAGGTTGAGAGATTTACCGTGTAGGGATATTCTAGATAGGAATTGCCTTTTAACCTTGTACTCCTGTGTTTTCTCACAATAAATATCTTGTTGTGTTTTACCTAAATACCGTTCTTTTATTGAGGAGATTGTTCGAGGGTGATCACGACCAGTATTTTCCCCCCATGTAAAACATTCCAAACAGCCTACCGGCGACCACACCACCCTGATGACGAGGGTCTCCCCTGCCTGCCGTGGTACGAGCTAGCCGCCTGCAAGGTAGGTCGGAGCCCGCCCTGTGGTGCCGCACTCCTGGTGGCATCCGGGCCCAGCGGGGCTCTGGTTCCTATACGGGGCATAATCCCCGAGCACAACACTGGCACCAATAGTCGGCTCATGAAGCCGCTGCCAGGGTTGTTAGCACTGGCGCGCCAACTATGGGGCATTTTTTTCCTCCCCATCTTTTCCCCCACGTTGTTTTAGCACTGACGCTATAACGTGGAGGCTCCTTTTTGTGGAATTTTTTATCCTTGTCTGTGACACTCTCGAAACTGGTACCGTGATGGCCTCGAGCAGGATCCACGAGCAATAAGAAATCTCTTTAATGGCAAATTTTGTGGCTTCTAGCATGTACTTACGGAATATCCATCGATATTCTAGTATTGTAAATTATGTTAATCTGTAATACTAATTATTACGGTTCAAAAATATTGTACCTATTACGTGCGGAAGCTACAAAATTCATAAAAACCTCTGTCGAAAATTGTATCAACATTGCATCATAATTTGCGTCGCCCGCCATTTTCGAACATTCCAGAGCATTGCGCGCGCGCGGAATCTCCAACGTTTTTTACACATGGTGAAGCCAGCCGTTTGGAGCAGGATAGCCCCGTGCGCAGAATTCGTGCGCAGTTGGTGTGTTACTGCCGCCCTGCGGTAGAACTCGTAACCACTGATACGCAGAGATACGAATCAAATACTCTCGTATGTAGTGCTCGGAAATCCTTGTTTGTCTGTTTTCGCAACTAAAATAATTACGGAATACAACAATAGTGCCTCTACGAGCACATCGTCTGTACACAAGTTGCCTCTTTCATAAATCCATAATGCTGTCTAATTAATAACTTACCTTTTTCCCAGTGCTTATACAGGTATATTAAGTTCTTTTTCTGTTTTTCTACAAAATAAGTGACTATCAAACGTCAAAGTGACAGTTAGTACTATCAAACGTCAAAGTGACAGTTAGTACTATCAAACGTCAAATAACAGTGCTTCATTAAAAAGTGTTGTTTAAATGAAACAAACTAATGGTGTGCTCAAATAATAGCCGCATTTAAGTGATTTTCTCTTCGAAAAATTAGTGCTTTTTTTTCATTTTATTGGGAAGTGCCATTTTAGAAGTTTTTCCCAGTTTTGAACAAAAGTGACAAGTGAACAAAAGTGCACTACAAAAATTAAATTTCTTGTTTCCCTAGGGGAACCCCTGGCCAAAAATTTGAAAATTCCTGGACGAAATCTGCATTAAGAGCGTATGCATTTTTGTTCAACAGAAAGTTCGTCAAGAAAATAAACCTTGCATCAGCAAGTGAAGAAAATCCATGCACCTTCACCAAGGATACAGAAGTCACGGTGACAAATAAAGAGCCGGAGCTACTTGTCAAAATGAAACAAGATATTGTACCCATCGCGGCACAAGAAAAAATCCACGATCTTTCCTCTTGGAAAATCAAATATAACGGTGTCTCTAATGTAATGGATTTCATTGATCGAATCGAAGAAACAGCACCGATTAAGAGCATCCCGCTTGACGTTCTACGAAAAAATTTCATAGAACTCATTTCTCCGGAGTTAATCCCTTGGCACCGCATTCAAAAATTAAAGTGCAAGAATTGGAATAAGCTCAGATCAGCTTTAATTTCTAGTTTCGGCAAAACTGAAGCACAACACCGAATAAAACTGTCTTTACTATCTATTAAACAGTTAGTAAACGAAACGGTGGCAACGTTTATAGAAAGGGCCGAATCCATCAATATCAAACTTTCTCTCTCGATCCCTGAAGCTGAACTACTACCAGTCATAACTGATAGTCTTCTCCACAAATACGAGAATATTATCACCTCACAAAAAATCACGTCACTGGCTCAATTAAGCGAAGTATGCACACTCCTGGAATCTTACCAAGACAGGAAGAATACCCAAGCGTCTTCAACCAACATAACTGTGCCAAGTCGTTCTTCGGGATTAAAACCGGAATATGACAACAAAAAAATTTGCTCCTTCTGCAAGAAAATAGGCCACCTAGCTGATACCTGCTTTAAGCAAGCCAAATTACAGGAACCTAGAGAGCCCAGGACCTTCAAGAGGCACCGCTCTAAGGACCGCTCCCCCCCTCGCGATGAATTACGCGAAGGTTTCAAGAGATCCAAATATAACATGGATAGGCTGCAAGATACTAGCAATGCCAAACCCCCAGTGGATTTTTCTAAACCACCACCCAACTACTTCTCAAGGAAGCCAAAAAACTAAATGGCAACCTCTCAGGTATGCATTCCATATCAAGGTCTAAGGAATGGACTGATTGGTTATCCCACATTAAGTATTTTAATCAGACCTTGAATATTTCTTCAGTGTGTTGCAAGCAAGCCAAGGACGGAAGACCTTTTGCCCTTTTTTCTGTTAACAACGTACCCTTCTCCGGTCTGCTAGACAGTGGCGCATCGGTGAGCTGTCTCGGCAACAATGCCCACTTGCCTTTTGTTAACAATGGTTTTAAGATCTCCCCCCAACACACGCACGTTACAACTGCAGATAATGTCTCTCAGTCAGTCATCGGCGCCCTTGCTTTGCCAATCAAGTGTGACAATAAAATAGTTACAATTAATTTTCTAATAGTACCATCTATATTCCAGAATTTCATCCTTGGTGTTGACTTCTGGAAGGCATTCAGCGTTGCCCCCCAAGTATTTAATACACTTGGTGAGGCGCCGCCGACTGCACAAATTAGCGAAATTCGCACAATCATACCTCACGAGAACTTAAGCACTGACCAAGCTCGTCAATTAAAGGAAGTAGTCAATAAATTCGAATCAATATCCTTCGAAAAATGTGGTTTGGGTCTAACCAATTTGGTAGAGCACCATATAAAAACTAATGGTCCCCCAATTAAGCAACGTTATTATAACTTAGCTCCACAAAAACTCAAGCTTCTAGAAAAAGAACTCGACGAAATGTTAAAACTAGGAGTAGTGGTTCCCAGCAGAAGTGCGTGGACCAACCCTACTCTCTTGGTCTCCAAAAAAGACGGCTCCGCTCGCTTTTGCCTTGACAGCAGACGTCTTAATTCTTGCACAGAGGCCGACGCGTACCCTTTGCCTTATGTTCATGCTATCTTGGACAAACTGCGTAATGCCAAGTTCATTTCTTCAATCGATTTAAGCAAGGCTTTCTGGCAAATACCCCTAGACGCTGAGTCTTGCGAAAAGACCGCTTTTGTTGTACCCGGCAGGGGAATGTTCCATTTTAAAAGATTACCTTTTGGTCTAAAAAACAGCCCCGCCGAGTTACAAAGGTTAATGGACAAATTGTTTGGCCCCGAAGCCGACAACAACTTATTCTGCTATCTTGATGACCTCATCATCATTAGCGACTCATTCGAAAAACACTTACAAATGCTGGAAAAAGTTTTCTATCAACTTAAGTTGGCTGGTTTAACCATCAACTTAAAGAAATCCGAATTCTGCAAGTCTCGTTTACGTTACTTGGGATTCATTATAGACGAAAAAGGTCTAAGAACAGACCCTGCTAAGGTGGAAGCCATGGCAAATTTCCCTCGTCCCAAAAACGCGAAAGAAGTCAAAGCTTTCCTCGGACCCACAGGACTACAGGAGATTCATTAAAGACTTTTCCACAATCTCGGCACCCCTCAACAAAATTACCGGCACCCGAAAAGGCGTCAGTAACTTTTGTTGGTCTGATGAAACTGAAGAAGCTTTTATAACCTTAAAAAACGCTCTTCAGACAGCTCCCGTCCTAAACTGTCCGGATTTCGCACTCCCGTTCACCCTCCATACGGACGCCTCAAATGTTGGAATCGGTGGAGTTTTGACACAAGAATTCCCTGACGGCGAACACCCAGTGGCTTACTTTTCCCGCTCCTTAAATAAGCACGAAAAGAATTACGATATCACCGAGAAAGAGTTACTGGCCGTACTGGAATCTGTTCACCATTTCCGCGGCTACATAGACGGTAGTAAATTCACTGTGATCACCGACCACAGTAGTTTGAAATGGTTAATTTCTCTAAACAATCCCTCTGGCAGGCTCGCTCGCTGGGCCTCACGCCTGTCGCAATACAATTTTGACGTCATACACCGTAAAGGTGCGGACAACACTGTCCCAGACGCACTTTCAAGAATTGAATAAGCCACTCTAAATACCGGTACAATTGCAACTACACCACCCACAAAGGATGATTGGTACCTCAAAATTTTTGAGGGTTGCCAAAATAATCAACAAAAATTTCCCAATTTTATTATAAAAGAAGGACAATTATACCGCAATTGTAAAGCCCCACTATCCATCCTTGAGGACCACTCATGGAAACTCGTTGTTCCCTTCGAAAAGAGAGAACAAATAATTATCGACAACCACAGCGCACCCGGCTCCATACACCCAGGGACTTTCAAGACGTATAAAAAGATTTCCTTGAAATACTACTGGCCCGGCCTCTACAAGCAAGTTCGCAATTATATTTATAAATGTGAAACATGTAAAGCTTACAAACATAGTACGGCATCTCCCGCCGGTTTAATGGGCAAACCCAAACGCACTGATAGACCCCTACAGTCGCTGTCTATGGACCTCATAGGACCTTTTCCCCGAAGCTATGCCGGACATATGCACATACTCAGCGTAGTGGACATTTTCACTAAATTTTGTTGGATCTTCCCTTTAAAAAGAGCCAACGCTACCGCCATTGTCAAACTTCTGGAAAAACATATCTTCATACCATACGGGACACCCAGAACGGTGATAGTTGACAATGGAAAACAGTTCATAGCCCAAGAATTCAAAGACTTCCTTGCCAAATATGGGATCAAGGATATCTATTACAATACCTTGTACACCCCCAAAATAACACCGTTGAACGGTACAATCAAACCATCAATACAGCTTTGGCCATTTTGGTTGACAAGGACCAACGTACTTGGTGCAAAAACTTGGATAAAATCCAAGCCGCCATGAACAACACGGTTAACCTAACCACCGGTTACACCCCTTTTTTTCTAAAACACGGCATGGAACAGGTTGTCCATGGTTCACTACATTGGGACACAAGTTTTCCTACGTCCACCACCCCCACAAATAATCCCACCTCCGATTATGCTCACCGTTTGGAGGAATTGTCAGCCATTTACAGTGAGGTTACTGATGCTCTACTGCTGGCCCACCAAAAGAGTGCGGACAGGTATAACTTACGCAGAAAACATGTCACCTTTAACGTAGGCGATGTCGTCTGGAGAAGGAATAATACCCTTTCCCAAGGAGCTCTGTACTTCTCTGCTAAATTGGCCCCCCGTTTTGTCAAGGCTAAGGTCGTAAAGAAAATATCGAACTTAGTCTACTCTTTGTCCGACACCTCTGGCAAACATGTCAGTAATTACCATATTAAGGACATCGTAAAGTCCGGAAGTGAGGAGATAACCGACATCACTCCTACTATCGACGGAACCACAAATTAATTCAATAAGTATCACTACCCCCCTCGCAGCGTGCATACCTTACAAGAGTTACACCCCGAGATGAGGAGTTGTGGCATAAGTCCTCAAGCGTGAGGCAGGTCTCGAGCCAGCTTCCGAGCGATCTCTTGACATTGTTTGTAAATAAATAAATATGCATATATTAGACGTGTAAAGTGTCAATTACATGTCCACTCTTTCGTTGATAAAACGACATATATTCTTAAAAAACCCTTTTAAATGCATTTTCATATGTTGTTTTTGCTCTAACTTTCTTTCTTTCACGACATTGTGCTGTGTTTTTGTTTTCCTTTTTTTTCACCTGTTCCGAGACTGATCACCTTTGAACAGAGGCACCTCCGAGTTATAATGCTTGGGAAGTCATGAGCCCAACTGTTGTTTCTCATCCCCTACACTACGCAATGTGCAGGCCTGTTTTGCTTCGTCTTTTCATGCCATGTAATTTTTTGTTTTTTTGTTTTGTTATCAACATGTCGTGATGGAAACAATGTCATGCTTCTCGTTATAATTGCAAGGCAATCAACATCGGTCAACGGCGTAGGTTTCTGTTTGTTCGGGTCTTGTAAATCCAGAGTGTAAAAAACCCCAACTCAAGCCTGTTATTGCCCCCTGTTTTTTACCGTTTCCAATTTTTTTTCTCGTAAAGGTTAAAATAATTAACAATTGCCCTTTGGCGTTCGTTCCTAGAAGTCGGATTTTGTAAATTCCAAAGTGTTAAATCCCGACTCGGAACCAGTTAATTATTCCTGCAACCTACCATTCTACCTACCTTGGTAAAATATTGCTGTTTTCTTGTTTTTGGTTTATCTTGAGTATGTAAAACCCAACAATGGTCTCAAGTATAAAAGTGTGGTCACTTGCACAGTCACCCCTCATGTATATATAGTTTTTCAATCTTTTTTCTTTAAAAAATTGATGGCGTCCTACCCGTGCTCATTTTTACCCGAAATTGGATTTTGACACATCCATTTTGGAAATTGCATAAAAAAAAAAACCAAGAAAGGGTCTGTAGATTTGCATAAACAAACCTATTCTTACTCGTTTCGACCAAGGTATGTGAAACCACAATTGGTCCCTTTTGTTCTTCTCAATGAAGATTGCTACCTCCGACAGTATGTAAAACCACTATACGTCTGTCTTGTTTTGCTTGGTGTAAGCAGAATTTTACTCTGCCATCGCCCTGCACCTTGTTGACATGTGAAGTAACGTTATATCGTATATCTTCTCTGTTATTCTATCGTACGCCTTTTGGGCTACGGAGTTAGTCTATCTAACAAATCTTTAAGAGCAGTGTTTAAACAAATACTGTTATCGTTTATTGTGTTATATTTAAATGTATCCACCATCACAGGAGAGATCCTCACAATATCCACCATCATAGGAGAGATCCTCAAAACATCCGCCACGATACGAGAAGTTCGTTACAATCACTTTTTACTCTTAACTAAATGTTACTAAGTTGGTCGTGTGTCTTTTGGCATGAGAACCGCCCCTTTTGGTCGTGTGTCTTTAATTTGACATGAGAACCGCTTTGTTGTAATTGTGTACTTGTATAATCTGTACACGAAACGTGAAGACGTTACAATACTCACCATGAATCGTGCGAACGAAATAATATCAACCCTTTTTGTGCGCACTACACAAAGTAGTCCACAACCTTTTTGTAATTGTTCAACGACAATGCCCGTGGACTTCCTGTTTTGCCACTTCTTTCTCTAAAGGAAAGAAGCCCAGGAATATCTACTATCTCAAAAGGACTAGCTTGTCAGCTTCACTATCAGCTATGGGGCATAGTGCCGTGGGAGTTAATCGAATGGGCACAAAACCACGAAACTCGTCGTCTGGGAAGCGAATAAAAGAAATCCCAGGATTGTGAAATTGGAGCGAGGGTCTATCTTTTCTCACAATCAAGGAGAAGTTTTAAGTGACCCCTAATCTTTCGTCAAATACACGCGAAAGACTAGCCTTTTGGTATTTTGTCTCTTCCCATGTTCATGCTCATCTCACTGTTTTTAATATTATCCATTTTGGTTAATGTAAAGAGTTAGGAAATCTGCTGGTTGATTATGTTTCATTCTCACATGGAGTTTGAATTGGAAATTAGTCCAGTCTCTAGCAGGTTTCGTCACTCAACTCCTGTCCTTTTCCTTTCCCCATCCCCATGTTCTCAGGTATATGTTATGAAGTGGAAAATCTGTTGTTGACCATATTTCGACCTCACTTGGAGTTCGAATCGGTAACAGGCCGGTTATCAACAGGCTTTCTCCCTCACTCTCTACGTATGTCTCATCATCCTCATCATTGTCGTATAGAAGCACATTCATGAATGTTGGATAAGTATGGTATGCACTTGGCGTATCGTCTGTCTCTTTGACAACCTCTATTGATGAATCAATTTCTCTGCTTTGCCGTGACTTGTTCACGACTTTTTGTGTCTTGTTGTTTGAAATTCTTCAAAAATGTTACCATTTTATGTTAACATAGGCCATGGAAGGCCGGTTGCTTTTCAACCAAGGTTTTTGTCTCTCGGCAAACGCCAGGTTATCCTAGCAAAGGATAACATTCGGAACATGTCATTGTAAATTAGTTAGGAATCTCTCACTCTCTACCGTTCTCTCTGGGTCTGCAATCAAAAAAAAAACCTCGTTTCATTTTTCTGAACACATTTTGTTTCTCTCCAAACCCTTTTTGTCTATTGGTCTCTAGGCAGGTAAATGTCAAGAATCTTGCTCTTTTAATAATAATTTCTCCCGGATTTAAAAAGAAGCCCAGAAGGATGTCCCCATCGGCAGCCAAGCTGAGCTTCACTTCCTGGCAGCCTTCACTGTGGTTACGGAGGTCCCCCGCCGCCATTTTCTACATATTTTTTCCTGAAAACGCAGACCATACCGCCTTATGTATGTTGTCTTGTTGCACCATTGCGAGCCGAGTTGTCCCACTATATAATGACACTCTGGACTACCTTTGGGCACGCTAGCCCCTGGGTTTAGTTCCTGCTCTCGCTACCAAGCCAGTTTTGCCGTCTCTTGCTCTGTTATGCAGTGATGCAAACAATGTCATGTGTAAACCATTATTACCTTGACTCTCCAGTTTTCGCTGAATGCGCACCCTCACAAGTTATCCCGAGCTACATTATGCTTCGGTAACCATTATACACGATCCGTGCTTACCATATTGGCACATTAGGATTCGTACTGGCTTGTCCGCAGACCCTGGATTCTTCTCCTCAACGACCTCTGTAACCATAGCCCTCCGCACTGCAACCACAGTCTCCACTCCGCAACAAGGCCCTAGTGTACTCTTGAGTGTTATCTCAAATGGGTCAGATTACAGTGATAAGGTAATCTTTAGAGTCTGTGAACCCTCGTTTTCTTCGCAATTCTTTGAAACTTTCCGCAAACCATCGAAACCAAAAAAACAAATCTACGCTCCACAAACTTAGCTTCCAGACCAATGAACCTGTAGAATCAAATTCTCAAACATTTTCTTTTCATTTGCATAACTGTATGTATTGTCTTTTCACTTGCATAATCGTGTATCTTGTACTCTCCCATTGTACTTGTTTCCCATTGTGCTCCTCATGTTTTATGTACCCCTTCCCCACCCCTTTCAACATTGTCGCCTAGCCGTTGGCATAAGCTAGAATTATGTTTTAGCCAGTCAGCTTTTTCAAGTCATCAAACTCTCACTCGCCAGTTCTCTCCGTTCTCTCTACAAAAAACCCCGAGGGAAGCATAGAGGATTTTTGCCCTATTGCTCCATTGCCACGTCGCTTTTTTTCCAAGCGCGGGGGGAAGTGTTACGCAACACATTCCTGTTTGGAAGAAAGGAGAATACAGTAGTTGCGCGCACCCGCGAGGGGGCAGCACTATACAGCGGCACGCGTTAGCTTTGTGCCGGCGGGTCACCGGATGTTTTCGGTTCCCTACCCGCCCACACTTACCAGGCAGAGCGTTCCGCGAGCAGTCGTTTGTATTGTTAAGGAGAAATACTCCGTAGGCCATCTTTGTGGGCCGAGTCAATCGCAACGCGATATGGCGACGGGAATGTAATGCGCAAATGCGTGTTCTAGTTGCTACGGCTGTCAAGGCCGAGGCGTCATTTAAAGTACAGTGATAATGTTTACGTTTGTGGCATGTTTCACCTGGAGACTCCTGTTGGAACGAGATCCCCTCTGCAGCGGACGAGGTTCGGACACGCCGCCTCCATCGCAGTAAGCCCCATTAAATTAATGTGTTCTATTTGCTCTCGCGATTTTACCTGAGCAATGGCGATCCCAGAGAGGACAGGTTGAGAGATTTACCGTGTAGGGATATTCTAGATAGGAATTGCCTTTTAACCTTGTACTCCTGTGTTTTCTCACAATAAATATCTTGTTGTGTTTTACCTAAATACCGTTCTTTTATTGAGGAGATTGTTCGAGGGTGATCACGACCAATATTTTCCCCCCATGTAAAACATTCCAAACAGCCTACCGGCGACCACACCACCCTGATGACGAGGGTCTCCCCTGCCTGCCGTGGTACGAGCTAGCCGCCTGCAAGGTAGGTCGGAGCCCGCCCTGTGGTGCCGCACTCCTGGTGGCATCCGGGCCCAGCGGTTCCTATACGGGGCATAATCCCCGAGCACAACACTGGTACCAATAGTCGGCTCATGAAGCCGCTGCCAGGGTTGTTAGCAGTGGTTATCCTCTAAGGTAAGAATTAATAGTGAAATAAGATTAATTAATGGCGCCCGTCGGGATTTGGATCCGCGATCTCCGGATTCGTAGACATAGGATCGTAACAACTCAACCACGGAGGCCTTCATTGCCGTCAGGCCGTCAAATTTCTTTTTTTCGAACAGAATTTACTTCGAGAACTAGAATGTGAAACCAGCATGATCGTGTAGATTGTAGAAGGTAACTTATTATGTAGCAGGACTTATCCAATAGACTTGAAATAACAATAACTAAGCTTATTTGTAAAACATCTTATGTCATTAAGGTGTCCGGTAACAGATTTGTTCTTAATAAAAAAAATTTAAAAAAATTGGTTTCACTTGCTGCCGCCGCTGGTTCCAACTATAAACCTGCCAACTTAACGTTCGCCCTTCATATCATGCAAAACTGCGGTAACAGGGTTCTTGCCAGTGGTGACATGTAAAATAAATGTTTTTTTGTAATGCGCACAGCTTTTCGACCAGAAATAGCTACCCACGTCGTGCGTCACCGCAACTATTTTTAGCTCCCAACGAAATTTACTTCAAAAGTTACGAAGCTTCGTGATATCCATTTAACATGTTTTATGAAGGCAAAACCCTTTATTTTTATTTGTTCGAAAGGATTTTTTCCAAAAAATAAATACAGTACACACCCAACTAATTAAAATAAGGTACGTGCAATAAACTTAAACTTCAGAATAAATCCTAAATTATTGAATTTTTTTAACATGATACGTTTGAACAAGTTTTAGAGCATTTCCAAAATACATCTACGTCTACAGTAATATGATGAGTAAAGGTAAATATAAAAAAAACAAAGTCGGAAACCTTGCTTTGGATTTAGACCAGGCATGACCAGCCAGCGCGGTGGCTAGGATGCGGCCCAATTGAAGATTTTTTGCGGACCAAAATGTAGTTTTCAGCTTTCTATGTTTTGGATTTTGGTATTTATACAAAAAAGGAAAAATAATTTTTAACAGTAATTTCGCAAAAAGCGATGCTGTTTAAAAATACATTTTACTAGTTTTGTTATTATTATTAGTGTACATGTCACAATAGGTGCCACATTTCGTGGGTTCCATTTATAGACTGAAGACATAAACAAAATATTATTCGATTCATTTCATCAAACACTAAAGTTCAATCCACAATGAAAAGCAAAAAACTTTAGATGCAGTAAGTATATCAGGACCCCTAGCACGGTTGATCTATAAGGATTGTAACCATAACTTTTAGTAAATTCTCAACGTTCCCTAGGACAACTGGAAATTGTACAAACTACAGTTGATGTCGTGATATTAAGAACACTAAGTCATTGTGAAATGTTATTTATTCGTTGGCGATCTATGATCATGCTAGGCAACAATGAGAAGTTAGAAGTTAGTTTGGATCCAAAGAAATAACGCGACGTTTTCGTACAGAAGTTAATTTGGAATTTTTATCAAAATACTCAACTGAAGTGTTTTTTAAATCAGACGATATAGGAAATATCTGCTACAAATACGAGGTATTTTATTTATTTGTGTTTTGCATTACAAAATTAACGCGATTAAAGAACTCGTTTTTTCTTGATTTTAGAGGCAACATTGGCAAATATTTGTAATGTCAATTATATAAAAAATATGTTTTTCCTGCTTATCATGATGAATTATAAAATAAAAAAATATAAAAAAAGTATTTAAACCTTGGCTAATTTAAATTACAAACAAATGGTTTACGTCGGAACATAAATTTGAATTTCTGCGCGAAAAGGGCTATAAGTATTTCTTTTAATAATTACTATCCACTAACTCAAAATTGCCAACAAGAAAAATCGATTACTTTAAGGTTCTGCATTTTCTAATTCATAACCCAAATAAATAAAGTTTTCACATCAGTACTAGATATTTGCCATAATAGGCCACTTGCATGGACTTCATAACGACTTGGAAAAAATCGTGTGGATAGAGTTTTTTACTAAGATTACGAAAATGTTAGTAAAAAGTTTTAGAAATGTACAATTTTTTTTATTTTTAAATAAATAAATCCATTATTTGGGCTCGTGACGTCACTACATGAAAATGTCCCGTCGCCGAAAATGTTCCTATAAATTTTATAAAATTCCACACTGATTTATTTTTTTATATGGCATCACTTTGATTTCAGGCGAATTTTTGAATTCGTTTACTTAACTTATCATTTGGTTTGATTTTTTGACAGATGTTCTGAAGAGAACCCCGTACAATTAATGGGTACAGGGTTCTCTTCAGAACATGAAGAGGATGTCGGTACATGTTTTAGAGGTATAATGATTATGGTGCTGATTTTAACAAAATAAAATTTTATAATATTCTTATTATTATTACAATTTACAAGTTCAAGTATATTACATTGAATTTAGTAATATAGACGCTGTACATTATAATGATTTATGATCAATAAGATGGATCAAGGAAAAAAATATTTATGAGATGTAATATTTTTGGTATGTCTCGTTATTCTCCTGTGCCATTCGTGTGGAAAACGTTCTTTTTTTTTAAATGATTTTCGGCTATGTAATTATCGTTTTTTCACACCTATAAAATTATGTCCCGTCTTTCCGGTTTATAAAAAATGGTCTGATTTTTCGTATTGAAATTTTCAAAAAATCCCCAGGGTTTCAAAAATACGATTAAAAAAAAAAAAATACAGAATGTCTTAGAATATTTGCCTAAACCGGAAAAAAAATTAAAAAAATGTGATGCAAGTGGCCTATTAAAAAAAGATTTTAGAAATTAGGAAAAATGTAAATAATAAAGCAGACATAATTAATAAGCAACAAATTTTTATAAACCCTCTTTTGAACCTTTTCCCACTTAACCGGTCTTTCCCTGCTAATGACTTTGAAATCCCCAATTTTAATAAAGTCCCCTCAATCTTACCCCCTCCCCTTCCTCCTACCCCTTCGTCCCATATGTGATCTATGTTTAAGTTTAGTATACATTTGATCCTGATAATGTGAACATCGTTCACGAAACATGTAGATTGTGTACAAATAAAAGTGATGTAAACAAAATTATTTGTCTTTTCATTAAAATAAAAAAAATATATATTCAGTTCGGTAGTGTATTTTGACCCGAAATCCAAAATTAAGTTTTGTATGAAAACGATATTTATTTTATGATTTGATGAGATAAAAGGTTTTAAATAAATGAAACAATGTTACTTTGTTTTAACCACTTGTATAAACTTGTGGTTTTAAATAAGTTTATTTAAACACTTAAAGCAAAGGGAACCTGCCGATGGGTCGGACGAGCAATGTCGAGGTGCATTACCGAGTAAAGGGTTGTTTAGGGTGCGAGTTGTTCCTATTCATAAACCCTGTGGCGGAAGGGTAGTCTCACTGACGAGGGTAGTTTGCTGCCTTCTGCTGCTCCATACTTTATCTCATTCAAACGACCTCTTCGGAACTTTTATTTTTAGTCTGAATAAATTAACGGTGGCATTGATCGGGACGGGAGGTGAATTCTTTCCTGAAATTTCAATGAAACTACTACGTAAGTTACTACAAAATGAGAAATTCGCGTCAGGGCGTCGAACATATCATTCCCCGATCTAAGCATTACCAATCATTCCGATTCTCACGAAAAAATCCATCATATGACTTGTGAACAGTATGAAGAAATTAAACATAACCCGCAGAAATCCTTACGACTCTCGAAGCGTAGGCGCTCGGGCGGCGCGCGCGCAGATCATCGTTTCATACAACTAGACGAAAAAAACTCTAAAACATCAGTCACATTCTTGTAAACTACCTTTGGGTTGTATATAAACATAATTCGAAGAAAAAAATGTGATGAAACATTACAATTTAATTTTTCGAAAGATTTTTTTTAAAATTTTTATAAGAAAAACTCTCTTTTTATAACTTTTGACGGTTATTCCCATCAATGTTATATATAATTGAAGAAGAAGATAATAATAATAATCTAATCTAAAATATGGTGGAATTGGTAAACGCTCGTTCCGGATAGACGAGAGGTTCTGGGTTCGTGTCCCAGTTGCGACCATTATTTTTTTCTCTGTTTTTCTGTGTCTTGTTCTCTTTCATATTGTCGTTTCGATTATTATCTACATTTCATTTATCTACAGATCCACACACTCATTTAACTTAAATTATTACCACATTGACATTTTTAACTCAACTTTACGTGACATAAAACGAAAACTCACCAAGCAACATGACACAAACTAGAAAGTTCAATCCCTATATATTCCCGTCATTTACCACTTAATCCTATCCCTATGTTCCTCCTCCCCCCCCCCCCTTTTTTATGTTTTGTAACTAAACAATAAAACTAAAAAAATACCCTTACACTGTCACACTTTATTATCTATTATTAATTATTATCAGTGGAAAGTTCATAATTGGCATAATTATCATATTATTATTGTATTATTTTGTAATCTCTGATTTGCTGTCAACTTTCCCTAAAATAAATAAAATAAAATAAAATAAAATTATTATTATCTTCTTCTTCGATGATTTTTCGACCATTTTTGTGTAGGACTTTAATACCCGTATCCCGGTTAAAAGTATGATCTTTATTAATTAGGTGCTCCTAATATAGGTATAGGCTTAAGATTAAATAACTTAGAAGCTTTAGAAATAAAAAAAAAATCAGTTAACGCAAAGGCTGAAATCATTAATAATCAACTTAATTTAACATTCAGCCCTATTATAAGTATGTTTCCCGTTATCCCACTCGCTCCTCCCCCACTTCCCTCCCACAACTGACGCACTGTCCCTCTCTTATTTACTGCCTCTTTCTTTTACTATTTGTATATATATATGTATATTTCCCTGTATTTGTCAGTATTTTATATTCAGTCCTGATGATGGTACGGAGGTACCGAAACCGGTAGACGGAAGAAATATCAATAAAGTGACGTAAACAAAGTGTTTTCTTTTTATTTATTCAAATATACTTACTTAAAATATTATTTTACATTTCCTGAAGCCTTTCTTTCTTCGGTAAACTGGGCAAACTCCACTGTGTAACGAACTTCCTGCCTGGAAATATTGTACGTGGTCCCTGTAATGTAATATAATAAGCTTGAAAGAGGTTCGTGTGCGAAAATATCGAAACTGATTTGAATATATAATTAGTTGCTCTGTTTAAAAAAATAAAAATTATCGTGTTACTTTCATATATGTACTCTCCGAAATAAATTCTCGGTAAGTTGGAAATTTGATACTTTTTCGAACACATAAAAACAGGCAGGTTATTTTAATATTAAAAAAATCTGACATGGTTAACATAAAAATATAAAAAAAAAAACTGTACTAGTATCTTCCAAAGTAAGCTCCATTTTTTCAGAACCGATATATAACATGCTAAACCCAATAAATAACCTAAAACCTGCCTCGAAATCCTTTATAGTAAAAACTGTGTTAAAAGTACAACAAGCTTGACGTAGAAAGATAACGAATCTATTTGAACAGATAATTAATTGCTCTATTAAAAAATAAATAAACTTTTCGTGCGACCTTTAATTATACATCTATTTACTCTGCGAAATAAATTCTCGAATGGTTAGAAAATGAATATTTTTAAATCACATGAAAAACAAGTAGATAAAATATTATACAAAAAAAATTGTAATGATTTATAAGTTTTAGAAAAAACCATACTACATACCTTACAAAGTAGCCCCATTTAAAAAAAACAAAACAGATACGTTTTTTGTTTTTGTTTTTGGGGTGTTATGCCGTGTTGAGCTACACCTTCTTTCGCCAACGTTTCGGACAGTGTTTTGGGCACATCTGCCGGATCTGCCCTGATGATGGACACTACAACGCTGTCCGAAACGCTGGCAGAAGAAGAAGGTAGCGCAACACGGCATAAAACCCCCAAAACAAATAACGAAAACGAGACAGAACACCTCAAACTCATAAATAACCCTCAAAAAATTGCGCGGCGAGAATCGAATAAAAACAACTTATCAATTCATTACTAACTTTATCAGGTACTAGTCAACCCGTGCATTAATTAACACAAATAAAAATGCATTTGTCACACTGACTATCTGTTAATTCCCCCATGGCGTCATCGTTTTAAAAGTGATTTTATTTATCTTTAATGATTAAATACATAATTTGAGATAATGTTATTACTTATCGTAATTTATTCCAAAAATTTTGAGTAATTATTTTTAATTATTCGTTAAAAACATAATAATTCATAAACGTCACAACCCACTCTCTTTGGGCTTCTGCAAGGTAAGAGGGGACTGCGGCGGGTGTTCCAAACCAGATCGAAATACTTTTATGAAACTTTCGATATAATCGGTGTGCACAAATAAATTCGCTTTAAAATTATCACATATTATACAGTGATTGCGCTGATTACCTCTGCGACAGAACGGTCATCCTTTCTTTTGGAGACTACCTGATTGAACGAATAGTTGACATGGCTTGTCCTCAGGGTTCAATCCTTGGACCTGAGTTTTGGAACATTTTGTTTGACGATTCCTCCAGGCTGCCCTTGCCTGAATGATGTATCTCGGTGGATTACGCTGATGGCAAATTGTATCTGGTCTCGGGGAACAGCAGAAAGGAAGTTGAGAGTAAAGCTGAAGAGGTTTTAAGTGTGACTTTAGAATGGGGAAAGAGAAATCGGCTGACCTTCGCTCCCCATAAGACCATGGGACTCCTGATGAATGGTAACCTCAATAGAAGTAGAAATCCCACCATCAAAATGGGAGAACCAACATCCGATTCGTTGAGAACACTAAATACTTAGGCGTCACTTTGGATCGAACGTCCTCATTCTTGACCCATGTTAAAAGCGTATCAAGTAAGGCCCAGGCCCTCTTTTTGAAATTGAGAAGAATCTCTACTGCCGAGTGGGGACTGCGCTCTCCAGCGCTTCGTCTCCTATACAGAGGGGCTTACGTGGCGCAAGTCTCGTATGCGGCCTCTGTGTGGGAGCACCGCCTAGAGAATGCACTCATACTCTCGGCTCTCAAGAGAGGCCAGCGAGTCCCCTTGCTGGCGCTTTCGGGTGCATACAGAACAGTCGCTTCGGACGCTTTGCCAGTTTTGGCCGGCGTTTTGCCTATCGATCTTGAAATTAGGGAGGTGTTAACAAAGAAGCTTCTAACAAGAGGAAGAACTGCCACACATAATGGTATTGAGCTAATACCAGGTGGAGCGGTTTCCCTCCCAGGACTTCTTAGAGAGATGCGAGAAAGAACTTTGAGAGAATGGCAGGAACGTTGGGATAGGTCAAATATGGGAAGGTGGCCTTTCTCCTTCTTCCTGTCAGTTAAACTCAGAATGGAAGGGGCGTACATCACTAGGGATCATCATGTGGCCCAACTTCTGTCCGGTCATGGGGAGTTCAGAGGGAGACTTCATAGTCTCTCTCTATCCCCCCATTCTAACTGCGCTTGCGGTAATACTGATCAAACAGCCGAGCACATTCTGTGGCACTGCGAGATTTTGACGGATGCCCGAGAGTAAATGCTTGATGGCTTGCAAGTTACTACGAGACCAGCTTGGAACGCGGATCTCGTTTCGAATATGGTGAACTTTGAGTGTTTGAGGAAATTTACGAAAGTCTGGGTTGAGAGATGACCTGATCTTAGAGTCGCTGACTAGCTGTAAAATCATGTAGGTACCAGGTGTATCTGCTCTTGAATCCACGGACATTCTCTTTACTTTATTACATCTACTGCTAGAATTTTATGTTTTATGCTTTATATCTGTATACATATATATTTTTTTTGTTATAATATCATCTCTATCTTAGGTACCTTTATCTTATTCTATTGTATAAATTTTGTTCCTATTTCTTTTATTTTTCTGTGACTTACTTTTTTTTGCTTATTTTATTTCTTTTCACATGGTTTATTTTAGATTTCACTAAGCTGTGCTACACGATGTTTTATCGAGATACATGTTTATTGTTTTCATTATTTTTCATAAATTTTTTGGGATTTTCTTTTTTTTTCCAGCTTCATATTCCAAGGAACACTATTGATTCAACTAACATACTCGACTTTGTTTTTTTTTTAAAGTTTGTTTTGGTTTCTTTGTTCTCTTTTTCTTTTTAGTCTCGCAATGCTACTTTGCTTCGCTCAGAAGTCTGAACTGAACTGCATCTATTTATTTTGTTATGTTTCTTTTTCCCCTTCTGGGGGTGCGTTAGACTTCGTCCTTGCATCAACAGGAGTCGGTCGACGATGGCACGGTGCCCTCTAAAATTAATTGCGCCACCCCCAGCAACATGTGCAGGCTTTAGGTTTGGGGGGGCGAAGAGGACTCCCGACCGTTTGCCATTCCCTTATTACCGATCTATTGTGTCTTCTTCCCAAACAGGTGCTTGTAGGATACGCTGGATACAATCACCCAGCGCTTGCCACCTCGTGGACTTTCACCAACCTGTCCCATTGTCTTGTCTATATTTTGTCATACTAACACATATTGTATCTGTATTTCCCGCTAAGCACTTGCATACTGCTTACTAACAACGTATGCAGGGACATTGGAGGTCTAGTTTCGTTATCAAATGTAGAGTCGTTTTTACCCAAAAAATTCTCACTCAGCACCGAACGAGTACAGTCGCGTTATTTTGTAAGAAGTAAAACAATAAATATAATTACTTACATTAATAACTCGCCCACCTGGGCGATTCCATTAATTTAATATGGAAACCGAAGAAATTTTTAAAAATATTAAAGACTTAGTTAATAAGATCACTTCAGTGAAAGACTCAAAAATAAAATTAACACTGGAACAAAATATTGTATCACTGGAAGAAAAAATTCATCACGAACTAATTAGTCTACAAAAGAAGATCATAGAATTACAAGAAATTAATATTAAAAATAATCATCACTACACACAGAAACTCGAAGAAATCCATCAAAATAACAAAAAATCATACGCGAGTGCACTAAGTAACAATAAAAACTTCGCAGAAACTTCATATAATGCAGAACAGAAATACGCCATTTTAATTACCTCAAAAAACACCTTGAAGGCCGAGGACATAAAAATAAAAATTCAAAAAAATATTAATTTAACAAAAATAAAAGTTGGAGTAAATGGAGTAAAAAAGATCGGAGAACAAAAATTAGTGATTTCTTGCCAAAAAAAAGAAGATGCAGAAAAATTAACCGAAGAGATAAATAAAGTAATTGGAAAAGAAGTATCGGCCGAAGAAATAAAAAAAAGGAAACCGTGCTTAATGTTGAAAAGCCTGCAATGCCAATTGACTGAAGAAGAAATTATAGACGGGATTGTACAACAAAATGAAGGATTAACCCTAGAAGACAAAAAAGACATTAAGCTTATCAAGGAATTAAAAAATAAGTACAATGAAGGAAAAGAAAACGACACCACTAACTACATTATCGAAACAACTGGACAATTAAGGAAAAAACTAATTGATAAAAAAAAATTAAACATCAAATTCCAAAGAGTGTACGTCAGCGACTGCAGCCCGCTCACACAATGTTACCATTGCCTCAAGTTCGGCCACACAGCTCAAAGATGTCTCGCCAGGACGCAGCCTCCCATTTGCCCTCATTGCACTAAGGAACATATACTATCCAAATGTGAAAACAAAGAACAAACTCCAATCTGCAACAACTGCTGTGTCCAAAACAAAAGGTTTGATATGAACTATTCCACCGATCATAGAGTCGATAGCATAAAATGCCTTTACCGGCAAAAAATGCTTCGAATTGCCAAAGAACGCATTGACTACGAATAAATATTGTAAATTTTCATTTCCTCAAACTCTTATCTATAAATTAACAATGAATGATTTTTTATGTAACGCATTAGATAAAAAAATATGTATTGAAGAAAACTTATATCACTCTATAAGAGATTTCTATTTTATTTGCACTCAAAAAAGATTTACTCAATTTCATAAAAATATTAAAAGCGTAATAATTTTTTTTGAAAAATTAATAATATTTTTAAAAGAAATATTTTTTTTCCCGGGCTTGATTGGGTTTACAAAGACCTACTCTACTGGCGAAACTAATTACTCCATTCCAGGGTACCAGGTAACAATAATAAGAATAAACAAAAACTCTGATATTGGAATATCTATTTCCAACCAGTATAATGTTCTCAATATTAATGAAGTAATTAATGATTATGATGTTAATATTTTAAATATAAAATTTAAAGACGTAAATAAATTATCGCATTATATTGCTATTTATCCTACACATAAGTCTACAGTACAACAATTTATAGTAGAATCAAAAAACGCTTTATTGAATTTTAGAAATATAAATAATATTATTTTACGAGATATGCATTTAAATATTGTAAATGATTATGCTAGTAATGATAAAGATGTGATCAATCAATATATGATCAATAAAAAACCGGAACATTCTTCAACAATCTCTACACATTATAAAATCCGTATTTGTATTACTAACTCTATGTCACACTCTACTTTGAAAATACTCTACATATTTAAAAGAAATCAATATCACATTAATATTTTTACTAAATGGATGACTTCATAGCTAATGAATTAGAAAATAATTTTAAAATACAAGAATATGAGTGTGTATACACCGATTCATGTAATGACATAATCTCAAAGAATCTCAATAATATTTTCATTTTTCATAGTAATATACGAAGTATGGAACGAAATTGGGATGAATTAATTCTAAAATTAAACAATCTAAATAAAAAACCTGACATCATAATATTATCAGAAACTTTTACTAATGACGAATCACCCACCTATCATTTACCAGAATATAATTATGTTACAACCAAAATAAACATCAATAAAAATAGTGGTCTCGTCATATTCATTCACGATAAATTTAGTATTGTCAAAATAACTGAACATCCTATACACCTAGTAAACTGTATTGAAATACAATTAAAACTCGACAAAACAAACTACCACATAATAGCTGTTTACAGAACACACGGTTCGAATATCTCGTCATTTATAAATGAATTTAAACAAATACTGTTAAAATTTAGTAATAAACTTTGCTTTATTGCAGGAGACTTCAATTTAAACATTAATGAAAACGTAGAAAATAATTTCAAAAATGAATATATTAATTGTATGACTGAATTTAACTTCATATCGTGCATTAATAAAAATACGAGAGAGATAAAAAATCACACTCCATCTTGTTTAGACCATATATGGACTAACATAAATATTAAAGATATCGACAAAATCAAATCAATTGTTTGGAAAACGAATATAACTGACCACCATGCATGCATTCTTCTCTATGATAACAAAATTAAACATAAAAAATTTAATCTAACAAAGACAAAATCCTACACAAATATGACTATTTTATCCAAAAAACTAAGAAATGAACAATGGAACAACGTGTTAAATAGTTATGATACCGAGACTTGCTCAAAAAACTTTGAAAATATATTGTCTCAACACATAAAAAATTCAACTACTGAAACTACAGTCCGCATTAAATCTAAACTAAGAATTTTAAAGCCTTGGATAACACAAGGACTTATAATATCAATTAGAAACAAAGAAAAACTTTATAAAACAGCATTGAAAAATCCTCTAAATGAAAAAGCATACACTTTTTACAAAAAATTTAAAAATAAATTAACAAACTGTATCAAAAAAAATAAAGAAGACTATTTCAAAAATAAAATACTTTCTACAGACAATAACAATAAACAAATATGGAAAACAGTCAACTTAGCCATGGATAACACTAAAAAAACACAAAAAATAAAATACATTGAACATGAAAATAAAATAATAGATGCTAATATTCAACCTAAACAATGTGCAAACATCTTTAATTCTTTTTTTGCTAATGTAGGAAAAAATCTTGCGAAAAATATCAATAAATCTTTTAACCCGAAAAAACAAACGATTGAAAATGTACAAAATCAAAATAATTTATCAAAATTTGAAACAACCTCAGAAAGTGAAGTTTTAAAAATAATAGAAGGCATGAAAGGAGGTTCGTCTCCCGGATTTGACCTTATTACAGTACATTTTCTAAAATCCATGAAAATTCATTTGGTAAAACCAATTACTCATTTGATAAACTTAAGTTTAACAGAGGGAATATTTCCGAGAAACTATAAAAATACAATTATTTCACCTATTTATAAATCTGGAGATCCTCAACAAGTAACTAACTACCGCCCAATTTGTCTAATCTCAAACATTGGAAAGATTTTTGAAAAAATTGTGAAAAACCAATTGGTCGGTTTCCTAGAAAGTAATAAAATTCTTCACCAAAACCAATTTGGTTTTATAAAGTCACTCAGCACACAAGATGCTATTGCTAATGTAACCTCATACATCAATGAATCATTGGATAAAGGTGAAAAATGTGCCGGTATATTTATTGATCTCAGAAAAGCTTTTGATAGTATATCCCATGAGATTCTACTAAAAAAACTAAACAATATAGGTATAAAAGACAATGCAATTAAATGGATTTCGAACTACCTAAAAAATCGACCGCAAGTCGTAAAAATAAATCAGATTAATAGCGATAAAGAAATATCAGACTTTGGAATCCCTCAAGGTACAGTAATCGGACCAATCCTTTTCACCATATATGTTAATGACATTTTTTTTCAACCACTACATGGCCAAATTACTTCATACGCCGATGATACGGTACTAATAATTAGCGATAAAACTTGGGAAAAAGTAACATTTAAAGCCACCGAAGACATAAATATTTTAAAGAATTTCTTCGACGTAAATTTACTATCACTAAATGGTGATAAAACATTTGTAATTCCATTTGCAATACACAAAAATGATACCCCTAAAAACATTGACATCATCATCCATGATAATTCCAAAACACATAGTAAAAATTATTGTATCCAAAACTGCACAATATTAAAAACAACAAACACAATCAAATATTTAGGAGTCATTATCAATAAAAATTTGAAATGGAAGGAACAAATTTGTCAAGTTGTAAAAAAAATTAGAAAATTGATTTATATATTTTTAAGAATCAGAAATTTTTTATCTGTAAAAAACTTATATCTAATATATTACGCTTTGGTTCAATCAACTTTACAATATGCTATCATTAGCTGGGGATCAGCATACAAAACTAATCTTTCCCCAATTGAAGTTGTGCAGAGGCTAATAATTAAAATCATATTAAAAAAACCTTCTGACTACCCAACGGATCAATTATTTAAGGAATTTCAAGTACCAACTTTCAAAGATCTATACAATAGAAATGCATTGATTCAAATTATAAAAGAAAAAGAAAAATATCAATTTATAACTGAAAACCGTACTAGACATAAATATATTTTTTCATGCCCAAAATTAAACACTTCCTTTGCACAAAATTATTATACTTATCAAGGAAGACTTATTTTCAACCGATTACCGGATGAAATTAGAAAAATTAATGATAAAATCCAATTAATAAACACTGTAAAAAAATATTTTAAAGATAATCTCAAAAAAAAAAAAACAGTTTCCGACTAATCTAATCTACTTATAACTCAGTTTCCAAGTGATACTCCATTCTTCAAATAAGTTAAATTTTGTATTGTTTTTAGCAACTAATTACAATAATTCTGGACACATTATCCAAATAGTAAAATTGTTTTGATAGTAGATAAATACTTATAATTACATATCACCGAACTTACAACTTATTGTTTTTTACATTCACATTGTAATTTAAGAACTTAAATATAGCATTAAAAAATGTACACTACTCTTCCAGACACAAGCTAACGCTTCCATGGAAGAGTGGTATTAACATATTTGAATATGAACATGTAAGCAAATTAACACATCATCTAAATGTACATTATATTTTATATGCTATAATCAATAAACGTTTGATATAAAAAAAAAAAAAAAAAAAATTAGAGTCCTTGCAAGAGCCTTGAAGGGGTAACCATCTGTTACCTATACCAGGGCGGGTAAGTGGTGGGTTCTCCAATATTATACAGTCTTGTGTTAAATGTCTCCAGAATTAAAATAAAATCACTTATTGCGAGTACTTAATGTCGCTTGAAATGGTCAATTTTGTTGGTAATTACAAATACTAAAAAAATCAAAGCATTTCTCAACTAACAAGAGTGAAAGCATTTCTCAATAACTTTAACATTTCATTGAAGAAGAAGATAACAATAATAATCTAAACGAAAATATGAAAGAGAACAAGATACAGAAAAACAGAAAAAGATAATGGTCGCAACTGGGAACACAAATGGTCAAACTCAGACCTCTTGTCTAACCGGGACGTGCGCGTTAACCAATTTCGCCATTGCCACCTTCTGTCAAACCGTCGCGTCGTATTTGTCAATCTCTTATTTAAAATTTTAGAATTAACAATATTATCTTCAACAAATTTTTTTTTCTTCTTTTTTTCATATTATAGGCAACTACCCTTTTTTATTGGAATCGATCATTCTAAGAATTGGTTTGTTACCTTGATAGCGTCTCGAATAAATACATAACCTTCAAAAGTTTTAAAAAGAGAAAAAAATTACTTACAAACAAACAAAAAAATTGAACTTCAATATTGATTAGATATATTGTAATATTCATGTATAGTTGATTCTAGGCGTGGTCACTATGTAAAATAACGTAATAAATATTACCTTTCAGAAGCCTGGAAAGCCAATATGCTTTTATGGGAATTTGTAAGTTTGACAGCATCTAGGTCTCAGGTAGGTTACTTTGACGGGGTTAATAAATCCCTATAAACACACGAGAGATAAGTGGAACACTGAATTCAAAATGCTTCTGGGAAGAGTTTGAAGTTAACACCGAGCAAACACCCTTGATATATGACGAGAGATATTTCACGGTGGCTGCCGCGGGGGTATATTTACGTTGCCTTAAAGTAAAAATGGTGTATTATTGCAAACAGCCATTATTCAAGTACGGCTTAAAGATCCACATTCGTAGATTACCAACACATCCACCATCGGGGGCGAAAAAATGGGAAACACGTACAGCGGCGATAAATTTTCCCCACGCGGTTTGCATTGCGATTTTTTCCACATTAAACCGACTCCGCCGATACAATCATTGAGGGAAAGAAAATACAATGGGAAAAGAGCTGATTCTTCTCATTTTCAGGTAGTGGAGTTCCTGCTTCATATTACGGAGTCCTACCACGTACGTAGTTTATATTATCTTTCATCTTATCAAGCTAATTAGAATGATTTATTTCGGTGCACCTACTTAAATATCCAGGTAGTAATTATAGCGTTCTTTATAATTATTCTTTGCACGTTCAACCTCTGTTCATACCCCGACCCGGCAACCCACAGGAACTATGCAAGAATAAAACTGATTAAGATAATTTCTCCTGTTCTCCATGCGGGCAGCACGAGGCTGGAATATCTACTTTTAGATGGTCCTGGAAATGTTGTGTCCATTAACATGATTGCAATATTCATAAATTTCAGAAAAAGTTTTAGAGGCACTTTGCATCGTTTTTATTAGCTATTAGATGTTTGTATTGAATGGGTGTAGCTTTATATTTTTCACAGATGGTCATTTTGCACAGGTGGTCGGTTGGTTTTAACGGTAGTCTAAGCTCACTTTATTACTTTATGGAATAAATAAAATGAATTGATGGGGACCACTGGAAAAATCATAGAAAGAAATACACGAAATGGGTTTCATTTATATGAATATAAACATTAATTTTTTCATTTTATGACTGTAAAATACAGGTTTGCTACATAGAGAAAGAGGTTGTGTTAGACAGGGCGAGTCGTACAAGTACTATACTACTGCCTTACTCCAATCTTACGAGGAACGACTCCAATATTTTAAGTTTACAACTCTGGAAAAAAGAAGAAAAGTTGCTGACTATACAAAATCATTCATGATAAGCTTGAAACAACTCATTGTCTGAGCAATATTCTTATTAAGATCCCCAATAGACGTAACTTAAGGAGTCAGAACACATTTCATCTTGAATTATTTAAAAACAATATTGCATATTTCAATCCACTGTCTCGAATGTGTCGTCTGTATAATTCCATTGAATGTAACCATATTTTTAAAAAGCCAACTAACCAACATTAAAAAGCAAATTAACAATAGACTACGTATATTAATACTTATATTTGATCTTGAACTTGAATGTGAATGGCTGTTTCTTACTCTATTTGTACTTTACTTTTTTGTTTTTCTGTTTTTTACATCGTATATCGATCTTTTTTTTATCTTTGTCATCTCTATATTTTATCATCACTTTTTTTTATCTCTTTTTATACCTCTGTTTATATTTTGCTATTTCTAATTTCTGATAACTTCTATGTATACGTAGCTAAAAACATCTATTAAACTGTGCATTCTGTGAACATTTTTAAGTGGACTACGCTTTTTACAATGCTAATCTATTGACTTTTTTATGTTAGAACTCTGTAAAAGTTCCAAAACAATAAATAAATAAATAAAATAAATTCACTATGTAGGCTGTAGGTCCCGAACCACGGAGGCGCAAGATGGGGTTCCTTTATGACGTTTACCACGCGTGAAAGGAGAGCACTCGTACACAAGTGACTTTAGTATATTGTTTAGGCTCTGTTGTCGTTGTAGAGCTGGTCCGATGTGTTCGAGAGGCCTCTTCCATTTGACGTAGCCGGGTCTGGTCCAGAGAGAGGTAGAATAATCCGTGGTCCAGAAAGCGAGGATCAGAAGAGTATTGGGGCATGTAGTGGAGAGGGTGATCTGATTTGCAAAGGGTTTGTTACCCGTATTTGCAGGGGGTTGGCAGTGGTTCAATGCTACCACTACCATTGTCTCGGGCACAATTCCTGGAACGCATGCCGAGTCCAAAATAGGGGACACGCCCGAGCAGAACTCGATGATGGCGGACGGCTGGCACGCTTTCTCCTTGAAAATCCGACGTTTTTATTTATTTTACAAATAACATATCAATTTTAAAGACTCCTGTGACAGAAAGTGGGAGTTTTATGAATTTAAAACACACGTTTTTGAATTGGGAACCGAGCCCGGAGAGCTCTAAGCTAAGTTCTCTTATAATATCATTGTAGTCCATTAGCTTCATAAAACTGAAATGATCACAGAACTTGAATAGAACTTTCACAGATCGTGAAAATTAATTTCAAATATTTGATGAATTGTTCAAATATTTTGAAGCAACCCTTCCTAAGAAATGCAAGAAGGATTAATATCCGTCCATTCGGTTAGCAAACACAGCAAAAGTCATTTGAATAAATTTTTCGTTTCCGAAAGATGGTCTTTCACATGCTGAGATAACATGTCATTACGATTTGGGAGACAGATGTGGATACCGCCGCCCCGGGAATAACTCATTGGATAACCAACACATCTGCCATAGGTCACCCCGAGTGTTTTGCTACGTTTGGTGACTTAGCGGGGGTGCTCGGGTTCATGGGGTGAGGTTTGTCCATGCCTTAGTGGCAGATGCGTCTGCCCGTCAGCTGCATAGCGGACTGGAAAAGGGAGATCCTTCGACCTCTCCAACCGGACCATCTCGACCCCAACGCCTTGCACTGCAGTGGGAAGGGTGAATTTATAAGTCACTTCTGATCACACCGACCTTCAGATTTCTAACCACCCCTTAAACCTTTTTGTTGGCAGAACTTCCTCTTTTTCCTTGCCTTAAATAGAACCTCCATAAATCGTCCCTAAAATGACAAAGGCTCTGAGGGGAAATCATTTTCCTCAGGGCCTCCTGATGGAGTAAATGTTAAAAATGACGTAATTCCAGCGGACGAGTAGAGTATAGTATGATAATGTACAGAAAGATATTATATACATGAGGAAACTCGCTGAACAAGTTGATTAATGTGTTGGGGCTTAGTAATAAATGAGATTAGATTGCAACCACTTACAGCACCGCATGCGATATGGCGCAGAGAGCGGAATTAGGCAGGATTTTCCTACAAATCAAAAGGATATGAGTCCGCGGAACGTGAAATGTATAACAAAAGAAGTTACAACACAAAAGGTATAATAGACGAGAATAGTACGTTCTCTCAAAAGAAATTTGGATGAAAAATAATATAACACTATGTCTTGCTTACGCCACGAATCTATCGACATTCTCCAATGATTGGGTGCCTAAATTATGAATACAGGAATATTTAAAACGCATTGATTTTTTACATGGATTTCTCACAAGAGTCCCAACTGCCGAAGCCCGGTGGAATAGAACATTTATAATAATTATTGGAGTTTGTGGCGAGGCTGAATGAATGGAGGAATAAAGGACAGGAATAGAAACGGTGGAAAGTACCCGGAAGTCAGAAAAAAGGAAAAAAATCCCCATTCAAGGCCTATTGGAAAACGCGTGTAATAAACTGTACCTTTATACATTAATATTTAATGCACATTTTAATTTAGTAGTAACGATTCACGGGTAGAAGTTGTGTAAAACCAGAAAAAGTATTAAAACTCGAACCAAGCTTGATAGTAAAACTATTGCTTTTTATGCGTAAAACCAACCAAAATTAATATTACGCCTACCTAATAGTAATGTCATTAAATACAATATATCTGCTACGGTAAAATAGTTGAAGTAAAACGGCCCTTTGTTATGGTAAAATGTTCGTTAACCATGGAAATGAACGGAATAATTACGTACATATTCGTAGGCGGGTCACGTGTTTGTCCATACGATGTAGGGCCTTTCCCGTTACGTGATCATTTTGACGGGCATTAATAAACATTGAATCGGTACAAAGCTCTCAATAAATCAGGATTAATGTAAGCCAACATGTTTTTACGTAAATAAAACAACGCTGTCCATTGTTCAAAGCCGGAATTTAAAACCCGCTGATTTGGATGCGGCTTTACGAGCTTAAAGTTGAAAGCACTTCGCTGGCATTTGCTCTTGCCTCGATACCGACATTACTTCCCTTGTATCTTCGGGGCTTGTCAAGATACTTAAGCCGGATGACAACTCTATAAATATCCTGTTCAAAGGGAGTACGTAGTAATTCGGAATTTATTCGCCTGTCGGATATAGCGCAGAAGACGTCAACAACTTTTCAGCAATGTGTTGGCTTCAATGATGATAAATTATTGTTCTCTTCAGAATGCCAGAGCATTTAAATGTTGTTTCTATTACGTATTAATTATTTTTGCTATACTACTCATTAGCTTGATATTTTTTTAAAGTTTTAGATTACAAGAGTTCTGCATCACGGTTGATTTATTACGATCACCATGTGTAACAAAAGGCCTCGAGAATGTTTTTTACCGTTAATTTTTAAATGCTTTTAACGTGTTCAGCTTAGCCCACTTGCTGAAAACTTTACTAAAACGTTGTTTTGCTGCACCGTGCTTTAATAACGGTACGAACAAAGTGGTAGTTTTTCCCCGAATACTGAAACATTTCATAGCGAATAATATACGTTCACCTCTGAAATTAAGGGGATGTTCCTGAAAGCTAGACAGAACTGAGTGGAGTTTAAAAGGTAAGCACAGGTGTCCTATACAAACATGCTGATAAATTAACACGTACTCATATCGGTACATTACTCTGGTTAGGAGAGATAGTTAAGGTTGAAGACCACAAAACACGAACAAAAGCACGTTTCCAGAATATGAATATAGTTATTTTGTAAGCGAATCGTGCAGAAATGAAAGATAACCTTTGGACCGAGGGGACGCTACCCGACCCCTGTTTTAGGTGGAAACGCGAGGGAATTCTTTAACCCTTCTCTTATTATCATTGAAATGTGTAAATAACATTAAAACCCTTTCCTTTGTTGTACTCTACGTGTGTTTATAACGCTAAAGATTTACCTAAAAAACAAGCGTAGGTTCTCGCTAGTGCAAAAGAGTACATGTTTATGTCGACACGCTGTCGTGATATGTTACCACGAATGTTTAGGCCCGGCTTCCCGCATTTCTACGAATTTATTACACATTTTCCTTAAACACTTTAAGTTTTATGCTCTTAAAAATATATGTTATTCTTGAAGATAAATATCTATAAATTACCCACGCCAAAACGGCAATTATATAAAATTCCCCCAATAGAAAAAAATCGCAAAGAAAGCTCCAAAAATTATTATAAACACGTTTTTTTCAATTATTTTACAAGTTACGATGGCTGTCCGTAAAATTAGGTCTCCAAGGTGCTGCAGTCGCGAAAAACGATTTTACGCGCAATATTTTAACACTGGCGTGTAGCGTGGTTTCCCCTTGCCAAATCCCCACCACGATGCACCCTTTGTACTGCTTAGTCTCGGCGTGGCAGCCGTTCACGATAGAATTTGCGGTCGCCTTACCGCCAGGGGTGAATGACGCCCTAAAATTTAAAGTTTTTTTTTAAAAAAAAACCCTGGTAGAAATCCTCAGTCACTTGAAGTGTATGGAAAACAGTGTATGAGTGCGAAAACGTGCACAATGGTGCAGAGAATTTAAAAGCGTGCCGTACGGCCATCGGTTTCAGACGAAAAAATTGCCAAAGTGGAAAAAACAATAATTGCAGATCGACGGGTGACAGTTCGGGAGCTCTGTGATATGATCCCTGTTGTCAGTAAGAACACTATTGACAAGATTTTGAACATAACACTTGGGAGACCACAAACTCTGCCCGAGGTGGGTCCCAAAATGCTCACCGAAGATCATAAAAAAAACAACGGGTTGAACCAGCCCGTAAATTCCTTGAGTTCTACGACATCGATGGTGCAGAATTCTTGGACACAATTGTGATTGGGGACCTGGATACACTACATGACACCACACACAAAGGAACAATCCCAGTGGCTTTATTCAGATTCGCCGAGGCATCGTTTCAAAATGAAATACAGAGCGTAACTCACACCTGGCGGGTGCGGTGGCCATCGCGAACGGCTACCACACCAAGACTAAGTGTCACAGAGGGTGCATCGTGGTGGGGATTTGGCAAGGGGAAACCATGCTAAAAATTAGTACACTAAAGTTCTTTCACTTAACCATTTTTTCAGCGTACATTTCCTTCTGAAACTCAATTCACAGCTTTTTATTGCGTTGGATAACATGTTGTAAATTATTGGGACAAGGTATTCTAGAGTTCTTTGACCGTATTTATTTAGGTATCTGGGAATTACAATTCCATCGTTTGCAGCAAATCTTATATTATGAACATGAACCACTAGTTTATTATGTTCAGATTGAGATGTATGCCACTCGCAGTTTTAAGCCACAATATAGCACGAACAGATAATAAATTTACAGAGTTGTGTAGTAAAAATTTTGGCAAATCATTTCTTTGTTCGTATTCAGTTTTTTAATAATAATTTTACCAAAGTACGTTTTGCACTGAAAGAAGATTTGTTTTTGTTGAATGTTCTCAAGTGGTTCTTCCATACCTTATTAGGGATTCCGCCAATGACAGATTTACTAATCTAAGGGTATTTAGTGGAACAAAAAACTTCAGTCTATAAAGTTTGCTCACTGTAGCCCTAAACCGTGTGCAAACTTTTTGTATATGTAAATTCCATTTAAAATAATAATCAATTCTTAATAACTTAATAAAATTAAATACGAAATCTTACAATGTGGAGTAATAATTAAGATCTCTTATATCACTTCAGAGTTCCGCTTGCTACATTTCTTTGTAAAGAATTTTTTTTTTCATTTATGCATGTACATATTTTGTGAAACGAAATGAACCACAGTAACTTGTTTGAGCACTTAAACTAACTAGGGTAGGTTGAGAAATTAATGGTTTCCGAGAAATGCAACGATGTTGCACGATGAATTGTTATAACTTTAGATGTCAATCTACGACGAAAGAACGAATTAATGCACATTTAATTCAAGACGTTCAATTTAAATTGATATTAAGAGGAACGGCTATGCGACAAAATATAAATTTGGATTTTAGGCCAAATAATTTATCAAACGAAATTTTTTTTTTGACCGAAAGTAATAGCCAATATCTAATTCGGATATTTGTTATCTTATTTATTTGCGTCACAATTTATAAAACAGAAGCTGTTAAAAAAATCGATTTTTCAGGAAACTTTGGCAATTATTTGTAAGGTAATGATAATTATTTATAAACATATTTTTGCCCCCCCAATGTAAATAATATTTTTAAATATAAAATGAAAAAAATATATAAATAAACAAAATAGCATTTTGACGAACTTAAATTTTAATTACAATTGGAACACAAATTAGTCGAATATACATTTACAGCCTTACTAAAAAAAAACCACAGCGCGACCGATTAACTGTGTTATTGCAATAACATGCGGTGTTATTGCAATAACATGCATAACAGTTGCATTTCAGTGCTACAACAGTGCGGTCGTACAGTTTCGTATAGTGCACTGCCTCGCGTTATCGAGTATTGTTCTACACTTCGTACCCAAAGTACCTCGCCCGGGCGGGCGGGTATTAGAAAGAAAATTGATGACATTCTCGAAGATATTAAGAGCGATATCGCAAAGATCACATCTGTTAAAGATTCAAGAATAAAACTGAGTTTGGAGAACAACTTAAAGAAACTAGAAGAACAA